>CM036586.1:78062673-79262673 GCA_020745705.1 Hemiprocne comata
ATGATCATAAATGGCAATGTTAGAAGGAAAACTGTGGTCCTCACACTAGTAATGGTTAAGACAAGAACGACTGGATTTAAATAGACATTAGAAACAAAAATTAAATAAGAAAAGAGAATCACTGGGACATGAATGCCTGGGAAAATGGTGTCATTTGCATCACTGAGAATGAGAGAGGCTAGATAAAGGTTTTGAAGACATGACAAATTTAGAGCTGGTCCTGTCCCAGGGTGGGCGTGTGCATTGTTTGATGTCTTCAGATGTCTTCTGGTTTTATGATTCTGTGATTACTTGTCTTATGCAACAAAACAAAAATATTAATGTTCACATTAAAATACCTCAGTGAAAAGGAACTTGTCCCTTAAAGATCACTCATAATTTACTTTATTTGGAATAGTTTAGCAAAGACTTCTCTGGTAAAAACATGGCAGCCTTTGCTTGCTGGGGCTTCTCTTTGTGTCTTTGACAGCACCTTTGCACAAAGCAGTTGGAAGATGCCAACTGACTAGTATCTATGTCCTGCAACTGCTTTTCAGATTTTAACCCCAAAATAGTGGTTTATTTTGCACACTGGAATGGATAGAGTGTTCCCACTTCCCTTATTCTTGATACTTGAAAACTTAAATAAGTGTGGGAGAGACATGCAGAGGAAGAACTGATGATGTGAGAAGTACAAGATATGACTACTGGAAATGATGGTTCCAGTAGATGAGACCCACTCAGTAAAAATGTGACTCAACTCTCACTCATGTGCTAACATGGTAAAAGTCAAATTTTCTCTGACCAACTGTTTTTAAATTTTCTACATAAACACCATGATGCATCAGGGTATGTCTAAAAATAATTTTTCCTCCTCCTGGCGGATATATCCACAAACCCTGTGCAAAACCACTCATGCTTCTCAAACACAACTACTGTGCTATGAAACTGTGGGTGAGTGAATGGACTTGGTTAAGATGAACTGCAATCAAACCTTAACTAAAGATGAGGGGAAAAAAAAAATAATTTATAGAATGCTGGTTCCAAAAGGGAAGCAAAGAGCTGAGTGTGCCACCATGGCTCCTTCTCACTACCATTTAAATATGGTTTTGTCAAGTCTCACACTTTTCATTGGCATGATATATTTCTCAGGTTTTTTTCTCTGATGTATTTCTCTGTATTTCTCCTGTTCTTGCTCCTTGCTGGAAGTGCTGTATCCCTCTCAGCACTGCTGTTTGGCTTTCCAAGAATTATTAAAAGTGTCCCTCATCTGAGCCTGAGTAGTTTCATACAAACATTTAATTCAGCTGAATCAGCACCTGGCAATAAGGTCACAAGACATGTTAGTTTTGCTGTGGTCAGCTCTAGTGGGAGCTGGGTGAAAGGAGATTGGCAGATAATATTTGGAGCTGAATATGATGGAGGGAAAATGATGTTATGCTGGAAACCAGGAAACTGGCTGCTTTTTCTATTTGTGGTTTTCCTTATTAGTAATCCGCTTGTAAACTTGTATTGATCTAATATTGATCTGTTACATTGATCTATTGCTGTTTATTCTGTGAGGTTAGATCTGTTCTGTCTGTTCTGGTCATCTTGTCATGTTAAGTGTGACATGTTGAAGTGTGCACAGATGATGATGCTTCTACTGGGGACTGTAGAAGCTGGGGGTTTGGGTTGGCTGTGGAGCTGGCTATACACAGAAGAGGAATAACAATGAAGAAGATGGGACCGGGCAGCTTTGAAGTTTGTGTGTGATAATATGTGTGGAAGAGACATGCAGAGGAAGAACTGATGATGTGAAAAGTGCAAGATATGACTACTGGAACCATCATGGAAAGCCTGCTTTCCATGACAGGCTTTGCACTGACTTCTGTAGGAGTTCCTCCTGAGGACCATCAGGATGGCAAAATGTACCAGCTGCTCTTGAACAACATAACCTCCAGTAGAATTTACTGAGTGGTTTCTTTTTAAGCTAGACATAGGCAGTTCAGCTGCCATAGCTTCACTGAAAAAAACCCTATTCCCTGTTTCAGTGGAGATAGGGCTTTTTACACCAGCTCACAGCCTGTCATGTGGGCTGTACAACACCGGGCACCTCTTCTCCTGCTGGTGTTTCATGCCAAAACTTGGGTAACAGCCCAGTATTTCTGGGCTTTTATAACCCAGATGTTAAAGTTCCCTTTTACATTCTTCTTGAGTTGTTAAAATCTGTGTTCTTAAGAGTGTTAGTTCATCACCCAGCAAAAATGAGCTATCATGACCTAAATGAGGTAATAGTAGGAATCAACTTGGGATTTTCAGAAGTCTTCTATGATGACCTAATTCTGCTCCCATTTAAGCCTCCACTGGGATTGAGTTAAACACAATATTAAGTGCCTTCAGAAATCCTATCCTAAGTACAGAAGAAGAGTTAGGGATATTGGTGTGGTATTCTTCAAAAGAAATAAAAAACAAGCAAAAAAAAATATATATAAAATAGGAAGTGTTGCATGGATTTTATTTTGCTTTAATCCTTGAGTGCATAATCCTGAAATAAATTTTGAGCTAAATCCCCTGTGACCAGAAATATTCCTTTAAACTCTAGGGATTTGGCCAGCTATAGTTATATTTTATGCCAACTAGCCAGATGTATTTAAAAGAAAGAAAATTCTATTCTAAGTAAAATAAATTCAAAACTCTTTACCATAAAGTTTAAAAAATATAGCTAAAAACCAACATGGACTTTATTCCCACAGCAGCCCAGAATAAATATGGAACAAATACATGTCAGATGGGTTCAGAACTCATGTTTTTGCATTGCAGGGTATTGCCTCAGCAAGGACCAGTGCAATTGCCTGGACTCATGGAGGAAGTTACTCAGTGATCTTAATGGTCTTTTCCAACCAGAAACATTCAGTGATTCTGTGAATCTGTGCAGGCATTTTATGGTTGATAGAGGCATCTCCTCTCTTGGGTGACACTGAATCCTTTTTTGGTCAAGAAATTGAAATTTTTGCAACTTCCGGTGCTTGGCTGAGTCTCAAGAAGCTCTAGTTTGACCAAAGAGCTCTAAATAACAGAAAAGGAGCACGAGGCTTGACAGGGTCTGATTCTGAGTGCAGTGAAACTAATGAGAGCCTCCCATGACAGGCAAGGCATGTAAATACCAGAATCTACACACAGAGCTGACTCCTAATAGTGATTTATAAGCAGGGATTTGGAATTCTCCTGAAGTTATATCCTCCAATGCATGGTTGAGCCCTAGTTTTCTGTCATTTTCCTCCACCATCCTGTCCTTGCATTCCCCTTTCTATATTCCTCCATTTCCACACACACCTCCCTGCCACCTTTATGCCCTGTTTGCTGCCGTTTAGCATTATATTGGCAGAAAATCACTGCAGGAGTGGCTTCCATAAAGCAGCAAGTAGAATTAAAATCAAGCAACAGTTTCAAAGATGGGTTTGTTGTGTTCTTGTAAATATATCATAAGTATAAAGAGGGTTTGGAATACATCTATGCAAACCATAGGGGTAACCTCATCATTACCCACCCATGGCGACTCTGATCTCGAGTGATCTCATTCCATATCCTCAGCATAGTTCTGGCATGTTCCGTCTGCATAAAGAGGGGAATAGAGAATGACCTTCCTTTGAAATCCTAGATGTATTTACATGAGAGCATGCCAAATGCATTAACAAGTGGTGGAGTGAAACCCCGAGTGAGTAAATATGGTCAGCCCAAACACATGTAAATAAATCTACAATTTTGGAGGATGTCATGCCTGCTTTGATTTACACCACAAACTATAGGAGGAAATGTTGAGCCAAAGAGACTCTGCTCTATTCACTTATTTTTAATTGCTATGTTGTCCTGGGATAGCACATCAAGCTCTCGGGGAACTATTTAATCTCTTTGCAAAGTAGATTTTGTTCAGGTGACAACCTTTTTTCCTTTGTGAATATAGAGACGTTTCCTCACATGCAGTAGCAGCTTCTGTTGGTGAATGTTTGGGATGTTGCGCTTCCTATACACTTATCTCCTCAGCTGCTGCACTCTCACTCAGAGAAAAAAAGAAGGTTGCTGCTACTAAGCTGGAAGCAGATATTTGGCTTGGTGCTTCCCTGGTTTTGGACGGGTGTTCCTACTTTTAGCAGCATGCCTAGACTTTGAGAGGTACCTTGTGATGAGTGAACAGCTATATGAGGAACTTTCAAACTTTAAATCGTATCCAAGGAACCTCTGGTAATAAAGGCTTCAGCTTATACCCACAAGTGGTCCTGTGGGAAAACTGGTCTTTGACTTTTATTTCCTGAAAGGAAGGATTGTATGGCAGTGTTGGGGCTTCAGGGTCTGTATAATCAAGACTCAGCATGATGAATTTGATGTACTGGCATCTGTTCTGTATGCTTTGTAAGACTTCCAATAAAATATGAATAAAAAAGAAATATACTTCATATGTCTGTATAGGACATATGGCAGCTAAAGCTTCAGATATGGCATTTTTTGTAGAGTTAAGAGGGATATGTTAGAACACACATAAGTGGCACAGTTCTTTCAATAACAAAAAGGCAGGGAAAATTTAGGAAGGTGATTAAGGCAGATCTGATCTTTTTTTTTTTTTTTTTTTTTTTGGGGGGGAGGCACCAAGGGGTTGCTTCAAGCTTGAATTCACCTTTGAAAAATCTGAAGCTCCAGACAGCATAATGTTACTGTATATAATTCTTGAAAGAGGGCAAGGTGTGAAAACGAGCCAATAAATGTATAAGGGGTGAAGGAAGATTTTTACAGATCAGAGTCAAGGTTGCCAGCTTTTCCCCCACCACAAAACCCCAATGTCCCTCTCCAGGAACTCAACCCAGAGTATTATTTTTGGATGACTGCCTCTGCAAATCAGTACAGTGCAGATGAGGGCCCTTCCCCACAATCAACTTCCAGGCCCTTTATGAGTGCAGAAAAGGCAAAAATAAAGGATGAGGCTAGAGTCTGGGTGATTTTGGTCTGTGATGGATTTTCCAGCTCTATCAATGTGCCCTCTCTTTCCGTAATGAAAATTAGAAGCATGGTTAGGTAAATCAAGTGTTTCCTATCTTGCTTGTGCTTTTTCTCAAAGCAAAACCAAGCAGTAGCTTTTTCTTCCTCGTGCTTTTTCTGCAGCTGCTTCCCCCAGCTCTTCCCCTGGGCTTGCCCACCAGTGCTCCAGGCCAACTCTGATGTGGGGCAGCCAAGAGGGAAAGAGCTGTGGTGGGAGCCTTGCCAGGAGCCTCCCAGGCTTGCTCAGGGTTCACATCTCAGCCCAGCCTTCACTCTTGTTCGTGCAGCTGCAGACACTGGTATGAATGTTACTGCATGATCCACAGAGCCCTGTCTGGGAACAGAGGGAGTTCTGACGACCCTTCAGGAGAGAAAGGCCTTTGAAATTTTGGGGTTACACCCATTAACCAAAGGGTTGTTACAGTTTTCTGCATCCAAACTCTCCAGATGCCATTTGTAGGTTCTTGCAGCACAGAAAGAAAGAGAGCTCTTTCCCTTGGAGGTGGTCCAAGGGAATATCACAAACAATGGGTAATTTATTAATCCCCTGCCTCAAATTTATGAGACACGTATTGGACAAAAGATGAAATGCTTTGTAATATAATTTGGTTTCAGTCATTCAAGCTGATTGTGAGCTACCCGCTGTTCAGACTAGCTGCTTGCAAGAGCAAAATACCATCCTTATTCAGTGCACTGGACTGGCAGAAAAGAGCTTATCATCAACCTGTGCCTTCCCGTTAGGGAGTATCCTCTGGTCCAGCACCATGCAGTCTCTTCCACGTGGTGTGTATGTTTTGGCTCTTGTGGAATCACCCAAGCCTGTAAAACACCTGAAGTCATTCTACTTCTCTTCTGGCCCAGAAGTGTCCCTTCCTGCACATCAGCTAGGATGTAGCTCACAGTAACAGCACCAACCCATATTCCACAATTAGCAACCATCTTCTCAGGACAAAGACTGATCGCTACTCCTGCTTCCCAGTCCTCTTCAGTGTATTGGAGGGCTGGAGCCATAACAATTTGATGGAGAAGAACAAAAATTTAATTTATCTTTCAGAGCAGACAAAGAAAGAAAGTGCAACTAATTTCTAGTAGTGCAGTATGACTAGAGGAGAAAATTTTGTGCTATTTGAGCTGTGGCTAGAAAAGGCAATCATTTTCTGGGACTTGCCAAAGGATCAATCCCCCTTCCTAGGAAACTCATCAGAGCCACCAGCCTTTGGGGACTGCTGTGGTGAAAGGGGTGGTGAGGTGAATTATTTTCAAAAGATGGGGTGCTCAGGTGTGCTGCTGATGCAGAGCAATACAGTACAGCTGCTCTGGCAATGTAATTTACATCAGGTCTAAGACCTTAAACTCCTGGAAGCAAAGATTTAATGAACAGACAAATGGAAACTGTGTAAGGTGATGGAATCCCACATGAAGGAGATGGGAAGGGAGATAGAACATCTTTCAGATTATTTTATATCGAGGCAGAAACTGTCTACTCACAGTATATGTTGGGTTAACAGAGTCTTAATGCCTGGTCAGAAGCCTCTGGATGCTGTCAGAGTGCAATCACATTCGTTATCTGTTCCTTTCACTAGGACAGGTTTCCTCCCTGCAACCTTCTTGCAAGAGGGCATGGTAGCAATGACTCTTGGCCTTGCTTGTCACAGAGTTCAGTATCACGTATGTAAGATCCCATGAAACCAAAACATACTCTCAAAGAGCTCTTGTACTCCAGGGCTTCCACTTCAGGAAGGATATTAGATTTCAAAGTATATTTACATATTTACTATAACACTTTCAAGAGCAGGTTTTTTAAAAAAGGTTAAAGCAACATCTGTTTGCCTTTGATGGGGGCAATTCCTCTTGCTTAGGCCCGCTAGACTGTTGAACTCCTGAATTTGACAGAAATCTGAAGCATTTTAAATTGTCTAAAGGTTTTATACTTCTTTTGGTGTAAGAGGTTAGAAACCAATTGGTTGCAGAGTATCCACAGATGAAACTAATAGTCGAGCACTGAGCTCTGAAGGCCTGAATTATGCATCTAAGTGTGTTGCATTTGCTAAACTTAAGGGAGGAAAAGGAAGCCTGACTGTATCTGTGGTTCATACTGTGTTGAGCATGGTATACAGTAGCACAAAGGAGAGAGAGAGTGTGTTCTGGTTACTACATAGCAACGAAGCGGCAGAAAGACGTGGTAGAAATTCCACAGTTAAGTAGCTTTGTGAGTCCTTGGTGGGATCTTCAGTGTTCAGGAATCATGAGTCTAATAATATTATTGGATTAAAAATTTGAAACGCAAAGTATGAAACTGGTAGGGTTGAACCTTGGAAAAAAACACTGGTTATACTTTCTCGCTACTTTTTTGCAGCCATCCAGTTCAGTAACATGTTTCTCTTTAAAAGTTAAAAGTCCATATGCCCAGTTGAAGTAAAATTTATCAACATCAAATACTGTGATGTATATCAATACAACTCAATAGAAACTGATTCATGCCAGAAAACTCCCCTTGTTTGACTGTCAGCTCTGCGGTCCATGTTCACCTGAATATAGGAAAGCACTTTATCATAACTTGCTGTAGTATGCTCATGTGACAGACATTATTTCTATGTGATTTAAAGAAATACTGTAACATTACTGTCTCAAAAAAATGAACTGTTTTTAAGTCTGTTAATGAAAACTGAATGCTAATGAAAAGCCTTATCTTCACCTCAGCTGCTGTTTGGTGGTCCTGTCGATAGCGTAGCATGAGCTGTTCTTTGGGAAAGCTAGTGTTAACTTTGCTGCTACACTTTTCAGTTTGTATGTGCCTTGGAAACTCTGACTTTCAACTGGAAGTAGATATGGCAGAAGTCCAGGATATTCTTTTGGGAATTACAGAGGGACAGAATAAATAAAGCTGAACAAGTTTGGTCCAGGACTGAAAGGAAAAAAATAGCTTGGGATACTTTTTTTGAGGTTTCTCCATCCCCTTTCAGCATTAAGATCTGAAGCATCCCAAGACAGCTCATCCTCAGCCAGCCTGCTTAACTCCAGAGGTACAGGTGTGACTCACTGCTATCAATGGACATCTGTGATCCTCCAATATAAATTCAGTTTCACTGGCAGTGAAGGTAGATTGATGCCTAATTTAAAAGAAAAGGACACTATCCATAATCTTGATCTCTCTTTTAACACTTAGAAGTCCAATCTTCTTAAAGGCATGAAATGGAAAAGCCTCAGTTTTTCTTTTAATCCATCAGTCCTGCCAACCAATGCTGCTGCTCAGCTGGCAGATATTGTGAGGGCACCATATGGACCTATGTTCCTAGGGAATCTCAGCTCTCCAGCCTCATATGAGGATTATTTTGAGTTAGCAGAGTACAGACAACAAGAGAGATGCTAGTCCCTGCCTTGTACATCGACAAAAACTGATGCTCAGTTTATATTAGATGTTGCTGAGAGCATCACACTGTCTTACATCTGTGTCTGTTTGTCTTTTCCCATTTTTTCCCTATAGACATATGCAGAAGAACGCAGTGGATTCAGACCACTTGTCACCTGTCAAACTGCACATGAGTTTTCTGAGTTGGGCTTGAGAAGTCTTTGAGGTGGGGAAGAGAGATGGTGTTGAAGGGTCCATGAACTTTAGGAAAACATGCTGTCTCATCTGACAACAAATGGGCAACTGTGAGACAGTCATGCCTTGATGTAGAGGGGCAGCAAGGGCAAGAATTGGAGAAATGTGAATCCTAGTCCCAGTTCTGACCCTAACTACAGGTGCTCAGGGAATGGGTTAGGTCTCTGCTCTTTGAGCAAGAAAACCGCAGCATTAAAGTACCGGTTGGATTCATGATTCCTAGAGCTCTTCCCGCTTTAAAAAACATATGGCAACCAGACCTCTTGATTTCTCCTTTTTGTACTTCAGTAGTGGAAGTGGAGAAAGACTTGAAGATTTTCTTTATTTGTTAGACAAATTATTTTAGTGAACATGGAGTAACGTAGAAATTTGAACAATGAAGAGAGTTAAGCTATATTTTCCCAAATATTAACCTGTAAGTGAAAGTTCAAATGTGATCTTTTTATGTCGATATGCAGTGGAGTGAAAGCAGAGACAGAAGTAGGCAGAAGAACTATGGTTCTTAGGTCTTTTTCTAAAATCCTTGTGTTCAGGTGGTGATTTAGAGCAAAATTTTAGGTTTAATTACAGATGTCTTATATGTTGGTGGATCATACCTACTACGAGAGACATACAGTGTCTTTCCAGTTCTAATGGAATAGCTGGATAGTTGTGGAGTTAGAGTTAGAGGTCAGCACAAGACAAGCCTGTTCTCAGGAGACATCTTGCAGTGGGCTATTAATACTTGTCTGGGGAAAAGGAGGAGGATGTTCTCCTCTTACTTATGCAAGGCATCCTTTTTTGTCCCTTCCTGTGCCTTTGAAGGCAGTAGAGGTGACACTGTGTCTTCTAAAGATCTGAAATAGTCAACAACTAAGATTTGCTGGAATTTTAATTTTTTTTTTCTTTGTAATCACCTTTCTCTTCTATTTTAAGAAAAATGGAGAAGCAAATTTTGTAACATCTGAATGAAGATTGTTTGTTTGGTACAACTAAAGTTCTTAATCCCACAGCTGCAATTATTTTAAATAAACAAAACCTTGTGTTTTTGTCCCATAGAAAGAATTTCTGTTATTTTCTGTATGCTAAACCATCTCATTTGAATTATGTTGGGGATTAGCCTGGGAAATGTTACGCAAATGGCTGAATTTTTTTAATTTTATTTTAACAGATCAAAACCCCTTTTCAGTTTATGAAAGCCTTTTTCCCATAATTGATATTATTCCTTCTTCTTCTTTAAAGTCCTTAGAGGATTATGAATGTCAGTATTAGAATAAAAGGAAGATTGCCTTAGATACTTTTATGTGCAGGGCTCCGTTCCAAAGGAACCAAACTCGGATGGGGATCTTTGAGAACACTGGTAAAGGGACATGATAAAAATAAGGTGGGGGTGAAGAAAACCAAAGTGGGGGAGGGAAAGCAAGAAAAATCTACAAATCAAACTCTGCAGAGGTTTCCAATATAGCTGACATTCTGCACTTTTGGTCATTACAATCCATCTGGAACCTTTTGATGCTGTAGCATAACATTGATTCAAGATTGTTTTCACTTAACACTGATGTGTTTTTTTTTTCCTGACTTCTGTGAAGCTTTCCAGTAACTGGAGTAGCATGATCTTATCCTAGATTAGCACAGGACGTGACTATAGGGAACCAAAGGCATTGAGAATCCATCCTTAAGACTGTAATGTCTAATGCCACAGTTGTTGTCTGACTTAGGACCAGAAGATGAAACTCTGAAGGACAATTCTTACTGTATAAGTCATATACTTTAGTTCCCACACAAGGGGACGTTATCCCATATCACAGAGATGCCATGCTAGCAAGCCCCTAACCTACATCTAGAAAAGGAAAGAGCAATGGCTCTTTTGAAAGTGGCTTTTCTTAACCTGATTTTAAAACCACCTTGACAGCTGCCCTTTAGTGCTTCTTAACCAGCATACCTGAAGAATGTTTCCTCTCATCTCCACTGCATGTGCCTGGCTAAGCAAAGTCTAGAAAGACCAGCTATACCACAGCACTGCTCTGCAACCAAGCAGGGTTTGAGGATGATGATGAGTGTCATGTGGCACAGAAATATATATTTTATGACCACTCCAGTTGCAGAGGGGACGCAAGATACCTTCACTCTCCTTCCTCCAGTAAATCTGCATACTATTTCTGACAAGTTGTATTTTGTTGTAAGAAGGAGGAAGGGTCATTTCCATGCGATTTCTCTCTCTGTGGCATTGCCAATGAGAAAAAGGCTTGTTTAGTAAGGGGAAATGAAAGTTGGAGTGCCTTATTCATCTAAAATAATACATAAGAATAAATATACTTGCCTCTTTTCTATGATGTAAATGTTTAGTAATGTTTTGAGTAGAAATGCAGTATGGTTTGAAACTCCACCTCCTGTTAAAAAACTGCAATGAATAAGCTTGTAGGACATCTTTTGCCATTAATTTGAGCAGACATATGGGAAATGTCCTAAGCTTGTACCAGTCAGCCTAGGGGTTTTTGTTGGCAGGCAGTGATTAAGATTAAGTTCTCCTCCAACTTTTCAATGCATTGGCTGTACCTACCTTAGAGTAGCAAGCAGAGAGGTAGGGATGTGAAGGAAATCTAATCAGCCTAATGCAGCTTCCTAACAACTCATATCCTGCATCATAGATGATGACAAGGGTACTCCAAAGTGTAAATCTTTGGGGATGTTTACAAAGTTTCCCCTTTCCATGGGAAACCTCTGTCAGGTTGTTATGTCTAGCCCACCCAACCCAGTCCAAGTTTGAGTGCCAACAGTAGCATAAAAAGTGCAGTGTAAGAGTCTGTTGGCCTTTTTTTAGGCTTTGGCTGCTAGTGCATTTTGCGCACGCACCAGTGTTAAGGCGGCTGATGGAAAGAAGCCCAGTTTTTCTGGGGGGAACATTGACGTCCTGATCTTGCTCACTGTCCTGGAGGCCTTGTGATAGTCAAGATGTAGTCTGTGTCAGGTAAAGCTGTCAAGTCAGCCAGTCCCTGTGCAGTGCAGCCCCTTTGGGATGGATCAGGCACAGAAGCTGTTAGACTTGAGAGAAACTCTCCTTATTTCCCCTGATAGACGTTGTCCAGCAGGACCATGAAGAAGCCAGGCCTCTATATGGAGTCCACTTAGCAACTGAGAGTGTTGAGGGTGCAATTTGGTTGCCATCATTTTAAAGTTTCTGCCTGATAGATAGCTTAGTTGTGCTGAAGCTGCAACTTCTGATGATAGGAAGCAGCACTGTGCAGTGATTGTTCTGAGGAAGGGTAGATCAGAAGTGAAATAGCTGGTTTCTACTCTCAGCTTCATTACCAAAGAGGTCATTAGCAAGGTATAGGGATCAAGACAGCAAAGTTAGCCCATGAAATTGCCCCCTAAATTAATGTAGCTCCTGTAAAACCATTTCCACAGCAAACCTTTTGGCCACATCTTATTCCTACGCATATGTCATTCCTACCCTGTATGGGTAGGCCATGTTTGTTTTTTTTTTTCCTTGGGCTGAGGGGCTTCTTCCTAAATGCTTATGTAACAAATTATAGCTGAAAAGTGCCCTAGATTATTTAGCTACTTCAGGAGTTGATACTGTTGAACCTACAGAATGCCATTCGGTTTAGAAGCTGGAGAACCATTAACCTAGAATCCAAAAAAGCAATGAGATTTACTCTACAGTAAGGGTAATAATCCAGGCTAACTCTAAAAGTTAGCATCTCCCAAAGTTAAGGTTGAATATCTCTTCTCACTGGTGAATGATGACAAGACAAGAGGAAATGGGCTCAGGTTGCATCAGGGGAGATTTAGGTTGGATATCAGAAAAAACTTCTTTACAGAAAGGGTTGTTAGGCACTGGAACAGGCTCCCCAGGGAGGTGGTTGAGTCACCATCCCTGAATGTGTTTAAAAGTCATCTAGATGTGGTGCTTGGGGACATGGTTTAGTGGTGGGTCATCAGAAATAGGGCTTAGGATAAGGTTGGAGTCAATGATCTTAAAGGTCCTTTCCAACCTGAACAATTCTATGATTCTATGATATGAAATATTTTAAAATACATAATTATGATGGTGGAACATACATATATTAGAAGTGTCCTGGGTTGAGCCAGGATGAAGCAAATTTTCCTTTTACTGATTTTTTTTTCCTTCAGTAAGCTCTCTTTCAACTAGTAGCAAGTGTTCCAGCTAGTCGACTGGTAACACTGGAATGTTTATGTTTCTGCTGAGACTCCAAGGTTGCTTCTTAGCTCTGCTGCTACAGAGGCTACCGGGGCAGAAGAATTGTATCTGTGACCCCCCCCCGTAGGGGAGCTGGACTAGACAGACAGCAGAACTGACCAAAGGTATTCCATTCCATAGATCTACGTAAGCTCCGAGGAAGGTCAGAGATCACAGAAGACAACTTCCTTTCTGCTTCTTTTTCCCTTCTCTTCCGTCCATGGCCGGCGTCCGGGGAGGACTCCATCCATCCATCACCATCAACCCCAGGCTCAGCCCTGACCCTCATAACTCTCCTCACAGCCCTGTCTGCTCTGCTGTTATCAAAAACAGTGCTCCAAGACTTTTCGGGACTGTTCACAACTAAGGAGAGTGCCAGGAGAGTTGCTGGGGTCGGGGGGAGGCAAGAGGCTTTTGCACATTCCTGAACATACTTGTATATAATTGTACATATAATTAAAGCTGTCTAATTTAGTTTTCAATCCAGCAAAGTCTCTCTCCTAATTCTCTCTCTCCTTCCCTACCTGGGTGGGAGGGGGAGGGGATCGAGAGCATTGTTGTTTGTGGTTTAATTGGCGATCCTGAGTCAAACTGTGACAAGATGAGATTGTGTAAACCCATTCTATAGTAATATGCTACAGTCCAGAAATACTTAGAAAATTTATGAAGTTACAGAACCATGATGTGGCATGCACCTACTTCTGGTACCAGTTAGAGGTTTTGTAAGTATTTCCATTAGACCCAGCTTTATGCCATGTGGACATCTCTAAACATTTTGATCCTGTGCCATCTGGTTTTACGCAGCTGATTGCTTCCCAATGAGCAAATTTTGTGACTGGTGGAGATTTAAACTGTTCATGACAACTTGAGCAATTGCTGCCAAATGATGTGGAATTATAATCCAGCAAATAGGCATCCTTGTCAAGACCTTTAAGCCCATGAATGAAAACCTGTAATTTTAATTTCTTATTCAGGAACATGAAAAGATGATCTATGTTTTCCATAAAGCTAGGCCTGCACCTGATATCTCCTGTCCCAAGTTGCCTCATACTCCAAAACCTAGAAAACCAAAGCCAATTGCCAAAGTGCTCAAATAAGTGTTTAGGGACTGCAAAGTAGGCACCATTTTGGGATATTTCATCTGAACAGTAGGAGCCTGGCATAAAACAACCCCGACAATGAAATAGTAGTCTTCCCCAAAAGAAGTAAAAGATGGCTTGGAAGCTGGCCAACGTGAGATCAAAGAAGCAGCAGCAAGGCTGGAGAGAAGTCAGCTGCAGATGAAAAGCGGAGATTAAAATCTTTGCATGTTTTTCTCTGAAGCCCTGTAAGTTCGCCTACATGTGGGTATCACTGGCTTTCTAATGAGTCACTGGAGCAGTTGAAGCAAATGATTAAATGAAGAGTAATTACATGTTGTAATAAAATGCTAAAGGAAGCAGGATGTTTTCAGACAAAGTCTCTTCTGGAAGATTGGCACTGGCAAGATGTAAGTTACCAGCACTGGTGCTGGGGCAATTGAGGGCTAATGGCTTGTGTTACAGTGGAGGTCCTTCTGACCTCAGGACCTGATGGGCTCTTCAGTGAAGAGCTGACTAGTATACATGGTTATGGTTCAGTGTTAAAATTTATTTAATCCCTTTGCTGCCTAGTGGGAGTAGGGCACAGAAGCCAGGTCAGTAAGAGCAGTAGCAAGAAGAATTATTTGGATGTGCATGTCTGACCTGACCACTGGCTGTGGGACAATACCTGTTGTATTGTTATTTGGCTGTAAGGGGTGGAGGCCTTGTGTCACTGGCCTTACCTGGATAGCTCTTTCACAAGATTTCTAGTCATAGAATAAGCTTGGGTAGGCTGTTATTACCACAAAGTTGTTGTTTTCCAAAGCAGCAACTGGGTTAAAACTCTCCAGCAATCACTCAGGTTGTGGATACCCTCTAAGACTCCCATCTTTACCCCTGGGTAGTGATGACTTGGGTGAGTTCTGCATCAGAGGGTTGTTTTCATTCTCACCTGCTTTCCTGGATCAAACCATACTATCAGAAGACAGTGCACAAAATTAAGAATATCTCACACTCTGCATTTCCTGCATCCTACTGGCAAAATTGCTTCCTTTTTTATTGAATCAATTTATTTAATCTACTTCAAAGTAGTTCTGCAGCACTTAGAATGGTCTGAACTTCAGTATGTGTCTTTCTTAAGCAAGAAGGACTGCAGTTCTAAGAAGCACCAGTCACAATAACTGTAGTTTTACCCTTCACAGTTGCTTCATGACTGCACCTTAACATGAAGGAAGGACTGGATACATCTGCAGATTTCTGGGTGGGGGGATTATTTCTTTTTTGTGCAACTTTCAACAAATTAGGAATACAATTTACTGCGGGCCTTTTTCTTCTCTTTCTTTGAATGGTGATATTCATTTCAGCAACTGGAAAAACTTAGATTCAATGCCACCATGTAGATTTTCAGTTGGACAAAATTATGCCATTGCCTTGTATATTATTATAAAAAGACCACATCAAACTATGCAAGTGTCCTGTAATGTCATGATTACAGTGTTAGACTCCTACCAGTTGAAAAAATGACTAATAGAATATTAGAATATTCCTTCAATTATATGTTTGGCTGTCCACATAGATATAGGCAGTCTGTTAAAATACTATGTCAATTTGTACTATGGTGAGCTTGGAAGGGTTCCTGAAAAGGAAAGGGGATGCTGGAAGAGCAGCCTTTAGCACGCATTGTGGTATCACCTAATTCTGCTGTCTCATCAGAGCCTGCTCAAGGGGAAAGCAATGGGAAATAAAACCCCAGAGGAACACCCAGGTAGTGCATGAAGGTGCTGCTGGTCATCAGGGTGATGGCTGCTTTTCCAGCCCAAACCTGTGCCTCGCTGAGGTGTCAAATGGCCAAGAGGAGGCCATCTTTGGAGGGTGGGACAAACCAAGGTGTTGCTCACGGCACAGCTTCTGTTTGTGTCTTTTTGCAAGAACTTCAAGAACTTTTCGAAAGAACCTGACTCTTATTGCTGAATTACAGCCTGGATAATGATATTCTGGTTGCCTCAAAGTACTCCTGCTGTTTCAATTGAATGCACAAATAATCAAAAAATAAATAATGTGTTTTAAAAATGCTAACTGGGCAGAATGTCAGAAGGCATAGGGGTGTGGCCATAGGGATTGAAAAAAGCATACTTTCTTTTATTTTTTGATACTTTTGCCTGAAATAGCCTCATGTTTTCAGGTCAGTTTACGGCCAAGAAAAACAAAAATCAAACCAAAGCCCACAGGAAACCGTAACAGCCCTAAGAAAGTCCAGAGAATGAAGGGTGTAGAAAAATCACTGTGAATGATATCATTGACCACTGGCAGTGGGAAACTCTGAGGACTTGTAGCTGCTCATGAAGAGAGGTTGGGGAAATGAAATGTTAAAATATTCTGGATTTTTATTTATTTGTCTTCTGTTTTCTAAGAATCCTGGGAAAAACAGCTTCGTTATGATTGCCACCCATTGCTTTCTGACTTTTAAGATCCCATGGATGCAGTTTATGCCCCTGAGTTGTTATAGATACAGGGGATGAAAACTGTTCCTGGCCTGGTAAAAGCGGCTGGAGTTTTGCCATTATGCAGGGGACAGATTTCATCACAGATTTTCTGTGGCACAATCTTAGCTTCTAACAAAGACAGGATAAGTCAAAACACTGCCACTTCAAAGAGCAACACTTTGCAAAGGAACGAGTCCCCATTTAACCGTTTGTGACTTAGAATCGCTTCTGTTGCTTTATCAGTGTTGTGCATGCTAGCACAGTGGGAATTAAGTGCACAAGATAAGAATTTTTGCATGTTTATTTAGAAGCAGCTTTCTGTCAAATGTTGATGTGGACCAAATGCTAGAAAGCAAAAGTGAGGAAGTGTAGAAGCAAACTGAGAATGCTTCAGGTGGATATTGAGCTGGACTACATAGATCATAATCATCTTCTGGTGATACAAAAGGGCTTTGTGTTCAAGTTGGGTTTTTTTTTGTGACTGGCCATGATCTTTTGTTAATGCATCTGAAAGTACTGTCTCATGGGCTGGGGTTGTATTGCTCTCCTCTGCTGCCTTTCAGAGACTTTATTTCATTTGTGTGGTAGAACACATTTTAACACAAAGCTTGTATCACAGATCACCTTTCCTTCTGTTTCTGAGCACAGACTGTGCTTCTGTAGTATCTGTTGCAATGATTTTAATTGAAACTCAATAGTGGGAAAGCAGAAAAGATACCATATACCGTCAGTTCGTGGTTTTCACTGCTCAGAAGTCAAGGGGCAAACGCCATGTGATGAGGCAATTCTCAGCAGACCACAATCTGGGGAATGTGGGGTGGAACTGCATTACCCCAATGCTTTTCTGGTGGGAGAGGGGGGTGGCTGGCTCCTGAGCTGTTTCTGTGCTTCAGTATGTAGGCAACCTCCCATTTTTATTTCACGGTGCAGCCTCTTTGTTGTTTCGCTGTTGCTGTTTGGATTTGGTACTGTAGCACATGAGAGACCCCAGCTTGCCCACAGTTGCAGATATTTCTACAAAAGTGTGCTGCAAATTTACCAAAGCTGAAATGGAAGCAAAGGTAAGGTGAACCAAGGCCAGAAGCCAGCAGTAAACTCAGGCCAAATCCATAGCCCTGCATCCCAGTCAAATGCCCTGTCCACCAAACTCAGTGGATTGGCTCACGCTGCTCCTTTCCCAGCTTCAGCATTTGGCTGACACTGGAATAAGTTGGCTAAAGTTCAGTCCAAACAAATTGAAGGTGACGTAGGTAGGTGTTGGTACGGTTCTTCTCATAGACATGATGAAGAAACTGCATTAAATACCACGATTTTCTCACTATCATCATTCCCCAAAGAGTCACAAAATACTTTACAATGTTAAATTATCTGTATTAAAACAGTCTTTCCAATGCAACTGGAGACCACCCAGAACTGATCCTAGATACAGCAGCATCCTCTCCAAGGAGATAGGCTGAAATTATTTGGAGTTCACTGCCCATAAGGCACATTCTGGGCTGGATATACACATGCAGGCTGTGCTCAGGGGACTTGTCTCAGAGCACTCTGTTTCTGGTGTGCTTTGTTTACATTTGTATAATGGAACCATTTAAAAAATAGATAACAGTTTAAAAATAAATTTGTGATCTTCACGTTTAGTGTTTTTCTAGAATAACTGGCATCCATGTCCATGCTAAAAACCTTTTGCTGGCTTTATGGATCTGTTCATTCAAGTATCTGTATTTCAAAAGAGGCTTATAATATTTGCGTGTTAAGTAGCAAACCATTTCTTTTATCAAAAAAGTTTCTTCCCTATATAACTCCACACTGAAAAGAGAACTCTGTGCTTATAACAAAGCTTTCAGCTAGATTTTTTAGAGTCTCAGTAGCACGAGTAGCCCTAATGTAGTTTCGTTTTGCCTTACAGTCTTCCATTGTAACCTCCAGACTTGGTGTACAAATCAAGAACCTGGCTATTTGAAAGAATATACTATTTTTTTTCAGCTGAACCTGAAAGAAGAAGGGTATACGGGTGTTACCAGAGGACTTGAGAGAGAGTTTTCTGTGGTGTTTTTTTTTTAAATGAAAGACAGGCATTGATTCTGTACGTGCAGTTGGAGGCATGTACGGTCAGAAGCAATGGGGATTGTTAGAGAAGGGTTAATAACAAATTGAGATTGGACCTTTATCACCCGCTCATTTTGGATGCCTCTGTGCAGATTGTCCCTTAATTTTACATTAGGCATTTGACAAATTGACAATATTGTCCCAGCTGTTCCCTTCCTCAATGGAAGTGGCTTGATCCAAGTCCCCTTTTGGGCTGAGAGTGTTAAATGTCCTTCTGCTGAAATAGTCCGGATACTCATTTCAGCTGCGTAGGAAAGTTAGCTGGTGTCCATGGTGCTAATATGAAATACAACAATACAAGTGATGTAATTTAATTATCTAAAGCCATTTTGAAAACACTTGAATCTTTCTTAACTGGCCCTAGTGTAAGTTACATTGGAGTGAGCTTACTGTGGGGATTTGAAAGGCAGTCACGGGGATCAGACACCGGAGAGTTCATACCCGTACGAAAGGAACAGAAGAATTACAATGCTCTGCGGAGCTTTGATTAACTGTCTCCAGAGTAAATACAACCTCTGGAAACAAAAGCTTTCTCTCACACCAGACCCCAGAATTGGCAACTTTAGCACATTCTCTTTGTTCACCTCCAGGATGGCTGGCAGGTTCAGCCAAAGGAGAGAGACTGTAAATTACAACAAAAAGAGAATTAGAAGATGTTATTTTAATCAGACTACTGAATGACTTCACTGCCATGCTAGCGCACAGTAATCAGACTTCTGTAGGCCCGGTGCAGTAGCTTTCTCTTTGGGGTTGTGCCGGAGTAGGCTCAGAAAGAAATCTTTCAGCACACCCTTACGGTTGAACGACCAGGCAAGTCCTGTATCCCTTCCCTTGTACTTATATTGTATCCACTTCGGATCACTCTTTGCATAAGTAATAAGGCTGAACTCTTTTTAGCCAGGACAGCAGACACCAATTTTGCAAAACATCATCTACTCCTGTAGACACCAAGTGCCCGCAGAGAGTCCAGCATCATTCCAAAAGAAGGTCAGGAGCTGCTGTTGAATTATTAGCTTTTGCCCAAGTCCCCTGCACTATTTTAAACTCTGCCCCCATTTTCCCAGAGAAAGACAAAAGATTAGAAAGTGCCTCGTGCTTTGCTATGTTTTATATTGTCAGAGCTAAAATCTCACTCTTAATTACTGGATTTCGTATCCAGCTCTGCCATAGCTCTCCCATGCAAGCAAGCTGAGTTTCCTTACAGTATTTCAAGTGAGGCATTTACTGCCAGTGTTAGCCAAAGAAAGGGTTTTTAAGTGCTCCCTTCTTTGAATTATTTTCCCTGTTGATTGGGTGTTTCTTCACACTCACTTTCCCCAGGCTCTGAGCATCTCTCAGAAAAAGCATCCTGTCTTTCCTACAGCGAGGTTCAAGAGTTGTTCCCCAGAGGCTGTTCCTGAGAGTTGGTATGCATGGAGCAAAACCAAATTGCAGGATTGGATTTCTCAAGGCAACATACCTGCCAGTATTTAAAAGAAAAGAACATTTTCCATTGAACATTGCCATCACGTAGGTGACTGCACAAGAGGCAGCAGGACTAAGAGAATGTAACGTAGTTGGAAACTCAGTGAATAAAATTACTAGTTGTGAATCTATTTAACAGGATAATTTACAAAAGAACGTTAGTCTTCTGAGTGCTTCTGTGTAGCTTCATGGGGTGGATGCTATGACTGTTTGAACCTTTTATATGGGGAGGAGAAACTGGTGGTGCAAGTCAGGAATATTCTCTAGTGAAAGGCTGTGTATTTGGAGAAACTCTGTGTGCAGCCCTATTTTCTAGGTGGAGATGCACACCACCATCACCAGAGGAGGCCCACATTGCCTCACTCCATCTTCTACAAGATGTGGCTCAGGTCTGCTCAGGGCACTCTCCATGTTCATATCTTCTGTTGTCCATTCCCTTTTACTGATACCACTGACGTATGCATGCTTGCTAAATTCACCATGCCCAGTAGCAATTTGTGTCACCAGGTCAGGAGAGCTTCACTCAACAAAAAATCAGTGCACTGCTTTGCAAATATATTTTATTCCACTAAGAACACGGCTAAATTGTGCTAATTTTTAGTTGCTAGTTAATTATCCTTAAATTTGTAATGAGGACTATGATTATTCTGGACTGTGTTACCTCCAAGTGTTGTGAATCAACTTTTACAGCAATATAGCAAGATGCCCCCTTTTTTTATCCTTCCCATGAAATTCCTGGGACAGCAGCCTGTATTTTACTAAGTCTCAAGTGCCAGCTGAGGACTAGAAAAAGGAGCGCCAAGCAGGGAGCTTATAAAGCAGCAGGGAATGGGTGACTTCTGGGAAGAGGAAGGGACAGATCACACTGAGGGACTTCAAGATGTGCTGAGACCGTTGCAAGTCAGGTAGGTTCTCCCTGTAAGCAGAAATAATTGACTTTCATCTATTTATTCTGTTCTGTCTCACTTCGAGGGCTTATTAGGGGGCAGGGAAGTGGAGAAAATGAACCTAACATTTGTATTTAAAAGTCTTACAAGTATTTTTAGGGTGCTTAGGTTAAGAGCCTGGCCAGACCCTTCTCAGCACCATACTTCTCTGAGTAATGCCTCAATATCTGACAACACTTTTGTAGTCTTTTTCATCATTAGAGTTTTTAAACTTCTAGCATGGTCTGTGGCTGATATTACCAAACTCATGTTAGTATGTAAGGTGTAACAACCAGTATGAGCCTCAGTGTGTAGAGCAAGGTCACCTAGAGAGTAAGTGGTAAAAATATCCCTCAAAACTCAGTCTTCCCACCAACCCTCACCCCCCACTCCAAACTTCAAGGGCAGATTTGTTTAATGTGAGAAGCAGTGATGCCTACTATTGCATGGAGCACATGGTACAGCTAAGGACTTCTCTTTGTGAAACACTTGTCTACATAGAGAGTTTCTGCAAAGCCTGTTTTTACTAAGCCTCCCATTGGCCTGATTGTGAGAGCCTACGGTTATTTATTTCCCTCAGACTTCTTTCCAGGAGGACAAATAAGCCCAGTCTGCTGCCAGGAAACAAGAAGACCTAACCTGAACATCTCCTGTGGAGGGAAAAGGGACTGCTGCAGAGACACATGCAAGGAGTCTTTGTGATAAACCGTGCCTAGAACATGAATATGGTTATGTGGCTTCATTGAAGAGATAAAGCAGTTTTCTGTGGTGGTTGTGTGGAGTTTTGAATGTCCTCTCCTCATATGGTGCTGCCCCGTGGTGGTATCTACAGAGCTCTTAGTGACTTGTCTCTGGAGCAGCCATGACCACAACACTCGACTCTCTAGTGCAATTTCCTGCAGAGTGCCTTGCCAGTCATACCTGGCAGCATATCAAGCCACTTTGTCTCCTCAAGTATGTGGGGTCCCCTTTGTCATGGCAGTACAATGTGGGCCTGCACTCTTGCAGATATGTTGTACGCCTGGGCAGCAAATTGGATCTTGACAGCAGAGCTCCATTGCTTCTCCAAACACAGTATGAATTTTTCCCCTGCGAGGTCTTCATGGGTGTCTGGAGAAGTCTTGAAAAGTCCTAATAGTTTTGTTGGACTGTGCTTAACCCACTGACTGATGAAGGCTAGGACTGATTGGCCTCCATGTTGGTTTGTCCTTCAGCGCCTTGGAGCCAGGCCATCACTTTGGCAGGGCAGAGGCCTGAGGCATTAGGAACTCTTGTTTTACCACTTCATTACTTACCTGGACAGCCATCTCTTGCAGCTATGGTTTGCTGTTGCTGGCATCATGTTAGAATAAAAAATATTTAAAAGAAAAGAAAATGCCCACATAAAAAGAAAAGCCAAACCCAAACCAGAATTCAAGGTTGCTCCTTAAATTTGGGATTTTCTGTTGCTTACATGAGAGAAATTAGGGACTTGGGTTTGTTCCCTCCCCCTTAGTCCTTCTTCCATTTTCTAATTTCTTCTGGTTACATTCATTTTCTTTCCCAGTTGCAGCTCTCTCATCTTAAGCCTGCACTAAGTCATGAGCCAGGGGTGTGCATTGTTCATCACACCATGAGGACTTTGCTATCTGTATGTTTTGATGCAGTTTTGTATGGATGATTGCAGAGTTTGCAGATCCTTTTCCCCCTCCCTCATAACCGTTTGTGAGGTTTTGAGCCCATTTCTTCTGCAAGCCTTGCTGCCATGGTTTTCTTTTCAGTGGTTTGGATGCTGAGGCTAGCATTAGTGCTAGTGCAATATTGCTTTGTTTTCAGAAGCGCTGCTGGACTGTTTAACGTTTTTCCTGACTTGGATCTAATCTCACAGTTTGGTTATCCATACTGTTTTAAGTCTGCTTACAGCCATCCTGGAGGAGCATTGGGGTCCTGTGTGTACTGGACTGCTACTCTTATATCAGCTTCACTGCTGACTTCCTATGTGATCTTGGAGAAGTCATTTTGGATTCAGTTTCCAAAAGCACTCCTGGAAAGTAAGTGAGACTTCTGCTCCTAAGATACTTCAGCCTTTCAGAGCCTTGTTCTGTGTCTTTGTCATCTGTCTTCCCACCTGTCCTCCTAATGGCTTGTCCAAGCTGCCATCTCTTTGGAGTACTTTGCTTCTTGCTGCTGTTTCTGTGTATGTGCCTTTGGCCTAATGCCGTGGGATCCTGGTCTCGGTTAATAGTGACAGCATCTCGGGGTGGACAAATGCAGGATCAAACTGGAGATAACTGTGAATAAACCTGAAATCCAGGCTGGAATGACCTGACCAGGGGATGTTGATATTAAATATTCTTTTCTGTTAATCAGTTACATATGGTGGACTGAATAAATAGGTGTATGCAGGGCTGGGTGCAGCCCTGTTTAATGTTCAGGAGTTTGTATCTGCAAATATGGGTCACAAACAGTGAGTGTGGAGGAACCAGGGTGCTTTAGTGGGCCCATGAGTCGTGGACATGTCCAACCCACACAGGCAGGGCAGTGGCTGCTCTTCAGGGGTTGCAAAAGCCATGCATCCAACTGCATCTAATATCCTGACCCTGCCAGACAGCAACCCAAGAGCCAAAGCAATGCGCTGCCACAGCCACTGCAAGTGGAGAAAGGAGAGAATAAACACTTACTTGCTGATATTAATAAATCTGTACCCAGCTGTGATATAAAAAAAGGTTTAGAAGGTACAAGTGGGACTCTGGGATACTGCAGTTTTGGAGCTTTTTTAATCTCATTTTGGTTGAGGAAATAAAAAACACTGCTGTGTAAAATACTACACCATTTGTATTTTTTTTTTAGATAAATATTGCCAGGGAATTTATTCCCCCAGATTTGCCATGTACAGGTTGAGATATTTGAATCAATGTTTTTAAAAGAGAAATTTAAAGCAGAAAACCCGGTACATGAGTTTAGCTAAATGAGCTAAACCTCCATCAGAAGCTGATCTGAGGTGCTCAGGAGATACTACTGGGTAGTAGGTGTTGTTGCTCTTCATGCTGTTTCTTTGCAAGTGGGAATTTGTGGTCCTAAATTTATGGCTCTGTTTTGTAAATCTGGTAAAGAATTGCTCACTGGAAAATGTTACAAACTATGCAAAACTGTAGGGCCACAAGCCTTAAATTTTCATCACTTGATTATTACACCACCTGTGTGTAATTAGCAGCTTGACATCAGATAACTAGAAGGTTACATTAAAATGGAAAACCTAGGGAGCCTGATATTCTATTTTCATTTTAAACAGACAAGAACAGACACCACAAATACATACTGGTCCCTCCTGCGGACATATGCTCTCAAACATTTCTTAGAGGCTTTACTCTTTTAACCAAGACATAACTGGCTAAATGCATATCAAACACATTATTATTCATGCTAATATTTTCAAACTAGAAGCTATCTGTGGTATATTTCACAGAAAACTGTCTCAGTGCTAGCCAAAACCTGAAAACTGCAGTTACAGAAAGTCTGGCAAGACAGAAATCTAACATTGGTTTAAAGGAGCAATGAATTGTGAGTGCTTGACATGCCTTCAGGAGCAGTTCTGACAGAGAAAAGGTTTTAAGCTTATTAACATTGTGATTCAGACTGATGGTTTAGTGCTTGTGTTGTCCACGCTGAATGAATGTAAAACTGTCCCAGAAAGGCTGGGCTGAGGCAGAAGATCTGCTCAGAGCAGGGAACATCTCTGTGTTGTGGTTCCTGGCTACCACCTGCATTTCCAGAGGTGCCCAGGGGAGTGTGGAACCTGAATCCCCTTGCCTTGCCTGCTTAAATAGCAACTAAAAAAAGTGAATACCAGCCCTGAAGCAAACACACCCATCCCTGTTTTATGACTGTCCTACCATGTCCTTTCCCCAGAACTAGCTTCTCCTCCACCAGACTGCACACAGCACAGCACAATCACATGAAGCCTGTCTGGCCGACTGCGAGGTTTCTGGTTACAGAGCCGGCTTCAGAGTTGACTTGGCCCCCTGCTGCAGAGTTAATTGGAAATATTTGTCCAGTGAACTTGGCAGATTTCATGTGCTGTTTAATTTCCTCATTCTTGGTGTTTAATCTGTCATATCAGAATGTGTGCCTTAGTACAGTTGGTTGGTACCGTCTAGAGGAAGGGGTGGTGACCGAAGCCAGCAGATGGTGCAGCCCCAGCAAGGAAAATTCCGTGGATCCTCACCCACTGGCAAGCCTGGTGGGGAAGCAGGTGGAGAGGTTTCGGCCAGAGACCTTGGAGGAGGAGGGCTGATGGACGACAGCCTGATGATAGCAGGTGCTGGTTGGATCATTGGCATTCAGTACAATGCCACCTTTTGAGTAAAAGTGATAGAAGTAGGATATCTCTGTGCACGATCACTGTCTGATTACCCCAGTGTAATTGCCAAACAATCATAATTGCATTTTTTCTTTAATCCAAAATGTTCTTAACTAAATAATCTGAACTCTTTAAAGTAAAACTATTTGTTTTGTTGCTGCTCTAAAAATAGGTAAACCTCTTCTTCCTTGCTCTTTTTAAACTAGTTGAGCAATACTTTGAGTTTGTTTTGAAGCCCTTTTGCCAAGTTTTTGTCTTAAGCACCAGTGACAAGAATATGAAAGGAATTAGAAAATTATTATGGGATTAAGGCAATCTTGCTCATACACAAAAGACATGTTGATTCCTTGTCCTCCAAAGAGAGCAGTATAGTTCTGCAATTAAATCTGGTGTAGCCAAATACAAAAGGAGCTCGTGTGCAGTAATGTATGTGGTAGGTAGGAAAGTAATGCATGGAACGAGCTTTGATTAAAAAAACCCAAACCACTCCATCGAAACAGTCTTTAAAGGAATAGCCAAAAATATTTTCCAATTTTTAGTGAAATGAAGAAAAAGTATTCTTTTTACAAAAAATTGGTTATTTCTGTCTATGGTAAATGGCAAAATTGGGTACGCTTCTGACTTACTGGTTTGATAATATGTTTTCTCTATCCCTCTCATCAGCAAAGAGATGCTTTGTTGCATAGGTGGACATTTTTCTAATTCCACAGTAATTTCCCATGTAGAGTAAAATTAGATAGGATACAAAAATTATTTATTTGATACTTCTTTGACAGTTTTCTGCCACATCTAATTTTCAGCAAATACAAATGCCCCCTCATCTGTATCCTCCTACTTTTATCCACAGATGTGTCCACAGTTTTCATAACACTACCATGTATATGAGAAGGAAACTCTTTAGTGGAAAACAACATACAACTCTCTGGATTCCTGTTTGTTACAAAATCTGGCCAAAAAACGATTACTTTAAAACTCTACTGAGTGGACTTTCAGCTATTTGAAACTTCCAGCTAACTGACGGTCAGTCTTAAACCATGAACTCTAAGCTTGGTGCTTGCAAACCATAAAGTTCATGTCAATGGGAATCTTGCATCAGTGAGAACTTCAGGATGTGGCTGTGTGCATTACTCTGTTGCTTATTCCAGTTCCTGTTTTCTTCTCCCTTTGAAAGCCCCGTTTGAAGTTGCTTCTTAATCGCCTAAGTTGTTGACTTGAAAGTGCATATCACCCTTCTTAAGTATGAGTCACACCAACCCTCAGTCAACAGTATTGTCCAGAAACGTAATGTTTCCCTTCTCATCTTTTCTTACCCTGTAACCAAGGGCAGCCATGATTCATACTGTAAAAAGGCTTGATTTGCATTTGATGTGAGTCAACAGCTAATTCAAGATCAAGAAACAGCATCAAACAGACCCTATAAAAAGGGAAGGAAGCTTGCTTGTTTACTGTGGCTGATTCAAAAGTAGAGACACACACAGTAGATTACACTGTCTTGAAAACCACTTTGCACAGATACTACAAATGTTTGAAGAAATTAATGTTAAAATATATAATGTTCCAAGCAAATAAAAAATGTTGATTCTTTCTTAAACATCCCTGCCAAGGCAAAATTTCTGCTTTTATTTCTTTATAGAAAACTTCGTGCTAGATTCTTCGCAGGCGAGCAAAACAAGATGAAAAAATCTCCCATAAGAAATCCTTTTAGGAATGCACTTAAAGTGTACAAATCTCATCTTTATTTTAGACTTAAGTAATTACATGCTTACCTGCTATTGATGTCTGTAAGCTTTAATCACCTCTTTAAAGCTAAGTACATTTATAAATTCTTTTCTTCCATTGAGGTCTAAATGCACAAAATAGGGCAGAGATCTAGGGAGGGGTCAAGACAGGCCAGATGGCTATAAAAAAAAACACAGGTCTCTGCTTGCCAATCAGAAATCTACTTCAGGGATCTTAAGCGACTACCATTGATCAGTTCTGGTTGAGTAATAAAATTGAGCAGGAACAGACAGTGGGATGACTGTACCCTGTGGTCTCCAGGCAATTTTCCTTGGAGCAAATTAATATACGCCCTGTGAATCTTGTCTGTCATTTACCCCATCTTTTTCAAAACTTACTTTGCCCAGAAGATTATCTGTTTCTTTAAACCATCTTGAAAGAGGAAGCTGGAGGAGATGAAAAGGGAAAATCTTAATAAAATAGTAAAGGAATTAATGTGTCTATTTTCTCTCTGCTTGTCTTTTCATATTCATCTTCTGTTGGTCCCCTTTTCCTGGCTGCCAATGTCATAGTTGTCTTCCTCAACTGTAAGTTCCTTGAGGCTAGTATTGTGTCGTTAAGTGGTGGCTAACAAATCGATTGGCAATTTCAATGTAAGCTAATGTCTACTCAAAGGAAGAGGCTGCAGAAAGGAATATGGAACCCTGATGAAAGGCAGGCTGCTGATGTTAATAATAGCTGTAAACTAAGTAGAGAAAATAGGTATTGGACCTCACTGAGGACCCATTAACCTTTCATTTCTCTGTGAAAGAGGGGAAAAAAATTGTGACGATGAAGCAAATTCTGGATAGCTCTTAGTCAGGCTCTGAGCTTGTGCTTCTTTGCTTGTAGCTCTCCACAATGTTTTGTTCAGTCCTTTAAACCAATGTTGGCTGATTCTTTCTATATTCTCTAGTCAGCTCTGATTTGGGTCTTGGAACATCAGGATGTTGGTCTTTCCTCTGTCTTTTGTGCAGGTTTAAGGTAGGCACTATTTGTGTGAACTTTCTTAGTAATCTCAGAGAAATTAATAAACTTGTTTTACAGGAAACAAGTGACTTTTATAACTACATTTGCTGTCAAATACCTTGTGTGTGCTATTTTGTGACTACAAAGACTTTAAGTCATATGGTAGACTGTCACAGTGTATCTTCTGCTACAACTTGTTTCAGTATATTTATTAAAATTTACCAAAAATGCCTTAATAATATCGTTGGTTCTGCAAGGCAGATAACTTCTAAGCAAACAGAAATTTTATGTGAGATCATCTATTTTATGGTTGCATGTTGATATTTCTGGAAATTAGGGATAATAATCCACAACCAAACATGGATAGTTACTAACCTATATACACTATTAAACCTATATACACCTTTGCAAATTTTCATTTTTGCATTGTGGTCTCTTGCAGTGACAGACTGCATCCTGTCTGAGACAGAGAAAACTTTCTCAAACCTATTTACATCAACAACATTAGACTCTGCTGTTTGTACTGCCTCTCTTTCACTGAAAGCTCAGACAGAGTGTCTGCTGCCATGAGGTCTTTTCCAGGTTTATATTCTAGCTATAAATCATCCAAATGCAACTGAAAGAATAACCTTTTCAAGTAAAGTTGTGTTTGTGAAACCCTTTTTCTCCACCATTGTCGTAAGCAGTTCACAGTCTGCTTCTGCAAAAGAGGAACTGTTATTTTCATGCATGCATAAACACCAGAGACTTTTCATTTCCCTGTCCATATTCACTGGCATTCAGCTTAAGTCAGATTCCTTGCCGCTTAACCAGTTTCTGGTGCTTGCCACCTTTGCAAAAATGTTGTTGTGACACCTTGTGTTATGGGTTCAGCTGATGATTTTGTATAGCAATTACCATCAGAGAATCAAAGGGTGGCCAACTTCTTTATAAACCGTTCTTAGGCTAATTGTTATGATTAGCATCTTCCACACACTATCCATTTTTTGCAGAATGAAGTTTTTAGATCAACATTTTTAGCAGACAGATTGGATAAAATTGTTTCAGTCAAATTTTTCATTCCTGTGTGTTTTCCTTCTCTGTAAGTACAGAAATATTGATAACCATCTATAACCCCAGAAGGCCTAGCAGGGCCCCATGATCAGTCCTGGTTTTCCTACATAAGTTAATTATTCACCCCTACATTTACATTGCTGTCTGTCAAGTTCCAAACTTACACCACCAGCTCCGTGTCTGTGATATTATTCTGTTCTTTATGCTCACAGCAAAATGCCATCAGTAAACTTCAGTATCTTCCCATGCTTGGATCTCCTTTTGTGAAATTATACTGGTACAGAGTGTAGCCTAAATTTGCAGTAAAGCCCTGTGTTTAGAGGGCATAAGTTAAAATTTCACAGACATGATCTCTCTTTCTAAAGAAAGTTTCCACAACCTGGTTGAAGGACTTAGAGTAAGATGAGAGGGAGAGGGACAAAGTACATTTTTCAAGAAACATCCTTCCTGGTAGATAAGTGGAGTTCTGTACACAGGTGTAGGGGTAGGTGAAGTTTCCCCTTTCTCTTCTGGAGCTGGTAGAGACAAGAACCCTTTGAAAGCGGCACCAGTCCTGTCTGCTAGATTCAGAGCAATAAGTCTGATTTCTTCCTTAAGTTTAGTCTAAGTACACTTCTAAGTATGTGTTGGCTAATATATGAGAGAGAAGTTGACTTCTGTTAACTTCATTTTGTATTCTGTTGATAAGTTTTCTATGCCATTAAAAACATCTGAGAATATATTTTCTACCTTTTAGTGGCTTCTGTTCCTCCTACTGTATTCACATTCTTAACAACCTATATCTGGCATTTTCATCCCTTGAGTAAGTACTCCCTTTCCTGAAAATGTTTTATAAGAAAACAATTATAAATGTTATTCCTTCAAGATTTTGTTATACTTTCACATGGAGTTCATATCCACATATAATGGTTGGATTTCACTCTAGTGTCATCAAAGAAAGCTTTCATCAACTTGTTTTCATATAAATAGGTTTTCTTTTCAAAACCGTATTTTGTAACTTAAGCTAACTAGCAGCCTGTACAGGCTCTCTGGGTGTGAGAATAGCTTCTGCACCAAAGTCTAACCTATAAAAACATGGTATTTCAGTTATTGCTTACAGCTGTATATGAAAAGAGTCCCACAATGTTTTCTTCTCTTTACCTCTTCACAGTCGGGGCATGCATGCTCTGTCTCTTTTTGTCCTGGGGTTTGACTATGTCCAAGCCTTGTTAAAGCCAAGGTATGCAACATGCACTGCCTTCCCCACTGCATTTGTCCAGAGGGATGGTTATCTTGTCACAGAAGGCAATGAGGTTGTCACTATCCTTTGCCCTTGGTAAGTCTATGCTGACTGCTCCCAGTCACCTTCTTGCCCTTTTCAGGCTTGAAAATGGCTTCTAAGGGGTTTTGCTCCATAACCTTCCCAGGGACCAAGGTAAGGCTGGTTGACCTGGACCATCCTTCTTGCCACCTTCTTGCTGAGGGGTGTGGTATTTACCTTTTTCCAGTAATCAGGAATCTCCTTCCATTGCCATGACTTTTCGAGAGGACAGAGAGCAGTCTTGCAATGGCCTTGGCTGCTCCTTCAACACCCTCAGACCCATCCGCTCTGCTCCACGGAGTTCTGTATGTCCAAGTGAGTTAAGTGATCCCTAACTTTGTCTTCCTCTGCTATGGGTGTTGCTTCATGCCCACAGACTCTGGTAGGAGACTCTGAGACCTGGGAGGTCTGGGAGCAAAACCTACCAGTGAAAACTGAGGCAAAAAGGCATTGTGTAACTTAGCCTTTTGGATGTCCTTTGTCACTAGATGGGCAATGGGCCCATACTGTTCTTAGCCTTCCTTTTGCTGTCATTGTAGTTACAAAAAGCCCCTCTTGTCTTTCACATCTCTTGCTAGTGCCAGCTCCAGCCGAGTTTTGGCTTTCCCAGCTCCATCCCTGCCAGCTCAAGCAGTCTCTGTTTCTCTGGGGTAGCTGGCCTCTGCTTCCACCTTCTGTGGGCTTCCTTTTAGTATCTAAATCAGTGTAGTCTTCCTCATTGGTCTTGGTTCTGTGATCCACAGAACCAAATCAAAATCTGATTACAAATTTAAGCAGTCACATTTTAAAAAATTGTTATAAGTACTGCAGAAGTCTTTCCATCTTTTTATCTCTCCTAGGAAATTTCTGTTCCCATAGCTTAATTTTTCTTAAAACGGTATCACTGTGATTTCTGTAATACTGGATGGCAACTAGTTTGCTCTTGTCCTCAATAAATCTAGTGTTTCTGACCCAGTGCTTTTACCTTCCCCCCCCCTCATTGTCTTAATGAGGAAGAAAATGTTGCTTGAACCTCTTCCAGTTGTCTGCCAGACATATTGGAGCTGTGCTGTGTCCTGCGCTTACCCCTGTATCTTTTCCACAAGTTCTAGAGGCTGCCTCCGAATTTATGGCAGCAGATAATGCTCAGGAGGGATCATCACTCCAGTGAGAATTTTGTGTTGCAACTTATAAATTATAGCAAGTCTTTTAAGGAGTAAGCAAACTGTAAAAAGAAGAAATTAGCAAGAAACCAAAGCAGAGAGGGCTCTCAACTAAGTAAGCTAAATCTGAAGACAGGATAAGATGAAAATGTTCTGTGCATTTTACAGGGCTAGTTCTCTTGCAGCCCGTGTCTTCTTTTGCTCCAAACCACAAAAACATTGCCGTCCTTCTCACAGGGGCAATAATATTGTCATCTTTTTAATCATATTCCAGTTATTCTTGTGCTTGATCTGGAAAGCAAAATGCAGGAGGCCAATACTTGGCAAACTCCTGTTGTACAACAGCTAAGATTAAATAGATGTACCACTGAGACAATAATCAGAGCAAATTTATATCCAAAGCCGATTGTGAAAATATGTTCTTGTTTTTTGAAAATGTTTCCAAACTTACTTGCCTTCCACAATATTTCAAGAAACTGTGTTAATTCAGATTCCCCCAGTTTTCTCTGTGAACCATCTTCCTCCCTGAATAGTGCACAAACTTTGGAGTTACTGCTACTTAACATGATGTTCTGCTCTTTGTCAGATTGCTGCTTCAACAGCATTATTTACATTTCATAGATGTATGCTGAATGTTTTTGGCATGTTTTGAATGTTTTTAGATATACATTTTGAAAATTATTTTATTCCACTATTCAAGCTTTTCCGAATAAGCTTTAAACCGCTCAATTATTAGTTAAAGGACAAGAATGAATCACAAACAGAATTGAGTAAAACTTAATTTTACATTTCTAATGAGTTATTTACTGATCATCTCACTCCTTTTTGCAGTGTAGAAAGGAGGAGGCACTTACAGATAAAAGCTGAATGCCTGTAAATTCATCTTTCATTTGCATAGGACAATGCACCTCTCATTCTTCTAGTTTCAGAGGAATGACACAGAACATTTTTTGTATATTTTTCTGTAATACATAGAAATAGGTTGTAGAGCTGTATGGATTTTAATTAAAATACATACAAATGAGAACAGATTGAAAAAAGAGATCAGCAAAACCTGAGAAATTTTCCACATCAGATTATGATTCAGGTTTGACAATGTATCTGTGTGCTGATAGCTGCGGAGTTACACATTTCCCATTGTCTGTTTGGGTCTTCCATTTTATTTTAAAGAAGTTTACTGGAAAGTTTTGATTTATTAAAAGATTAGTGAGGATTAAATCAGTCCTATAGAGAGTTCAAAGTACTCAGAAATTAAATGAATAGTTTGAAAAATGCCAGGTGAAATGGCACCGTTCAGTGTTCACAGCTGATTTTCCTATGTTTTGGAGCAATGTAATTTTAAGCCATTCTGTCCCAGTAGATGAAGTTCCTGTGAAAGTCAGTCAGGATATCCTGTAGGATTGTTATGGAGCATGCAACCACGGAATATGGATCAGAAATGTAAAAATGGACCCAGAAATCTGCAAGTAGTTAGTGCTGTGCAAGATGTCCACAATGAAAACAGAAACTGTGTGAGTTTTGTTTAGTTTGAGGATTTGTTCAGAAATTCAGAACAAAAACTACATTTGTCCAAAGATTTCTTCAAGGTCACTACCTTGCTTCCTAACTCTAAATTCATGTTTCAAATAAATCTGGGTTGATTTATAAAGGAGTATCAAAATCATGCTAAACTTGTGGTTTGGTACGGTTTAAACTGGCCATGCATGCTACTAGCACTCGGAGTTTTGATTGACTGGCTATTTCGCGTTCATTTGAGTCCCAAGCTCAAGGTGGAAAGCCTGGAGATACCAACCTTCCCTGTTCTTTCCCAGGAGTCTTTGGTAGAGCTGACAGAGTCACACAGGAGAGCTAGGTTGGCTTCTGCAAGGGCAGAACTGTAAGTGAAGGAATCAGTCTTTCTCTCGGGAGTGGAGGCACTTCTGTGCTGGATCCTAGAAGAAAGCGTGTGTGTATTTCTGTAGAGCTGAAAAGCTGATCTGGGGAGTAGGCGTTCAGGCAGAGGAGTTACTGCTGCAAGTTCAAGACTTATTTATCCAGTTGTGATCTGAGAGTGTTTCTACTTGTGTTATTATGTCTAATAGTACTAACCTCTTTCTTCAACACATGCCAGATTTTATCAGTGATATGTGTTTTGAGAGACAAGTAACTATTTTTGGAATGGGGCTTATGTTTCCGTGACTGCTTCTTCTGCATCTGTCTTTGGTGATTTGGGAGTAAATTCATCCACTTGTCTTCTCGGAAGTATAACCCTCCACGCTTCCTCTGTTACATGCGTAATTTCACATATTAAATTTATTCCTTGTGCTGTATTTATTTTAAAACTTTAGTCAGTCATGTGTCTCTGTGTGCATTTAAAAGGAGCCACAAATATTTATGAGGCAAATTTAATGCTTACCAATTACTTTTGTGGGGCTTGGTACTAGAGTAGGTACTTTAATAGCTGCGGTTGAATCAACCTTGGCTGATATTCCCTAATTATTCATCTCTAGAAGTGTTATCAGCCATCACAGAGCGTTACCAGCATCATTTTAAGCTCTCTTCACCTTCTTCAGTCTGGGTTTTATTTGAAAAGCAGACATGCAGTCCCCAGTGAGAATTAAAGTAGAAGCATTAGCTTGCAAAATATATGCCAATGACCTAATGATTCTGACATTTCCACAATACAAGCTTTACAAGAAGGCATGCAGACAGCAAAGTCTGTTTTTCTATCTCATATTTTTTTAATGGCTAAATGTTTGGAGGAAACAAAATGGATTTATTCTGCTCAATCCAGGGTATAATATCAGGACTTATCCGGTTCCGGGCCCCAGGGCTTCAGACAACTAACAAAACACATCTTACTTCTGCTCTGCTAGTTCTCTGTTATGCTTTTCACACGCAGGAAGAAAGAGTAAAAGCATAACCCAACTGAATAAAGCAGCATGGCCTGCTATTCTTTGCTTATGAAGCATCACATGATAGACACCAAATTAAGAAGAACCCCCCACCTGTGGTTAAGTATGTATGCAACTGTCAAGCCGTTTTATGTAATATAGAGAGAATTTTACCATCCCCTTTGCTGCCAGAGTGCAGGAATATGTTAAAAATGTTAATGTCTTACCGAAGCATGCTTCATTGTTTTTGAATAATCCAGTGATTTTACGCCATTTAAATAAAATCAAAGATGCTGCTCCCCAATTTATTTTGAAATGCTCCGGCTTTTCAAATCTTTTGCTCTGGTATATGGAAAGAAAACTGATCTGAGGTTCTCCTTGTAGAATTGAAGTTTAAATTTGTTTTTTGGCTATTCAGTCACTGTTTATGTAAGGGTGTATTGGGATAAGGCTGTCTGCCATGATATGGTAAGAAAAAAACCATCTTTTCTAATAAAAATAAGATGCTATTTAAACAGGAAGTTAAAGGAAATCTATCCTCTCCATTGACCTTTCAGACTGTGGTAAGCATAAAATATATAGTGCCAATTTTATGACACAGTCACGTCAAATAGATTGCATTTGATATATTTTATTTGCAATTTCAAAGAAGGTTTCCAACATGAGTTAGAAGGAAAAACTCATTCAAATGTGTTCTTGTTACTTTTGGTACAGTAACTTCATGGACCAACCACCTAATGCCTAAGACATGCCATATGCAAGAACATTCCCTTAACCACGGGGGTTTCTGGTTCATTTGCTTGAAGTGCTCTGAATTCTTCCTGTCATTGCCCTGAGAAGTTACAAGCAAATCTGATGGCAGTGTCAAAGTCTTAGAGGTGTCTGGCATTTGTTCAGATATTGAGCTGGCTATATTGTCTTTTGTGTTTTTCCTTCCTCTCCCTCTTCTGCAGGCTGCGTATACTTACGTGAAGAACTAGTTGCAGTGATCTATACCTGTATATATTAGGGTCCTTGCAGCAAAAGGGCTTAAATTTCAGAGGTGGCCTGTGTACATTAAAACCATCTCAATTTGGATTGTTTTCTTGTGTTACAGTGTTCAGTAGATAAGCAATGAAGGAAACACTTCAAATTTATTAGAAGTGTCTGTACCGCTGTTGCCATTGCTGACTTCTGTGACAGAAATATTTCAAATACCTGGCTACAGACCAAGGAAATGCAAGCTTCAGAAGTGGCTAGTCACTGCATGTGAAAACATAGTCCTTGCAAAGCATAAGAATCATTAGTTGCTGTAGGCTGGAATTAACATGACTCCTTTTCTGCTAAAATTTCTTCCCTGCTGTTGCTGTTTCTCTCTGTGCATATAGAGGAAGAGCATTGCTGGTGCCATCATCAGCGTATGGCCTCTTTGTTTTCTTTTTAACATGGGCTTCTATTTGCCACGGAGGTGAAAGCTGCGGAAGCCTTCTGCCTTTGAAGAACTACTTAAGATGAAATGGTTCTGAAGTGCATTTAAGGGCGTTTACTTTAGGCACTTTATTTTTTTCTTTATTTTTATTCCTATTGGAATTGGCTAATGTTATTCATTAAACTAACAATTTCTCCCCCTGCCTGTTCTTAAGTGTGACTTGTGACCTTGCAATCTGTGTATTTTGTCATCACAATGTGTTACCATGGAACTGATTTTGGTGTCATGAATAAGGGCATTGTGAGTTTCCACGTTCCCAAGCATATTTGAGACACAGGTTTGGAAACAAAAATGACTTCACCAGTTAAATATTGTTAGATCCTATAGTATATCAAAGGTAAGAACACTTGTGCCCTATATTCCTTTACATAGAAGAATCTGAGGTTAGAAATTTCAAAGCAGGTATATACAAGAATGACACTACAAATAACATTTCACAAGATTAAATATTTTGTGAGAGCATTGAACTCTAACCCCTTTATGTTACTGTAGACAAAAATCTTTCATATTGTTCGTGGAGACTTCTCAGACTGTCTAATATGGAGCCTATATAACGAGGAAGAAACACTGTGTGCATAACAGCACTTGGATGCTGCTGGGACTTAACTCCTTCAAGACAATAGCGGCCAAAGGGAATTTTCCGCCTGACATCACTCACAGGCAGACAGAGGGCAATGTAACATTGCTGGTTTTGAAGCTGAGAGTAATATTTGGGTATTTTTCAGAAGAGAGCCTTCCACAATACACAAAGGGCAAATATACTTCCCTTGTGCAGTGGAGCGCATGTATTCCTTGCCTTAAATTAAAAAGAAAGCAAGTTTTCTTCGTGATCTACCTACCAACATAAGATTAGAAGAGTTCAATTGAATCTCTTGTCAGGCAGTTCCCCAGGGTGTTTCATTCATCACAGTTAAAGCGTGGATAAGATTCTGTAATAATGAAAAAGTTTGGAAAGCCTCAACTCACCTTAAAATCCTGGGTTGCGTGAAAAGTGCTAATGTAACAGTGACCTCCAATACATTTCTGTTCATTTGCTCTGATTTTTTTTTCCAGTTGAGACTTCTGCATCCTTTGAATTTCACACTTCTAGCTCAGTACCATTTTGCTCCTGGCAGCAGACAAATACATCCTCATTAAATAAAATTTATGCTAATACCATTCTGATTAGCCAGCAGTCATTGATATTCACTCTCATTAACTAAATTGGTTCTCTGGAAGACATCCCACTGAGGGTTTTTTTTTTCTGTTTTAAGTGGAATATAAAATGTATAGATTTGCAGAGATGACAGATGATGATAATTACACCCTGTGTTTACTCGAGCGGGGTTTTTCTTATCCTAAAGGCTCCCGAAGTATTTTGCAGCATTTCCATCTGCAAGGAGAGAGAAGACACTTTCCTCCCCCACTTCTGAGAAAGAGCCTCTGTCAGAAATATAGAAGCCACTCTAATTTCACGTTTGTTAGAAGAGATTGCACAAAGGAATCTTCCATTCTGAATTCAGGAGCACTTTTTAATGAGACAAAATGCAGGTCAGTTCATAGGGAATCTAGCTGGGGAATAAACTCAATTCATGCAATAATGGGACTTTCTACATACAATCTTTTTAAAGTAACTTTGCGACTCTGGATTTACAAGTCTGAGTTTTGCCTGCAGTAACATTGCAAAATTAGCTCCAGTGTGAACCTTTCATCAAAATTACAAGGATTCTGTCAGCCCACTCTTACACATTTTCATTCAGAGGACTGATAATTTCAGCTGAAAATTTTATTATATTTTCGTGTATTAAAACACATATGATGAAGTCAAGCTGTGGTTTAATTCAGTCTGGTATGATGCTGTGATGAATTATAATCCATTCTCTGTGAACTCTCTTAAAGGGCTCTTGTTATGCAGGAATGACCAAGTAGAAAGCTGTTATTGCCAAGATGTGATAATCTTGTCATCAACACTATTAGGGTTAAGAATATGTTTCTTTGTATCAGAGCCTCCATTTCAAGAGCCAGGTGGAAAGCAGTGATCTTAGTGCCTTAGCTATTATTATTATTATTAGCTATGTTTGTTAAAAAAAAATCTTACCAGATGCCTATCAGTGTATGTAGGCATATATACCCTTTAGAAACTCTGCCCCTATCTTCTGATAAAACTCTGATTACGCTTAAATATTGGTACAGTGTATTCTCCATTTTCTTTACGGAGGGAACACATTTCTTGATTCCATTTAATCCTTGACCTCACTATAAGGATTATAAACACGGAGGTCTCCTCATGCCGCTTTTTTACCTTTTAAATCTGTAATCAACACTACTTCATTTAGGCTGCCAATTAGCAAGCAGATGTCAGCAGCCACTGACCATCGGCAACAGCAAGATGGAAAACACTGGCCTGCAGAGACTCAAAACCGGGCTTGAAATTCCTCAGTTTGTCTTTGAATCCCCACCGCTGAATAGTTCTTATCACTCCTGCACAATAATTGCAGTGTTTTCACATGTGCTCTTCTGTTTCAAATCGTCTCACTCTTATATTGATCTAATCTTGTCTTGGGTAATCAAGACTAATTTCACATCCAAAAGATGCTTTGGAGGGGAGATCTGTGACCACAAACAGAAACTTGAAACCACCCAGATGCAGATAAATTGCCATTCTCCCTCACTGCACAGAGAAATTGCGTCATAATAGTATGGCAATTACTTTGTTTCCATGGTGATGTCTGTATGTGAGAGAGCGCTATAAATTATGTTTGGTGTTTATAAACAATTCAGTTTATACATACTATTTGTATGCTAATATCTGAGAAACACATCCAATTATCTCACAGCAATAGAAAAGCGAACAGAAAGCTGAAAGTTTTGGGAGCACTGCAGTGAATCATGCGATTTTTTTTATTATTTTTTTTCCACTTTTACGTCCAAAGGGAAAACTACATGAGCTGAATCTATTTCCTTATCATATGGTATACACTTAATAACTGGGGGGGGGAATAACAAAACAAAACAAAAAGCACTAGAAAGAACAACTTACAGAATTACCAGGTTTTTTTTGCTACTCATCATCATTACTATAACTGGGGTTTTGTCCCAGAAGGTACAAAATATTTTGGTCACCTTTCAGCAAATGGTTTCTGTGCATGCTCATTTTTAAGCCTGTAAACTGATAGAATAGCTTAGTTTGATGCTTTAAAATTCCTTTTTTTCCCTGGTATTGGGTAATAGCAAACTATGTTCTGTGTTTTCTTTTTTGGCACTGAATTCTCATGAATACTGCAAAACCCAACAAAGAGCTGTCAGCATTTGCTGAAATAAGGTTATAAATTTACTTCAATAGCAGCTTGTTTGCTAGTCACAAATAATTGTCAGGGGGAAAAAAATGGAGCTATTACTGCTATTTAATATGGTTGCCAGAGTTGCAGTGGAGGCAAATTTTAAGAATAAACATGTGAGTATCCACCAGCAGGTAGAAATGCACTGCCAAGGGTGCAGCTGTAAAACGAAGGAGCGCCATCGATAGCAACATGTTAGAGGCACGAAGGAAATTTCTCCTCCTCCTTTCTCCTCCGTGGCTGGGGAAGCACAGTTCACTTCTGCAGCTCCTTGGCCACCTGCCAGCACGATTAAAACGCTGCACCCTACCTCGGCGTGCTTTAATTGCTGCCTACCCACTTGGCAAGGGGGTGTTTGTACTTGTTTGGCTTGGGACCTTTGATAGGCTTAGCAGCCAGGCTGGAAGAGGGGAGCAAACACAAGCGAACAAATTTATGTTAACAGACGGTAAGTGTTCGTACTGCATAACACCTGTGGGCAGACACGTAGACAGCGGTGGGTATGCCATTTAAACAGCAAGAGAGTGCCATTTACCCATTGTTTAGGAGTAAATGAAATACATTGCATTAAATTTGTTCCTTGGCAGCCATCCCAGTCAAACTGCCATGCTGTTTAGCCGTGGACGCCCCTGTATTTACATTAAAATAGTTTGGAAAATTTTGCGTTTATTCATGCCTTGAGTTTGCAAACATGGTCTCCTCAGTGCAGGCTGCGAGAGAGGTGTGCTGCAGGCTGGGCTTATGCCTCCCCAGCTTCTCACTCCATGCCATGGCTATTTGTTGGTGGCAGGGCAGCCTCCCCAGGGCACCCATCCCAGCTTGCTTCCCTGAGTGGATGGAGCACCCTGAGCTTTGATTTCCTGACACATGACACATTCTGGCACTGACCAGAGCCACATGAATGGAATATTTGCTTTATCAGGTGAGGGGAGGTTGGTTGATTGTTTGCCTCATCCACACTTGCAGTGACTCTGCAACCTGTAATGAAGATGTGTAACAAGAAGCTCTCATGGCAGCTTGTTTATTTTGCACTGATTTGTCACTGATCTTCAAAAGAAAGGCACTTGCTGCTAGCTTTTGGGAAAGAACCAAGAAAATAAATATGACCCAAGGCTTTCCGATTAATAGAGGCTAAATATTGTGGGATTCAGTAGGGAGCTGTTAGTACTGCAACAGGGCTGCAGTGTCACTTGAGAAGAGCTCTGCTTGAGCATCTCCTTCCTCTCTCTTAAATAATACCTCCATTGATGACCACCAATTGTTGTCCTGAGCTGGCATCATGATAAGCAGAAATGACCACGCAGATGGCAGAGCACTGGTTTTCCAGCAGTTCACCCGTAGCTCCCAAAATCAAGCCTTGGAGACTTGTCTTCTGCCCTCTTCTCCCCCTGAGGATGCAGAAGTTGTCACCACCCAATGGTGTGAAGAAGTCGAGCACTTCTCCTCAGGCTGTAACCATGGCTGAAAATAACTCTAGCCAGGAATTTCCTAAGGTATGGCTGTTGGCATGAATGTTTTTGGGTTTCACAAATGACTGGGAGGATGCTGAAAAAGCCATGCTAGACTGTACATAGTCTGGCATGGGCTAACTGGCTTCCCAAGTTTGATTTGGTCTCCCTGAAGTGTCCTGTGCGACACCTGACCTCAGGATCAAAGTTCTACTAGGGTTTTCTGAATGAAGGAAAACTATCAAGTCGTTGGGCAATATTTCACAAATGAGATCTCAAGCCTGGCAAGTAAGCTTTTATTTAGCCACTTGTGTTTATTTTGAAGCTGTGAGAGAATATGACAACCTGGCTTTGTTTTAATATAAGGCTTCTACTATCTAACTGTTGTTTTCTGTGGGTTTTTTCTTTTTTTTATGTATTCCAACTACCTTTAGAAATACTCTTACCAGCTTTTGGCTTTATATATTTATCTGAGATCAAGATGACAATATGTTCCAGTTTTGCTCATTTCAGGAGTCTGAATTTGGAAGAGGGACATCATATATAAATACATACCTGAGAAGACTTAGAGGGAAGAAAAAGAAGGAGCTGTCTTCTTTTGGAGTTGAAATATGAAACTACACCACTGTCATATGGTTGGGTTTCCTACCAAAGTAGGAGAGGAAGAAAGATTATGGGCTCTATTTGAACAGAAATGTTCAAAAAAGATAGCACACTTGTTAAGCTAGGAGTAAAATTATTTTCCCATCATGCACACACACACAAAAAGAATCCTCAAAATGTTCTCTTTCCAAGGGAGCACAAAAATGTACAGTTCTGGGTTTTCTTGGCTGTAAGATGGAGTCTGGTTTAGACCATCCAGCTTATTCTATTCTGAAAATTGTGAAATCTTTTTTGTTTCTTTCCCTTTTTTAAGCCTGAGCATTAACATATTTAAATATAGAATTAAAATTAAATAAAAAAAAGGCATTGAGGAAGCCTATTCTAAAAAGTTTTCTCACTTGCTAGTCTCCCATTTTTATGATCAATTTGAGAGATTCATCCCAACTCTATTTTGGTCTTTATTAACCTCTCTTTTTTCAGCAAAGAAATTTTTTTGCAACGTTCTCTCACAGGTTTGGGGTTTTTTTCCAACTGAGGTAAGTGTGTGAACATGTTATAGGACAGATGAAGGTGTGTAAGCATGGCAGTCTCATAATTGTTGCAGTTCTATACTGAGCAGGATCTGTGCTAACATTGCTGTTTTTCAGACTCCATCTTTTCAGTAGTTTCAGATTTTTAATCTTCATGTGGCTGCTTTTATGATTTTTTTTTTCCTTTCTGGTGCTTCTTTTGTGTGTGTGAGCTACATTATAATTTTGAGACTAATCATTAAAATCCCTTGTTGAGAGGTCTGTTTTCAATAGCTGAATCACTCAAAGGTAGCAAACCTTGGGAATTGTGCTCAACACAAAGCTTTTAAACAAAAAGTGTTTCAGAATTTTTAAAACTGAAACGGGATCTTTAAGATGTGGTGTTCTAAAGTCAGAGGGTTTTAATCACTTCTGAAGCCGGGCTTAGAAAACCCTCTAATTTAGGTCATGGCATGCTCTAGTCTGGCCCTGCCGGACATAGAGTTGGAGCTGAATTTGTTGATAACCATCACCTTTGACAAGTTGCAGGTCAAGAGTTTGAGCAGGGCCTAATTTGATTTATTGCTCTTTAAAATGATGTGGCTTACCTCACAGTCATCCATAGTTGAAGGATAAGCTCAGTTCCCACCTCTTTCAGCTAAAGAGGATGGGAGCAGGCAAACACTTCACTGCACTGAAGTGCCAGCAGAAAGGCTTTTCGGACAGGGGCCAACACCCTCTACAAGCACTTTTTGGATCTGTCTCAGCTTGAGTAGAGACATTCGAGCAGGCATCAGACTGTGAGGGAGTGTAGCTAACTAAAAAGCTGAAGTGGAGAATGAAGTGAACCCATCTAGGGAAAAGAGATGTCTCTTGAGTGCAAAAGTTTTTAAACAGAAAACTGAAGGTGCTGTTTTTAAAGGAAAGCAAACAGAGGTCCATCAGAGTAGCATCCATGTGGCTGTTTTGTAGAAAAAAAATATTTGTTTGTTCTCTATGTTGATGGGTAGTTAGGGATGGGTAGAAAATTTCAAGAACACCTGAAAACAAAAATTGACTGTGCTGGTATTTTCACAAAATGTGTTTTACATATATACATGAATTTTCATACAGAGTCAAAGACTACAAAACAGCTCAAATACTAGTAGAGGGCATCTGACTTATTCAATCTTAATTTCCACTTCAGGAGACCATCATCAAAGGGGTGTATGACCTCTTATTATCTGCTCCTAAAAATACATTGAATGAAAATGAGTACTGCCCCTTGCTCTAAAAAATGATGTGATTTGAAAAATATGCACTGATTAAAAATAGACATTTCCATACATTTCTTATAACTTTAATATTACATTTGCAAATGCAATCAAATCATAGCATAGCACTATCAGGGACTATTTATGTCTCCTTACTTCCTACTTCAGATCTTTGGGACCGAAAGTTGGCATTTACACATACCTCTGAAATGGTGATATCTCTAGATGAGCTGATGGGAGCACTACATGCACTCACAAATTGTAGTTTTATGAAGCTGAAGACTAGAGAAGCTGAGAATGAGTAAAGTCATTAGGAAGAAGGAAATTTGATGTTTTGGCCTGCTACCTGTATCCTTGTACTATGACTTTTTCCTTTCATAAAATTAATTTGATAATTTTATTGGATATCACAGGGTTTATTTCTATTTCATGGAAACTTTTCAGCACAAAAATATGTGGACTGTCACAAAGGGTTTGGAAATGTAGGGTGCTAGGGGTATAATTAGTCAAAATTAGTGTGGATGAAAAAAAACCAGGATATTCAACTTCTGTAAAGAGACCTTCAGTCAGAATAAAAGAATCTTGTTCAGAGCCTTATACCAAGAATAAAATGTATTATTAATGCTTAGGAGTGGCTCTGTTTGACTAAGAAAATGCCATTAGAACCAAGTATTTATTACTAAATACACTTGAATAGAAAACATGCAGAGAAAAATCTTGGTAGTTCATTTGTCAAAAGCTGGCTGAACTGTAGCCCTGTAATAATTATGTACTGGATATCACAGGCAGAGAAGCTGGTGACCGCAAACTTACTTCCTCATTCCTTCCCCTTCCTTCAGGACTGGTTTGGATTAGGTAGTCAGCTGAAAACTTCCAAAGCACATATTTTCTTACCATGCTGCTGCTACCCATCTCCAGGTATTTCTTGTTCAGATTCCCACTAAATGTTTTTTTCTTTTCTTTTGTTCATGAAATGAAAAGCCTATTAGCGCATTGACTTACATGCTTCCCAAGTCCCCCTGCATGTGTGCACATACACACACACAAACCCACAGAGAGGAAATCAACCCATGCACTGAAAAAAAAAAAAAAAGACAACAGGGCATTGCTGAATGCAATCCAACAACTCTCTGGTTCCTTGTCCTGAACAACAGATATTCTGTATCACCTAATATTAACAAACAAAAGACTTTTTCCCACGCCATTATATATTTACATTAGCCTACTGTTCAAGCTTGGCATGTTGGCTTCCTAAGACTGTTTGATCCCAGATGCAGCTCCGTGCCAGAATTGCTGGAACAAAATGCAGTGGGTGGATGAACCTGTCCTGCTGCATTGCTTCTAGCCTTTTAAAAACAGAAAGCATTTATCTGACTCATTACTGTAAACGTACTAACAGAGCACACCCGTGATGATTTTCTGACTGAAAGTGCCTGCATCTGCTCAAAAGGTTAACACGGGTGCAAAGTAAGTGCATATCATGACACATTTGTTGAGACCAGCCAGGGGCAAATATTAGGTAGCTTATCTTTTAAAGAGAGAGATAAGGAAGAGGAGTTGTTAGGTGCGTGCCAATAAACTTAAATTCATCACAGCTGACGCTTCGATGCTTTGCAGTAACCACGGCGGGTGGGGCTGGTAATCGGAGTCCTGGACCGAAAATCAGGGTATTGGAGTTGAAGCCCTGACTCTTCACTTTTGCTGGGCTTTTGGCAGGTGATTTAGAGCTAAATTAGGCTGCCTCTTCTTCTCGAGTAGGTGAAGGGGAGAGGTTTCATACATGTGCACTTACTCCGACTGCAAAATGAGAGCTTTTTTTGCTTTTCTTTGAGACCTACCAATGAAAAGACTTAAGAATTAAAGGAGGAAGTGTTATCACGTGTTATTGTGATGCTGATGACACAGCACATCTGCAAGGAAATGTGGAAAATTTCTATCCCTCTATTGCAGTAAGAGGGCCACAAAATCCACTCCCCTTGAAAATGAGAAAGTTGAGGAAGGATCTTAGAGAAATTACTCTGAATATCTGCACACACATATTTACACACATCAATTTATTTATTTTAATATATTTACATATATTTGTATGTGTATGGTGTGTGTGCTTATTACGCTTCTTAATTGGGATATATAATGCAATTTGAGGAATGCCTTTTTTTTTTTTTTCTGTCTGGGTGATTTATTTTTAAGTAGCTTTGTGTATATTTCTTTGTCTTTAAAGAACATAATACTTAGAAAGGTGTTGAGACAAGTAACCATGTTCCATGTGATGGTTTGCATGACTTAGAATACGACTGTCACATTTTACTGCCTTTTTAACAAGCCTAGCCTGTAGGCTGAACTCAGCTTCAACGGCAGGCTGCAATCCATGCAGGTAATTGGGATGCAGCTGCTGCGAGAGCCTTTTGGTAAGGCCTGATGTGCTCAAAAATAGCAGCCTGAATGCACTCCAGTGAAAAAAAACAGGAGAGCATTGCAATGCACACCCTTAGGATCCTTTACAACCAATACAATAATAATATTAAACATTCCCCCTTTGGATTAATGTTGGTGCACAAATCTTAAAAGGAAGCAAGAGTCATAAATAAGCCACTTTGTAGGAATCTGCTTTGTCAAGTCACAGGATAATGGTCCTGCTTTGAAATAATTTCTTCAGGGAAATAGTTCATGCATAAAATCAGGAGTCAGAAATTTGTTGGAAGAGATGAGAACAAGGTGGCTGTAAAAAGGAAAAGCAAAGCCAATTTCACTGACATAATAGAGTATCTATTCCACAATGTGTAAAATAATAAAGCTCACCGTTAGAAAAAAACTAAAGAAAATATAATTAGTGCCCAAGAGCAGCTGAGGCAAATGGTAGAGGGGAAATGGGAGTTAATTCACACAACACATTTTTTGGTGCTTAATTTCAGCAGATAAATTATCACTCCCGTCTCCCTGGGGTTTTTCCCAGGTTGAGAAGGAGGAGAGGGTTCTTCTAATGCTCTCCCTATTATGGAATGAGTCCAGAGAAGCTGTCAGCTCACTTAGCCTGTCTTTTAGTCTTTTAAGCTGAGTGGTGTGAATAGTCTTCAAAATGCCTTTGGGTTTCCCTTTACCCAAAGATTGAGGGAATGCTCCTTTTCATTCACAGCCACAGGAATTAAACAATAAGATCAAAATCTTGTAATCTCCTTGGGAATTCCTTTTAGCTGTATGGGATCTAAAATGCTGGTTTTCCTCTGAATTGCTGGGCAAATGAAGGCAGAGGCTAATCATAGAGCTGGCTTTCCATGCAAGCATTTCCAATGTTTGGTGTGGTGACATTCATTTGGGACCGCCTAAAAAATAAATGTCTTAATCATTTTTAATACCTGTGCAAAAGTTTAGATGTCCTTAAGCTGGCTCCTTGTTGATCTTATGGTCTGTTTGCAGGGAGAATAAGTGGACCTGTAACCAAAGTAAACTTTAGTATTCCCATTTTTCTGGACTTTCATAATACCATCTTATGGAAAGGACCATCTGATAAAATAGAATTGCACTAGGGCCTCCAACCAGGTAATATTTAGTGTATTGCTTTCAGAAAAAACAGCATGACTAAAGATTTTGAATTTACAACACTATTATTTCCTCTGCCTCAGCACTCTGTGGAACACACTGCAAACAACAACCATGTATTATGTCAAAACTACCATCTTTTTCCTTCAGCAAACAAATCTTTTTAAAGTACATGTATCTGTGCTGCAGGGAAGAATGCGCAGGAAAAAAATCCTAGGTAATTTTAAAAAAATGAGATGCAAATTTTAACTTTGCAGCTGCATCTCCCCTGACAGAAAATGATCCCCTACAATTTCCTAATAGCAGCTCAAAGACCGACAGGAAGATACTTTCCAGCCTTTGGGCATGCTTGTTCTCCAATGAAAGAGTTTGAATGTGCAGAGTTGCAGACGAGGACTTCGGATTTGAGGGGAAAAAAGTTTGTGGGTGAAGTCCAGCCTACAATGCAGTTTGTTTTGCATGCAGGAGGTTTCTTACGGTATCAGTACCACAAACTGAAATTGCTTACAACTTCCCCTGACTTTCCATTTTGATCTTTTTCCCTTAGACATAGTTTCAGTTGTGTATAACCCACATCTCGTTGTGGCTGTCACTCGGGCAGAAGAATGTTGGGTCTTCACTGTACCACTTACTGTACGATCTTCGCTGTGGGATCTGTCATTGCAACAAAAGGTCTGAAGGATTGGAAAGGAAATGTACAGTCATTCAGTCAAGTTATGAAAATTGTTATGAATGCAAATTAGCTTTATATAGAAAGCATTTTCTGTTGAATCACAGAATCCTAGGGGTTGGAAGGGACCCCGAAAGATCATCTAGTCCAACCCCCCTGCCAGAGTAGGATCACCTAGAGTGCATCACACAGGAACTTGTCCAGGAGGGTTTTGAATGTCTCCAGCAAGGAGACTCCACAACCTCTCTGGGCAGCCTGTTCCAGGGCTCTGTCACTGTCACAGTAAAGAAGTTTTTTCTGATGTTTACATGGAACCTCCTATGTTCCATTTTGCACCCATTGCCCCTTGTCCTGTCACTGGACACAACTGAAAAAAGCCTGGCTCTGTCCTCCTGACACTCACCCTTAACATATCTATAAACATTAATGAGGTCACCTCTCAGTCTTCTCTTCTCCAAGCTAAAGAGACCCAGCTCCCTCAGGCTTTCCTCACAAGGGAGATGTTCCACTCCCTTAATCATCTTTGTGGCTCTGCACTGGACTCTCTCCAGTAGTTCCCTGTCCTTCTTGAACTGTGGGGCCCAGAACTGGACATAATATTCCAGATGCAGCCTCACCAATGCAGAATAGAGGGGGAGGAGAACCTCTCTTGACCTACTAACCACACCCTTTCTAATGCACCCCAGGATGCCATTGGCCTTCTTGGCCACAAGGGCACATTGCTGGCTCATGGTCATCCTCCTGTCCACCAGGACCCCCAGGTGCCTTTCTCCTACAATGCTCTCCAGCAGGCCAGCCAGTAGTGCCTTCAATACTGAAAGGCATACCAAGTTATTTGCATAGGAAAGCTGGTGTAAGGGACAGTCTTGATTTGTTTTGTTCGATATCACTTTTGGGTTTTAATCTTAAAATAAGAAAGAAATCCATGGAAATATATTTGAAAATTTAAGTGGCCTACTCACAACATACTTCAGATTTGTTAAAAGATTTGCAAACCTTTTGATAATTTTCATCTAATTCCAAATGTCATTGTAGAAATGGCTATTGCATTCATGGAATCACAGAATAATAGAATGGTTTGGGTTGGAAGGGACCTTAAAGATCGTCTAGTTCCAACCCACCTGCATGGGCAGGGACACCTCCCACTAGACCAGGTTGCTCAAAGCCCCATCCAACCTGCCCTTGAACACTTCCAGGGAGGAGGCAGCCACAATTTCCCTGGGCAACCTGTGCCAGTGTCTCACCACCCTCGTAGTGAAGAATTTCTTCCTCATGTCTAAGCTAAATCTACTCTCTTCAGTTTAAAACCATTACCCCCTGTCCTATTCCTACATGCCCCTGTAAGAAATCCCTCCCCAGCTTTCCTGTAGCCCCTTCAGGTACTAGAATATTATCATTTACTATAAGAACTTCCTGCAGCTCTGTTCACAGCTTTCCCATGATGTAATTAGAGAGAAGGTGCAGTGTTTTCTTTGGCATCTGTGGGTAAATGCTGTGCATACTTATGCTGCAATAAACCCAGGGCAACTCAGTTCCTTTTAATGAAGTTATTTTGGACTTAGTTCATGTGGAATTTGGCTATACCTTTATCTATAGCTGGATATCTTCCCTGAGGGGCAAATGCAACAAAGGTTGTACATTTTCTTTATATTTCACATAGGAAGACACTATCGTCAGTATCAAGGTGGTTGCTACTACTCTGACAAAGGCAAATGCTGTGAAATCTTTTAGGTCCAGATTCAGGTAGGGTTTTCAGCTGTGTCCATAACTTGCTTGAATAAGCTGGAGCAGGTGCAAGAGCTGAAGCCAGGGCCTTCAAGACTCTACACCTCTTATTCCTCTCTTTTCACTAGTCTGTTAGGTAAGGTTCACGGTCAAGAATAATTCTGGAGTCAGATGCCACATTTCTATCACAAAAAATTTATTTCCATCTCATTTCAGCCAACTGAAGCCTCTGGTAGTATTAAGGTTGGTGGTTGTACTGGCTTCTCTGTGCCACTGGTGTAGGCAGGTGACTTTGGATTGTGATACCAAACACAGGCACATTCATTACTGTTTCTCACAAAACACAAAAACTGCGTTGGACTTGGAATCTGCCTATCATTTCTCATCCAGATAAGCCTGTACACAAATGGCCTTTGCATAAGGTCTTGTTGCCTTCTTTCTTTTTTTCTAAAATAATAACAAACAAAAAGAAAGGGAACTAGAAGGGGAAAAAATAAGTTTTAATGGAAACACATTTCATCTTTTGTTTTCTTCTTGCCATAAAACATTAACATAGTAAACAAATTGATCTTTGCTCTGAAATTCTTTAATAACATACAGTATTTTGTGTTTGTCACGGCTGAGGCATGGTTAAACCATGTTGTGTTCCTGGTCAATTTCAAACCACTATTGTCACAGTTCTTTGACATCAAACTACATTTTTAAAAATAAAAGTTGTCTGTAACCCACTTTCGTTTGTCGACAATTTCGCTAAAAGGTGGCCATTTTGAGGGGATGTTTCAGTACATTAATGGTAATGGTGTTTTCTGACCAAAACTGCTTTTTCTAGGGACATAATACAAAGTCCATGAATATTTGTGGTCAGTCCCTGCTTTGTGCTATACAGTACCTTTCTGAATGCTGCACCCCCACATGAGTGAAGCTTTTACAGGATGCTCTGAAATATTATATTCTAGACAGCTAATCCAATCATAGGACTGTTACAATGGTATTACAGTAGCTGACAGAGTTATTTGAAATAGGGATATGTAAAAAAAAAAAAAAAAAAGAGAAAGTGTCACTTTGGTCCACTTTTCAGAGTGGTTGGTGTTATAATATATAACTTTTTTTTCTTTTTCAACGCAGTGTAGTTCACAATAATTTAAAATACTCTATAGACATTTAAACGATATACAATAATATAACTTAGTTGGATTCCTCAATTGTACTTAACAAATACTATTCTAATATATTTACAGTATCTAGTACCATAAGACTGTGCATTACTGTGCTTGGGAGCTTTATTTGCTTCCTGTCAAGAATGTAGTGAAAGTACAGTATATCACTATTATTCAACAACAATACCCATGAATCCAAGGGACTTCAAATTATATGAAGTCACTCTAGCGTTTTTGGGGGCCCCTGTTGACTTCTGTGGAGTTGCACTTGTTCACACCAAGGCTGGTATTTAGAAACCAAAAGCAACAACAGCAACATAAAGGAGCTCTTCAATTTTTGATTGCTCCATTAGAAACTCATCAAAGGGGTCTTATTTTCAGAGGATAAGTGCTTGGGGTCAGAAAGACAGGTCTTCATGAATGTACAAATGAAGTTCTCCAGGTGATGAGTTACTTTTGATAGTACGAGTCCATAAATTCTGGAGGTAATCCTGGCTCATTCACATATCCAGCATGGGAGATGGCAGGGCGGTAGCTCTACCAGCCCCTTGCCCCAAGAGCACCATGTGGCGTGACAAGTGGTCGCATGTCAGGTGGGGTGGGCTCATGGCTGTGCAGCCCCTCAATAAAAGTAACAAAATTAAACAAAAGCTGGAAATTCAGATAGGCAGACATTAAGAAATTTTTTATCCAGGTTTTCAGAAGATCAGGTAAGGACCCTGGCAACAAGCAAACCTTTTTGTGATTAAATGTGCTGTGTTAAAGTGGGCATATCTGGCTCTTGGGGTTAAAAACACTAGATTTTACAGTAGTACTATCTGAGGATTTTGTTTAAAATCTCTCATAGGTAAAAGTGTGTGAATTATAAATGAGTGGTGGTGTAAAAAGTCAGCTTCTTTCTTAACATTCATCTAGTTACCAGGGAGTACGTTATTGCCAGCCTTTGAACAATGACAACACAATCCAATCCAAATTTTAGCTTTGTTACACTTGTGAAGCCACCACAACTCATGGGTTGAAGCAACCCAGAGCTCAGCTACCACATTTTTATTAATTTCTCAGTTCATACTGAGCATAAGTTATTTAAAACTATTGGTAATATTAATTTTCAACTGTTAAAGGCAAAACACAAAGCTTGGAAGATCCTGCCAGTGCATTTGACAGCAAAGCAAAAACTTTGATATTTGACATGTCTTTGTATGTCTTCGAATCCTAAAACTCCCTACAAGGAGCTGAGGGCAGGTGCTCCGTGCCTCAAGCCTGAGTCTAAAGAGTCATTCTTATTCAGGAGGCAAGCAGGAAAAGTCTTTATCAAGCATTTGTAACCACAGTTTTGCGTGATCTTTTTGCTAACTTCTGGTTATTGCTTAAGGTCTACAGTAACTGAACTCTCTCTAATAGTGGAGTGACAACAGATCAGTAGCATTGAAGAACTTAGGGAGAACCAAATACAAAAATCATAAAGTCAGAGTTCCAATAAGTTTACACTTAGTACAGAATTAAGACATAGCTACCCGTTAGTGCTTAGAATTTTTTGATACTATTAAAAACATAAATAATTCTTTTTAATGTTCATTCAAAGAGTTCCAGTGTCACTGGCAGCTGATGTAATTTTGTGAATGTTATTTTTTTCCAAACTGATAGTGGAGTATTTCCGCCATTCATTTTGTCTTCCTACCAGTTCTTTTCTCTCTACCTGCTTTCTTAGAAATTTAGGTTTTTGCAGCAAGACTGCTGTGTTCTAGACAGTGAAGATTTTGTATCCTTAAAAAAAAGTCTTTATTTGTACACATCTCGGTGGTTTGTAGTAAAACGTGAGAAAGTGTCTTTTTCTTTTAAATTTCGTGGGAGCTGCAATGCAATCAGATTCTCTGATATGTATAACTTAAAACACTTACTAGGAGGACTCTACAACACCCAGATTGTGGTTTTAGGAAAAAAAAAAAAAAAGGAGAGAGAAAGTATCATGTGGTTATCAACATCACCTTAATCCTGTTGCCCTTGTTTCCAAAGCAGTTACAACAGCCAGCCAGCCAAAATGCACCATCCTTAGAAGTGTACGTAGTGGGTAGGGATTGGTTGTTGTGGCATTGGTTAGGGTTTGTTTTTTTCCCCAAAGAAGATTAGATGTGCAAAATGATGCTGTCGTCGTTTGTTGTACTCCACTTTCTTCACTCGTGGTGATTTGTTCTGTTCATTCGCATGTGATGCTGTTATTTGCAGGTGAACACTTCTGTCCGCTCACTACACGTGTTGCACTTCACAAAGCAGCACCAGTGGAACTTGCAATTACATTGCCACACTTTGGTGTACTGGTGTGTGTTGTACCCTCTTCCACAGCACATCATGTCACACCCATCCGCATTGGGAGAGGTGCGGTTGCAGAGTCGTCCCTGGGTGCCGACACTTCCCGTGGAAGCATCTTCCTCACAGTAGTTGGGTGACTTTTCAATATACACTAAATCTGTTTCCATGGGTTTCTGGTAACTCTTGATCTGCTTGATCTTCAGGAAGGTTGGCTGTCTTAGTCTACTGGCTCGTACCACCTCCACCTGCACTGCAGCATTGTATTTCTCTTTCAAAATATATCCAATCTCTCTGAATTTAGGAAGTGTGGTCCAGCAGGTCTTAGTTGTACAGGAACCTGAAACTCCATGGCACTTGCACTCCAATTTCATTCTCTCTTCGAGAACCTATATGTACAGACATTTGCATATGGTTACTGCAGGAAAATGCTATTGCAAGCTTGCCTAATCTGTCTGTGTAGCTCATATGAATATTCATTACTGCTGGTTGAAATTTTTTAAATGCATGCTCATAAACAAACTGCATAATTAAAAGTTTTGCCTATACTGGCAGTGATAATACCTGCATACCTAGTAACTATTCCACAGAGCGCACCATCCCCTTTCAAAGCAGCACTCTTTGCAGTATCTAGCCCAAATATCAAGTACATGTTCAGCCACAAATATGTTTCTGCACCAGGGCTCACGTTAGAGGAAATGAAATCCATTGAAGGGTCTTGCTAAGCTGTGAGCCAAAGAGAAGTGGGAGTATTTATTATTGCTAAGGAAGTTAACCTGGAGGAGGTTAATCCAGCATCAGGTGGTCCCTAAGAGGGAAACAAACTGGAGGGTGCTTGGACTCATGCTTGGCTCCCAACCTCGCTTCTCCACTACAGCCAAATTGTGCCATGGACAGCACATCCCTTTGTCCCCAGGCACGGGTGTATGCCCAGGGGGAAGGCAAGCAGATGCCCACCCTCTCCATGTGTGCGGCAGAGGGGAAACCGGTCTCACGGAAGTACCTCTCTTTTTCTGCCCTTGTGCTACCACTTAAGCCTGACCACAATTACGCCCACAGTCATCATTAGCTTATGAAAATCAGGGCCTAAGAACAAAGCAAACTGATCTTTCCCCTTCACAGTGTGATCCTAAGAAAGAAATATGAGCTCCTGAGCTTGTCTTCAAGCATTACTGGTCCTGCAGACCATCTCCTGTAGTGGTTTCGTTGCAGATCCCAGAACATGACTGAAATGGGCAAAGGATAAAAGGGCCGAAATCTGAGTACAATGGCATAATGAGGTAGAAGGGAAGTAAAAAACGCTTACTGCTTAAGAAACTGGCCCTAAAATAAGAGCTGTACAGTTCTGGTTATCCCTGCAAATAGAGGGCACCCTCCTGAGTTGTTAGGGTTTCACTTAAATTGTATGTTTTGTTTTTTCCCAAATTTCTGGGGTTTCAATATTAAAGGGAATATTTGGTTTTGATTCTCCCTTGCCAACATACGGTAGGAAGTACAAGACAGCCGAGCATCCTATTCAAAAATACCTTAGACTTTCTGGAACCACTGGCTTTTCCCACGTCAAGGTCGAGAGGCAGAAAAGGGGATTTCCAGGAAGGTTTACTGGATTAGGGAAGAACCTACTATAGCTGCAAGTACTCTAAAAACAAAATCACCAAGGCTGCGATGAGCAGCTTTTCGTGGACAATGGAAAGGCCACTGCTGTCCAACAAACTGTTTCATCTTCCTATCTTCATTACAGAAAAACAAGAAGCTGGAAAACTTGATGCATTCTGCTATGGTGGCTGCATTTCAGTAGCAGTGAGTAGAGAGATGCCTTATGAAATGCTCCAGAGTCTTTCAGGGTTTGGTCCCTCTGTCTCTACTTCATGCCTGTGCAGAAGGATCTGGTTTTTTTCAAAGACCCCCAAACAAGGCTTCAATCCTGTTCCCCAAATCTGTGTTAAAATATTGACATTTAGATGTGCATGTCTATATATATGTATGCTTATGTGTATATATACATATAAATCACTTATGTTCTGCTTGATATTGCTGAATTATTATTTTTTTAAACAAGCCTGTTTCTACAGCTCTCTCTTTCAACCACTGATCAATGAACAGTTGCAGCCACAAATGCTGCAGCAAAAAGCATGGCAAAAGGTGGACGGAGGCAACCTTGTCTACACCTTCACCACAAAGCACCATATGATCTAAGGACTTCCAGGAAACCATTTCCAATGGGATGATCTGCTCCTTTTCTCCCTACGTAGTGAATCTTGGTGAAGAGTAGGCTTGTGGTTTGATATGGATTTTGTCAGGTTCTGCACGTGTTTGTGATGTCTGTTTTTTGGTTGAAAAGGTCAAGTCAGTAACTTGCTCAGAGTGGGAGGAGGTGAAGCTTGTTGAGGCTCCTTATTCTTGTGGAGGTTCAACACTCTGGACACTGTTCCAGGAAGCCTTCATCTCTGTCATTGATGTGCTTCCCTGCTACAACAGGAAGCGTCATAGCTCCCAAGAGACAAAGATATCACCTGTTCTGGTGTCCTAGGCGATGCTCTTACATATGTATATACATATATGCATGTGTGAGTGTGTACATGTGTTTTCCTGTGTGTATGCATTTGGTCGAGATGCTGTCATTTATATACATCACTGCCTAGCACCCTCTGTAATGCAATCTTCAGCAACTTTATCCTAAGCCTTGATTTCTTTTTTTTTTTTAAATTCTCTTTCTGAAGATCCAGTTTCATGAATCATTTTGCTGTACAGAAATCTGTTTTCATTGCTGTATTTCAAAGGTTCCCACTGTTTATGATGGTGGAAGAACTTGCAAATGCAAGCCACACAGGCTAAAAAATGGAGAAGTTTTAAAAAGTATTAATTCATGATCGTGAAGCCAATCTCGCAGGTTTTTTTATTTTTTTGGAGGCTGCTCTCATGAGTGTGGAATGCTTGGGGTTACAACACTGAGTGCAGGCCCAATCATCAGGTAGTTAAACTCCTGAATGCTATAATTTGTGTGCCCACAGTCAGCTGTGGGTATAGAATTGTGCCCAAAAGCTTGAAGGTCAGGGAATACAAGGCCCAAACTAAGCAGATTCTAAGCAAGATTATTTTTTCCCTCTTTCCACCCAGATGCTGCAAAGCATTCCTCTTTGCTGAGAAGCCAGCACGCTCCAGCTTTCCCAGAGGTATGTCTGTCTGCCTGGTATCTCAAGCAGCTTCCCACTTGCCATCAAGGTACCACTGGAAGTGGCGAAGGTGGCAGGATTTGACCCTGTTCACTCAAAGCTGTGAATGAAGAGCAACTAACCTTATTCTTCCTGAATGTCCCTTCAGCTCAGTCTTCCTCAGGAAAATTCCCATCAAAGCCTTGACCCTGAGCCTTAAAGGTACTTACTCAAATCTATACCCTACGCTAAGCTAGGTGCCTGATTCAAGATTGAAAATCATTAGCTCATATGACCCACTCTCTCAGCAGTTTCATTTGTCATATGTCAGTGCCTCGTATCTAATCTTGAATGGTTTACAGCAAGATCTACCTCCCAGAGCAAATTCCCATCGTTGGACTGTGCTGCCTCAGACTAATCGTAGGAACATTCCTTTGGTCCCTTTTCCACATACAGGCCCACTCCCACCCCAGTATCATCTTGCCAAGTAAAATCTTCTGACTACTGCTGCTTTGTTAAATGAATTGTGAAATACAATGTTAAAGCTTTCTTATGCCACATATTTTTATACCTATATAAATCATACATTGAAAATGCAATTTGAGAGTTGTCCACTGCTAGTTAAGTAGAAAAGGACTTGCAAAGACTGAAATAAAACAAAATGATACGCATGAAAAGAAATTCACTTTTTCAAGTTCCATATCTAGACCCAACTGCAGAACATCAGATACAGTTTCTGTACACATTAAAAATCCTATCTGGATAAAATATGTAAAAACAACAGTAACATTTTGTGTGTGTTTGTGTTGGCCTGCCTTTTCTGGTTTGTGTTTTCCTTAGTGGAAATGCACATTTTTGGACCAGATGTTGAATGTAACAAAATCCATATTACTTTTTTACTGCAGTATCAAAAAGAAATAGAAGACTTTAGGAGTTTTCCCCCATCAAATATGCAAGTGATCAAGTTTTGGTTTGGGTAATACCAGTACCAAAAAGAGATGGATACTGGTTGTCTTGTGTCACCACGCCTTTGATACTTGAGTGGCTACAGCCACAAGAGCTGATGGTAAAATGCTGATCTCATGGACCCATCTGGGAAATTAAGTTGGGTTTGTCTTTTTTTAACTCAGATAGCCAGGGGTATGACTAATATTAGTAGGGGGTAATGCTGCTCCTCTAATACAAATGTCCTGAAAATGTTCTTCACTAATAGCAGATAACAGAGCCCAAAATTGAGCAGTTCAAGCCATGTCTCCTGGGATTGTGCCCAGACCTGAGAAGAGAAGACATGGAGCCAGCAGGAGGTGAATACGGGTGCTTCAGCTGCATATTTTTCTCCCTGCTTCTCTGTGAGGAGGCTCTATGGAGCACCAAAACAGTATTTATACTCTGGGATGGGAGATGAGGAAATGAATTAGTGTGCATACTCCTTCTCTTGTCATATCTCTATTTTTCTTGTTGTTTAGTTCAATGGGATCCTCTGCTTTGCAGTGAGTAGCATCCAGCTACCGCATGAGATGGCTTTCTCCTGGCACTGGCCACAGCTCAGCAAGGCTGGGGACCCACTGACGTACTGAGAGGAAACAATTCACCTCTTCCTACCCCTCACCTGCCTCCCTAGGTAAGACACCCACTCCCATAGTATCCCCACTGAATGCATTACAAACCTGAGGAAGGCCCACTGCTATCTTTACCTAAGTTCTTCTCTTGGCTAGCAGGAAAATAAGCCTGGGATTTTGAGACCTGCTGCCCATCACGTGAAACTCCTTACTGCTATGAGGAGGGGCTATAGAGCCTTACCCATCTGTGTCTCTTCCCTGCCTTCCAGAAGAAAGCCTTAGTAAAAAACGTACTGAAATTTGTTTTTACAGTGAAATATTGAAAAAAGAAAAGATCTTGAGAAGCACCCTTTACATCATCACCACACTGAGTGCAATTGCAGCATTTCACTCTCTTCTCTATGGAATTTGCCATCAAGCTTGAAGGTAAAATTTTAAATATAATTTTAAGGGGATGAAAATAATTAATTACTGTTTTTAATATGTCAAGCAATATAGATATCAGTTTGAGGGGGGGGGGGGGGGCGGATGTGTGCAGTAATATTTTACCAGATGGATGATATCTGTCTTGCATGCATTGCATGGTATGCATGGGCATGCACATTTCTAGATTAAACCCATCTAGCAAGTCCTAAAATATTTGACTATTTCCCCCCTCTAATTTTAAAGCAAAATGTTCAAAAAATAGGATAGTACCAGATGTAGCTTCTGGCAGTCAATGTTAAGGGTGTGTTTCTGGAAAAAAAAAATAGCCTAGTAAATCCAGCCCAACTGGAAGCAGGAGAACTATCCTCATGAGATTTTGAGCCAAAGCTTGCATATTCAGGACATATGGATAAGCACTAGTTATCCATCCAACCCACCCAAGCTGTAACACCAAACTTTCTGAAATTGGATTTCTATCTGTCTGCGAACCAATTTAAGAGGGAAAGCAGAAAGTATGCCATCAAGCACAATTATCGAAAACTTTTATTTCATGACTGTTCTTGCAAGGGGTGTGCAGTGAAACAGTTTTTCCCTCTTAGAGAAAGAAACTTTCAGCAAATGATGGACTCAGGGCTGTAAAACCTGGAAAGTCACATTCTTTAAATCGTTGGAATGACTTAGGAAACAAAGTCACATTTTGAAAAATATTTTAGGCTTATAGGAGCATAAAATTAGTTGGCTTTCACTTTTGAAACTGGGATTCAGCCTCTACTGCAACTTTGGAGAATTTAATCCAGAGTTTTTTTCTAGGGATCGCTTCTAATTGTTGTGTCCTGTTAGGTGACAATGAGGGCAGTTTTCCACAAATTAGGGAATGTTGTGCATCTTGCAGAAGTGAGCTTATTAATTTAAATGTTTCATGTGGGGCGAAGTGAGCTAACACTATCTTACATATTTTATGCACAGGCAATGCATATAAATGTTTATAAATATCTGTAATTATGTACACACATATATATGTGTTGTGTGTGTGTGTATGTATATGTATATATAATGAATTATGACTAACAAATCACCTTATTAGCTGTCCTACTGCCAAAGCATGTCAGCAAAAAACCCTTCCAGTACCACAGTCCTATGGCACCTGGAACTGTGAGAAAGCACCATGGCTTAGATGGAAATGTTGTCCCAAGTAACTGAATAATCTCTTCTGAAGAGAGTCTGATTTATTTTTTTTTCATCCCCACTCTCCTATTGTTTCAAATGTAAAATAAGATGTTGTCATCTTCCAGGCATTCCAAAAAAACCAACAAGAAAAGACCATCAACATTACAAAGGAATACATGTTGGGATGGTACCAGGCCGAGTTTCTGGCACTCAGTGTGATGGGTGTGTTTCTGGAAGGGAAAGAAATAGGCCAGCTTTTTCTCCACATAACCGCAGTCATTGTCTATCATAAGAGCCTAATTGATTGATAAACTGTCTTTTCTTCTTTTTGGTAAAAGCTGTGATCTGCTACCAATTTGTCAGCTTGTTCTTTTCACTCCCCCCTTAAAAACAAACAAACAAGAAAACCCATTTTTATAATTGAGATTCCCCATGAGAGCCGGTCATTGTTTTGAAGCTTTCAACAAAAAGTTAAGATTAATGGCAGACATTCCCAGATGTTACTCTTTCTAAGTTCATTTATCCCAGAATAAAGATACTTATTTCTAAAAATACGTGGTAGAAAGCTGTCTCATAAAATAACATCAAAGCTTACTTGGTTTTGTTGGTATTTAATTTTTCACTATGCTATCAAACTTTTGCCCACAGATCTCTGTAATCATTTGGATTTGCAACAAGGCACTTTTGGTAACATTTGCATTAGACTTACACTAGTCTTCCTTTGGGGGTTTGTTTTCATTTACCACACTAGTACTCTCCATCCTGAATCATAGTGGCCATTTAAAAAATGACAGTGAAATGAGCTACTTCACTCTCTTTCACAGCACAGCACCATTTTGCTGCAAAACGTAAATATTCCATCAGTAGGAATCACTAAGCTTTTATTTCTTCCAAATGGCACCAATGGCAAGTTTATTAGTTTGTCACTCATGCTAGTCATTACAAATTTATTGGAAACTTCACAAATTTCCTGTTAGCTGAAACAATTCTTAGAAATACAATGCAGAGTGATTAGGGGATGCAATGCAGGGCAATTCGGGGCTTCATTTTTTCCAGAGTCATCAGAAATCCTTGAAGAGCCTAAATGTTTTATTTTCTTTTTCAAGAAGGTACTTCATCAGAGTGTTGGGCTAAGCACCCCAGACCCAGACTCAAGTTAAAGAGTCCCCAGAACTATTTCCACTCCTCTCATCTCTTTGCAAAGTTTGTGCAATTATTTATAGACCATGCTGTTTTTTCTTCAAAGATAAATTCCTTGGGGCTCTATTTTTAACAACAGTGAAATACCAGCAGGCCAGCTTTTGAGAACATCTCTATGAGAGGGAAACATTATAGTCACTGCTATAGTTACAAATACTCCACGCACATCTGGGATGAGTGCTGGGAGAGGTGGAGGATGGGCAAATTCCCGCCTGAGGACATGAAAAAGTCCATGTGATGGTAGAAGAGAGCATTCAGATAGTTACTCTGGGGACAAAACTTCTGGTCAGAGTCCTGGGTAATGATCCTAGCAACGATCGTCTGGGCATCTCTTAGAGGTCTAGTGAGGTTATCAGGGGCCTTCAGAAGTATCTGTACATGGGGTTGGGAGCTGTTTACATCATTTTTCCTCATGTTTCTGTATAGGAGGCTCTGGGATTCAAAGAGAAGACTAAAATGAAGATAGCAGTTTTTTTTTCCTAAATACTGTTGTTCTTACCTAACTCAAAATCCAATTTGGTATGAGCTGAGTTTTGGGTGATTAAGAACTCTGAGCCTTGCCATTATGGATGTAAACGTGGGGAGGGTTTAAATAGTGCAAGTGTTGTGAAATATAAGACATTGGGAAATGGACCAATGTTCATATAGTCAAGTTGTTGGATTTTTTTCCCCATATACTAGTTTTTGTAAGATTGAACTATAACTAACAAATTCTTTACTGGTTGGCAGAATCACTGTAGGAAGCTACAAAGCATCTAGCTCCTTTACTGTCTTAGCATTCCCACTCTAAGGTTTTACAGATTATTTGAGAATTTCTAAAGGAACAGAGAGGTTAAAAACCCACTAAGTTGCCTGTGGTCTCCTTCCTACCTTTTATGCCTATTCAGAACAAGGGAAAAATATCCTTACTTTGGTCCTTAATAATAGTAGTCATGAGCCAGAAGCTTGGCTCCCAACTGTTTTCAAAAGTTAGGATAGGCAGATCAGCAGGATGGTACTGCTAGAGTCTTACTCAGGTTCCCAGTTGTGTTGTGAGACTTTTTTAAGGGAAAAGAGGAACACTGAGGTTCAGCATTGTGCTTCAGCAACTGTCCAGACATAAGTGTATTTGGGAAAAAAAACCCCTATGTTGCCAGTATTTACAAGCCTTTTTATTCCTGTCTCATAAACATTAAAGGGAGTGTTATCATCTGTTTTTGCAAGAACATTTGCAAAATAAATGAAATGCATTTGCATGAATGCTGGTGCCAGAAACATCTGTAAAAACACACAATTCTTTGGTTTGCTTATGTCCCCCCGCTTATGAAATTCTGATGAAGATTAAAAATATAATTTTATTCATAAGAATCAGCATTGTGGTCTAGTGGTTACCGAACTATATTAAGAACTGGGGGACCTGGGATCAATGTCTGGCTCAGGTACTGAGTCACCTTCTGTCCTTGGGTCTTCACTATTCTCTGTCTATGCATTCGCTTGTGTTTATTTGTCCCTCTTTCACCTCTAGACTGTAACATGGTCAATACAGGATGTGCATCAGAATCTCCATGGGGGTCCACCACAGAGGGTTGCCAGTTTAAGCAGGAATGATAATGCATCTAGCAGTAATAAACACTCCCTTGCAAGTTTAACATGTGGCTTCCAGCTTCTTTTGCATCCAACCACAAGGTGAAATTCCCAAGCTAAGAGAAGTTATCAGAACTGGAGCTGTTCTTCCAAGCTGCTGGTCTTCCAAGCAGCTTGTGGCAGCAAGTTGTGGGGAAAATGTTCTTAGGGTTGCTTTTCTGCCTGGCTCTTCAGTCAGCTGCCTCCCTCACGTCTGGAGACCTAAGTATCAAGCATCAATCAAGTATTGATCCTGCCTCTACATTTGAGGTTATGTCCCATAACTGGTCTCTTTCACCACATTGGATTTATATAGTACTTTCATCCCAATGGATAAATGGCCATACACCACCTTTAACTTCAGTGCACAGCCAGCTGCAATCCCCGGGAGGTTCTGTTGCATGGGGTGGGTGTTAATAAGCATTCCCCAAAATACAGGCAGTGAGGTAATTGTACTGCTTCCGTCAACACCAATTCAACCATGTCTTCCCACCTCAGCAGCTAGTGCTTGGTGTAGGACTGAAAGCACACTGTTTAAAAAAAATGCAGTGTAACTTTGTGGACTAGGTGTGGAGGAGTTTATTGGAGTCTCCAAAAAAACACTGGAGGATAGAAGAAGCATTTTTTTATCTGGGTGAAAACACTTTGAAAGGTATAATAAAATCTCCTTTACAAGCAACTTGGTCATGGCTGTAAGCATGGAACTGTTTCTGCTTCCAAAGTGACACTTAGGCTGCTGTTCATAGCCCACGAGTGTGAAATGGACAATTGTGCATTTGCTATGAAGTGTGTATTTCATTAGAGCTGTGGTCAAATAATTGTTTTGGGTTTTGATAGAATAAATAGCTGCAAGTGCTGTGGGATTTCAGCAATGCAGACACTCAGTCCTGTCCCAAAGCAAGCCCCAACATCTCTTGCTTGATTTTTGCCAAGGAGATGAAAAGCAAAGATTTATTGTTATGCCAAATAGCTCCAGCAAAGGCCTCTCTACCATCAGTGGGACTGGAAAGAAGGCTTAGGAAGCAGAAACAACTAGAGGAGAATCTATAATATGTGGCCTGCTCTGAAGAAAAAGAAACAGCAACAAGATGTAAACATTAGATGCCATCAGGTTACTTCATGTGGGTGTGGGGTAACAGCAGAGAGAGGGGTAAGTTCTCAGGGAGCACCTCCTACTATCAAGCCAGCCTCCCCCCCAGCGCATACGTTTCCCCATCCCTCATCCTTTCTGGAATACCTTTCTTCCAGCCTCATTGTTGTGCAAGTTCATCAGCCTCCGTGCATTCTTTTTGATTTCTCGGGCATCAACAAACCTCCGGGAGAACTCAATGCCGTATCTGATATCCGCAGAGCAGCCTCCCCACTTCCAGCCCTCCTCCTGGTTGTAGTAGCCCTGTTTCTCTCGGTCACAGCCACAATTGCTGAGGTTGCCCTGGCTGCAGGCGGCCGTGACAGCGTGTGCAACCCCAGCAGCAGTAATGGCATAGGTGAACGCAGCTTCCCTGCTTCCTGTGGAGAGAAGCCAAAAGCTGATGGGTTGGCAGAAAGGCAGCACTTACTTACTAAAGAAAGTACACACATTATCTACAGCAACGGTGTCAGGAGGGCATTACTTCTAGTGGGTAATTCTGATTCTTTCAGAATTACATATGTATTTAAAATGCTTGGCTTAACAGGGGCTTACTACCCCAGGTAAGCACCAACCATAATGATAGTCCCATCTAACCCCCTTCACCAGAGGGCTATTTGAGTCTGGACAATGGTGAGGTGAGGCAACACAACTTATTTTTACACTGCCTAGTCAGGTTTGCAAGCTGAACTTTTATCTGCTTCAGATGAATCATAGACAAGTCACTGGCGGCAATGCTCACTGGAAAACAATAGTTACCTCTAACCATTGGCACTGCATGGAAAAAGAAAAGTGTTCCAACAACATAAGAAACACCAAACCCTTTCAGATGTGCGAGAGGGCTAGGACAGAAATGGGGAAGATTATTAATCCACCCTTATAAATTCCCCAGTAGCACCCATTAGTGATGCTGAGTGTAAAGCATTGCAAGAGAGGCCTGTAAAGACAAGAGCTAGGTAGGGTTTGTTTTCTTTCAAGGCAAATTAGAGGCTACCCCTTTTGCTTGATGAATTCTCTTGCATAATAGTTTTGCTGGAATGACCCCTTTCCACCCCTACTCTGCATCAAACCTCTGCATTATTTTGGCTGTTGAACATAGAGGGGGTATGGAGGTGCTGTGGCAACATTATTTCCTCTCCAAAACAAGTGGGATACTGCCATGGAAGAACAGACTTGTTTAGAAAAAAAGTCTTTAAATTTTGTTGTTGTTGTGGGGTTTTTTTACTATGATGCCACTAGTTGCCAAGGTTCCTCAATCCCAATTCCAAGTTAGAGCCATTGATATTGAGTATATGAAATGAGGCAAATATACCCACTTTACTAGACGCAAGTTGGCTGAGTTGCCTGTGAGATGCACCTAAGCAAGGAGATGTAGAGGCAGAACGATGAAAAGGGGTGCTACAGCCCATTCCTGCTGTCATGCGAGACCATGCTCTGTCAGTGACTTAATGCAGGGCTGCATTATGGTCGTTGCTGTTCTGCTGTTCATATTTATAGCATTTCCCTACAAGTTCCCTTCTCAGAGCTATCATCATTTTCCTCTGTGTGTTTATCTGGTGATAAACAGACAATCTTGTAAGACTGCAGCCAAAGAATAACTGTAAAGAATTCGCAGAAAGTTGCTGAAAAGCTTTAATGACCACACACAGGGCTTTAACATCATTCATGGATTTCAAAAGGACAAAACAGAACACATTTTCCAAGGGAGAAAAAAAACCCAAAAAGCTTAGAAGGTATTTGTAATTTTTTATTTTAGGATTCACAGATATCATAACTCTTCCAGAATGACCAGTGCATCATGTGGGGGTTTTTACGTTTTATATTTCTCATTTTCATGGACAGCTTCCTGAAAGGTTAAACCACTGCCAGATATGAGAAGATCCTACAAGAAATAATCATAAACTGTTTTTTGGCACCAGTTACTTGTTTCTCCAAAGCAATAAAAAAGAACTTAAGGTAAGAGAAAAATAAAAGGGTGCTGTGTTCTTCAAGTACCAAGAAGGTTAAACTGACTTGTGTATTGCATACATGGTGCAATTGAAGGACTGGCTTTGCTTTCAGACACAGAAGTGTTTTGTTGGGGTGTACGATGTGTGTAGTCTGGTTCAGTGGTTCCCAAACCGTGGTCTGCAGAACACTGGTGGTCCAGGAGGCTACAGTAAAGGGTTCTCAGCTAATCCACAGAGCCATATTAAACACTGTTTTTAATAGTGTTTTCAATTAAAAGTTTGATGATAACGATGTCTGGTGGTCTGCAATAAATTCTGAGGGTTGATAGCCATCCAAAAAAGTTTGGGAACCTCTGTTCTAGTTAGTAGTGTGTTCTCTAAAAACGCATATTGATATTCATTACTCTCTTCGCCCACCATCTGAAGTCAAAATATCTGTATTTTAAAAGGGATCCTGTTGACTTCCACAATTTATTTCTTCATCTCCTTTCAAAACAATGTATTCTTAATCTATAAATTGAAAAATTGCAAATATTAAATATAATAAAAACTACAGATATAGGTATATTTTTCTTCCTCTTCAGGCTGAGAGTAAATGAGAGTGAAAATCAGAACCAGGAAAATTTTTTAGTTCAAACACCTTTGAAATACATGTAGAAATGCTTATAAACAAGCAGAAACATATTCCTGTCGAGGAAGAGAGCAGCTGTTAGCTACAGATCAGTAGATTTACTCAGACATTAACCAGAGAGAGGTTGCTTACATTTTATGTTTAAGCTCAATGTATTCCACATGTATCCAGAGTAGAAGATATGCCAGTTTAGCATGACCACCACCATATCTGTGACCTGTTTGTGAGCTTTCCACAAGGCACTTCCATTAATCAAAGAATATCCTGTCTTTATCTACCTTTTGCTCCCCCTCATTCCCATTGTACCACCAATTAGCTTCAGGAACAAAGGAACATATCTTTCCTTCACCCACTTAAGAGCTATAGCAGTGATGGAATTATCTCAAGTTACAGGATAGTATCAACTGGAATCCATATTGACTCTCTGAAGAGATTACTTGTCAGCTTCAATGCAGCTCTAACATAGGAAGGCCTCAGAAATAAGGTCTGGCTTGAAAATTCTGATTCCTCTTGCAAGTTAAGTTGTCCTGCTAAGAATTACATTTTTTGGATTTTAGGTTTGTTTTTTTTCAACTAGAGGATGTTCCAAAACTTCCCTTGAATATCACTGTAAGCATTACCTCAGCAGTTCTCTAAAGTCCTAGGATCAGTAAAGTCTATCAGAAAATGCTGATAGAGGAGGGAGTGCTCAAATAATGTGTCTGCTGTACACAAAGCTTTCTGTTAGCATGTCATCACTTGCAATCAGTTCTAAGCAAGTCTTTGTTAGGCAGCTAAAAATATTTAAGTAATGATTGCTGTGATACCTGAATGGAGAACAATAACCTCATTTCATGGAATTTTCTGAGATTTCAAAATACTCTTGTTCTGCAACAAAACAGAGATAGGTCTTTCCAGAAATGTTCGTGACATGGAGAAAGGTTATAAACACCTGAAGATTTGGCATTTGACCCAACTTTGAAGCTAGATTTTTCTTTTTCCAGTGCCAGTCCTGGTCACCTAGCTATTTGTACTAGCTGTGTCTCAGAAGAAAAATTCTTGTTTGTCTTTTTGATCTTTTCTGTCATATAGACCAGAATAATTCTGTTGAGATGTTATTTTGGTGGAAAAGACTTCTTGGTGTGAGCCTTGGATTCATCCATTTCCCTCTTAGCAATCCCTGCTTTGGTGCCAAAGAAGACACTTCTGATTTAATTCCCAAAACAGTGAATGAATGTTTTAATTAGCAACATAAATTTTACTTTATCTGATCTAATGACTGTCTGATCTGATAGATGTCTGACCTAATAACTCCATTAGGAGGTCATCTCCAGTACTCATTGAAATGAAGCCTTTTGTCTTTGGTGAAGGTGCTGAAGGTCACTTCTTGCAATCTGCCAGGCCATGAGAGAAGTCTGGCCTGTGGTCTGCTGGTCTGAGTTGCCATTTGCTTGAGTTCATTTGCATTCTAACTAAGGGCTGTATGTTTAAAGTGCTCTAATGCCTAGCAGTGCAGGCAGTTGCTGCTTAGACAGATATTGAAACATTGTTTCCTAAAATGAGTGATTTCTGGCAGATATGGTGAGAGGCGACTTTTATCTGGTTTTGGAGTTGTGAAGCAGCCTATACTTTACTTCTAATTTAGATGTCATCTCTGCCTAAGTCTTAGGTTGCTTACTGAGTAAGCAACTTAGCATGGCCTGATGTGGAAACTATTACAAGTTCCGTAATTGCTATCGTTTACTACACGCTCATTTGCATATACTCAGGAGCGTATTTTCAGCAGGTAGCCAAATCAGCTGAGGATCAGATATGTTAAATGCAAATCTTAATAATTCAGTTGTGAGTGCAGGGTTAAAGATTTAGTTGTTTCATAGTTATTAGCAATACATCTATTTTTCTGAGTAACAAGATGAGAATATTGCTATTCCACACACCATTCTAAAGTGACTTTTGTCAGCAGCTAGATGAATGACTGCCAGTGAATGTCAGCTATTACAACTGTAATTTAACTTGAAATGTTTAACTATAGAATGTACACTGTTTATCCAGTAATTTGTTAAATCTTGGATCAACAATGATAGGAAAAAATACTACACGGTGCTGTTAAACAAAATATATTCCTCATGTACTTACACAAGACACCAGACTGATTATATGACACAATACAATACAGGTCAGTGGTAAGAAGAAATGAACCATGGCAGAAGTTTGGGGTTTTTCTGCCAAACCTCTCATTTTCAACAAGTCATCTTTTGCAAGTGAAAGCTGAGGACACATTGAGTCATTGTTTATGGGCAAAAGACAATAGATACATCTGGATGAGTAAACGAAAACTCAGACAACAGCACCCTAAGTGGGGTTGGATGAAGACTTTTACAGATAAGTTTAGTTCCTTTGTAATTTATTATTTTTTTTCAACACACTCATTAGCAATTGTCAAGAAAAACAGTATAGACTCTTCTGTTTGAATTCAATCCAAGGGCAATCTAAGTCAGTGAGAGTTTTCTCACTGGAGCAGACTCTTTCCCTATTTGCATTTTCAGTGTAATTAATTTTAGGCTCCTTGGTTTATAATCTAAAAGCAGGGATTGGATTAATTTATCTGTCCCTCTAATTTACTATACTTGTTGCTGCGTGACAGAACTATAGACTAGTGAAATCACATTGTACAAGCAGAAAAAACACTGTAGAAAGGCAGGGCTAGCAGGAACCTTAGGAGAGTCTCTAGTCCATCCCTCATTCCTAATGTTGGCTAGTAACACAAGTGTCCTTCACAACAACTTTTTATTTATCCTGTTCTTAAAGATCTTCAGGGGTGGGGATTCCACAGTCTATTCCAGTGCCTTGGGGCCACTACTGGTACACATTTACTAATATTAACCTGAAACTGTCTTTCTGAATGCAAACCACTGCTTCTTACTTTACAGCTGCTAAGGAAACGATTACTCACTTCTTCTTAGCAGCAGCTTTTAAATATTGAAAGACTTCCACCACTTTCTAGATGTGTTCCATCATCGGTCCTTGCAGCGTAGTTTCAGGAGCTCTGATCATTCCCCCTGCTCTCCCAGTGGGCTGGCCTGTGCCTTGTGGTGCAGTGCCAGAGATATGACAGGTTGCTCCAGCTGAGGCCTTCCCTGTTCGGGGCTAGAGCAGAAGGAGCACTTCATACATCTCTTATGCTACCCTCCTGTTTACTCATGCCAGCATGGTGTTTTCACAGCAGCAGGACACTTTTGACTCTTACTCAGCAGTTGTCTTCTGTGCAGCTGCTATCACACCAGATGGTTTCCATCTTTTGTGCATCTGATTATTCCCACGTATAGATCCCCATGTAATTATTTTTCTGATTTGTCTGCTCTTTCCTTTTTTTTTCTTTTTGTTCTTTTTCAGACCATTTCTCCATCAAGATTTTTAATTTTTATGCAAACTTTCTCTAGCTCCCTTGCAGTCCATCCCAGCCTGACATAATTTGTACATTCAATGTGTACAGCTTATTCCTTTGGTCAAGTCAAGGTATAATACTAATTGGTACCAGATCCAGCATAGATCACAAAGGAAACCCATTTAGCACATACTTCCATTTTGATAGCTGTCCTCAAAGTATTTCCAGATAGTATGCACCCATTTGGTTAGCTTTTCCTTAGTTTTCTTATGAGAAAGTCATATAAAGCAATGTTAAAAGCTTCATTTAAGTCCAAGATATATGGTACAAACTGCTTCTTCTCTGCCTCTGGGGCCCTGAGTGCCAAAAGAAGGAAATTAGATTGGTTTGACATGATTTGTTCTTGTCAGATACTTATTGACTGTTGCTCATCTCCTTGTTCTCATTTATGAGCTTACAAAATGGGGTTTGTTCCCATATTTTTTTCATTTACTGAATTTAAACTGATTGGTCCTATAATTCCTTTCTTTTTTTCTCTTAGACAAAGGCAATACATTTGTCTTTTCAACTCTTGTTAATTAGGGTTCTCCACAAGTTTTCAAAGCTAATGGCTGCCAGGACTAATGGCTCTAAAATAGTTTCATTAAACGTTCTGAGATGAGAGACAGCTAACCAGAAAGAATTCAACCTGGACAAATAGTTTCGCTATCTAATGTTGCGATGTCATTTCTCTGTTGATTATACTGGTTCTATAACCATTTGCTCACCATTGACCTTTTTAGTGAAGGCTGATGCAAGATGTGCTTGGCCTTCTTGACATCATCCTTGGTTTACACTCTCCTTAGGGGTCCACTCCACCACGTAGTGGAGCAGCTTTTTTTTTTCATCTTCCACAAAGTATCAACTGAATGATTACTGTGCAGCCTATTGTCACAAAACCAGAGACAGTCATTTGTGGTTGTGAGGTTCCTCTTGTAGCACCTGTGCTCAGAAGTGCTCCCAAATGATGAACCTGGTGCAGACAGAATATCACCATCCTTGGAGGTATTCCAGAAACTTGTAGGTGTGGCACTTCAGGGCATGGTTTAGTGGCGGAGGTAGTGGAGGTTTTTGTGGGTGTTTTTTGGTGGAGTGTGTGTGGTTGTTTATCTTTGTTTGGGGTTTTTTGTGTTGATGGTTTGACTCGGTGATCTCCGAGGTCCTTTCCAACCATGACAATTCTGTGACTCTGTTACTCTGGCAGGACTTTCTGGTCAAATCTGATGGAGTCTTCTGATGGTCATGTTGGGTAATACTTTCTTTAGAATACATATTAATTTCTCATCTCCTCCCTAATATTTTTTTTTCCCTACTATGGTCTAATTAAATAGTCTTGTTTAGTTTTGCTTAATCCAGATAGAGTTAGAGCAGGAGCTGCACATTGTTTCCCAGCCTTCTTCCTGGACTGCTCATGGTATCTGTTTCTGAATACACTTGGTTGGGACAGAACATAGCAGATTTCAAAGCTGAGAATGTGTAGTGTTATGACATAACGGTACACTTACAGATTCTTCTCTTATACAGCATTTTTCATCTCTAGACTCCCACTAAGTTTTTAGGTGCCAGAATTTTGGCCATCAGTCTAGGATCAATCTGTCAACTGGATTGTTTTCTGTTGCTCATGTGGGTTTGTCAAATTTTCTTTTAGAATGGGCTATACATGAGCCAGATTTATTTCACACTTGCCTTTTCACAGCTCCTTACTGTCACTATTTATATACATTTGGAAGCATCTCTATTAAAAAAGCTATTTACTATGCCTTTGCTTTTCACATTTTTTCAAGCATTTTTCCAATTTCATGGTTATTTTCTAAAGGCTTGGTGTTACTTTCCACAGTGGTTTCTGTAATGAGGCTTCCAACGATTTACAGGGTTTTTTTTACTTGATTTACCTCCTAAATATATTCAGTTAACTCCTGGCAACCGTAAACAACAGTCAGCATTTCTGTTCCGAAGTGAGCATAATTCTGTTGTGTTTTTGACTGCCTTTTGGCAGTATGTCCCTTGGTGGAGTTTTCTGGGACAGCTCCTGTTAGTAAATTAGTTGTGATCTTTGAAAGGATGTTTAAAAGTGCCCAGAGAACTATGAAATTTTTGGGATCTCCCCTGTAAAACTGTATTTGTTGTAGCAAATATTTCTTACTAACTCAGCCCTAACAAAAAATCTGCATCTCATTCTTACAGAAAATGAGGAAATTAAGATTTGTTCCCAAAGCCCCACTGCTTGTTTTTGTCAAGGTTTAATCAGAACATGGTGCTAAGCACTCATTTAGAGAATGCACAGGAGCATAACTTGAGAAATACACAGTTCACAAAGCATGAGGAGGTGGTTCCCAGATACACTGTACCATTGAGAAAAGCCTGTGCAGTGTCACAGCTGGCTGTGTTTTCACAATGCTACTGCTGATACTGTCAAAGTAGTATGTGTGAAGCAATAGCTGGAGAAGAGAGATCATCTCCTGCCTGTGTTCTCCTCTGGACCTACTGATGTCCCATTGTGGGACTTAATGATACCCCTCTGAATGTTTGGTGCTTTTCCTTTTCCATGATGACTAGTGGTTTGATATAGCGTAATATGTGAAAGCTCAGCTGGAAACATCTTGAAGTGTACAGTGGTTTTAAAAAGTTCTCTGCACCCCTTGTCAGAAGACATTCACTCCTGAAGGCAGCTCAGAGAAAATGGGTCCTAAATTATGTTAACATCCTTACATTAAATGGGGCTATGAGGAAACAGATGTTATTTAAATTATTCAGTCACCTCAGTGTGTTCATCGTAACAGTTCTTATGTGCAGGATTTGCCAATGCATGTCTCTTTTTTTAATTGCATTTCAAAAGGAGAATTAAAAAAAACAAAAACAAAACAAAACAAAAAAACCCCAAACATTTAAGAAAAAGGGAAGGTAATCTATGTGGGCATGTATTTTTCTTTTTTTTTTTTAGGTTTCCCCTTGACAGTGTTCTTGCACTACAGTATGGCCTGGGATTCACCTTTAATATTTAAACCAGAACAGCCTGTCAAAGGTTTCTTAGATACCTGTGTAGTACTCAGCAAGGGAAATGTTGTTCACTCTGATTTAAAAATAGAAAATAAGTTTGTCACATCATCAAAAAAACCCCAAACAAACAAACAAACAAAAAACAAAACCAAAAAAAACCAAAACAAACCAAAACAACAAACAAAACAAACAAAAACAACAACAAATAAAAATCCACAACCCCCCAAAACCAGCAGAAAGCAAATATCCATTCTGAACCTGTCAGGGAAATGGGGGATAGTACTACAACATTTTTCAAGTAAATTTATTTTCAAGTCAACTTCATGATCAGTGAAGTGGGATACAACACCAGGGTAGGTTGCTTCCAAACCCTTTTAGTCACCGAGATTTTCCTGTGTGTGGATTTTAATAAGCTCAAGCCTTTAGTCAGTCATTCAGTTCAGAATAGATATTCTCCTTGGCTGTCAACAGAAAATCCTTCAACCCAAATTATTGTATGATTCTGTGATTATATTTGACTTTGCTATGGACCCAATTTCACAAATACTCTGTCATCCTTACTACAATGCTCATGAATATTAAGAAGTCATGACCTTGCAGAATCAGACCTTCTCAGTGAACTCTCTGCTGGGTCAGTATTTTAATTAACTCATTTCAATCATTCAGTGGCCTGACATAACTATACTGTGTTGAAGATCATCTCTTTAAAAGTAAATCTGCACTGCCATTTGCATGAAGTCATCTTTTCCTGTATTATCTTATGTCACTTCTAATCTAGATATCAAGTCCCTGAGGGCAGTGGTCACGTCTGTATTCTTTTGTAAATCACTGTGCATACCTGTGCTTTGCTGTAGAAACATGCTAAATAATAACACCTTTTAAAGGGCTGACTGAATTATAAGTAGTTGCAAGCAGTAAGCTCCTGTACCTGGACATACCAGAACATCTGAGGGTGGGTGTCTGTCAGTGCCAGTGTCTGTGTATGTTGCAGATGAAATTTCAGCTTTTGCTTCAGAATTTCTTGAGGCAGTTTAGTTAAATCATGAAGATTACCTCAATATATTGTGTGCAGCCTATTAGTGGACCAGTACCACTTCATCATAATTACTGAATTACAGATAATACTAAGTGAAATTGGTATTAGGCACAAATCTGTTTATGCAACAGGTAGTCCTTGCCTTAAGAATATGTCTTTCAGCTGGAGAGAGCAACAGAAGAGATATACTATTGCCTCTCCTTCACAGAGGCACAAGGAGGTTAAGGCATTTATCCATACAGCAGAAGGATCTGTAAGAATATTTGTTGTCCTCTTGTTGGATCCTCTTTGCGGGGAAGCCACAGAAGAATATGGCTGTGGGCTTCTTAACTGCCAACTGAAACACAAGGTGAACCCTGTTTTCCAGGAGAATGCCCATGCAGCTGCATAGTGGGACAGGAGAGGTCCAAGAAAGAAGCAACAGGACTTGGGACTGGGAATTCTCTGCTCTGCTCTTCCACATACTTTTCTAGGACAGTATTGAACTGGTCTTCTACTACCAGAGCCATAAAGGGATTTGGACACAGCAGTGCTCAGCATCACCATGCCTGCCAGAGAAGTACACAGCACTTAGAATCCACTCCTAACATTCTGCATTCACCTCTCCTCACATCATACCTGCATAGAATTAGATCCACAAACTTCTTTTACTTTTAATTCAGAAAAATAACTAATTTAAGTGCCTTGCTGGAAGTTTTGCTGAGGTTGTTTCAGAGAGATGCTAAATGTTTTCATGTCCCCATTTGGAGTTGATGATATTTCTTGACTACTAGTAAGACATGCGCAACTTTAAGCAGAATCTCAAAATATGGCTTCTCCTTTTTTGTCAGCATAGACTTTTTTCTCATACTTACTTTTTATTTTAGTCAACGCAATTGTTTGACGTATATAGATATTTATATGTATGTATGCATGTATGTATGTATGTATGTATATATGTGTTAATCTAGAAACCCCCTTTTGGAAATACACAAAGCAAGAGCAGTAGCAAGTAAACCTAGCCCAAGACATTTTGCAGGCATGAGGTACTGTTTTCAGATTGAATGCCAATGCTTATGGTATACAAAATGAATTACATCTATAGGGCAAGAGCTAGGCACCTAGAGCTGAATCTGCTAAGGGATGTTGGATCTAAAGCCTGTCTTTTAGATAATCTTCCACTTAGTATTTTCCATGTGGCCAGGATGGGAATCCAGCCTTACCAAACCCTGAGAGAGTTACACACCAAAAAAGCAAGACTTCCAGAAGCTATTGAGATGCATGGGGAAGCCCCAAAAGTGTGAGAAGAAAATGCAAAGAAAAGGAGAGAATCTAAACTTATCCCATCTGAGAGTTAAGCCAGATTTCCCTGCACAGTGAGCCTTTCCAACTGTGCTGGCAGCAATCATCTGGCTGTAATTGCTGAGGGTATATGGTGGTTTTAGAAAAGGAGATCCCACCCTTAAAATATTCCACTATCAGTCCATTATCCTGTTTTGTATTCTGACTGGGGAAAAAATATTTCATTACGCTAAAAGCCAGAAGATGACTGTTGGTTTCACTGATTAGGATAAAGATATTCTACTGAACAGAATATAACTTCTCCTGGTGTATTTTTCTAGGTTTTTTCAGGGTATCATTTAACTTGATTCTATCAAGTACAGAATTATCATTATTTTATATAAAATAAAGTACTAATTGTACTTAATGTCGTGACATTTCTAAAATGAGGTTTATGAAGAGCAGTGGTATCTTTTATTATGAATCACATATACTAGGCATATTCTTGGTCTAGACAGGATGTAATAAATAAGTATTTATTTAAATTATGTCAGATTTCCAATCTAAATCCAGAGAAATAACATAGCATAGCCATCCATCACGTTGTAACTTTCAATACAGCTGCTATCCAAGAGGAGTATTATGTCAAATAACTATGAAATAATGAAATCTAGAAATACCTCGATCTCCACACTCTTTTGTGGTAACAGCAATGAATATGGAGGAAGTACTGCCCAACCTCAGAAACACTGACATCCAGGCTGGGGGCTCTGAAAAGCATTTCAGACAAAGAAAATAGTCACGGAGAAACAGTTCATGTGTGCCTGGGATAGTGGGATAGCACTTTCCAGGCAGAGAAATTGTTATGCTTTTGTCTTGTCCAGTGACTCTGCTCTTCAAGGTAGCCCCAAGATATTCTTCAAAACTGTATAGACATAGACAAAAGACTATTTCCCACACTTGGTAAAAAAGGAAAATGAATGTGTATCAAATAATGCACCAGAATGTTGCCTTTCTTTGTAAAATTCTGCACAGAGACATAGCAGAGAGGTTCTCATTGCATTTGCTGGGAATTGCTGTTTGATTGTCTCCTGTTCTTCATATTGTTCATTGAGGTTGTCCTACAGATCACATAAATTCCTGGCATGGTTTCTGGTGCCTGGCAGGACACCTTAGGACAACTTCATATGTCAAATTTCACAAGCAAACCTATAATGTAAGTACCATCACTGGTGATTCACTGCTGCTCCTCCAGGTATGAAGGCTTTAATGTGTTCCTCTGGTGCATTCTTGGCAAGGGAGGGTTTGGCAGGTGAGCCGTGGTGAGTTTTGATGTGGCTGTTTAGGATGTTACCACTCCCTTGGTATCTCCAATGGTAGCAGAAGGACCATGCATCATTGGCTTTATCTTACAGTCCAGCCCAAACCAGCCCTCCCTTTGTGCCTGCAGTGGAGCGGCTGGTTTTGCAGATCATCAGTATGAGCCTGTGTTCTGCTCTGCTAATTTCACTGCAGAGATCACATCTTCCAGGGCATACAGCTGGGCAGTAACCCCATAAGTCACTGGCATCCCCTGTCAGAACTCAGATTTTGTGGAAAGCAAATGAGAAAGTTCCAGTGGAAGGGCTGGGTTGAAAGTTGCTTTCTAATTTTCTTAAATATTTTCCAAATGCTCTTACACTGCTTGTGTGGCTGCATTCACGTTTCTGATACATTTGACTTGCCTGACAATCTCTCTGGGTGGAGAGCTAGGCTGAAGTCATGATGTCTGTACTTCTTGGTGTTTAAACGGTCTTTGCCTAGTAGTCAAGTTTGTAACCCCAGCGAGCAAGACACGGCACAAAGCACACATATGAAAGAAATTTAAAAGAGTAAAGAGCTCAGAGGGTTTTGGATAAATACACAAAGTTTAGATTCTGGTCCAAACCTCTCTGGTTTGCAAAATGAGTCTGGAAGCATCACAAGAGCAAAGTCTTTTTTTTTTTTTTTTTCAGCTCTGAAGCTTCTGGTCCTGACAGGAGTTGGGAAGTGACAGGATTCACACAAATGAAGAATAATTATATGAATCTTCTCAGGACTTATTAATGATACTGAATGAGTGTTTAATCTGAACTTCTCCAGCTAAACCTACCAGTCAGGTTATCTTATCTGGTAGACTAGTGGTTGTCATTTATTATTTGTGTTGTGCCAAGCTTGATTTTTACCAGGTAGTGAGCAAGCTCACCCTAAGATGCTGATCCACACCTGCAAGAGTTTGACAAAGGGGTGGATGCTGGCTGAGTTCAGCTGAAAAAACCAAATGTTATGAGGATAAAAAGATCAAATTTCTGGTCCACAAAGAGCTTCCGCTGTTTTAAAGTGTAATACCCTAGAACCGAAGGATGAGTTTTAAAGAAAGATCAGAAGAAAAAACATAGATTTTTAAAGGTACTTGAGCTTCAGACCAAGATCCAGGCTTTGTCACCAGGAAAGCAAGGACAATTCCTTTCATGCAGTATAAATATAAGAGTATTTAAATTGATAGACTGGTATTAACACCAGTCTTAGAGACTCTGCTTATGTGAATGTACATTTAGAAAACACTAGCAAGTGTCTCTACTGCAAATCCACCATTAAAATAAGGTGTGGGCCTCATTAAATAATCATTTCAGCCCCCTGCTTTGTAGCAGCTTGTTTCCAGATCTGAACTTTGAAGCTGACCCCTATCTTTGTGATGGGCCAAACCAAAAGCCAGATCTGAACACCACTGAACTCTGGGAAAGTTCAAATCTATCGTTTGTGGTTCAGGTTAAGCTCTAATTAAAACAGACCAGTTAGAAAGGCAAATGTCTTAAAACCAAACCAAAACAAAAGTTTCACGTGAAAAGTCTCAGATTAGGCTATATGGTACCAAGCAGTGTTTTTGACTATCACATGATGTAATGTTCCTCTGGCTAACACAAACTGACAGCACGCACATGCTGCTATATGAGATATTCCATGCAGACACTTCAATTTTAACTTTGAGCAAGACACAATATCCACAGAAATAATTCATGCTGTGTAAAACCCATCAGCAGTCTTACTGCCACTCAGATTCGAGGGTAGTCTGTCACCTTTCAAACTCTCCATGCCCATCCCTAGTAGCACAGTAGTCCAGAGTCTTTCAAAAATCAGTGTCTTGCCACCCTCCAGCAAAGCTTATGACTCATTATGTCAGCAGTGTGTGCAATACTGCCACTAATCCCTGAAAACAAACAAGAAAGTGGCGCTGCAGAAACTTTGGTTGTGTAAGAGGGCAGGGAAATCCCAGCTAACTCTCCTGCTAAGAGCTTCTGTTTATACTATAGTTAATAACTAGATTGTCTGTAATAAAGCAACATGGTTGATCAATGGACAAGGGAAAAGCAAACAAAAGGGAAGGGAATTTGTTTTCAGCATTACCGAACTGTCAAAGTAAAAGAAAATGGGAGACAGCAAGGAGAAAAAGAAAGGGAAGGCAGGAGAATGTGTTCAAGCTCCATGGCTAGTGTCAGGATGTCACTGTGCAGCGGTAGCTGGAAAAACAGGGCCTTGGACAGGAAGATTTATGCAAAGACCACAGCACACATGCAGTGAGCATACAGTAAGTAACCAGCAGTTACTCTTCCTGTGGGATTTATTCTCTCTCTTTAATGGTACCCATAAGTACTGACTACATAAGTATTTTCTCCTTGTGAAATTTGAGTTTGGGGTCTTTGTGGACAGCTGCCTAAAGTTTCCAAACTTCCTTCTTATGCAAACTAAGCTTACCAGCCCTATTCTATTGAGATTTTTCAGTACAGTCTTTTCTTAGGCTTGGACTCACTTCCTAGAAGAACAAATCCCTTCATGACATTTCTGTCCTTTGCTTCCTGTTTGGATAAGAAGACCTCAACAGCAACCACTTTTGTCAGAGGATCCCTGAATTCTTCACAAATGTTCATGTGGAGGTTGGTCCACATTAATTAAGTCTTTCAATACCCCACTGAACTTAGCAATCTTTAGTCTCCAGGCAGTGAGGTATGAAGTGACTTGCCCCAGGCCACAAAAATAGTATATGGCACAGCTGGGAACAGAGTCCAAGCCCCTTATCTCCTGGTCCATAATTTAACCATAAAGTGATCATTCTGACATTGAAGTAGGAGCCACAGGGTAGGTAAAAAATTATAGGAAGGGAATTGTGTTGAGCTTCCTAAGTGTCCCTTTCCTCTCAGCTTGTACAAGGAGAATGAAAAATTATTTTATTCATTCAGAATGAACACGTCTTGGGTTAAAATATATGCAAACATTTTCACTCTTTGCTCAGACAAAATTTCAGTTCAGGTATTTCTTTACTGGTCAAATTGTAATGAAGATAACAACCTTTCTAATTAATCATTCACTAGTAATATGTTAAATTATATTGACAGCATCCTTTAAAGTAGACCAAAACAATACAAAGCAGTAAAACACACACCTATGCAAAGGACTGAGAGACTCACAATATTTTCTTCTGTGTCATTTTGTTCACAAAAGCAGCTTCCCAGGAACCTACATATTACTTTAGAATTTTCTTTAAAGCAAGTGGAATGGGAAAAGACACCTACTTGTGTCCTACACTGGATAATGTATTGATTTTCAGCAAGTCTAGTTGAAAGAATCACTTGGTCTTGGGACATTTGAGAAGTATGGGCAGAAAATATAGGCTTATCAACTCGCACTAATCTTTCTTGGAGTGTGGAATACCACAAGTGCTTAGGAATGAGAAGCAGTTAGAGAATAAAAACCACTTCACTGTTTAGGAAAGTTCACCACCTTTTCTATGAAGTTAATAAAATATCCCATGTGTTTTGCCTGGGATACCGGCTCTGGCAGTTTTCCAGGATATTGACTTAAACATCAAGACTATCCTTCAGAAATGGCTTGACCTCAACCTTCTCCCAGCCACCTATCGTTAATAGCCAGAAGCAGCCCAACATAATGAAACAACAACACACAGATACTCTGTGCTGACCACTTCTGCTTTTGGAGCCTGCTCATTCCCTTTTGCTGTTACTGATTTTTCCTGCTCCCATCCCATCTCTTTTTCTTTCCTTCTCCCTTTACATTCCTTTGTAGATCTGCTGTGCTCTTTCCCACTTCCTCGTGTCTCTTGCCAGGCAGTTGACAGGCTTCCATCGTGGAGACTGAAAACATGCTCCATATTAAATGTAACAGAATAGTATAACCAGCAGGTCCATGTTTCAAACACATTCAATTTATATCACAGCTGAGAATAAACAGCAGGGGAAGCAACTTGATGGGTTACTGGAGGTTGTGGCTATTCTTTCTTGTGGAACATGTCTCTGTCACTTGCTAAATAGGTGCACCATCTGGTGGTAATTTTGGACTCCCACTTGTTCTTATATTTCCAAATAGCAGTGGTGGAGTTATGCCTGTGGTTGCACCATATCTGCTTGAGGGTAGGAAGGCTCTACAGAGGGATCTGAGCAGGCTGGATAAATGAGCTGATGCCAATTGTGTTATATTCAACAAGGCCAAGAGCTGCATCTTGCACTTGGGTCACAACCTCTCCATGCAATGTTACAGGCTTGGGGAAGAGTGGCTGGGGAGCTTCCCAGCAGAGAAAGACCTGGGGGTACTGGTTGACAGCCAGCTGAATATGAGCCAGCAGTGTGCCCAGGTGGCCAAGAAGGTCAACAGCATCCTGGCCTGCATCAGGAATAGTGTCAAGCCAGCAGGACCAGGGAAGTGATTTTGTCCCTGTACTGGGCACTGGTGAAGCTGCACCTCGAGTACTGTGTGCAGTTTTGGGCTCCTCACTACAAGGACATTTTGGTCCTGGAACAAGTCCAGAGAAAAGCAACAAAGCTGGTGAAGGATCTGGAGAACAAGTCTTATGAGGAGTGGCTGAGGGACCTGGGGTTGTTTAGCCTGGAGAAAAGGAGGCTGAGGGGAGACCTTATCACTCTCTACAACTACCTGAAAGGAGGTTGTAGCGAAGTGGGACTCAGTCTCTTCTCCCTAGTAACAAGTGATAAAACAAGTGGAAATGGCCTCAAGTTGTGTCAGGAGAGGTTTAGATTAGATATCAGGAAAAGTATCTTCAGGGTTGTCAGCCACTGGAAAAGGCTGCCTAGGGAAGCACTTGAGTCATCATCCCTGAAGGTATATAAAAGACATGTAGATGTGGTGCTTAGGAACATGGTTTAGTGGCAGACTTGGCAGGGCTAGGTTAGTGGTTGTACTCAATGATCTTAAAGGTCTTTCCCAACTGAAACAATTCTATGATTCTATTATTTTATTTTATATTTTTTTCCCAGTATGTCTGAAAGTCATCAACTAAGATAAATTTTGCAGGTACTACTAGTGAATGAGTAGTAGAATAGGACATTATATGAAGACCAAATGTCCATGTCTGCTATGTGGGGTAAACAGGTATGACTATATGAGACGACCAGATGCTCCCCTGAGACATATACATGCAGAGGAGGAAAGATTTCATAGACAAACCAAAACTAGATATTAACACGCTAGATACCTAATTAGGGAGTCTAGGCTCCCAGGATCATCAACAGGGGACTCCAGACAGTTGTACAGTCAAATTTAGGTCCAAATCATGCTCTGGAAGTGTTTCTCTCTCTTCTTTGACCATACAAGGAACACGGGCTGACCAGATTATTATTTTAGACATCTCATGTAAAAGACTGAAGCTATGTGATATGGAACTGGGCCAAAGGAAAGACCTGAGGAAGGGGCTTCCCATTTTTCTGCTTCTGTTGTCTGAGATCCTTTAGTTCAGCAACAGAGGCACAAACCACTGCTACCTCTTGTGCCATAGCCCTCAGAAACTGCAAGGTTGCATCAGCCCTGTCAGATGGGACATTCAGTAGAGACCTATTCTGAACAGGAAGGGTGGAGACTTAGTCAGAGAGAAAATACATTTCCGTGTTCTCATGAAGAAATGAGTGGACATGTATAAACAAATCATGATCCATGAGTAAAATTTTTTTGGTTTATCAACTTGAATAGAGCTTTCCAGTCTACAGAAACTCAATGTCTGTTGATCTAGCAGACTACTTAAAGAGTCCTCAGCCATCCAAGCCCACATTTTACACTGACACTGGTTAAGTCTTAGCAATTACCTTTCTTTCATGGTCCCAGAAATCAGATGTTGACCCTCTGCAGTGGAGACAACATTATAGATTGCAACAAATTGCACTTGTGGCTGAAAGTTGTCTCCTAGATCCACTTAAATCATAATAATATAATCATAGAATCATAGAATGGTTTGGGATGGAAGGGACCTTAAAGATCATCTAGTTCCAACCCACCCTGCATGGGCATGGACACCTCCCACTAGACCAGGTTGCTCAAAGCCCCATCCAGCCTGGCCTCAAACACTTCCAGGGAGGTAGCATCCACAACTTCCCTGGGCAATCTGTTCCAGTGTGTCACCACCCTCACAGTGAAGAATTTCTTCTTAATGTTTAAGCTAAATCTACACTCTTCCAGTGTAAAACCATTACCCCTTGTCCTATCACTACATGCTGTTGTAAAAAGTCTCTCCAGCTTTCCCATAGGCCCCCTTTTTATAAGCCAAATCTGATCAAAACTGGATCAGTGCAGCAGTTTTTACTAGCTGAAGAACCCATTGTCAGCTCAATCTTCCATGCTGACTTTCCCTATGACTTCAGTACTCGGCAGAACACTTGGGCACACATTTAAAGGGAAACACTTCCAAATCCTCTTTTACTGTAATACAACTTAAAACTGAGGGTTTAAATTTAAGCACATATTGAGTAAAGAGAGCACAACTAAAGTTGTCAGCCACTTTGAATCCTGAGAGAACAGCTACCTCAGCACTCCCATGCTACATTAATTTTTTCAAGCCTCTAAATAATAGATGATATAGTCCTCTCCCTTGCTTGCTTTATTTCTTTCATTTTTACTCATATCAGTAACAAGTTATGGACATACAATATGTCAGCAAGAAATAAACTAGGGTCATGGGTAATTTAATCAATACTAAAAAGTCAGGCACGATACTCAGGAAGGAAATTTTATCAATTAGAAAATAAGATATTTGTCAGAAGTAGTATTTTGGAATATACCAGCCACTTCATGAGAAAACCAAATTGCTCATGACTAGAGGCAAGACAGCAAACTGCATGGATCAGCGATCTAAGGCAAAGGCTAAAATATTTGTTTGCAAAGAAAATGTACAGATAAAAAAAAAAAAGCTGTTTTTTTTTTTTTTTGTAGCGTGTGTAAGTGCCTCTCTGTGCATTTCAAGCTTTTCAATTTAGAAACATATGGTTTACCAAACAGAATGTATCCCAAAGAACAGAGGAGGAAAGGGAGGGATGCTGCTACACATGTCACTCTGAAGTCTAATGTTATGTTTAGCCTGTCCTGCTTGATGTAGAGGTTGAACTAGATGACCAAACCTATCATCTGTAATTCTAGGGAAGAGATTTTGACAACATAGCTAACCACAGTAGTAAAGCTCAAGGAATCTCCAAAGTCATTAGAACCCCAAGGTATTACAGGATCGCATTCTGGCAGGTCAGCTGCCATCCCATGCTACCTGGTATCTTACAGAAAGAACTTGCCTTGCAGTGGCAAGGTTTGGCAGCACCTGCCTGTTCGCAAAGTTGCTCTGTACTTTAAAAATCAAATACTTTATAGTTGATTTCCATTTAACTAATTAGGCTTTAGCTGAGTCCGTGCTATGAAATTCAGCTCCAGTTTGAACTTCTGCTTGTACCCAAAAGCCAGGAGCCTTCTCAGTAGATGTAAAATCCTGGCTCTGGCGAAAGCAGTGGCAAAAATTGCACTGACTGCAATAGGACCAGAATTTGGCCCCTGTCATTTTGGATTAAGCCCAGCACCACTTTGTTCAACTTGAAATGTTATTTGCCTTCCTGTTTTAAGTGTGCATTACATTGTAAGTCAATGACCAATAGGGCTGGGACACTGGAAGCAACTCATTGAGTCAGCATGCCATGGATCATTTCAGCCAGCAATTTTATTAGAAAGTGACATGAAAAAAAATGCTGTTACAGGAACATTAACATTCCAAGTGAGGCACTTGGAAGCAAGGAAATGGCAAACTTAATGTTGCTATGCAAAGTTAAGCCTGTTGAGTCCAAATTTTGGTACAATATTCAATTAAATAATAGCCTAGAATTTGCATGCTATCTTTTCCACAGGACCTCTGACTCACTTATCCCAAGACAGACCAGAAAAGTAACATGGAAAATTTTATCCCAAGTAGCTAAGGACAAAGCTAAAAGCAAGAGAAAAGGAGGATTTTTGTTCTGGTCAATGCTGAGCAGGAGATGGTCAGAGTTACAGGTCATTACAGACTCTGCCTGTAAGGCCACATTATACGTAACAGTACCCTTTCCCACTACAGCTAATTACATATTTATTAGGATGATTGCAGAGTGCCAAAACCGTAAGTACTCACCCCTCTCCAAAAAATGTTTCTTTTCCACATCAATACTTAAGTGCAGCTATTCCATTTAATAAAAAACAGCTCCATTTAGTTTTGAACCACTGAAGCAAAGTATTGAACTGCATCCCCATGTCAGACCATTGTTTTTTTCAGAGCAAAATGGGCTTTTCTTAACCTGAGGTTTGAGGTCACACAAAGGCAGTGTGTCATGCTATGTGATGTCTCAGATCAAGCTGTGTGATGTGATGTGGAACCATATAGCTTCGAATACACATATGAGCATGTGAGAGCAGAGGGACTAGAGTCACCTCAGTTACTGTTTCCTGCATCAATTTACATCAAGGCACTTAATTAATTTAAAATTAAGTGCACTGACAAACCAAAATGGAGTTCCTCAAAGTCAGTAAGATCAGCATATTTTAGTTTGAAAATGTCTACAGAAAAACATCTATTCCAAGAAAATACTAATTTTTATACTTAAAGACGGAATGAGACAAAAATCCAAAAAGTTAGCACTTCCCTCAGAAAAGGAATTCCAGATTTCACTCAGGTCAGCATCCACCATTTCACATCCAGCTGCAAGGTATGCAGAGTTCATGAAGTAATTGTATTAACATATTAATGCTATGTTTAGAATAAGGATGTCTGCCTTTTAAAGCAAGCCTGCTGCCAAAGAGTTAAATATTTAAATGGCAATAGTAACATTCTAATTTAAAATTACTTGCTTTTTTCTTAAAACTCATGACCCTTGAGGTAAAAGAAAGCACCATTGAGCTAGGCAGTAGTATCTTATAAAAAGACTGGGGAGTACAGAATATAAATTGGGAAATACAAATTTTTTCTACTTGTGGTTGGAAATTATTAAATGTTACAGATTATATGTGCTAGACATTTCTTTCATAGGGAGACAAAGAAAACAGATAGAGATGATAAAATTAATGTAGTGAAGTAACATTTTTTCTAGTAAAGTTCAACAGAAACTGTCAACTCATAATTTACAAATGTTACTGTCCATTCACATTTATCTTTTTGTCTATAATTTGTAACGTGTTTTGAAAATACTAATTTAGCCTCACTGGATTATTATGAGGCTCTGGCATCTAAAGAAATGTTTAAAGCACAGAGAAATAATCACCCACAAATTTTCAAATTGATTCATTAAGCTGGAAATTGTCCATCCTCTCAAAATAGGATGTTTCTTTAATATGAGTGTACTTCCTTAGAATAGAAAGATATTTTTATTTTTCTAAAAACCTCCAAGTGACACAAACCTACTAAAATGAAGAAGAGTATGAACATACAACTCTCACAATAGGCTGTCTACTCAGTTAAAATAACATAAATTCTTAGCACAGTAGTTGTTTCATAACTTTTTTACCAATCCTTCCCAACCTCAGCTGCTGCCAGCTGGGAGGTTTATTTTCTTATTCTGGTTTGGGTTACTGTCTTACTTTGCTACTTGTGAAAGTAGAAAGCTTATCCACCCTTCTACAGTCAGAAAATATTAACTGTTTGAATCAGCTCCTTAATTTCCTCCAAAGCTGATAATGCAAACTAAAATAGCGCTCTCACTTACTTTGCCTTATAACGACTAGATTTTCACAGCTTTTTCCCCCACTGTTTAGCTTTTTATCAAAAAGAATTGCACTGGAAAAACTGTCTTCACATGGCAGCTTTCATGCCCTATAGTACTTACCTTACTGCCTGTAGAGTAACTAGTAGAAATGTGTGGGTGTTCAGGTGGAATAGCCCAGCTCTGTTCCAGCACGGCCTTTCTACCTTTGTGGAACAGCCACAGACATAACTGAAATCCTTCTGCAGTAATATATATCAAATAAGCTAGAACAAATACACTGGATATCCTTAAGGTTAAGGATATTTTTGTTTCTACTTCCAGCAACAACATGTCAGATGTGAAAGAAATGCACTGTTTGAGACATTTTAAGACAAGTCTTGCAATGAATGTTTGCAGTCGGATAAATCTTTCCTGCAAAACAAGTACACCAAGGACATCCTCAGATTTGGGTTTTTTCCTCATTACTAGCTGCCTCTGCCTGCCTGTCAGTTACCCAGCTGGTACTGGGGGAGGGGGGGGGCGGGGCGTTGTTGTTTATTATGTGTGTCTTGGCTGTAATTTTTTATTTGATTCAGCTTAACAATGAGTAAACTCTCTCTCTAAATAAACACGAATTATACATCTTTTTATATACCACAGTGCTTCTATTAAAAACCATCCTTGCATAAGCCACAGCTCATTAAATTTGCTGTGGCATTTATAGCATCTACTAGTTTAAGTGAGTCCTACTTGCAAATGCAATGGCTCCACATGGCATTTCATGAAGTGGACATCAACAGTCACCCCAAGGTACCCATGTAAGTAATAAAGATCTGGTTTGTATTGGTCCTACACAGTCTTCTGGAACTCACAGACAGTCTTAGTACAGATTTCAGTTGATTCAATGTATCCTGTGCACTTCTCTCTTGGCATCCCAGGCAGCCTGCTGCACTAGGAATTGAAAGCTCAGTCCCCTGAGAAGCCACCTCTCACACTGAGATGTTTTTTACCATATCCTAAGACCAATGCAGACATCCAGTTTAAGTTATTGAAAATAACTTTCTGACCAGTTGTTTGAATGCTCAAAGGACATTGTTTTCTGGGACCGTGCTATATGAAAACAACAAAAAACCAGAAATTTTTCCATGTTAGGTCTAAAAGCCACTGTGCAATTGAGGTTCATGATAACTGACAAATGCCTAAACCAATCATAGCACCTACTGCTATGACAAAGATAATTACTGCCTTTCTGTCGATGAAGTGTGTACCCTGCTCTGTATCATATTTAAAATAATCTAATTCCAACTCATTTTCTCCCTCTAAATTGTTTCCAGCTGTATGATTCCTTTCTTTCCCCCATATTATTTTTATTGGATACAACGCAAGTCCGTAAAGATAGATTTTCCCATAATAAATACACAGATGTTGGAATAATAAACATCCAGTCAACCTGATCCATGAATATTTCTAAGCATTAATAAATACATAACTAACAACACGAATCAATTAAAAAGTGGAAAATGATAACATAAAGTAGCACAGCAAGAAATGGCAGAAGGAAAGAAGTGCAAAAATTGAGATAGAAAATAACTTACTTTAGGCAAACTGTCTGGATTCATTTATGGTTCCCTTTATTGATTTGCTGATAGCATTAAAGTACAAGTATGGTTGTAAAGCATTCCTAAGAAGGCCTCCTGTCTTCATGTATTGGAAGTTTTCTGCTTGTACTGAAAAGTCAAGCTTTCCAAGCTGGCCAACTCATATCATACTAGACACTACTGAGCTAGATTAATGTCTCTGCTTGGACGTGAATTCCCATTTTTGGAAAATAATGAGCCTCCCTACTCCTCCCATTTTTGGTAGGAAGTTTTTATGAACATTTGGCATCTCGGTTAAACCACCATCATAGCCCAGAATAAAAATGACTGGATTCATATGTGAGTCTGAATCCAGATTTAATTAAGCCTATATATGGCCTGAATCAAGAATAATTTACTGACTGACACCCCCTCAGCATGCATGTTAAGATGCCAACCAGTTGTCTGTGACAGCAGTTCACGCAGGCTCCCACCTGGCTCAAGGTAAGAACTCAGCTAGTGAACATCCCCCCCCTGAAGAGGACTTAGCCATGGTATCCACTCGGGCAAACACTGTTGCAAGGAGGACAGTGGCAACCCAGACAGAGGTCCCTCACAAGAATGCAGCTGTCCAGGTCACTGGCTGCACAGAATGCCTCAGCCTGGCAGTCATATTGGAGGGTAGCAGAGAGACCACCTGCGTACGCTGTGACCAGGTGAATGATTTATTCAGCCTAGTGGCTGAGCTGAAAGAGGAGGTAGAGAGATTATGAAGTATCTGGGATTGTGAAAGAGACGTAGATTGGTGGAGTAATACCCTACCATCCTTGAGACAAAGCCCCAAGGGAGAGGTTTCACAAGAAGTAAAGGATCCTCTGCCTTCCTGTCACCTGGCAGAGGTAGGGGACACGAGAGAAGAGAGGGACTGGAAGCGGGTCCCTGCTCGAGGCAACAGGTGAACCCACTCCAGGCTTCCCTCACCTCCACGTGTACCCCTACAGAATAGGTATATGGACCTGGATCAGGATAATCAGGTAACTGAGGTTACTGACAAACATCCATCCAGGAAGTTGCCAAGGCAGTCTGCCTCATGCATCAGGACTGCCTCTGCTAAGAACAAGAGGAAGGTAATTGTTGTGGGAAATTCTCTTTTAAGGGGAACTGAGGACCCTATATGCCAGCCAGACCCAACCCTCAGGGAGGTCTGCTGCCTACCTGGGGCCCGGGTTAGCGATGTTACTGAGAAACTCCCAGGCCTGGTGAAGCCCTCTGATTACTACCCACTAGTGGTCATGCAGGTGGGCACGGATGAGGTTGACAAGACAAGTCCCAGGGTGATGAAAAGGGATTTCAGGGGACTAGGCCAAATGCTTGCGGGATCAGGAGCACAGGTGATCTTTTCCTCAGTTCCTTCAATGGCAGGAAAAGCTGAAAGGACTAGGAAAACACAACTGATTAACGACTGGCTTAGAGGCTGGTGCCGTTGAATGAACTTTCGGTTTTTCGATCATGGAGATGTTTACAGGGCACCAGGTATGTTAGCAAACAATGGCATAGAGCTATCAACAAGGGGGAAAAGGATTCTTGGCCAGGAGTTGGCAGGACTCATTGAGAGAGCTCTAAACTAGACTTGAAGGGGGTAGGGGACAAAACTCCTGAATGGCTTGTTGTACAGGACACCGGGCCTGCTGGCATTGAATGGGAAGACCCTGTCCTGCAGGGGAAAAAGGGTACTGGGGCAAGAGTTAGCAGGGCTCACTCACAGAGCTTTAAACTAGATTCGAAGTGGGAGGGGGTTGTAGCTGGGTTTGAACTAGTGGGGCATTCTTCTACTATTAATGAAAACCAGAAGGTCTCCCACCTCCCAAGGGTGCCACCAGCGGGCTCAGCTCACTCCCTGAAACGCCTGTACACCAATACACACAGCATGGGGAATAAACAGGAGGAGTTAGAGGTCTGTGTGCGGTCTAAAGGTTATGACCTGGTGGCAATGACGGAGACATGGTGGGACAGCTCTCATGACTGGAATATGGTCATGGATGGCTTTGTGCTTTTTAGGAAAGACAGGTCCATGAAGCGAGGTGGTGGAGTTGCTCTTTATGTGAGAGAGCAACTTGAATGTATTGAGTTCTGTCCAGGGGCAGATGAGGAGCAAGTGGAAAGTCTGTGGGTATGAATTAAGGGGCAGGCTGGAATGGGTGATACAGTTGTGGGGGTTTATTACAGACCTCCTGATCAGGACGAAGGCGTTGATGAGGCTTTCTACAGGCAGCTGAAAGCAGCCTCACAATTACAGGCCTTGGTCCTCATGGGGGATTTTAACTACCCCAATATTTGCTGGAAGACTCACACAGCCAGCCATTCACAGTCTAGGAGGTTCCTCCAGTGCATTGATGATAACTTCTTAATGCAAATGGTGGACAAACCAACTAGGAGGGGAGCACTGCTGGATCTTGTACTCTCCAACAAGGAGGGTCTGGTTGAAGTGGTGATGGTCAACGGCAGACTTGGCTGCAGTGATCATGAGATGGTGGAGTTCAGGATCCTGTGTGGGAGGAACAGAATACCTAGCAAGACCACAACCCTGGACTTCCACAGGGCCAACTTTGGCCTCTTAAAACAATTGTTAAGGGAAGTCTCATGGGAAAGGGTACTAGGTGGTAAAGGGGCTCAAGATAGTTGGTCAACATTCAAGGACCACTTCTCCCAAGCTCAGGATCAGAGCATCCCAATGGGTAGGAAATCAAGTAAGGGAGCCAGGAGACCAGCATGGTTAAACAAGGAACTGCCAGGCAAACTCAAGTGGAAAAAGAGAATCTATGGATCATGGAAGGAGGGGCTGGCCACTTGGGAGGAATATAGGACTGTTGTCAGAGGATGTAGGGAGGCAATTAGGAAAGCTAAGGCCTCCCTGGAACTTAATCTTGCAAGTGAGGTCAAAGACAATAAAAAGGGCTTCTTCAAATACTTTGCAGATAAAACTAACACTAGAGGCAATATAGGCCCACTGCTGAATGAGGTGGGTGCCCTGGTGACAGAGGATATAAAGAAGGCAGAGGTACTGAATGCCTTCTTTGCCTCTGTCTTTTATCCTGCAGACTCTCCCCAGGAGCCCCAGATCCCTATAGCCCCAGAAGGAGTCAGGATAAAGGAGGAGTTTTCTTTGGTAGATGAGGATTGGGTTAGGGATCAGTTAAGCAATCTGGGCATCCATAAATCGATGGTTCCAGATGGAATGCACCCACGGGTGCTGAGGGAGCTGGTGGAGGTCATTGCTAGGCCACTCTCCGTCATCTTTGGTAAGTTGTGGGCAACAGGAGAGGTGCCTGAGGACTGAAGGATAGCAAATGTCACTTCAGTCTACAAAAAGGGCAAGAAGGAGGACCTGGGTAACTATAGACCGGTCAGCCTCACCTCCATCCCTGGAAAGGGGATGGAACAACTTATTCTTGGCACTGCCTCTAGGCATATCAAGGATGAGGGGGTCATTAAGAGCAGTCAACATGGTTTTACCAAGGGGACGTCATGTTTGACCAACCTTATAGCCTTCTATGAGGAAGTAAGTAGGTGGATAGATTATGGTAGAGTGGTAGATGTGGTTTATCTTGATTTCAGTAAAGCATTTAACAGTGTCTCCCACAGCAACCTCATTGTGGCTCAAGGTGAATATCAGAAAAAAATTTTTTACTGTGAGAGTGACAGAGCACTGGAACAGGCTGCCCAGAGAGGTTGTGGAGTCTCCTTCACTGGAGACATTCAAAACCCGCCTGGATGCGTTCATGTGTGATGTGCTCTAGGTGACCCTGCTCTGGCAGGTGGGTTGGACTAGATGATCTTTCGAGGTCCCTTCCCAACCCCTAGGATTCTATGATTCTATGAATGTGTCCTTGTAGCCAAGAAGGCCAATGGCATTCTGGGGTGCATTAGAAAGGGTGTGGTTAGTAGGTCAAGAGAGTTTCTCCTCCACCTCTATTCTTCCTTGGTGAGGCTACATCTGGAGTATTGTGTTCAGTTCTGAGCCCCACAGTTCAAGAAGGACAAGGAACTGCTTGAAAGAGTCCAATGCAGAGCCACAAAGATGATTAAGGGAGTGGAACATCTTCCTTATGAGGAAAGGCTGAGGGAGCTGGGCCTCTTTAGCTTGGAGAAGAGGAGACTGAGGGGCGACCTCACCAGTTTACAAATATGTTAAGGGGGAGTGTCAGGATGATAGAGCCAGGCTTTTTTCAGTGACGTCCAGTGATAGGACAAGGGGCAATGGGTGTAAACTGGAGCATAGGAGTTTCCATGTAAATATCAGAAAAAACTTCTTTACTGTGAGAGTGCCAGAGCACTGGAACAGGCTGCCCAGAGAGGTTGTGGAGTCTCCTTCACTGGAGACATTCAAAACCCGCCTGGACAAGTTCCTATGTGATGTACTCTAGGTGACCCTGCCTGGCCGGGGGGTTGGACTAGATGATCTTTCGAGGTCCCTTCCAACCCCTAAGATTCTGTGATTCTGTGATTCTGTGACGCCATCACTTACATATCTTTAATGCTCAATTTCCATGTTCTTCCAGGCCTACAGCTAAAACATTGGGATCCAATGTGGACTTAGTTACCTCCTTTCAGTACAAATATAGAAAGAATCTCTTTTTTTATTAGTATCTTCCCTTCAGAAAATGTTCCCCTCCCTTTCTTAGTCCTCTGTTTGAAATTATGCTGTGTGAGTGGATCAAAAGTTGAGCAAATGTGTGGTGACAGGAACCTTCTTAAGATGTTTTTCTCCTAAACCTCACACAGAAAGCAGGGCTTTAACCTCTCTTCAGATGCATCTTTTCAACATGCCAGAAAACTACAGGTCAATGCAAAAGGTCAGAGATTTTTTTATTTCACTTCAGAACTCCCATGGTTTTGCCTGTGTATTGATTCTTCCCTGTCAGGTGCCCACTTCAATGATTTGCGAAATTGCCATATCAGTGACACAGCCAAATGAATACTGCTAGTTATCATTTTCCACATCATGAGCCTGACAAAGGAGACATCTACAGATTACTTTTGATATCTTAACAGCTATATGTTTCAAAACACCTCATTTTCACCTTGGATTTAGCACTGGTAAGAGCAGCCTGTTTATAAGCACTTCAATTTGGAGAGTTCTGGTGGAAATGGTCAATGCACAAATAATTAGCCAGAATATTCCACTGTCAAAGAACAAAAAGAAAATTCCCTTTCATTATGGCCTCTGTCTCTATACTTCATATGCTGCACTGCTTACATTTTTCCACTGAGTTATTTGTTCCCAACTGTTGTTAATGATCTGCAGCTTTTAGAGGTACCTGCACGATAGATTGCTCCAACCATCACTTGGGGAAATTTGTATCAATAACCTGATGGGACCAGAGCTTTACTCTTACAGATCAGGGTCCTTGCCTTCAAAACTATTATCTTTCAACACTGGTTATCAATAATAACAATGGACAAATCAGTAACCAATTAATTTTTAATCCATTTGTTAAAGAGGTAATCTTTAAAGAGGTAATTTGTTAAAGAGGATTATAGCAGAGAAATTAGTGGAGTGTGCAAAAGATTACTTAATGTGAGAAGCTGGCATGAAAACTAGAGATGAGTGTAGGAAGGTGACAGATACATGCACAGGGACAGGGTGAGTAAAATTACTATTCTCTGGGAATGGCATGACTGTGGAAAAGTTCCCAGCTATAAATATACCCAAAAAAGCTATACACAATGTTGGGCTAATTCATCCCATGCTACCTCATTTATCCATGCTACTAATTTGGATCTCTCCATCCCTTTTTATCTCTGGCTGCCATAAATTTTTAACACCAACAGGAATGCTCCATCATTTCTACAGTTGTTATTCTGTCCTCTGAACTATTTCAATTGTTATTAATACAGAATCCCATGTACTATATAGGTGGTACAGCCTTCATTCACTGAAGTACCTCTTTGAAAATACAGCTCAGCACCTATCCAGCTTAGCTAACTTACTGGGGATTCCCCTGGTATAGTAGGAGTCCCAGAAGTCATGAGGGTGGACATTTGCTCCTGCACCATGCCTTCTGCCTGCTGCTTGGTTGCAGTGGGAAGACAGGCACAGCTGGAGCACAGTGGTGCCCAAGAGGTGGTGCTGGCACCAGATACACTGATGTTGGGGAAACTTGATGTTGGGGAAACCTAACATTGGGTGAGTCTGGGGTTTTGCTTTGAATTTGAAGGGGAGGAGTGTTGAATCAGGATACTAAATAGAATAACACTAAATCTGCACTTGTCAGTGTTCGTGGTAGAGCCCTGGTCCAGTGACTGAAGAGTAGGTCCTCTCTTTCCCATACAGTTAGAGAGCAATTAATTAATTAATTAACACCATCATAACTTACTCACCCTCACCTCCATATCACTTGAAAAATTTGCCTTGATTGTTCATATCCCTAAGTGATTTTGGGAAAAAGCTAGATGAGCTTTCATTTGGGATTAAATACTTAAGACTTTTTAGTCTTAATTCTTTCTTCAGTCTGCTCTGGTAGAACTAAATGTCTGGTTTAGTGTTTCTATATGTGTCTGACATGGATATGTTTTATTACACATGTGAATATTTAAGATTACAATTATTTTGTACCTTTAAGTACTTCATTGTTTTATTTTTTTTTAGCTTTGCCCTTTTTTTTTTTCCTTTTTTCCCCTCACTAGTGTAATAACACCACTTCCTAAACCCTTTCCTTTTCCTAGATACTGACCACATCGTCTCTGGGTGCTACTCCACTAATAAAAGAAATAAAGATGTGGATTATAGGATCCTTTATAGACCCGCATGGAACTCATCTGGCTCAGCTGTCAGGGGTCACGTAAACCTTCTCCATCCGTTACAGTTTGTGTGGTTTCACACCCAACAAATGTCAAAGCAGAACTCAGCTGCAACTGCCAAGTTTCTTCTGTGTTTGGGTAAAGCCATAAAAGAACCCACCAAATTCCACATCAGTCATTTTAGAGTTGAAAGAAGCCACCCAGGTTCGGTGAGGAGGTCAAAAATCTGATGAACATTTTGGCAAATATGACCTGAACAGTGGCTCAAAAAAACCCCTGGATTTTTCAGTCTTTGTATAGTCTGACCAACCTGATAGCTGGTCCATCCTGATGTAAATTTTTGTTCCCTGTAGGTCTTATTTTGTGTAGAAACATTCAGAATGAAAGCACAGGTATGACTTTTAGCCCTCTTTAGGCATTTGGACTGTGCTCACTTGCAAGGTTCCTGAGGATTAAAAGAGTCTCTCAGTGGTGAAGAGGATGGAGCTGATGAAGTGTCACAAGATTGCTAGCTTGAAGAAGAAAGCAGGAATGGTGAAGCCTTTTCACGAGGAAGCTTAGTGATGACACCGACTTTGGTACAACCCTCCAGAGTGTGCCTCTTCAAGGATCTAAGTGATCTCACAGAAGTTAAGAGGACTTACTTGTATAAGGGTCAGAGCATGCCTGCAAGCTTAGGCAGATCAAGACAGCATAGCATGAAGAAGTGAAACAATAACATACTTTGCAGCTGTGTATTTTCTGGCAGCAACATCAGTTTGGACATCAATTTAAAGAAAAACAAACCTGAGATCAACCAAGGAGGACCAGACTTGTGCTTCTAATAGGCAAGACAAGTGACTACATACATTTCTGGTTCATTTAAAGTTGAAGGCAAGAGTCAAATGTTAGGGTATTTCCTGTATGTTGTGTCTTGAAGATGTTTAATGCCTTCCATTTACACTCTTTTTAAGAAACAGAAGTTAAGCAAGAAGTATTATCTGAACAGAAATACCTTAGGACAAATGTAGGAAGAAACACTGACAAGCTAATTCCTCACCACCAGCTTTTCTACATCAAAACGAAATTCTGCCATTTTTTTTTTCTGAAGCTCAAAAAGTTGAGACTTTTCTTTTGCCATTAACTTTGTTTGCTGTGACTTTTAATTATCAGTTTTAGCCCTCTTCACTTCTGTGTGTGGAGTAATGCTCACAGGATATGACAGAGTCTCTGTCGGTGTAAGACAGTTCCCCTGATGGCAATGGATTTATTCAATTACAACACTTTACCGCTATGCTGGTGTGCCCTTCAAAAGCCCAGACCTCAGACAGACTCTCAGACTTCCATGTTCCTTGAAAAAATATTCAGTTCCATCACTGATTTAAGCATACCTCAGCTTTTGGCATCCATTTCACAAAGGTGTTGGGAAAAAACCCCAAAGCCTTGATCTCCAGTAACAACCAAAGCACCATTTAAGTAATTTCCTTTTTGCACAGATGGGATTAAATATGATGCTTTTTTTTCACACAGTTTTTATGAGATCTTATGTTTGGCTACATTGAATTGTGTGTGGGAGGCACAAAATCTCTTGAAAACCTCTTTTCACTTGTGCCCAATGATAGGACGAGGGGTAATGGATTCAAACTCGAGCACAGGAAGTTCCACCGCAACACGAAGAACTTCTTTACTGGGAGGGTTACAGAGCACTGGAACAGGCTTCCCAGAGAGATTGTGGAGTCTCCTTCTCTGGAGACTTTCAAGACCTGTCTGGATGCCTTTCTGAGTGATCTGCCATAGTTTTTGGTCCTGCTCTGGCAGGGGATTGGACTCAATGATCTTCAGAGGTCCCTTCCAACCAATAACATTCTGTGATTCTGTGAACTCATCCAAACCGTTGAACTCAAGAAAGACATGTCATGCAAAGAAGAATCAGTCACAAGAACAGGCTACAACCTCTGAGAAGCTGAGTGGCCCCTGTGAGAGCCGAACACCACAAAGTGTTATCCCAACACTGAGCAACAGACAGATGGAGGATGGTAAGCGGGCAGCCCTTGGAAGATGGAGGGAAGGTCAGGAATAGGCTAAGGATATTCAGCTCAGTGATGAGGAAAATAATGACCTCAGTACTGGAAAAAAATTTGCATATCTTCCCTATGAAATAATATCAGACATAGGGTAAATGGAAAGTGATCAATTTAATTTCTGCCAGTTGGCAATTTGTCAGGCCAAGATCCTGTATTATTTTCTTTGAATAGGCTTTCTGCCTCAAATCACTTGCAGTATTTTCTTTACAATATGCTAGCAACACTTAAATGGATATGTGTCACTGCCATATATTAGAAGGCCAATGTTGTATGCACTGTACTTCCATCAGTTAATTGGGACTCTCCCATTACTTAAGTTTTTGGGAAGTCTGCAGAAATTTTTTGGAGCTGATTTTAGTTCCTTTTTGATTGGTAATAATATGCATCATGGTTGGTTATCATGGCAACTTCTAAAGAGATGACAATTAGAAATATTTTTTTACAGGGTGTGACGACTGTGTCCTCGGATGTGGGCATCTCCATTATTCCTGGGTATGAAGCTGCAGAGACATGAATGACTTAATCTAGAGACCACTAGAGATCTCCTGTCTCTTGCCAGTTACTTCTGAATGAGCACAAACATACAGACCACAGTTCTGGGAGCATTGCTGTTCACCTCCAGCAGACAAATACCAGACGGATATAACCACTTGCAGGACGGCAGTGAGAAAGCTCAAAGTGAAACAGCCCCAACATGTCACTTCAGCACCATATTAAAGACACCCTTACCTACTCGAAGCTCTTGTCCAAAGACTGTTTTCTCTCCCAGTGCAGAGCAGTTCCACCTCCCATACCGAAACTGGTACTGGCACTCATTGATTCCCATTTGCGCCCCTTCCCCAATCACAATGATGGCATCAGGGCGGCTCTGGCAGATCGCTCGCTGCCGAGGGGCCAGGCCTGGGATTTTGTTGCAGATTATATTAGCTCCTAAAGCCACCACGGATGACAAAGCTCTGAAGAAAAAAAAAAAAGAGCAGAAAGACACATTATTTGAGGCCATTAAATTCCTTTTGCTGTGTGCTGCCATGTGATAGGCAAGGTGCTGGGCAAAAGAGACAGGCTTGGAAGCTGAGTTATGCAGACTTATCCCAGCCTCTCTGGTCTGGCAAATAAGGTTGGAAATCTTGCAGTAATTCGTGATCTGATTTGTGCCAGAAACAACAAACTGACAGAATTTTTGCACTTTTGCTTCCAGTCCTACATGCAGCCATCAGCTGGTGAGATGTGAAAAGTGAGACATATTTCAAAGTAAAAATTGTGATAATTGATTGTCCGAGAATCTTTTGAGCCCATCTCTGCTTTGAATGGCCTACATATATTCAGGCTCAGTGTTTTAGTTACTGCAGCCATTTCATTCATCCCTCATTTGAAATCGTCGAGCACAATTTAGAGAAAGACTTCACGCTACCAGCCCTCTTGCCTGTTATTACACTCAGAGTATTGAGTGATTAATGGAAGTTCACCAGCATAACTGTACTTTCAGACCTGGCAAATATCATGGAGCACATATGAGTGATCCTTAATATGTGCCATCTAGACTAGAAACATTTGTAGTTCTCATTCTTCAAGAATATATATTTAGAATACATTATAAGTTTGCGTATAGCTTGCACCTGCCATATGTTTTCACTTTAGTGCATTTATTTTTCATTTTTCAGCTCACTTTTCAACATCTTTACATGCTCATTTTTCAACATCTTTACAGGCTACATTTTCAGTGGCAATATTTTGAAAAATAAGACAACATGGGTAGACGTTCAGTGCGATGCCTCAGGTTGCATCTACTGAGTTATCAGCCAGGCCCATGTCGGGATGCTTCAGATAGTTCTGGACAAGTCAGCATGAGCAAAGCAAGCACTATAGTTGCATTAGTAAAACGACCCTTTCTCAGCGTGTTGTAATGGACCCTCAGAGAGATAGGCAACAAAAGCCTGGAAAAGCCCCTGCCATGCTGCCTCGCTGGCTGTCCTGCTCCTCTGCTGGCAAACCAGGGGAAGTATCACTGCAAGGCAGTATCATTTCCACAAACCCTTTCCCCTCTTTAGCTTGTCCCAGCCTGGTATTGGATCATACAGGTGATTCCATTTTCCCACCAAATGTCGTTGTTGACTGCCTCTGTAACGTAAAGATGCTTGCCCAGATCATGCTGCAGCACTTTGGGTTTAAGTGGAGTTTCATAGTAGTAGAAATCACCATATATAAATAGGTTAGTAATAGGATACAGACTGACTTCCCCATTACCTTCCTCTCCATCTTGAACACTGACTTAAGTCTTCTTAACGTTAAAAACTTCCCACTGGAAATGCTTCTTTTGAAAAATGCTGACTAAACAAAACTGAAGAGTTTTATAGGAATTTATCAGCTTCACCACAAAGGTAACGGCAAAATTACAGAAATGTTGTATTTCAACAAAATCAAAGTGTTTCATTTTGCCATTTCAATAAACTACAGTAAAGCCAGAGCAAAAAGGGTGAAATGGAGAACTCTTCCTTGGCCAAAATAAAATATTGTTTTTACTGTGGAATGGAAATTCCATGATGATTCACTCTGCCTTTAATAGGTATTTGTGCATCTTTTCCAAAGTTAACAATCCATGAGAAAATCACCAATTGTGTTTTTTTCATTTATGGCTTGGGGGTGGGGGTTATAGATATAGAGACAAGGTATTGCAAACACAGAGCATGCATGCCATGTGGTACTACATATTAAACAAAAATAAGAACAAAATGTAGTTGCAGCTCTGACCACTCACAGTGTTTAGAGCAGGAATGATCAGATCTGTAGCTTTAATTCATATTTCTCTGGGTACTGCAGGTTTTGAGCTGTTTTTCTTCTGACCCACCTCTACTTAAACAACTGCATAACACTTAAATTATGATGTCCATAAATCAGGACTTTCCAAGAGATATGATCATCTTAAAAAAAAAAACATTATGAATTTGATATAGAGATAAGAACATTGTCTGATCTTTACAATTACACTTTATATATAAACTTATGGCTTCAAAAGTTAATTAAAATCACCAGGAAATGTATCAATATTTAAATTTTTTTAAATCAGGCACTTCTCCATAGTGAAGAGTAAAAACTTTGTTTTCTTTCATAGCTCATGGAGCTTTTATCTCTCAGACTTCAGCAACTTTCCACATCAAGTAGGATATGTATTCTGAAAATATTGCAGTAAATAAAAAATAAAAGTATTTTTCCTTTACAGCTAAGGTATTTTATTCAGAAACATGCACTCTTTGACGACTCTAAAATGCCAGGATCCTTTCCCAATCCCTGTCAGGATCCAGGTCTGGCCCTTTCATGGTTTTAAATGTATGACAAGGGAAAGGTATCTTGTAAGGAGTAAATAACTGGAAGATGCTGAGTGGACAGGGGACTCTGCCATTACAGCTTAGTCCATGGCTCTTCTCTCCGAAGCAGGCTGAAGGGAACCCAGGTCAGCTACTTGCTCTCTGCCAGGATGCACAGGCAGCAGGTCAGCTGAGGAAAGGGAGAATTTATCCAGCTATTCTTCAAAGCAGAGCAACAGCCCGGGCTCCCTGGCAGCAACACCTCCCCAGCTTGGCACATGCAGGGGTTCTCCAGATGCCTCTTGGGCTGTGCCCCATCATTACCCCATCCCCTCCACCTGGCTTTTCCCCCTCTTTCTCTGAAACAGAGCAGGTGTCCAAGCGTCCTTCAAGACCTCCATGTCCAGCAACCCATTTCACTTGTATCAGAAGCTGCTTCACACACTGACATTCTAGGAAAACCTAATCCTGTAAGAATCTGGGGTTGGGTCCTAAGAAACAGATGTGCACAAGCATTCAAAATTTAAGCTGAGGCCACATGGCCAACTTACTGATAAAATATATATACACATTATTTGTATATTATATAGATTTTTTTAAAAAATAATAATTAAAAATATTGATACAAGCTATGAGATAACTTTCTGACAATTTTTTCAAGTGCTGAGCCCCCAGTTTCCACTATTATCTCAAGCTGAACAGAAAAAACTTATGACTTTCAAAACAAAAGAAAACAAGAAAGAGTTTGCTACAGTATATACCACGTATAATTTTAAGTTTGGTTGCTTCCTCCATGCACATGGTTACTGTCTCATAATTAGGTTAAAGAGTGTATTCTTTGGTCTCCCGTTGTTTTTGGAGCAGGCCTTGGTTGAAGTATTTTAATACAGTGGGTCAGTTTATTCATCCAGAAAATAAGCACGATCATATCTGCCTCAGAAGGTATTGTGAGGATATAATAATTATTATGTGTTTGTCAAATGCTTTAAGAAATCCTTCATTAAAATAATTCAACTGCAATTACTGGGGGTGGAGAGGGTCTTAGGTTTTTTTATTATTACTTCCAAGGACTTCCCCCTCTCTGGCCTGAACTTACCAGCATATTCCTTCAGACTTGTTTAGCCTACTTTTAAAATGTTACTATAATTTCAGTGCCAAAAGAAATGCTGAATCATGAAACTGCTTTTGGAAACTTTTCTTTATATTAAAGAAATGCACCCAACAGCATTTCAAGCTTCCTCGCCACTATTTCTTGTGGCATCCCTCAGTTTGTGCATCTGTCACACATTCAGGAGGGTTGTGCCATGCTCCTTGGCAGATTGAAGGCTGTATTTTTCTTTTTACTTGATGGAGAACATTTCACTTTTTAATTGTCAAAGGAAGATCCCCACACCACGTTTTGGCATTTTCTCCCATCTAATCCTTCTTTGCGGTGCAAACTTCCTTGATTCTTATCAGAAGGAAATCCTGAGTGCAGCTTTTTCTTAAGATTTCTGGTGCAGTTTACGGTACTTTTAACCATCCTGCACCACAACAGTCCGTGCACACCTCAGGGTTTTATGATGGGTCATTCACAGGGGTTATCCAACTAAACAGCATTAGTGGAATAATGTCACATTTCCTAAGCAATTAATGGTAGTTGCTGGCATACAGAGTCCACTTTTCTTCACCACTTAGTCATTAATCCAAGGGAAACACCAGTGCTGAAACTCATCAATAGTTACAAAAAAGAGTTATATCCAAATTTAAAAAAGAAACAAACAAACAAAACACCAACAAACAACAAAATAACAACGAAACACAACCAACCAAACAAAACAGTGATCTTGGCTTGGGTAGGATCCTGCAGTTTAAACTTCCAACAAACTAAACCTGATGATTGGTGTTTTAGGCGGCCTGGTTTCTGCACCAGAACCCTGAAACATCAAGTTTTCCTTCTTTGAAAAAATAACTATGACTGCAGCCATAGCAAGCAAAAGTTCATGGCAGTGGGAGAAAAGTTTCAGTTTATTTTCTGAAATTATGCTTTATTATGCAAAGACAGATGACTACCGTTGTGAAAAATGAAAATTCTCCATGAAAATGTATTTCCTGCTATGGCTGTGTCTTCTCTTCAGGACCTAAACAACTACAGCGTCCCTTTTCACAAGGTTATGTGGAAAAACTGAAAGCTCACAACCATTAAAATTATTATATATATTCCAAGCAATTCATAAAAGTAAAGGTCTTCGAAAACACTTCAGAAATTAAATGCTAAGGCCTAAAATCATGTGAGTTTTAAGAACAAAAAATATAATGCAGTATTTCTTGTCAGAAGAGAAATGTAATCCTCATTCATCATTTGCAAATGGAGGCATTTGCTTAACTTGAGTACATTAGTAATTTCATTAATTTCAAATGTTATTATTTTCTTGCAACTTCAGATCGATTTCCCAAATAGGAAGTCTGTCATTTAAACTGTGGTTCACAGAGGGTCTTAGAGCCTTTGCACAAGTGGATAATACATAAAGTAAAGCCTGACAGTGGACAGTTGTGCAACTACATGCGCCACATGAGGAAAATCCTAATTTTGACAAAATTATGAAATAGAACTCTGTACGTATAGATAAACAGCAGTAACTAACCAGTCTTCAGAGATGTCCCCAAACTCTTTTACAGGCACAGACACATACAGATTTCTCCAAGAAGCTTAAAATTCAGTTCCAACAAATATAAAACAGAAGAAGATGTAAAATAGAAAGATGAAACTAACAATACATTTCATACAGATGAAGCACTGGACAAGGTTGATTTTAACCTATCAATTAAAAAAATAAAAATTGCCCTTTAAATTATTCTCTAGCGACCCTTGCTCCCTAGGCAAATAACATTTTATTGCAGGTCAGGGGTGGCTTCAGGAGCTCACCCTCTCTTCCAGCACCCTCACTCATTTGTATTCCTGGCTGTACAGCAGCACAGTGCACATATCCCCCCAGGCTGCCAAGCCAGCCTTACTGCAAGCCCTTTGAATAAGCACCCACAGGGTCACTGTGATCTCACTCCTAATCCTGCTATTCGATATTCACCTGAAGCTGCTGTTGGGCAGGGTGTTCATTTTCATCACGGAATGAAGGGATTTAGCTGCACGAATCCCATGAACAGCAGAGGAGCAGGATAGCTTAAGCCTCAGTGCACCACACCGAAAACTTACCCCACCATCTCTGATAAAAATCCCCATAATGGATTCTTTGTTAGAAGGAACCACCAAGATATTTTGTGGTGACACTGCAACTCATCTGAAACACTACACCACTACTGAATGGTTTACTTAATTAAGAATTCCTAAGTAAATATTTTGAGCGTGCATCAGTTGCAGAAATTGGCAGGAGCATCCTAGGCTCTGAATGCCATCTGTATATGTTTAAGCTTTCAATTTCGTTCTCCACCACTGGCTTTAGGAAATCGTTGTTTGGTGCATGGATTATTGAAATGGAAATAAAATAGAGTTGCATGGCACTGTCCTGCAGAGCACCTGTCTCTGCTGGAGCTCCAAGCAAAGCCTTTGGACCTGGGGGCTATGGACAGCAATGTGTTCACCTCCATTAAATGAAAGGCAGAGATATCTCTGAGATGGTCGCCCCCAAAAAAAGAGCCAGCTAGATTAGATAGTGTGATTGCTGGCATGGTCAAGAATGAAAGTGGTGGAATAGGTAGGCTTGAGGAGTGTCTCACACAAGGGCAGAGTATGCCTCAGGCTAAATACCTTCTTTAGAGAGGAGTGAGAACAAGGACCCCATCCCTGCATGCGAGAGAAATAAGGGGAACATCAGCAAAGCCTTGGATTCATGCCCTCCACTACCTGCCAGCTGGGAGGCACAGGATGGATGTTGTGAGACTGGCAGCAAATGATTAGGCTTTAGGAGGAAGGAGGGGAGAGATTACCTAGCAGAGAGACGTCCCCAGGTGACAGCACTGGTGTGGCAGTGGCCTGCACGCTGCCCCAGGGAACCCATGCTCACAGGCTGCAGCGCAGCAGCAAACACCGGCTCTGATAAGGATTGTCCTTAGGGCCTACAATTTTCTGGCTTCCTGGAGGGGACACTGATGATGTGGCATTTACCCCACTAGTTTTCTAGTGTATACCAAAGAAAAGCTTACACCAAGTACCAGAAGCAGCAGTGCAGGTATGAACATGAGGAGTCAAAATAGAGACTGTAAAAGCCCCATTACTCAACAGAGCACATTCCTCTACAAGACAGGTTTGTAGCTTGCACCGTGTCTTTAGCTTCTGTCCAAAACCATAGGATTACCAGTGGTCCTGAGCCCGAATTGGAGGATAGTTGGGGAGTGATACTCACTTCAGTTTCCCAACACAAGAAGCTCCTCCTGAAGGCCCAGGATCGTCATCTAAATAGTGTTATGGGCAGGGTAGGAGGGCTGCAAGTGGTTAGAGACAAAATTTTACTCTCCATCTCACAGATCCCATCACTGCTTTGTACCAGCTTTTCACTAATTCTTACTGGTCATGTCAGAGCAAGAGGCTGCAAAGAAGTATTTCTTGCATTATGTCCCCTGAGAATTATCCCCAAAATGACAATCTAATCTGATTGTAAATTGACCCATAGTTTAATTGATGCATGATTTTTCACTGTAATATTTTTTATCCATCAGTCAGTGGGCAACACTGGATACATAACAGGATATCTTGAAGACCTGTTACATCTCTACTTTACCTGTATTCAGTCTTTTTACATCATGGGAAGACTCATGGAAAACGGGAATGCCTCACATGCCTCGTATTTCCTATTGTATAGATCATACTGGCAAATTGGACATTTATATTGGACATTTCTTGTCTTCCAGCAAGCATTCTGAATTTGCATGGCAAACTACTATTTAGCAAGGTTTTTCTTTCTTATCTCCAGTCACATTATTCTAGGGGCATCTTTTTCTACTGTGGAAAACATTCACATCTTGCATATATATAAAAATCAATAAAAGTAAAATTCAATGTTAAAATATCTGAAGTGTGGGAAACATTGATGCCAAAGCAATTTGGGTTTTAACAAGTGTTTGGATTGCTAAATCAGAGTAAACTGATTGGCCTGTTTTGGAAATTGCAGGAAGGCAACAGCTCTCCTGGCATGCATGGAGCAATTCATGAAAGGCTGAAATATTCCTACTGTGGTCTTGCCAGTGATGAGGATGGTGACACACATGGCATAATTGAACTTATCCAAGTAAGTTTAATGAAAAATGGTGTTGATATAAAATTTTCGATTTCTTTAAAAAATGCTGGAACTTGTCAGATTTAGAAATCAAACCAAAACACTTCTGTTTCATGTTTTTTTTTTCTTATGGCTATCTAAACACAGTTAACAGGACCTGCCATTTCATCCACATTCCTGTGTTACACCCTGCAAAGTACCAAGCATCTTCCACCTTCAGTAACAAAAATGTCAATTCCTGAAGACCAAGATGCCTGCTGAGAACTTGCAGTTGGTATTGATGTCTAGCACTATTATTTGCCTTCCACCCCATTTCTGTTTTCTTTTAGCTCTAGAAGGAGTCATGCTGATATCTAACAGAACATTACAGAGTTGTCTGCAGAATAGTGATCCACCACAGTGGAAAGTAAAATTACCTTGCATAATAACTGATACTGCAGTTCCCCGTCGGGGGATACCACTTTGAACTACCAAAAGGGCTGGAAAAGATAAGCCGCAGATTTTCTCCGTCTACACAAAAACAATTCAATATTACAGAGGAATAAAACTTTCACACTTCAAGATTTAAAATCCATGCTTTTGATGTTTTTTTATATAGCAAATAAGAATTAATAAACTCTCTCCATCACACATGACATATGCATAGATACGGGCATTTTCTGAATTTTATCAATTCCAAGCCTCAATAGCTGGAGTGCATAATTTGGCTCTGTCCAAAGTTTAGCACTCTGCTCTCTCCTGTGGGAAGGTTAAAAGGGGAAGAGAAAGATGCAGTCCTTCAGGCAAAGTCCAAGACTTGGCAAGACCCTGCCCTGCTTAATTTGTGAGATCCCATGGAAGTGTGTCACAGTCACGGTGTGGTTCTGAAACTGTGGTAGAATGGTTCTCACACACAGAAACATATATTCCTTGGTTAGTTTTCTCTGAAGTGTCCTTTAGTTAATAGCATGTATTCATTGTGTGTTTAAAAATCTTAAATATTGACTCTTGGTGGAATCTATTTTAAAACACATGCTTTATATTTTCCATTTAACTTTTAACTATATGATATATCTTAATTTTTTCACTTTGCATGCACAGGGCTTCCATGGATATGATACAAAAATTGGAAGAGAAAAGCATGTAATAGCGGGTTTACAGAAAAAGAAGATACCTGTTTCCCAAAAAGAAATCCTCTGGCTTTACTGGTATAGTGGTTCAGGTAGAAACTAGTTTTAGTTAGCCAAGATCTGAGCAGTCAATAAATTCTGAAAATCTACTAATGAGCCATTATGTTGGAAAATGTAGTCTTTTAAGTTTAAGGCTACACTGCAGTTAATGAGGATGAAAACATGTATGTGGCTTGAAGCAACACCTGAACAGCCATACAAAGTAGTCTCAGAGGTCCTTTTAAGTGAGGAAGGTGGAGAGGACATATTGACTCCACACATCATGTGCAATTTGGACTAAATGACCAGTGGAGGTTGCTATTTGTACACAGATAAGTGACCACAAATCAAACTGTATGATGTGTCTTGAATTAGCAACAGAAGAGAAAAAAATTAATTCACTTTGTTGGTGGTATTAAATTTTTGTACATTCAATACACCAATATATTAGATAACACCCAAAAACAAAATTAAAACAAAAAACACATAGGCTTGATGATGTCAGGTTTACTTATTGGCCTGTTTCTAGAGGTGGAATGGGTGCATTGCTCACACCAGTGGCAGTGTTTGTTGTTCCCATCTGCTCTAATTGTCCCAATTAAAGCACATTTTCTGCCAACACTGAGGATGAAGACCAGAAGGTCTTCTGATGTCAACTGATGAAGCTTTGGGATGACACATCTGCAGGGGAAGGGCAGCCTCTTCTGCACAGGTGTGCAGGAGGTACAGAAGTGAGCGTGTGAACTGGGCACATCCTTGACAGTGCCCAAGTGTACCAGGCAAATCATTGGCTCTTTAACATACTCCAAACTTGGTTTCAGAGCCTTGAGCCTTAGACTTTCTGCTCCTCAATGGCCCACTTTTACCTTTCCCTCAAAGTGCACTAGCTTCTATACACCCATTTATACTGAACACACTTGCATTGTTGGCCAGATGTGGGAAAAACTGGAAAAGAAACAGAAAATCCCAGAAGCTTGGCAGGAAGGCAGATGTTCTTTGCCTTTTATCAGAGCAACTTATTATGTTACGGTTTCTCTCAGGTTATCTGCTTTTGTAATAAAGATATTTTTTCTCTTTTACTATTTTCTATTGATTTAGAGACCTCACTTCCATTCTGTGGTTAGTACTATCATGTCACTACCAGTAAGCAAAATGCTATGTCACATTACTCGATGGCAGGTTGGCATAACTGGAAAGAGTCCATGGAAATTTATATGGGCACAAGCTAATGGAAGCAGCAGATTGGCATCTGTTCAGTTTTATGTGACATGACAGATACAGCCTTCCTTCTGCCCTTTGTGTTGGAGATGCAGACTAATTGCACAGCCAATCTTCTTCTGCACCGTCACCCTGCCGTGAGCTCAGCCTCATGCAGACATCTCCAGACTAGCTTTAGGTGACCTGTCAGAAGTTGCAGTGTAACCACCACAAACCTGAGATCAGCAGGGCCTGATTGCCTGGGTACTTGTCCCATTCCCAGGACAGGTTTGGCAACCAGGAGGCTGTGCTATGGCCAAACAGGTAGCTTTAAATGAGCTTACTAATCTGGCTACGCCATGAGCGTGGTCCTCAAACAGAGATGCCCCAGAAGTCGCCTTCAGCCTGCACAGCTCAGATAAGATCTTGCAAAGCCTTGATTTAAAGAGGGAAAATGCAGTTAGGACCAGCATATTAAATACAAGATATCTATCACAGATTTCAATGTACTAGATGCATAGTTGACACCTTTCATGCTTTCCTGGTCATTCCTGTTTGCTTCAGCAGCACATTTGCTATTAAGCTGCGAGTCAGCCTAAGTAAGTGTATCAGAACATATTCCTGCATAAAGACTTCACGGAAACACAAAATCCCAAAATTATTGAAGAGGTAGAAGCTTTGCAATAAGGTGGACACCTAAGAAATACAGAGTGCAGAACACTGTGTTTTGTAGGTTTTTTGCACTTTCAATAAATACTTGTCTAAAACCAAAAGATAAAAAATGCAGCAAATTTTTGAACAAACACCAAACTGAATGGTCCTTGTGAAAATATTATAACAGCCTACTAATGCAGTAACTAATCTTGCCTTTTCTCTACAGAGACTGTTTAGTGACCTTTCTTTCCCAGTGACAAAATTATTTGCAGTCTTTCTGCACCATCATAACTAACTGCCAAGTGAAACTGCTTGCCGTTTTTATGGAGCAGGCCTGCATTCCTTGCACCCAGCGAAACTCCCACTGGCTCTTGATAATAATGCAAAGAGAAATTCTGATCCATAGGATAGATAATTTGTGCTTAATTTCCTTGCACGAATTATCCCATTGAAGTTGCGAGACAGTTTGTGTACGTGAGGTTATTCACGTAAGAGAATGAAAGAGGGTTTGGTTGTGAGTGCAGTATGAGACTCATCAGATCTTCAGATCTGCTCCCAGAAATTGGACATTCCTGTAAAATAGCTGCAGTCTGAGAAAGCTTTGAGGGTAAGAAAATTGGGGGTAGCCCCCAGAAACTGTAGAATATAAAAAATGTATTTCCTGTGCAGATCTCCAAAAAGTCAAAATGTTATTAGAGTCAGCATGTGGGCTTTCTGCAAACAGAAACACTGTGTTTTATAATCTGAACTGTCAACACTGGCACAAAACAATGTAACACCCAACAGGGCTATCCATGAATTTCTCAGGCTTCTTTCAGCTGCTTATTTCAAAATTTTAATTTTGAGTGATGTAAGAACCATGGTAAACCACACAGTAACTTTTCTAGTTCCCTGGCTTGTTGAGCTTATTCCAGGTGTTCAGAAGGATTAGCAAAAGCCATTTTGAGTTGTTTTTCCAGAGGGAGTTTCTAAATTTGGTAGACAGCCATAAAAATCATGCATCTGTGTTATTATCCCAGTGGCCCGCGTTGGGTGTGTCCCTGGCTTTTTGCAAATCGCTATAAGCTTGTGAAAGCATCTGGATGAAACACTTCTCCTAAAAATCTCTCAAAGATCACACACACACTGACAATCATACATGTGCAAGCATTTACCTGCATTTTTGTTACAGTTTGTCCTGACCCAAATTAAGCTTTTCCCTGCTTCAAACTGAAGATGTTGTTGGCTATGGGCACCTTGCATGCCTTCTCTCTCCAGAATATCTTTCTAAATCTAATAATAGAATCACAGAATCAGAGAATCATAGAATGGTTTGGATTGGAAGGGACCTTGAAGACCATCTAGTTCCAACCCCCCTGCATGGGCAGGGACACCTCCCACTAGATCAGGTTGCTCAAAGCCCCATCCAACCTGGCCTTGAACAATTCCAGGGATGGGACATCCACAACTTCCCCAGGCAAGACCAGGTTGCTCAGAACTAGAACAGGTTGCTCAAAAAATAATTAAAAGAAGTCCGTTTATGGCCATGTTATCCCACAAGTTAACATATTTAAAGAGATAAGTGACAAGAAATGTTTGGGATTCACAGCTGAGCCAGCAGAGATGGTACTAAACAGCTACATAAAAAATATTGGTATTATTATTTATTATTAAATAGGGTATGTTGGCAGATGGTGTTGCCCACACAGCACCAGCCAGCAAGCACCCAGAGAAGGTTAAGCATGGCTTAACAGCTACATCTGAATCACACTCTAGTCTTCAGCTTCTGGCAACCTCACACTCTTAGATAAACCCTTCATTGCTAACAAATACTTACTCTGTTGTTTTCTCAATTCTGGCACACTTTTGCCACTGATTTTTTTAAACTTTTAGAATAGAAATTGAGTGTAACCTTTCTGTCTGAATTACATTTAACCATTCTAGAGAAGAAAAAACTTATACTACCAATAACATCATAGACTCTAATTAAGTCTTGAAACTACTGAACTTTCTCCAATACCTAGAAATTAAATATCATTAATCCCTATGATACTTATGTACTACTCAGAAGGTGAGGGTAGTTACAAAGAGTTGCTATTATACCCACAGATAGCCACAGAAATGCTTTAAGATGTGAAATCTGCAACTTGCATTCTTAGTTTCCCCCAGTGGGTACCCAGGTGATGTGATATGCCTTTGTACATGCTGTTAAGCCAGCCCTGGCAAAAAAAAAAAAAAAAGTGCACACCTATCTTTAAGCATACCAGCAGAACCTGTGTATCAAAGGATCTATAAGAACATGCCAAAGAGGTCTGATGGACTAGCAGATGTACACACAGCAGTGTGCAGAGCTGGCCACTGCATGCTTACATTGAAAGGCTCCTGTTAGGATATTACAAGACCACAAATTCTGGAGACTGAATGAGCTGCATTCCCTGGAGACAGCCTTGTGAGAAAGCAATGTGGTAACCACTTCTGTCTGAACGGTGATGGGAAGGCACAGTATTAACAACAGAAGGGAGTAAATACGACAGAAAAATTACATTAAGGAGAGAGTAGACGATCCACTTTCCCTGAGGCAGGATCAGCTACAAAATTCTCACCCCTAACAGATACTTGGTACTATTTATAGAAACATTCTAACTCAATTTTCCCTAAATTTCAACAATGATGCTCCATGGAAATAGATAATATTTTGTCCCCAGAGGCCTTGCATCATCTTTTATATTTTTTATAATACTTCTGCAGAGCAAAAGAGTCCTCATTCAACTTTTCCTCTCAGGTATGAGACCTTCAATCATTTCTATCACTCTCTTCAATATTCCCTCCCACTGGTCCATGATTTTCTGCACAGAAGCTGCTAAACAGAATGCAACTGGCACTGAAGGAAATACAGTCCCCTCTCCTCACAGGGATACAAAAATAAGATAACTGGTTTTGCCACCCCATGCATTTAGAGTCATTTTGGATGCTGCTGGCTACCCACTGATCCTGGGCTTAGCTCTCATTCAGGCAACACCCCAATGCAGCTGTGATCAGTGGTTAATCTATCTTCTATATCACATTCTTACCCTTCCTTGCTCACCAATATTACATCCCAAACCAAACCCCAAAGTGTCCCTCCTTACTTCATATCAGAGTCTGAAAAGGCACATAGCAGAAAAGGCTAGAGTGCTGCTTCTCTTGGGTTTGGTCCAGCTGGGAGCTGCCCTATAAGAGTGGGATGACCAACTCCACTGACTTAATTAAGGACCAGAGACCTCAGACCATCTGCAACCCCTGACCACCTGTGTTAGATTAGCCACCACACTCTGGGACAGCTGTAGGTGAGGGGGAATGAGCTCATTTGAGAAACTGTTGGCATCATATGGAGAGTGAAACTTCACATATTGAATGTATCAAAACCAATACTGTCTCAACACTGAGGTCTTCCTTTGTATCCTTTGTAGCAGTATAGGAGGAAAATGAAGAAAAACATTGACAAAACTGAAAATAGGTACAGGTGGAGGGAGGAGAGAAAGAGTCAAGACCTGAAGTGACTATTAGTCCTCATTTTATTGTGAGTTTCCATTGCTTCTGACTTCTTCAGTTCCTGCATGGACCTTGCAGCTGTGTCAAATGAGCCCTGCAAAAATATTTTGACTCCTTGAACTTGTGTCTCACCCTCTCATTAGTGGAACAGTAGCAGTTGTGCAATTAGCGTCCAGTTATCAGCACTTCTTTGATTTGCAAATAAATGGAATTGCAGCATCTGACTTTGAAAACATGGGGCAGATGGAGGGCAAGTATGGCAAAAAGTGTAGAAACGCAATTTGCATGGACTTTTGCTTAATATTTTCATTAAAGCTTTTAGTGTCTGAGATGGTAAACTCTGCAAGTAAAAGTATCCTTGCTAAATATTTAAAATACAAAAAGGTTGTGGTTTAAAACATCTATTTTAAAGTCCTAGAAATATTGCGTATGTTGGCTCCCACTGATACACAGTCTGAATAAATCTAAACCAAGTTTTGGTGCAGCATTGAGGAGAATTGCAGCATATGAAACTGGTTTCTCAGTAAGTGATAGCCAAAGTAGGCTTGACACATTTTTTTCTTGAACTTCTAACAAGCAGAACAACTGGCCAGGATAATTTCTCTAATCAGAGATCTGTGAACTAGTTAAGCGAAATGAAGTGGTATCACTTCCAGCCTTACTGGGTCATTCTCTCCTGTCTCAAAACAAGGTCAAAGAAGTTTTGTTGTAAGGAATTACATGTGTTGGTGAAAAAGTGTTTTTCTGTTGCAGGCTGAAATGCAGTCTCTCTTTGTTTAATTTCTAGGCCAGCCTGTATGCTCAAGGGGCCCTAGGAGTTAAGACTCAATCCACATCACTAGGTGCTTCTGAATTTGCTGTAATTCATGGATTTGCTATAGAATGTGGTATAAAACTTTCTATCCAATACCAGTTTAAATAAACAGCTCTAGAATTAAGCCAGCATTTACATTTTTTTATTCAACTTCGGAGAATTTGATCCTAGTAAAAATTAAAGTGCCTTATTTTATTGGATTACCATTGCATTATTCTATCAAAATGGTCCTTAAGCTCCAGTTTCTCTTGATCACACACAAAGGACTGTATCCTCAAGCTTTCCTAGCTTAGCCTATAGGATCCAGGATGAAAGTTTACTGTCAAGGCAAAAAAAGCATATAGCACAGGAAAGACAGCACTGTAATACAAAATTATGTGGAAGCTGAAAGCCCAAAGTAACTTCAGGAGCTGCATTTTGGTTTCTTTGGATCTTTAATCCCCAGAACAGCTCAATTTTTTTTGTCCAAATTGTTCACCCAGGTCTAATGACCATTGAACAGTCTAGCAGGCACTACACATGAGATAGGATTAGGAGGTCATGGGTTCAGTCAGTAAGTAGGACCACTCACCCCTGTCACAAATCTACTCAGTTGACACACAATTCTTTGATGAGTTGGCCACCCATTTGGAGGGTCAACTGAAATCTTGCTTATTTTGAAAATTTGACCATGAGACACAAACTGCCTTTCTGTGTGGTGAAGCCCACCCCACAGACATCCAGAAAAAAAGAAAAATCACAGTTCAAACTGTCCAAAATCCAACTTCACAAGGCTCTTCCTGTGTAGTGTTTACCAAGCTGAGTACTTTCATTCTGACTTCTGTTGTGTTCTAAAAAATACTTAGAGAATTCTTTAATAATCTTTATTTTAAAGGAAACACTAGTTGCAGTGGGTGAACACCAAACATATTTGTTCAGTAACTTTAATAATGAGAAAGTTTTGAATGCTGTCACCAAAAAGGTATTATAAACTAATACCTTAATGCCATGTCTTAAAGTATAATTTAGACGTCTTAAGCATCTTGTTTGTTATGCTTCAAAACTTCCCATCACCCAGAAAGAAAAAAAAACTCCACAACATTCTTTCTGTCTTACAGAAGTACAACAGTAAGAATATCATCCCTTTGGGGTTTTTTTGTTTAGTGTTTGGAAAACTATAGCTTCATGAAGGATCTGATAACTGACCCATATGGTGCATGATCCTGATAATACAATCCAAACATCACAAACCAACTCCCAAAAGCTAACAAGAATCAGTGTCTTTGTTGTAAAACAAAACAATGCGATCTCATGCTAACCCAAAATCCAGTTCCTCTGGAGATAAAAAATACCTAATTCACAGAGAAAATAGATGGTGACAGATGATGACGCATGTCCTACAGTTTGATGTTGCCTCCCAGAGATGAAACAGAGCGCTTGATCCCTTGTGGTGTTAAAAATCCTTTGGCATTTTTTGGAGTTAGACAATTGATGGAAAATCAGATAATTATACTTGCCTGTGCAAAATTCCTCTAAGTATTAACTATATATTGTATTGTCTTCTTTCTGTTTATACAGTTCTTCTGCATTTGGTTTGCACAATGATCATTCTAGCTTTTCTTCTGGTAAAGCTGGGGTGCAAGAAACCTACTGATTACCAGAGTAAATGAGATACCATTTTCTGCTGAATGGCTGGTATTTTCCAGTTCTCAACTGAATGATTCTACCTAGGAATTTAGACATGGTTTGGTAATTAACTCCATGGCCCAGTGGGACAAATCTTTGAATGCAGAATGTCACACATGTCAGAGGCCTGCAACTGTTCTGGGAGTCCTTCAGAAGGGACAGAAATATAATATATTCAAGACTCAGTTATATACAGTGCATACAAAATGTAGTTGGGTGTGTCTCTGACACAGAAAGAAAATGTGTGTGATTTGTGTGTTTGTTAGAATGCTCTCTGACTGGGGAAATGGAGTGATGCCAGGATGGATTTTAGCCATGACCTACCACGCAGGAATTGTAGGTGGCAGAAGAGGTGGCTTACAGTATGGCCAGACTTATGAAACAGGCTTACTGCTTTTGAACTTCAATCGTGTAGTTTGAAGATCTCTGGGCTTTCTAGAAATGGCAATTAATGAATCCACACTACACAGAAGAGGATGATCACCCTTCCTGTTTTGGTAGTAGATGAAAATATGATTCACAGAACTGGCTGTTTCAATAATTTTTATGCCACAGACTTTTTGAACCATATATGTCATGATCAGCCCTTTAGACAGTTTGGTTATATAGCTCAAAACTACCCTTGTGCCAATTGAGTGAAAGACATAAACATTGACAGTCAGTTTCTTGGTGAGGGGATTATTCTCTGTTCTGCCAAATATCAGCACAGTCTATCCTCCATCTCTACACAACACCACTGCATAAAATTCTAACACAGAGAATGTTTCCCTTAGCAGAAAAATCAGTGACTTAGAAGGAAAATATAAACCCAAAAGAAAAATAGAATAGTTTGTGGTATGAGGTCCTAACACAGTGCAGCCCACTAAAGTTCACCTAGGTCGAGGTAATCTCATGCATGAATACAGGTTGGAAGGAGTAAGGATTGAGGACGGCCCAGAGGAGAAGGACTTGGGGATAGTGGTCGACCAGAAGTTTAACATGAGCCATCAATGTGCACTTGAAGCCCAGAGAGCCAACCGTATCCTGGACTGCATCAAAAGAAGCATAGCCAACCAGTCGAGAGAGGTGATTCTCCCCCTCTACTCTGCTCTGGTGAGACCCCACCTGGAGTACTGTGTCCAATTCTGGAGTCCCCAGCATAAGAAGGATATAGAATCCTCGAGTGTGTCCAGAGGAGAGCCACAAAGATGATCACAGGACTGGAGCATCTCCCCTATGAAGATAGGCTGAGGAAGTTGGGGTTGTTTAGCCTAGAGAAGAGGAAGCTCCGGAGTGACCTTATAGCATCTTTCCAGTATCTGAAGGGGGCCTACAAGAAAGCTGGGGTAGGGCTTTTTACACGGGTGTGTAGTGAGAGGACAAGGGGCAATGGTTTGAAACTTAAAGAGGGGAAAATCAGGCTAGACATTAGGAAGAAGTTCTTTCCTGTGAGGGTGGTGAGATGCTGAAACAGGTTGCCCAGGGAGGTTGTGGATGCCCCCTCCCTGGAGGTGTTGAAGGCCAGATTGGATGAGGCCTTAAGCAACCTGGTCTAGTGGGAGGTGTCCCTGCCCATGCAGGGGGGTTGGAACTAGATGATCTTTAAGGTCTCTTCCAACCCAAACCATTCTATGATTCTATGATTCTATGGAAGTCACTTTTATTGACTGAAGTCTACAGCAAGACCTGGCTGAAATATTAATAACTTCCCGAAATGAGATAGGAAAGAACAGGGAAAATGGGAAATCTTGAGAGAGACTTCACAGACCAAACCATCATTAGTGTCACCTATGCCCATGTTGCTGTCATGTCACAACTGTGACAGCAGCATGGGAAGATCTATGCAAGAGACCAAGCAAAGTAAAGAAGGCAGAAGGGAACACAGTCTGAAGAACCTTTGCTTGGTAGGACTGCTAGTCTGCACCAAGCACCATGCTGCACAGCTACTGGTGCCCAGGCTAAGCAGGGTCTGGTAATACCAGCAGCTTCAATATGCAAACATGGCAATAGTGATCCCAGAAAAGATGTGCACTGTGGCAGAGATGATCGAGCTGCATCACCTTAGATGACTCAGCATGACAAATACACAGATTGCAGAGGAAAATGAAACTCTACAGAGCCAAGATAATGTTATAATTCAATTGTGGCTGTTCGCCTCATGGCTTTTTTCCAGTTATAGAAGAAAATCTCCTCTAGGTCTTCCAAAATATAGCCTGTGTGTTTTTTAATTTGAGAACCAGAGGACAAAAAAAACATCTGGCTCATTTCTTCTGGTAAGTTTCTAGAAACTGATGCTCTCCCTACCTTATTTCCCTCTCCACACCAAGTGACTGCAGTATTTAGTGCTGAACAGGAAAAATCTTCTCTGAGGATGAAAAGGTAATTCCTTTTCTATAACCATTCAGTCCTTGAATTCTGTATAGAGACTGTCACCAAGACAATGGCAGATAATGGTGGCTGTGGTGTTCTTGGCTGCTGGAAATTATCACAAGTCTGGTCAAAGTCACAGCCTTCAAAAGGACTAGTTTCATCACAAACTGAATCAATGGTGTGAAAATAAAAATCTGTATTACATTTGCGTATATCAACTTGTTTCCTTGGTCAATGATCCTTTACAATGTCCTATGTCTTCATGGGTTTAAAATTCTGCACCAAATAGTGAGATTGCACCAATGTCACACTCAACTCTGTGAACTCACACAGAAGTAAGCTAGTATTTTCAAACTGTTGTTACTTCAAGCCAGAGGGGATGGGATTAAATATCCCTTATTCTGAAGCATGGTAAACTGTGGGGTGGCTTTTATTTTTGTCTTATTGACAGACTGTCTTCCTAGTGGCTGAGATCCTTGGGTTTGATTGCAAGTTGTTGATTTGCAAGCTTACAGCTGTCCTGGCCTGTGTTAAGTCCTAAGGAAAGTTGTGTAGAAAGCAGCCAAATTGTAAACTGACACTGGTATTAATGACTGAAAAGAAAACATGAAGAAGTAGGTCCTTGTGAAAATCTTGTGAGTTACTGCACCCAGGAATTGAAGCTGGTCTTCTGTGATTTCTGTACAGCAACTTCATCCAGGAATTAAGTGTTGCTGCAGCAACTCTATGCTTATCCTTGCTACAGTATGCTACTTTCCATTATTTTTCTTAATTGTCATCAGCTGCCAGTGGGATCCAATATGTTCTGAACTTTCCTCTGAGCAAGGTGAGACACTCTACAGGCAAACCAAATGCTTTTCAAACCTGTCATGTGAAATAAAGAAAGGTATAGGGTCTTAAAAATCAGTGATTGGAAATTCCTAGTGGTAGCAATAGATAGAAATGGTACTATTAGAAACGTGAATACTGAGGCATAGAACTATTCAAAAAAGCTTTTAGTTTTGAATTTTAATGTGGCAACTCATCCAAAATATCTTCTGCTTCATAAAGCTTTTCATGAACTTTCATGGAAAAGCTGGAGAAGGATATCTTAAATGAGTCCCTACAATCTTAACTTAGTGAATTTTTCACACGCAGTATCTTTGCTGAGCAAACTCTTACGTCACTCCTCAGTCCCTACTGAAACTTGCAGAATTACCTGTTCCCTTTTGGGAATGTGTGATTCCAACCATTATTGCACAGTGTAAAAGGAAGGAATCAAAATCCCACACAGGAGTTTGTAACCAATTTTTAGCTATAGTTTCTGATAGATGAAACCTTTAGACAAGATCAAAACCAAGCAGCAGCTGGGCACTAGATTAAATTTTGCTGGTTTTAGTTTTCTGCCTCAATATCCTCCACATTTTAGAGGCTTACAGCTTCTAAACAGCATGTGAATCCTCCATGGCATATACTTAGTGCAGTGTTTTACCACGTTTACCTTTGTATTGTCTTTACGAATAAGAGAACTTAGCACTCCATTGTCAAACCAGGGAGGTGATAGGCCAGATCAGGATTTGAAATTGAAATCTTAAAGATTGGCCTCTGGAGTCACAGACTCATGGAAAATCAGGCAACCTGACTCAGCTCTCATGCTGCTCTTTTCACATCTAGGGTATCAGCCTCCTTCCTATGTTCACCACTAGAGTCAGGTTCTGAGAGGGATGCATCAAATAGGTGCATGATATCAAGAGTCTCCTGGTCCTGAAGTGCAGCCTACACTTGTTCTCCTTGCTTACCTATTCTTCCAGGAGGTGCAGAGACAAGAGGTAGACAGCCACTTCTCCAGTGGCTCAGACACTGAATCAAAATAACAAGATCTGGTCCAAGTCTTGGCTCTGATTTGCTGTGTATATGTGGTCAAGTCACTACATTGCCTTGTGCTTCTTTCCTGCTTTGCTACATGTGTTTCACATTCCTAGACAGTATGTGGGCCAGAATGGTGACTTGCCTGTTCTTGTAATCTCTTCCACAGTATGGTCTCAGTGCTAGACATTAATTTAATTAATTAGACAGCACATACCAACGGACTTCCAGATAGGTACCACTTATAACAAACAAGTTGACAGCAAAAAAGGGAGGCACTACAAAATTAGAGTACCATCATTTTTAGTGCTTTCCTTGGCCATCCACATTATCCTTTTCAAACTCACTTAAAAGATCCTGATCATTTTTGCTGTAATTGCTGTTATACATTTGCATGGAAGAAAGATGTTGGGTTGAGATTTTGTTTTGTCTTTCTAGCTGCCCGTGGGTTTTTTTCCTAGCTGAGCTGATGTCAGTGCCAAAGTAGTAATTCTAAAACAAATAATCCCCTTTACTTTCAACAAACATATGCCAGAGCTTTCCAGCTCCAGAGAAGGTACATGAGTATAGCAGCTCTTAAATGTCTCCTTCTGGTGGCTCAACAGTACCATTTTAAGGACTATTTTCAAATCCACCTCTGTTAAACAGACTAACATTAAGTAACATGTCAGTTGCATGCCTAATATGTTAATGTTAATTCATGTAACAATTACCTCCTACTAAAGACAAGGAGGACATACTGAATATATTATATATCAATTTCTTATCACAGATGCAGCCCAAATATAACTACATCAGAAGTCTTGTGAATTTATAAATGCTGAATATGTTGATTCCCCACTTTGCAATAATACTCCTCTTCTCTGCTTTGCTGTACTTTTCTCTCCTTGGTTACTGCACATCCCCCTTGGTCTGGAGGAGCTGAGCTCCTACCAAGAAGCTGAGCTACTGCACTGTGCCTTGGCCAGTGCAACCTTGGGATGCTCATACCTGTGCTACCTCTAACTTTGCCACCATGGAGGAATCAAGTGGCTGCATGCTGCCATCTAAAACTTCGTAACAGCACCCAAATCCTCTTTTGACCCTTAAAGAGGTCAAAAATTACTCTTTTGAGAAACCTAGAAATAAAGCATACGCAGGAAAGGATTGAGAGTTTACATGAGCACTTACCACGGTGAATAGCACATAACTTCCCTTAGCAGTTTGCTCTAGTGACTTCTATGTAACGTTTGCTGTCATAACCCCAGGCAATGCTACAGGCTTGGGGAAGAGTGGCTGGAAAGCTGCCCAGCAGAAAGGGACTTGGGGGTGTTGATTGACAACCGACTGAACATGAGCCAGCAGTGTGCCCAGGTGGCCAAGAAGGCCAACAGCATCCTGGCCTGCACCAGAAATAGTGTGGCCAGCAGGACCAGGGAAGTGATTTTGTCCCTGTACTGGGCACTGGTGAAGCCACACCTCGAGTACTGTGTGCAGTTTTGGGCCCCTCACTACAAGGACATTTTGGTCCTGGAGTGACTCAAGAGAAGGGCAACAAAGCCGGTGAAGGATCTGGAGAACAAGTCTCACGAGGAATGGCTGAGGGACCTGGGATTGTTTAGCCTGGAGAAAAGGAGGCTGAGGGGAGACCTTGTTACTCTCTACAACTACCTGAAACGAGGTTGTAGTGAAGTGGGACTCAGTCTCTTCTCCCTAGTAACAAGCAACAAACAGGTCAAGAGGAAATGGCCTCAAATTGCACCAGGAGAGGTTTAGATTAGATATTAGAAGAAACTTCATCACTGAAAGGGTTATCAAACGCTGGAACAGGCTGCCCAGGGAAGTGGTTGAGTCACCAGGCCTGCAGGTGTTTAAGAGACATGTAGATGTGGTGCTTAGGGACATGGTTTAGTGGAGGACTTGGCAGTGTTAGGTTAAAGGTTGGAGTTGATGATCTTAAAGGTCTTTTCCAACCAAAACAATTCTATTATAAAAATCTGAATTATTTATTTTCAGATTCCACTCATTGATTCAGGCATTAAAGTTTGTCACGGAACAGCAAACGGCAGACAAAATTGAAACCTCTGCAGTACAAAATTTAGTTCTGCCTTATGACTCTGACAGTAGCACCGTAAGATATAGTTGCTTTCTCTTTCTTAACTAACCAGTCTCACTGCTTTTCCTCAGGATAGTTCAATGCTGAGATAGTAAATTTAAGCCATTGCTTCCTGTCACTTAGGTCCATCCCAGATTCCCACTCTCTTTGGGTGTTCGGAAGGGTACCACAATGCTCACTTTACAAGTTCAGCCTAGAGGCCTGTCAGGGGGAGAACTCTCACCTTTCCAGGCCTGCCTCTTGGCCTTGGAACTAACACTGGCAATAGGGATGTTAATTACTGCTAGTTACAGAAATGGCTTGTTGGGACCCATGGGGAAGCTGCAGTCAAGCCACAACATTCATTTTCCCCTCAACCACCCAGCAGTCATGGTGTGATGATGTTTTCCAACTAATGCTGCTCTATATAGAATTTGAGCTGATCACCATGAAGCTGGGTGTACTCTGTTCCATGAGTTTTGGTCAACCTCAGACCACCACTTATCTGTTCAGATGTATTCCACAATAACCTGCTTCTACTACCGCCCTTCTCCATTTACCCCGGCCTAATGCAGCCAAGCTAGTTTGCAGCCTGCACCTTTTACAAGTTGTTTTTTTTTTTCTTTTTTAAAAAAAGAAAGCAAAACCAGAAATTGCTGCGGTTGATTTTTCTTTCAAATAATAGTCAACTCCACCTTTGTTACAGATACCTGCACACACACAAACACACATGTACCTATGCTCACACACACGCAACAATTCACCTTTCTTTCCTTCTCTTCAAAAGTGAAATCAGCTGTAGAAATTACAGTATGTTCTAAAGTCTTTATCTAAAAATATACCTTGTCTTAATAAGACCTACAGTTTAAGAGTCAGGATAGATTTACCCAAGAGTTTATAAGCTGGGTGCAGTCTTCAGCAAAGTGCCATGTGAATATATCACTTGGCTATTTTCGCTCGGCTATGTCGCAAAGTTTTAATTTGCCCTGTGAATGCTTCTGTTTCTTTGGCAAGACACGAAGTCTTTTTTGCCCTATGAATATGACCCATCCAAATATGTCTCTTTGTATACTGAGTTGCTGACACAACGGTGTCTTGTGGAATTGCTGTGCCTTGTTTTTTTTTTTGACAACTCAGGACACCAGCCTTTAAAATAGTTGGGTCCTTTGTGGAAGTACTGATCCTCCTGACTTCTGCTTTAGCTGGGTTTGCTCCCCACTTCAGCAAGTCACATCCTGGGAATAGAATCAAGCAATCAAATACAGGCAACAGCTACTACTAATTTTAAAAGAAACAAACCAGAACAAAACAAAACCCAACATTTAAATTACTCAACTAGCAATACACAGGCAGTGGAAAGAAGAGAACATAGTTCTTGATAGCAATACTCAAACAGTTGACCCGCAGGACCCTCCCAATCCCCCCAGCACAGCCTGTGCTCAATCACAGCCCTTGGAGGAAAGCCTACTGACCGAAAGTCACTCTAAGTGCATGCCTGAGGCAGGGATCCTGTAGAAAAATGTGACCTTGAATGGAAGACCACATACTAACACACACTTAGGTGTGTGTAACACACACTAAGGACCCATTGGCAGTTCTCAGGAAAAAAGAAATACTTACTAAACTGAAATTTTAACCCAAACTTTGAGCTTCTGAATGTCAAATTTGTATACAACTCCAATACCAATTGCAAATTACTGTTCAAGAGCACTCTAGAGATTATGAAACAGTCATGGAGGTCAGGGCAGTACCCTTTTCTGTAACCTCTTTCTAAGACTCTTCTGAACTGTCTTGTTTTAAATTACAAGGGCAATCACAGAACTCAACACAAAATTAAATGCTTAACAATACCTCCTTTAATTTCAGATAAAAATTCTCCCTCCCTGCCTTGGCTTGTATGTCTAGTCCTAAATTATATCAGCTGTGGCCCAGTCTCTCACCCTTAGATCCATTCTGAATAGTGCTCTTCTTAACCTGGAGATGGAACCACCTGAGAAGGTTGAGAGTCTAGCATTGACAGTTATATTTGAAATTCACTGCAATCTGTCCTCCAGAAATGGGGAAAAAAATCACATCTGCATGTTGGGGATGCCCAGAGTTTAGGCTTTATTTTATAACATTTGAAAAGAGTAAAAGAAAACTGTACTTTCCTAGGTATTGTACTACTCTCTTTCCTTCAAAGATGCATTTCTGTAATTATTTTTTTTCACAATGTCTTTTTTGTTATTGAAATCAAGATGCTATGTAAGAAGATTGTTATAATGCTTATCATTTCCTTCACCCTCCAGTGCATTTTCTGAAGAAAGAAGAAAACTGAATAATTGACAGGCTTTTGCACCCCATGGGGCAGGCCCTTGTGATAATGTTGTGAAGTAAAAGTAGGAAACAGTGTTCTCTGCATTGTCAGAGGTCCCCAAAAGCAACTTTCAGTGTTAAAAAATATTTCTGCATAGATTGTAAGCCTCATATTTCAGTGCCATCTGAAAACCAAAGCAGGCAAGAGACATAAAACTGAAATGAAGCAACACTTAAAGGAAAAAGAACTCACCACGTTTTTTGTGCAAAATGTATGGAGTTATGGAAAGAAAAGCCACTAGAATAAGAAGGGTTTTTCTTGTATTGTTCATGCATTCTAGCACCCTTTTAATAAGGTATTACTGGGAAAAGCAACACAGCATCTTTCTGGAAAAGCTAATCATCTGATCTTGTTTTCCACGCCACATAATTGCTCCTAATCCATATTCCATTATGTCATACTCCGCAATACCCCTTCCTTTGCATTCACAGTCCTGCTATCTTGTTTTCATCCACTCACGTCGTCTTCTCTGGTCCTTCTAACCACAGAAAACAGTTTTCATTTACTAGTTTTTAAGAGTTTGTGGTTGTTAAATCTCTTCAGCATTTATGATAAATTTTAGTATCTATAGGATTCAATTGACTCACAAAGCAGCCCTCTGCTCTTTCATGGTATTTGCCTTCCACCCACATTCTCTACCTTCCCAGATTTGAGCTTGCTTCTCTTTCTCTCTCTCTGTCCCTCCCTGTGACTCACTCTTGCTGCCTGGAAGTCCCAAGCACATTTTGGTAGCTCTAGAGATTGTGTTACCTCTCATCGAACTGCTGCTGAACCCCTTACCTGAATTAAAAAACAGGTTTGCTCTGCCTCCTCCTCAACTGTACACTGACCATGGCACTGATAATCTATAACAAAGGCTGAGAAATTGTTTTTCTTCAGGAATAGCAATGTGTTGCTGTAAGTGGGTCTTCACTACCCCACCTTCAAAGAAATGTTGCTGTCTATTACTGCCACCACCCTACTCAGTCCAACAGCCTAAAGAAGGATGTCACTGCTGCAGCCTCTCAGGACTATTTTAATTTAGGAGGGTCTTTTACAGCTCCCATTCATCAATCCAGAAACCAAGCAGCACAAAGACTGCCAGTGATGCATTTTTCCTTACACTGCTCGTGACCCACATGTATCATGGGGTCATGGACACAGAAGAACAGATTTTGGCCCTCTGCCTCTTTAGCATTCATCCCATTTGCTCCCTTCTAACTCACTTGTATCTCAGTATTCAGGCAGCCAGGCTAAGTCTAATTCATTTTAATGGGAACTGAACAAAGATGTTTGGTAGCCTTCTTTACTGGGCCCCATATTCTGTGGTGTTCAGAGTGCTGCCAGAGGTGCTTGAGTTAGGCAACCAAGTGTCCCAGGTCCCCTCTACCATCAAGGAAAGAGCCAGCCACCTCCCTGGATGATTCAGAACAGAGGTGGATTGAATTACCCCACGGACCTACCTGTTTCTCCACTAACTATAGGAGGCACCCAGGGAGACCTGACTCCTAACTTGAGAGCCTCTACTCATTACCTAAATTTGATTGTATGAATCCACCTCTGCATGTTACTGCAGATAAACAGTCAAAGGGATTGCAACACACCGCTGCCTTTCACAGCTCCTTTTGTTCTTCTCTTTGTTTACCTCTTATCATGGAGCAATTGTGGTTTCCGCATATTGAATTTTTCAAAGGAAAAATCCTACACACAAATATGTATTCCAGTTGACTTTGAAAACAACTCTGGATATTAACAATGAGGCCAATTTTCTGCCTCTCCACAGCAGGCCATCTCTGAGGAGCCACTCTGGTATGCCTTGGCTTTAACAGGAGCTACCAAACAAGAGCAGAAGGTGCAATATCTACCATCCTTCTGGGCCACATGATAATGCTTGATGTGCATTATCAGCCACTCCTGGGTTTGATCCAAAGCCTACTGAAATCAGCAGGAGTCTTTTCATTAGATTAATTGGACTGGAAAGACAGTTCTTATATCAAAACCAGTACTTCGCATGTTCATCTGTACATGACAGGTGGGTTTCGGATGTTTCATGGGAAAGGGATCTGAGCTATGACTGGATTGAGCTGTCAGTTCTCCAAAGATCAGGGGCCATTTAGGTCCACTGTTAGAGTTTCTAGTATTTATACTTTTTAATGATGCTGGTGGTGCACTAATCTTCATTTGTTAGGCTGGGGATAACTTGTCATAACACATGAGTGGTTTAACAAGTGAAGATAAGAGCCTTTGCTAACACTAAGCTCTTCTATATCTGCTTCATACAGCATTCTGCATTTGAATAACAGGGCTGTAGACTAATCTCAGACTTGCACTACCATTTATGGCTTAGCTTTTGACTTTTATGCAATTAGCAGAAGTGGTAGCATGTATTTGCTTTCAAAGGAGACTATTCCCTCTTACTCCCTCCCACTGCAACCTCCACACCTTCCCCTTCAATCAGCTGCATCTCAAACTGGGAGGGAACTGGAATAATTTGCCTCACCCCATTAAAGCAAATGATTGTATCAAACAAAGGTGGCCTGAGCCAAGGTCCGTTTAAGTCTAAAGAGTCTCTAGGGACTCCAAAGAAATTACTGTCTGTGCTTGCAATATGGATATAGGAAACTAGGGTCAGTATCAGGACTCGTTACTGCTGCCTCAGTGTTCCTGTCCTGCCCAGGACCTTGCCTGTGCACACACTTTCCCCTTTCCTTCCCTGCTAGACCAGTGAATAGATGGCAGACGATGAGCTCCACTAGTGCTGGTGGTTGGCCCTGCTAGAAGCTACTTTGTATGGGCAGCTGTAGAGCAAACGCCCAGCTTAAAAATAAATAGCAAATGTTAGAATGGCAATGAATGGGAAATAATGATGCTGGGGGAGGAGTGACCATCCCTAGAGCAGAGCTGGAGAAGATGAAAAATAAAGAGTCATGCCCCATCTCTGCATATGGGGTGGTGAGGCAACTAGGAGTGCAGCTCTGGGAAAAGAGGCAGTGCTGTATGCATAGCCAGGAATGCATACATCTTCAGCTGTATGTACGGACAATCGCACACATGTGTGAGTGAATTACTGTTCTCCAGGCTTTCAGAGAAGGTGATTACCTTCAGTAAGATTTTAATAGTGCTAGGGATGATAATTAAAAGGAAATCTGCCCAGCACCCACATTTTCCAAATAGTTGAAAGCCAGATTTCCAGTACAGGAGCAGTCTGATTTCCTAAAGAGCTCCTATCTCCTTCAGGCATCTGCATGATGTTACACATTCAGCACATTCCAGATGCAGACTTGTCCCTTTTAGTTTCGACGATTGCAGGCAGATTTCCCAGAGACGTCTGAGCTCCTGCGTTAAAGGCAGCTCTTAAAAAACAACACAAACTGTCCAAGCAAAGGTCCAACAGCAAAGGAACAAACTAAACAACCCTGGTCAGGAAAAAAATGTAACTGAAAACAGTCTGGTGAAGCAATCGCTCCCTCGAGGGAGCGTGCTGTGACTGAAGCATACACGTCACCAGTGGCTGCTGATGACACAGCCTTTCGGTGTTCGTCCCATGGAGCACACTGGGCATGGGCTTCAGACATGCTCTTAAGAGTGTGTGGAAATTTTTAAAGCCATGTATGTTCCCACTGCGTACAAACCAGAACCAGCGGGATACTCCCAGGCTTAAGTGCTTTGGTGAAATTAGGCCACAAAACGTCAGCCTCTTGCTGAACTGAGCTAGGTGGGAACCCAATACAACAGATTGCTTTGTTCAGCACATACACTGATATCACTTACATTGTGGTAGTATCAGCTGGTAAACTGTGGAAATGCCTCCTACGTTACTTATCCTGCACTTACTGCACTCTGAGTCCATTAACCCAGGCTTGCTGCAGCCACTTCCAAAGCTCCAGGCCTAAGCAGCAGTAATAAGACCACTAGTGCATAAATAAACATATTTTCCCCCCCCACCCCGAATTGGTATTTCCTGTGTCAGAGATGCAACAATCAGCCTTGCATTATTTTTACAGGCTTCATATGTAATATCTTATAAGTTATTACCACTGAAAAGGAAAGTGCTGTACCACTGAGGAGTTAGGAACTGTCTTCTGTCCATTTCTAAGGCTTATATTATCATACTTACTGACTCTGGGACAATCCACACCTTCATGTAGATAGTGGCCCCAGGTTGCCTGAAAAGCACTCCTGTTACAACGTGTTCTCATTTGCCCTGTGGCCTCTAAAGTAGCAGGCTTTATACACTTATAAAAATACAATTGCATTTTTCTCCTGGTTGCAAATAACTACACTAGATAACAAAATATCCCATAGAGTACTGGGATCAAAGTGAGAGGACATGATGCTGAACTTCAGTTCCCAGATCTACACCAACTGCCAAGTCATTAGAGCAGTGTCAGCTGAAGGGATTTTGCACAGCTGGACATGTACAGAACTGGGCACTTTCACAACTCCACAGTGCTAGTGCCGTATCACAGACAAGTCCCTGAACTCTTAGTATGAAAAACACCCAGCTTTAGAAGGAGATGGGCATGACCAGTAGTAAAAATAATACAGTTTGTCACTCTTTCAGGTATTTCTAGGATAAATCTTTTTTTCTGCACAGGGCAACAAGAACACAGAAAGCAGACAATGGGCCTTGTCTGGCTGCAATCACATCCCAGCATCCAGGAGTGCCTACAGGGTCTGCTCATACCCATGTATGGGGCTCCAAGAAAGCCATCCCTGGAACACCTGATGACAGAGGCAAAAAAGACTTTGCTGGCAGAAGTTTACACACACCCAGCAACACTTGCACATATACTGGCAGGCTCTCATGCAGACAGTAATTGAGACAACCGCATTAACATGTCTTGCTCACTTTTTAGAAGCTGCAGCACCATTCTAATCCTGAGTATTTTCTTAACTAGTTCATTAGCCCTTCAACATACAAACTGCTGTAACCTTGCTGTTCCCCTCAGCCTGCAAGGAGTCTGAAACCATAGCTCTGAGATAAATGTGAGCTGCAGAGTTCACGCTACAAATCTGCTTTTCCTAAAATCTGGTGAAAATGGTAATTAGTGTGCTTAACCACTTCACTACTAACAATGTAACCAAAAGCTTTTAGGCAGTGAGCTCATGGATCACTGTTAAAGCAGCAGAAAAAAAGGGATGCAGCAAGGAGAAGGTTCCTCAGAGCCATTGTTTACTGTGGGACTTAAGGAACGAATTCAAGTTCTGCACCTTTGCATAACAGCCCTGCTCCACCTCATATCTAGAAGATATCCCAAGGGGTTTAAGCCACCAAAACCCTTTCCTGTGGAAGCTTTCCAATCTCCAGAAGTGCCAGCTCCCAGATACTTGTGTCCAAATTTCTACTTCTCCTCTGAAAACCTCTTGCATTAATGAAACACCATGGAAAGGTTTAATATTGCATAATTAAAATCTGGAGCAACACAAGGCACCATGTAGTTTATATCAGAAGATATAAATGCACAAAATAAGTCCTGTAATAGCACAAGAGGTCATGCCCAACTGTATGTGTTATGTGACTTCAGAGGTATAATTTAACTGCAATATTACTGTGACACATTTTGTTCATGCAGGTATAGGCCAAATAAGCACAGCTCCATTTATTTTCTCTCTCATAAAATTGAGACTTGTTTCCAAAGACACAGATCTAGCGAGACTGGAGATTTTGATGAAGAATAGTGTTCAAGTTAGACCTTGGAACTAGTCCAGCTCCAGAGCTGGTGTAATAGAGAGGAGGAGACCAAGAAGACATAAAAATACTAGTGAGATTTCTTGCAGGATTTTAAAGTAAGAGGTGCAGATGAGTATAATTCTGTTATTAGTCTTCCCCCTGAGTTCTGCAGGATGGTTAGCAGCAAAGCCCAGCATTTTTCTATCTGGTCTGAAATGTGCCAGCATAGTGCCAGACAATTTTTGAGAATTTCCTGCTCCTCAGTAGTTAAATTTTGTCTTTTGCAATTTTCAGATTTCTGACAGAACTGCTGGTGACAGTTGTAATAATATTCTGTAAAATGTTGTGGTGGTGATTCTTTGAATGCCTTTGTGGTTTGCTGTCCAGAGTTATAATAACCTATGTTTGCCCAGATATGTGTTCTCAGCTTGGAAGCACTGGAGCTAGCATTTACTCTTCTGCTTGGGTGACTGCACGTGTGTGCCAGCATGTGTTGCTGAACACGTGAGCACATCTCTCTGCAGGTATCTGCCAGGTGCTTCCTGGTGCCTAGGAAGCATATTTTTGGGTCCACATCTCGGGGAAAGTGGGTGACTTGAGGTTTATTCCAAAGAGCAGAGTCCACCAATGGGGATCAGAGGTGGTTTCTGAGCCTTTTTTCAGTTTCACGTGTTTCTCTATTAGTTATCTCCTTCCTTAATAATTTTATTTTAGAAACAATATTGGAGGGAATAGAGGAGAGAGAGAAAAAATAAAATACAGATGTGTGATTTTATGACAAGACTGAAACCTGCGTAGCTACACCAAGATTAGTTTTTATAAGATAGGTTACTTCAGATGACAGTCTTGCTCTGTTCATCTCAAGGAGTATAATTTTAGCTCCTCAGAAGGATGACATACAATAGCCAGCTTACATTAACATTTGTTTCATCCTAGGTCTACACATGTATGTCCTTAGTGAAAACTGCTGAGTGAAACTTTCAGAATCAGGATTGTGAGACATAGATTGAAATAATATATATGTTTATGAGGCACCAATTTCAACTAAACGGTGTGCAGCTTTGGAAAGAGAACTCTAAACAAAACTAAAAAGAAGATCTCAAAATCACTTTTAGTCAGTCATAAAAGACCTTCTCTGGAGTCTTTCTGTATCTTATAAACCCTTTATATATTGTTGTGTCCTTGGAAAAAACAACAGAGAAGATGAGAGAGATGTGAAATATGCATGGCACTGGACATAGTTTTATATAAACACAGATATATCCCAAAAATACTTTGCAAAGTAATAAACTAGACCCCGATAGTGTATAGATGCTATAAAAGCCAAGGTCTGTATTCTGTGCCAAGCAATAGCTCCTATATGTATTTTAAAAACTGGATCCCAGTCAGCTGAAATATTGAAAAGGGTTAGCTCTAGAGATGGGAAGAGCTGAATTTAATTTGAGAAGAAAATCCTTCATGGTTTGGCTGCACACAAACAATACTATACCCCCTGAAAGCTTGGCTTTTGAAATGAATTCATGGTCTAGAGGAAGGAAAAGCTGAGCATCCCCTCAGTAGTGACTGTTTTAGTTAAGCCTTGCACACCAGTATTACACAGCATTTGCTGCAACTGAAGAATTGCAATTATATGTTGCCGTTACACACTGCAGTTGTGTAATCTCAGGCCAAAGAGTACATTTACCCCAATACTCATGAAATAAATGCTGTAAAGAGAGCCTTTAATCCATGTCCTTTTATTAATCCATGTCCTTTTATCCATTAGTATTACAGCATTTCTGAATCTCTAAACTTAAAAGTACACTCACATAAGACTTTAGGTTTTTTGGATGGTAGCATATTGGGATGCTAAATAGTAAAATTGTCCTTAGGAGTTCCAAAACTGTCCTTAGGTGTTCTGAAAAACCTCATCAGAGACCCCAAAATCCTGCAACTGTAGAGCTAAGCACGATTTCTGTGGAGCAGCCAAGCAGAAAATCTTCTTCCAAAGCCAAATTCTCTTATTGATGTAAACTGTGCTTTGTCTCTTACCGCTTTTACATTCCCCCTCCTGCACCACTCCCCCTGCTTCCTCCTCAAAAGGGGGATCATCCTCTGCTAGCTGAAGTTAGAAGTTGTGTTCTTCCCTTTGTTGTCTCTCTTCCTGACCAGCAACGGTCAGTCACATCCTTTCTGGGGCAAATAATCCTCAGCAGCACAGTGGATGTCTGTGGGCTGAGGTCAGTTTCCTGAGCTGTTCTGTTTGCACTTTCATACTTCCTAACTCCACACTTGCCTCCTGGTTCCAGGCTACAGACCTCTCCAGACTGTGGTCCTCATGCTGAGCTGCAAAAAAACTGCTCTTGGGTGATAAAATTTCTGACCAACTGATGGGACCACGACTTGGACCAACAAGACAGGTTGAACAATGATTCAGCTAAATGCTGAACCTCCCAAGAACTTCCTCTCTGGCAATCATCCTAAAGCTAGTTTTATTCTCTACCTCCATCTTTCCTGTTTTCCATGCTTTCTTGACTTCTCACTTTATTCCTTCCAGCTGCTGGGCTCCTTCTTTTCTTCTCTTCCTTGTTCGCTCACTCTCCTTCTGTTGGGATTTCCATTCCACAATTTTCTCCACTCTCTTCTCCCTGGGGAACACACAGGCCCTGCCCCTACTGTCCCTCCCTTGCTACCCATCACTCCCCATCACCTTTCATCTCAAAACTCCTGAGATGGCAAGTTTGGTCCTCGCACACTGCCAAGAGGCTGAAAGGAAAAATCTGACTTAATTATATAAACTTACATGTCACAAGCTGAGATTTCACTGACACTCTGACACTGTACGTTTTCAGCTCACTTTTCATGAGTTTGCTAGAGAAAAAGTAAAATTGAGAGTTATCACCTAAATGTAGAACTTGGTTTAGGAAAGAGTTAAGCATTTATTGGAATCTCTTTGTACTGGGGGAACATACGAGGGTGATACACACTGTATATGTCCTGTGTCTTCTATGTTTTCAACAGTTTGCTCAAATATATGCATGTAACTACAAGCTCACTTAAGCCAGGATGCTTACATTTATCCATGTGTTTTCTTCAATTTAAGCCTCAGCTGCTATTGAAAGGGAAGCTTCTATTCTGGAAAGAGAAACCATGCATAAAAGGGCTCCAAATCAGCACAGAAACTTTAAAAGAAAAAAACAACAAAACAAAAAACCTTCACAGTGATGCATGTATTTTTTTAAGAATTAAAGATTTATGATTTCTATAAATATCTATATGACTATATATAATCTCCCAGACACAAATTTCCCCCTCCTTTTTCCATCTTCTTATATTTCCCCTAATAGAAACAATTTTTCACAGTAGAAGGATACATTGAATATTTTTTTTGTTTATTACTTTAAACAAAATAAAAGGAAATCCAAAATATATGTTTCACAGTCTAATACCAATAAACCACTGTGAGATATTGACTGGCAAGATGCTCCTGACACTTTTCTTCTGTGTTAGAAAGCAGATTCTACCACAGTCTCACAATACCATCAACCCAATACCATCATCTCAATACCATCATTTTTTCCTATATCTGCTGCTTCTGAGCATCCACAGTTGTAAAGGATATGCTCAGAATTTTCCGTCATCTTAACATCCACCCCTTTGATATCATAGCATGCCTCACTTCCACATGTAATAGAGAAGAAGGTGGTAGGTGACTCACTGTTCTGAGGAACTAATGCAAGCAAAGTGGTGTCTTTATGCTAGTGTAAATGTGAATTACCCCCAGGAAATAAAAATCCAGTCACCTCCTAAGATTTGCTTCAGGTCAAGGAAGAGCTGGTGGCAATATTGCACAGCTTTGCTTTACCCAAGAAAGGCTATAAAGACATTTCTTCAGCATGTTGAGAACGTGCTTCTCATCCTAGTCGTTCTCTGAGACTGGGTTTCTTCTGGGTGAGAGACATGGTCACAGGAAGCAATATTCTTCATTGACAGCTAATCTCAGAATTTCAACTGGGCCTAGCTCCCCCCTCAGGTGTGCTGAAGAGAAGGACTGGAGCCAGTTCTGTTTAATATCTGTATCAATTATTTGGCTGAGGGGATCAAGTGCACCCTCAGTAAGTTTGCAGATGATAGTAAGTTGGGTGTGAGTGTTGATTTGCATGAGGGTAGGAAGGTTCTGCAGAAGGATCTGGATAGGCTGGATTGATGGTCAAAGGCCAGTTGTATGAGTTTCAACAAGGCCGAGCGTTGGGTCCTGCACTTGAGTCACAGCAACCCCAGGCAACGTTACAGTCTTGGGAAAGAGTGGCTGGAAAGCTGCCCAGCAGAAAGGGACTTGGGGGTGTTGATTGACAACCGACTGAACATGAGCCAGCAGTGTGCCCAGGTGGCCAAGAAGGCCAACAGCATCCTGGCCTGCACCAGAAATAGTGTGGCCAGCAGGACCAGGGAAGTGATTTTGTCCCTGTACTGGGCACTGGTGAAGCCACACCTCGAGTACTGTGTGCAGTTTTGGGCCCCTCACTACAAGGACATTTTGGTTCTGGGGCGACTCAAGAGAAGGGCAACAAAGCCGGTGAAGGATCTGGAGAACAAGTCTCACGAGGAATGGCTGAGGGACCTGGGATTGTTTAGCCTGGAGAAAAGGAGGCTGAGGGGAGACCTTGTTACTCTCTACAACTACCTGAAATGAGGTTGTAGCGAAGTGGGACTCAGTCTCTTCTCCCTAGTAACAAGCAACAAACAGGTCAAGAGGAAATGGCCTCAAATTGCACCAGGAGAGGTTTAGATTAGATATTAGAAGAAACTTCATCACTGAAAGGGTTATCAAACACTGGAACAAGCTGCCCAGGGAAGTGGTTGAGTCACCATCCCTGCAGGTGTTTAAGAGACATGTAGTGGAGGACTTGGCAGTGCTAGGTTAAAGGTTGGAGTTGATGACCTTAAAGGTCTTTTCCAACCAAAACAATTCTGTGATTCTGTGACTGCTACTGCTTTGGGGACTAGGCTGAGATCAAGAAAACTCTGCTCCAGTCCCCTGCCCTGCTGGACTGTGGGATTTCAATCAAATTATTTTGTCTCTACCTCCGGCAGTTCCACAGCATCTGTGAGATATCATCTCCCGACAATGTGGGGTACTATTTAGCATACAGGATATTTTGTGGTGGGTTCATCAGGGACCACTGACAATATAATTAACTGCTGGAAGAGCTACCATCAAAGCTGGTTGATGCCACAGATCTGACACAGATACCTAGGTATCTCCAAAAGAACAAGAACAAAGAAAGCAATGTAACCTTCCTCAATTTAATGGCAGTTTCCCTGCTGAGGGACTGTGTGGTAAGTTTGAAGGTTTAAGTTCTAAATACAATGCCAGCTGAGGTGCCAGAGTATGTAACAACTACCTCTGAGAGCTCATTTTGGATCACACCATGTGGATCTGCTACCTGCCATCTTCAAAATGTTTCCCAGTATCCGCACCCTCTATAATCACGTAATGAAAATTAAGCTCCTTAAAGGGCCAAAATGCACACTGAAAATCCGTGGATCAAAGTAGAACCTAGGACAATAAATAATGTTTTTCTTTGTTAAAAATAATTATTCCGGGAAACTGTATGGCTCAGGGGATTGGTATTGGGATATGGAGCCTTTCATCGCTGATCCAAACATGACCCAAATCAGTAGTGACCAAAAAAATGGTTACCGTTTGGCAGATGCTTTGTGGCCTAGAGTATTTGAAATGAGTTGATGGTCTTAATCCAGTTCCCAGTGGACAACTATCCACATCACAGAAACCACCACCACAATTGGCACCCTTACTGGCAGCCTTAGCAGGTTGGCCAAGGATTAAATAAGCACAGAGACTGAGCCACCCGCTTATGCCTAGCTAGAGGTTGCCCCTCTAGGTCATGGATGAGACACGAGGATGGGGTGGAGTGGGGAAGCTCACACACCCTCTGCTTGTGCTGTACTGGTTTTGTGGGCAAGGAGAGGAATTCATTTTCCAGGGCTGTGATTCAGGCACCCTTCATAAGCAGTGTATTCATGTACATGTGTTTAAACATGAATGTAGAAAGGAGTCAGAAACTGAGATAATTTCAGGATTTTCTCTCAAAAAATAAGACATCAGATTCATTTCTGAGGAATTAATCAAAGCCAGAGTAGTTACATCAAGGGCTGCATTTAACAAAATGCCTACAAGCAACCTGTAAAGCAGCTCTACTTTGAGAAACATTCCTTTTGCTGTGCTATGTTGTCAGTCATCATTTTAATTATCTCACAAGATGTCTTAGGGTGAATATAATCTGTGCCAGCTATTGTCAGAAAGCTAAAGCTGATTTCTAGTTAGGTATACAATGGCAACTATCATGTAAGCAAAGATCCGGTACACCTCAAAAAATATATCTGTGCAATATGAAGAAAAGCAGGACTATTGTTAGCACGGAAATTGCTTTTCATTTTCAGAGAGGTAAAATACATCAGTCCTTCTGATTTATTTTTACCCAATGTAGGAGATCTTCCTCAGCGAGTTGATGGATTTTGTAAATTTTTCCCAAGAAACAGCACTGTCCTAACAAAATACTGTGAGTTAATCCTGCCACTATTCAGGCAATGGTTGGATGGAGCCAAAATTTAACTTAAACAAGGCAGCACCTAGGAGAGCTGAGTGAAGGGCAAACAGAACAAGTTTTGCACGTGTTTCCCTTCACGAAGGCACAGATAGGTATTTCCCAGCTTGCAGCCCAAGCAGGCAACACTAGAAGAGGAACTGCAGCACAGAGGCCGTAAAGGCTTTCCCAAAGTCACCCCAAAACCTTGGCAGCACTTGAAGCCACTTCTCTGCTGTTTCATTTTATACCTCTTACAGTATTGCAGCAGACTCAGCAAACGATGTCAGCTCTGCCCAAGTAAAGACACCGGGAAAGAATTCTGCAAGCAGCTAAAGGCTCCCCTTTCCTATACACCTCTGTGATAGCCAGAGCACCTCATTGCTTGTTGTACCTTATTACATCAAGTCTTTATCTGACTTTATCTATCTATCTGACTGGTATTTTCCACTACCAGACTACTTTAACACCTAGCTTCCTAACCTATAGTAAGACTGAAGTGCAAGCCAGTCCATGAAAGCAAGGCATTTTCTACCTATCAGAAGGAACAGTCATTTGATCTTTGCTGCAGTATGGACCTCATATGTTTTATTTTGTAAAGCAATTCTTGCAAAATTGAAATCCCAGGAAGTAAAGTGGCAAACTCCTAGAAGATTCCGTCTGTGGCACATATATGTCTTGACCCAGGGAGCCATTTCCATTGGGTATTATTTGCACCTGAATTAACGTTCAGATTAGTGGGTCATCGCTAAGGGAAGGTCCAGGTTTGGAAATAAGCTGAGAGCAAAGTGGTAAGAGGCAGGTCCTCTCCCTCTTAGCTGCAGGAACACCACTCAGTGCAGTCTATTGCATGACCCTGGACATCCACATGCTTCTGCCATGCCAACACATGTTAGATGTGAAGAGCACCCTAATAGAAGTACTTGATCTAAACTGAACAAATTTCCTAATTGCAATAAGACAACACTTGAGGGTGTGGTTACCACAGAAAATCATACCCATGGACAGATTAAGAGCACCTGGCTGCACCTCATGCCTCCTAATGTCCCAGGGGCATGATTATCTCATCAGGTGCCACCTGCCAAGTCTTGTTGCTTAGGAGCTGGCTTTGGCACGCTGCATAGTTGGGGTGGGGAGAGAAGCACACAGGGGCAGGCACACATGCTTGTCTCAAGTGCATTCCTTAAAACTGAGTATTTACACCAAGATGATGCCTTGGTTCTGCTCAGAAGCATGTCTGCATTTGGGGTTACAAAGGAGCAAGCTGTTGTTTCTAAATCCTCTCCCACACCCCTCACATCCTCAGCATGCTTGCATTGTGTGTTACTGGTTAATGGACATCCCTGAACTTGCCACTCTCCGGCCACAGCTTTTCCAGCCACTCAGTACAGCCTACAAGATACCCAAACAGATGGATGAGCCTGAAAAATTGCCCTGCTGACAATTTTCCAAACGTTTTGCCCTTTTCTCCCAAAAGAGGGTAAAGCCAAACTGAGACACAGGCTCTACGACTTCCAAAGTGCTCTGACCATAAAAACAGCATGCAGACTTCAAAGTAGATTGCATGTGTCCAGGTGAGCTTATGCTGTGCATATTGCCTCTGTATGTGAATCCTTCCCAGCTCTCCTCTTTCATCTCCAGTTCAAGGTGTGAAGCCTAACCACCACACAGCAATTAGTGGATCATGGCCCAGCAAGTGAAAACAGACCAAACCTCTGCCTCTGCCAGGGCTGTTGAGCTCCTCTGGAACAACGAAGAGTGTAAAACACAAGACAAAGCTCTGAGCCCAGAGGTAAGTTACTCTCGGTCGAAAGGATCTGTCTGGGGGACAAACTTTCAGAGATTAAACTAATCCAGAGTCTGATGACCTTCAGGTCACGGTGCAAGAACTTCCTCTTTGATATACCCTTTACAACATAACCAGAGTGACATTAACAACAATAACCTGACCCCATCCCTCCCCTCAGAAGCACCTACTCTAGGCAGAGCTCCCCAGAGACAGAGAAGGGAGAAGAACAAAAGACTCCAGGAAGTCTACTAGGGATGTGCCAATCTAATTGTTATGGGCGGTGCTCAGATACTGTGATGAGAGGTGCCAATAAAAGAAAACAACCAAAAACTGTAAAGCTGGGTGATGTACCCTTTAGGCCATGGGAGTGGAGAAAAAGTAATTTACTCTTAATCAGATGAAGCCATATTTATTCATAATCCCAACCTTAGCCCTTTTTATAGCATCAAAGTCCACTGGATTTGAAGCTTCTCTGACACACTTAGCCGTAGCCCACAGCAGCAGGGAATAAATAGATTAAAGCCTTGTCCTTTGCTCCTTGCTGACCATGCTGTACAGCAGTGCTGTTCTCCATCCAGCAAAATCCTTCTCTTCTCTAAGGCTCAGCACAACAGGTCTGATTCAGAAATGTTCCCCTTCCTCTTCATTCTCCTTGAATTTCTCACCCTTAGTCATCAGACTACAATACAACTTTAATGTGGAAAGTTTTGTGGGTACGTTTTGTTTTCTTTTAAGTTCAGAAAAGAAAAGGTACAACCAGAGGGGGGAAAAAAAGTGTCTCATGCTTGAGAGGACTCTTTTAACCAAGGAGTCACATGGGCTCCCTGGCCAGCTGCCAAAGGAATCATGAGAGATGCTGCCATTCCCCTCAGCACTACCTTAACCATGTCCTGCCTGCTACCCAGCCTGCCACCAGCCACCTCACACCCCAAGGCCAGCAGCTCTCCTTAGCCAAGAATTGCTCATCTGCATCCATGGGTGGCTGGCTGGCTCCCCTGGAAGGAGGAGGCACTGTCAGAAATTATGCTCTTGAGTTTGGTAAGTGGCGCTTTCCCCCTGCCCTCTCTTCAGGGCCACATTGGACATGGTAGCAAAGTAGGTGATAGCGGTGCCATGTTTCAGATGAGACACAATCATGCTGTCTCCACTGCTTGTGGTCAGAAAAGAGTCACTGAAAGTAATGACGTGGCACTTACACCATGTTTTCCTTTTTCAAAGTGCTGTGGCAGCTTCACTCTCCTGCCCCTCCCCTACCTCCAAGCCGTGCCAGCGTTGCTGTTGCCCTCTTAAAGCCATGGGGAACTGAGGCAGGCAGAAGTCAGAATACTGCTATTCAGCATCTCAGGCATTGGTCCAGTCTTGGACATTGCCTGTCTTCACTACACAGCAAAACTCACTATAGAAAAGCATAGAAAAGAGAGGCTATACCACTGTATTGTCCAAGGTCCAGATCAATCAGAGATGCCTTTGGGCTTTTCCAGATGCTTTCTTGCCTTGCTACTGGGGATGTTAGGACCAGTGCTGGTCCTACATGTCCATACAGTTCTGCTGGGTGCTATGTAGCAGCTGCTGCATTCCACCCCAGCGGTGAGTGAAATGATCCTTGCACAGTTCACTTGAATACAGGGAGGATTAATTCACTTACCATCCTTGAATGAAAGAAACTATTATTAAATAGTAGTCACAATTCTTAATTATGTCTCAGTTCAGCCAGATTAGGAGGGTGGATATGATATCAAGTCCCAGTACTGCAATACTTGAACAATTTTAAATTAAATGCACCTCAAATTGTTTTCCAGGCGCTACTTGCAGGCAGACAGTGGTTTCTATCTTTATGGCTTATGCTTACTTCCAGCTTTGAAAGCTGGCCTGCCCTATAATGCCGCACACGTAACGAGTAAATGCCACAGTGCTTTTGAAGTGCTTCTCCCCTCAAAAAATAAATAGCATTTTGTTCTTACTTCAGCTCTTACTGGCTCCAGAGGCCGTAATGATTCTTCCGATAGCCCATAGAACTGATTTTGGGTTTTGTCTGACATGGCTCCTATTAATATCACTTTTGCCTTATGTTCCTGGGAAATATGGCCACATTCCCTTCAAATTGCATAACATGGCAGCCTGTGCCAAGGCTGCACTCAAATGGATACTGGAAGAACAAAGCTTGTGCTGACTTTCTGTTTGGTTCTCCTCTCACTTGCACCAGAGTCACTCCCTTGACTGCAACAGTCTCACTCCTGCTTTAGTAACTTGCTGAGCTGTGAATGAAAGCCCAGGGAGAAGAAGCATCCAGCCCTCGGGACTGAAAAGACAAGATACAAGAGCTTCCCAAAAGGCTGCACAGATTTGTAGTGATGGCCAACCAGCAGAAAATATTTTTGAATGCCTTTGTTGTGCATTCCAGGTATGTGCTGGTGGAAGATACAACTCATCAGCATTATCTTTCACCGCAAATCTGCCAGTAAAGTCCCTGGAGTTCAAGCAAGTTTTCAAAGTGGTGCCACTGATGAGCAACAGGGTGGCTCTGCTTCAAATAAAATATTTGAGAGATGCAGTACAGTGACCAGTGGACTTGGTGCCACCTCATAGGGGCAAATTCTTCTGCCACATGTTAAACATCTGAGGCTAGCTTTTCCCCTCATTTGCACTCTTGCTGTACCACTGGATGTCCTTTTTTTCTTATTCCTTAGGAACTCAGGGTGAAATTTGACCTTGGGCAAAGAGCTGGAACAAAGACTATGTCACCATGATGATTAAGTGGGATTTCTGCACAAACGTGAATTTTATTCTTTGTGGGTTTCTGCCACGAGGGAAATCTGATCCACAAGTATAGGCTGAAAAGAAAATAAATGTTCAAAACTGCAACTATGACATGGGTATGGACTGTATGCACTATTAAAACTATTTCCAGAAAAAGATACAATAACTCTCTAATTTAGTCTGTCTTCATATTTTCTAAAGAAGGCATGATTTGCTGTAGAAATAATTAATAGGTGATAATCATCTTACTGTCAGATCCTAGTGGCAGGAAGATTTTTTTATGATGACAGCAACTATTTGGCCTTAACTATCCTAACTTCAGAAAAGCTGCCTATACCTTATTAGAACTGAATAAGCAGCTTTCAGCTCCATCACACTATCAATAAAACAGCCTTTTAGAAAGAAAGTCCAAGAGGAAAGCATGGAAAAGACAACTCAGTGCTTTAAAGGTTTGTCCTAACAACATTTAGGCAGTAACAAAAGAGAGAAGTCATAGAAATACACTGCATATGGACAGAAAAGCCTACTGAAAAAATTCTTTAGGTCTCTGTATCTAGAAATTCTTCATATTTGCTCTAGTTGAAGTATTTGCAATGCTCCTTATGCATGTGTCGTAGCAAAAGCAAATACATAGGAGTTGTCTTAAGAAGAAGAAGCCAGCAAGTCCCATGCAGCTCTCCATAATGGAAGAAAACTGTATCCTTTTACCATTGGGGGAGAATTAAAGGAAGAGTAAAAGAGGAGAAGGTGCTAATAACCCTTAAAAGACTAAGACATTCTCCAGAAACCTGCCTTCCTTGGCTTTTCTTCCAGAGCACTCCTGTGCCTGAATTCCTGATCTTTCTTAGCCTCCCGAGTAATTCCGGGCTTGTAAACCCAAAGCTTTCAATGACAAGTTTGTTCAGCTCATTGCCAGCATATTCACATGTGCGTGGCACAATCCCACAACCTGGAAGTCATGGAGATTTTGCTTTTGTGCGTAGATATTTTGGTCATGGTTCTCATGACCAGAGGCCTGGCTGGTTCTCATACAGCTCTTGCATGTAGAGAGCTACTGTAATACTACATAAATTATACACCTGAGGCAAGTTGGGGTAATGCTGTACAGGAGGGCAGTGAGGCATCAGGGAGGAAAGAACAAAAATAATGAGAAGAATCAAGCAGACAGTTGAACCTGGAGTTGCAAAAAACATCTGTCAGGTAGTTAGCAGGCAAAAGTGTTTTGCCAGCATGCATGAAAGACACCAGTGAGAGTCCACTGAGGGTAAAATGACATACAAAGGTTATGGGCTGAAGAAATCGGGCTTGCAACATTAACCAGTTCTGTAACGCATGGTGTCAGCACGTCTGCAGAACTCCTTTGATCTATAGCTGGTCCCAGCTTTCTGTTGCTTGTGGTGACTTGGGAGAACTAGAGGGTTAAAATGTATTTTGGGGGCTAGGAATGAATCTCTCTGACAGTATTTCTGTCCAAATTACACAGTCCCATACACTGAGAAAACACTTGGCACCATCTTACCTTTAGCATGCTATATTGCCAGGTACACATGGTGCATTTTTTCAATTGCATAAAATGTGTTTGCCAGTCTAACTGTATAATTGCAGCTCACTTTGTTTTGCTCTTTAACACCTCCTTTGAAAATAGTCTTCTGAGGGATTAGCTTTGTTCTTTGTTTAATATGCAAGCATATCTGCATTTAATCTTACCTACTCATCTGAATATTTCGTATTGCTTTATACCCACTTGTTAAATTTTGTTAGTAAAGCAGCACATGTACTAATTCCACACTGTCATCCTACAAAATCTGGATGCTGCCACCTTTCCTTATAATTACCTAAGTAATTACTTTTTTTCAATTTTAAGGTGTGCTAGATGTCTAATTCTCAGAATCTGCTTGCCATAAAGGATTGAGAGAGGTGCCTACCTCCAAATGTGTTTGGATTCAAGGATATTCAGAACTTGGATGCTTGGCCTAGACAACATCTGGGAGAGGGATATCCAGTCATAGATTTACCAAAACTCTGCGGTTTTAGATAGGAAATTTTAGTTTCAGATAAATGGTGGACTTTATCCTCCAGAGGTGCCAAGAAGTCATATCACACTCTCCCATCTTTGTGTGGTAGCTTCAGTACATGGAAATAACCTGGGTCAGGCACGTAAGCGAAGCTCATGGTGATTATGGCAGCCCAGCATGCAAATATTCTTTATCTTTCTTATTTCTGCTGAGCAAAAGCATTACCTTTAGGTGATCCTGAAAACAGTTGCTACCCTTTGGAGGGTCACCTCTTCTGTCTCTAAGCCAACACACCTCTGGGGGATAATAAATTTGAGGTCCTATTCCAAATACTCTTATAGATTACTGTTATTACAGTACCATGTAAAAGCAGTATCCTAAGGATCTCAGCAGAGCTCTCCTCAGGCACAGGACACTGCACAAATAGAGGTTGAGAGAGCAAGCTTGCCCTGAAGAGTGCATAGTGTCAGTTATAAGATAAATAAGGTGCAAAAGCCAGGGAATGATGGATTTCCCAGTGACTGAGCCGGGGACAATCCTGTTCCCATAACAGCCAGTTTTATCACAGAGGTCAATACAGCCCTGATCTAACCAGGATGGGAAGAGTGGGCCGGATTGCATAGCCCTGACTGTTTCAGGTAATGTGGGAGCACCAGTCACGCTGGTTGATATTAAAGAGGAAGCCATGCCTACCATCCCCTAGAAGGGTCTGCACCAAAGAGAAGGCTGGCTGTTTTCTGCTTGTGTAGCTCCCTCCCGCACTGCACAGACAAAGAGACAGACTTCAGGGACTGTCCTCAGCAATTCTAATCTTTAGGGATTAGACATTAGTACTTTCCTGTAGGCATATGAAAAATACGCATTTCTTCTAACCCACTTCCCACCATTGTGGAGAAGCCCTGTTGTAAAGGATGTGGAATTGTAAGGACATGGGAGCATCAGCAGAACAGATGCAAAACATGCAGATGATTTTTCTGCCTCTGCATTTCCTAACCACTCAGTAATACCTACTCACTAATACAAATTTTTGCTGTATTATGATCTTAAAATACATTGTTGCTTTGAAGATTTATGCTGCTATTGCTACATACACACACACTCTCTCTTACGAGTTATTCCAAATGACTTTATAGCAAATAACTGAATTAACTCTGCCTAGGTATCAGCAGATAATCTCCGAAATAATCTTCTTAACAACCTACTCTCATGTTGCTGGTGAATACATTCAACCCTAAAGAAGGTGAACAGTGAAAGGAGTACACAAATGAAAAGCTAGACTTGCAACATCATCTTTCGAAGAAGCTAAATATGTGTATCTGTGCAGACAAATGCACACTCAAACACACACTGCAAGAAGCAGTGCCAAAAAGTATTATATATAATCCTGTTTTTAGACATTTATACTAATTATATCGATATTATTAAATGTCAGTTTTATACTTTAAATATGTAATTGGATTACCAAAATATATCCAGAGCATTAAAATGCGTCAATCATCCTACTATCAGCTATTCTAGCTGAAGTCAGTTTTCTTTTTCAAAAAGTCAGACACTAATTGCTTCTGGTTGTAAAAATGTTTACAGTGTCTCAGAGGGCCAAAGGTAAGTGGGCAAGCACGCCAAAGAAGATTACTTTATCAGATAGCATGCTTACAATATAGAAATAAAATTGATAAAGAAGTTGGTTATTTAAACTAATTTTTAATGTAGGATATTATAACTTTCTTCCCAGCTGGTGCACCCAAAACACTGAGGCCATGGTGCCTTTTCAGTTTTGAAGATGACGTTTCATTTCATAATTGCCTTTTTCATTCTGAAAATCCCATTTCATCGCAATGGGATTTTTGCTTTACAGCTTTTCTAGCAGAATAAATGGGCTGCATCGTATGTCACCTTCACCTCAGCCTGCCTCACACACACACCAAGACACAGAGCACAGACACCCTGCACTTGGTTTGCTGATGCACTACATCGTGCCCCATGTAAATGGGTTCATCTTTATCCCTGAAGGACCAGTAACTCTGAGGCCAAGGAGTTGTTCGCATAGTTAAAAGATGGTAGAGATCACAGGCAAAATTTTCGTAACCATTGACAGCGCATGAGAGCTCAGTTAATAGCAGCTTAGGAAGCATCCTCCCCTCCAGAGAGTGAGGGTAGCAGAAACAGACACCAGAAGATAATGCTCGAACAGGCTCTACTATGCTTTAATCTTCAAAAGCTACCATTAGTAAGCCAGAGAAGTATATTTACCCACAAGATAAACACCACAAGTTCGCTAGGCTACTATCCATTAAGAACTGAAATAACTCCTCTTTCTTTCAACTCTGAAATGGGAGCAAGGCAAAGCGTCTCAGCGTGCCCAGCTCTCCCCGCTGCTACTCCTCTCTTACGGGGGACGAACGGGGCGACACAGCCGAGATGGAGCAAGCCCGGCCGGGAGCTGGGGCCAGGGATGGCAAGGAGCTAGAGGCTGGCAGCCGCTTCCCGCCGGCCCCGGGCACGCTGCTGTCTCCTCGGCGAGGCAAACGGCTCCGTCCCTCTGCAGTGATGGATGGAGGGAGGTGCGCGTTGGTTTGGGATTCTGCTTTGTTGGGTTTCACCTCCTGATCCCTTTCCCTTCTGCTCTGCTGGACTGCAATAGTGACCTCGGCTCCGGCTCCGCGGGTCCAGCTCCGAGTGACCTGCCGCTGAGGGGATGAACTGGGGATGGCGCAGGGAAAGGCGAGGGAGCATTTTTTTTATCCGCAACAACTCCTCATTGTCGCGGGGCAGCGCTCAAAAGATCCCCAAGCAGTTCGCTCTAAATAAAGCAGGCATTGCTTCCCTTGTATTTCCCCTCAGCAGTCGCCTTAGTATTATTATTATACTTCTATAGCTTTTGCTTTCGGACCTTATAATTATGTCACACAGCAAGGGGAACCGCGAGCATCCCAGCATCTGGTGTGCGGTTTAAAACTTTTGTTTCAAGATTTGAACTATTTATAGAAGGAAAACTTTGTAGGATAGTAATTTCCTACGGTTTTGAGAAAAATATGGCTACGCTTATATTAAAAGGGTTGGTTTATTTATTTATTACGACTCCTTCCTCCTGTTAAAAAAAAAAAAAAAAAAAAAAAAAAGATAGCACTGCAAATTTTTTTACAAACTATTGGTCACCTACCGGCAGACATAACCCGCCTGTCAATAGAAACACGCAGATCTGGCTATTTGGTTTAATCAAGAGCACCCAACCGAATTAAACCTAAAGTGCTTCCATAAATCAAGCGCCTTTACAAATTGGTAGCCAAGGCATATGCATTTCATTAAGAATTAAGAACGTAGAAATAGGCGTTTAGTTTCTTTTTATGGGTGTGTTTATTCCTACTTTTCTTCCATAGCGGTGGGTTGTATTTTTTCCATAGCCCACAGAAAATACATAACACACACCCAGAAGGAACACACGCACACGTGCTTGTTCATGTGCATGTGCTCCCGTGCATGCATACAGAGAAAAAAAATCTCTAGATATAGAAGTCCACATACAGTTCAGGGGTAGGAGCTCAAATTTTGCACCCGCTGGGATGCAGAAAGGTCTGAGCTCGGCACAGGGATGGGAGAGAAGGGAAATCCGCCCGGACCCCGCGGCCGAAGGGAATGCGAGGCCGGGGATACTGAGGTGGGTTTTCCCCATCTCGGACCAGAGTTGTCCCGAGCCGAGGTGAGCCCGAACCTCCCGCTGCTCTTCCCAGAGCTCCCCTGGGCCCGATCCCCGAGCCCCGGCATGGATGGGCACGCCGCGCCCCGGGCCGGGCGGATGCTCAAGGGAGAGAAAAGGGTCCCGATTTTAAAGCGGTTCCACTGGCCGTGGAACTTGCTGCCCCCAGCGCCCTCCTCTCCCCACAGCTGCCGCAAAGCGTGGTAAGGTCTAGGCTGGCGTGTGGGAGAGGAGAAGCCCATGACAGCTCCCTGACAGCCCCTCCGAGCTCCGGCGTGCAGCCCAAGCCGGCCCCGGCTGCCCTCGGCACCGCGGTTGGCCGGCGCTGGGCCCCCGGCCCGCCACCCCCGACCCCCTAACGCGGCGGCCAGCCGGGACAGAGACCTGCCGTGGGACCTGCAGGAACATAACGGCGGAAACCCTCTCCGCAGCCCAAACGGACTAGCCCAGCCGCTACTTATCCACCGCAACGTTAGATACAGATATAGATATTAAAAAAAAAGAGACAGAAACTCCTTGCAGTCCCACCCACCGACTCTCATTTCCCCCACCCCTACCTCCACCCCCTTCCTCACAAGGAAAAGGTCCTGGAGCCAGCTCTAACTGCGGGACTGGAGATCCCTCCGGAGCAAAAGCAGCCGGCTAGCAAGCGCTTCCGCGGCCGGAGGGCTCTTCCCCGGACTGCGGGGCTGGGCGCTCGCCGCCGGCTGCAGCAGCCCCCCACTCCTCGGACTCTCCGCGCAGAAACACACTTCCCCCGCCGAGCGCGAAACGGTGCCCATCTCCGGTTTGGCAGGAGGAGGAGTCGGGGTCGGAGTCCCCAGGGGAGACGCCGGCCGCTCCGTGCCCCGTGCCCCGCCGCCCTCCAAGGTGCGCCGCCCCCGCTGCGGGCACGCCGGGCCCCGGCCCCGCCAGCGGGGCAGCCCCGGGAGTTACCTGGCGGTGTGCACCTTCCCTCGGCGGGGTCCGACCAGCAGCGCCAGCACCGCCACCAGCACAACACCTCCGCCGCCACCACCACCGCCACCACCATCCTCACCACCAGGCACTGCACGGAGCTGCTGCCCGTGCTGGCTTCTCCCGGGTCCCTCTGCTTGCTATGCGCATTGCCCCTAGGTAGCTGCTAGCGGGGTCATTTCAAACAGTATTTTGAAGAAAAAAAAAAAAAAAAAATCTGGATCACTTACAGGTAACTCCCACTGGTAAGGATGAGGAAAATCTGAGGGTAATACACTGAGAGTAACACACTGCGAGATGAAAAAAGGATCATGGCTGAATCCCGTTTACACTCTTGGAGTTCGCTTCCTTGGTTATTCCTTTCTGGCCCCCCCCTGGTTGTAATTCCCCACCCTTTTTGGTGTCAGCTGTGGCTTGAATCTGAGTTGGAATCCAGTCCCTTGGGCTTGGGGGGGCTTTGTCTGTTTGTTTGTTTGTTTGTTTGTATTGTTGTGTCTAGTATTCCCTTGGTGCTAATGCTGCTCCCTGTGCAGAGTATGTGCTGCTGCTGCTGCTCTCGCTGCTGCTGCTGCCTCTGGGCTCCTGCCTGTCATGTCTCAGTGGTTGGAAGTTGTTACAGTGGGTTCTCGTGTTGGAATGAGGATGGTTTAAGGGATTTGGATGGCAGAAAGTGCCTCTCTCTCTCTCTCTCCCTCTCTCTGTAACTCTCCTGAGACTCGGGGCTGCCATTGGGCAGTCAGTCACTGCAATCCGCCTACTTTTCTCTCTCTCTCTTTTTTTTTTTTTTTTTTTTTTTTTTTTTTTTTTTTTTTTTTTTTTTTTTGAGGGGAGGATGACAATGGAGAGACACTGATCTGGTCTAGCCCGGGCTGCAATGAACCCGCACTCCCTGGCTGAGCCCTCTCCGCATGCCTCACTCCGCAAGCTCTCCTCACCCGCTTCATGGGGCGTTTTTAACGCTCTCCCTCGGCGGGCTGCGGCCGGCTGGCTCCCTGCATCTGCCGTGGCACCCTTTCAGCTCGCCCTGGGAGAGATCCTGCAGGAGCTGGCAGCTCCCAGCTCCGCTCTCGGTTAATTACTTTATTATCGGCGGCTGCCCCAGTTCCCCCGAAGGACTCCGCCGTCCCTCCAGCCTCGGCAGGGGTTTGGCTCTCCTTGCCCCCGGTGCTAAAAATTAAGCTCCGGTTTCAGGGGGATCTTTTTTTAAAATAAAAAAATAAAAAAATGTCGTAGCCCGCCTGAGTGAGAAATAAAGACACGCACACTCGTAGCTTCCTGGCGAGATTGCATTTCGCGTGAGAAGGGGAAGGAGATGACTGGTGTGAAAAAGCCGGTGTAGGGGGCGAGCGGGGGGCGCAGCGCCTCGCCGGGGTGGCAGCGTCTGACAGCGTCTGCCGGGTCACCGCACCTCTCGCCGCTCCCACAGGAAAAGCTAGCGTTTCCTCTCTTCCCTTTCTCTTTCCTGAGAAGATGCCAGTCTGAAGAGACGTTTCCCTGCAGGTTAGTTGCCTCTCCCCTGCCTTTCTCCCAGCCGAGCGTCTCCTATGCCCTTGGCACCGCCGCGCCGAGGGCGAGTGGATGCTCGACCCTTCCCCGCCCCGTGTAGCTGCAACCATACGGGAGAAGGTTGCTCTTCCTCTTTGCCTCGTTGGACATTTGTCCTTTTTTTGCGGGAAGGGGGGCGGAAGAAAGAAAAAAAAGAACTTTCAGTGGTGGAAGACTTGGTGGACAGACGTGCACTGCAGATGCCGTGGTTCGGGTTTGAAAACGAACTCCGAAAGAGAAACGTGCACCGCAGATAACTGAACACAAATGTAGTCGAAATGAACCAGAACCAGGCTCCGAAGTCTCCTGGGTCCGTAGCGTTTGTAAATGTTCGTTTCAGGTTAATTATCTAATGACTGAAGGAGTTTTCTTGGCAAAGAGCTCTTCCAGGCACCCTGGGAGCACCTCATCCTGTTAACTAGACTCAGGACATGGGTCCAGCTTTCTCCGTGACACAACGAAATATTCCTTCAGATGGAATCGGGATTGCAGAATTGGTGTGATAACGTTGTCTGCCGGCCAATATGCGATAAAAATATTCTCGGGGTTTGGTTTAATTTAGCCACTTTCATCCACAAGTTCAGTGCAGACGCTGGGACGTCCTTTTGAGAAACGCTAATCTCGATCACCAAGAAACAGAAGCTTAATCCTTTCAACGATTATTTACATCCCCAAATCATCTTGTTTATATTTCTTTAAGATTCTGAAATCGTCGTATTTATACTTATGTAAGTGTGTGTGCGTATGTATATACATACAGACACACAGATGTGTATCTCCTGTAATGCCCGTTCTCCCTCTCAGACCTTCAGGCTGGGGCTATGGCAGCTGTGCTGAAGGTGAACTAGGAGAGCGGGGAGAGACTTTTGGTGTTTTATTTCTAGTATTTGTTCGGCTTCATATATATATATTTTTTCAATGTGCACCTGCTTTTAAATATGTGCCTGGGGGAAAGAAGAAGAAGGAAAAAAAGTGAATTGTAAAAATGAAAAGTAAAGGCTGGCTCCGGAAAACTTCGAAGTGGTGCTGGCAGAGTTCGACCCAGTCCAGCCGAAATGGAGACGGTTTACAAATCTTCACAATTTTCAGATCGAAGATGGTTTTATCCATAGTGGGGGGGAGGGGGGAAGGGGGGGGATTGTACACAAGAAATCAAATTGTGCCATTTCTTTTCTGGAAGTTAGATTTTATTCTAAAACCATGGGTCAGTTTTAATGTCGCAAAATTAATGGATGATGATTATAAAAATATTCGAAATGTCATCCAAATGGTTTCTATAGGCATAGCAGCCGGGTGTAGCGAGAAGTGCACTTGTTTTGTTGGTTGAAGCCGAATATATTCCCTTCAACAAAATGATAAAATGATGTGGCACAGGAGGAAAGGGTATTGTCGGTAATACCTAAAATAGGCATTTCAGCATCTGTCGTTCCTTTTTCCACAAACACGTGTCTCTTCGACAAAATAGGGGCAGAACGGAACTGAAATGGTTGCCGACACCACAGATTGGACAGATGAAGCAGAGCGGGCATTAATAAAGTATTTACTTTTTTTTTTTTTTTCTTTTATCTGTTTATTCCCAGCTGCGGTTTCTTTCTTACCCCAAACCCTGAGAGTGTCCGGCACGTCGGAAGCCGGCAAGAGCTTTGAAGGCACGCTCGGTAGGCAACACACCAGACTCTTCTTTTCGGAATAGGGTGTATCTCGTAGCTCACAGAGCTGCAAGTTTAGCGCCAGGGGAAAGAAGCAGAGGGGAATGATGAGTCGCTTGAAATGAACTGATGTCCGGTTGCAAGGAGAGCGAGGAGTGGCGGCGGAACAACGAAGGGTGCCCGTGGAGGTGCCGGGGACCGTGTAATCCCTCCGGGGGAACAGTGTCAGGCAGCCCCGGTGCCGCAGCCGCACCGAGCATAAATTCTACCGGTCTCCTCCTGTGACCTGGGGCCTCGCCGGGTCTCCTGGCACTCCCACGTGGTGCCCGTCGACGAGGCTGCGCCCCAGCCGCTGCCGTCCACGGGACCGGTGGTGCTGAGCCTGGAGAGGCTCCCTGCCGCCGGAAAGCCCTGGGGATGGGGGAGGGAAACGGGCTTTCGTTGGCGTTTACTGCAAATGCCGCAAAGCCAGGGCGAGCTTCGCTGTAGGGGCGCGAAGCGGGGTCAGCTGGCCCGTTCATCGCCACAGCATCCCTGGTTCTAGCCATACCAGGGTGGGCCGGGGTGCCCGGCGTCCGCAGCAATATGAGCCCCCAGCTCCGCTCAACTTCGCCCCAGGAGCACGGAATAAGCGGCCCCGCCGCCCTCCGAAGAGGTGCAGGTGCCTTGCATTGCTCCCTTGGGCAATGCCAACTCCCACCGTCTGCATCCCTCGAACCGTCACTTGACCTCAGCCCCGCAGGAGGATGGGTGTCTTCTCCGCTCCCCTTGGCGCTGCCCCGGCTGCCCTCCCTCTTTTCCTCTAGAAAAGACAGAGGAAAAGGGTGGGGTTTGCGCCCGGAGCCCTGATCCGGGCACTGCCCGCAGCTCCGTCTTTTCGAAGGTCACACCGCTCATTCCCAGAGCGTCCGCTGTGATTTGCATCTGTGGTGCAGCTGTGATTTTTAACTTCCGATGTATTTATTAATTAAAGTGCAGCCGAGTGCTCTGCGAGCTTCGCAGGAAATATTTCTGGTTTTGTCCTGCTGCTAGCCGGGGTCAATATCTGATGTGATCTATTTCCACGAGGAGATCCGTGGAGTCAGCAAGGGTTCCAGACACTTTACGCTCCACTGCCTGAACGGAAACGTCATCGACAGAAATATAAAGGGATGCTTCATCTCACGCCTCTCTCTCCGGCAAACTCGGGGATAAGAAATAGATATGGTAACAAAGGGGATTCCCTCAGAGGGGGGACTGCCTGAGCGGGATGTTGCCCTCTCCTCTTAATTGGACATACCAGCTTCTTTGGGGTACCCTGCCATGTCCCCCCGTGGGACATCCCCCCCGCCCTGTCCAACAGCTGGGTGAATATTTCCGTAGTTACTGCGTTTTCCTCTCTTCCCTCGGTCTCATGTTTGCCACCGAAAGTGGAGCTTTTAGCACGTTTTATTAAGACATAAACACGTGCTCGCTCCTCAGCAAAGGAAGGAAAAAAAAAAAAAAAAGAAAAAAAAAAAGCAAGCCTGCCAAGTCTAACCTCTTTGCTATCGCTGGCACAATGGCTCTCTGCTTCACGCTGCAAAATAAACCTAATGCACTGGAAGACAAACTACGTTTTATCTCACTTCATCTCCCGCGCCCCCCCACCCCACCTCCCCTTTTCTATGCAAAGAGCTCACTATAAAAGGTATCATTACACTCAAAGGATATGGTTTCAACAAAATGGTAGTTCCAGTGGCTGATGACAGAGGAAATAATTGCATCCCACATGCCCAGCCTAGAAGTAGCCCTGGATCTGAAAGCAAATTTCTCTCCTATTGTTCAGAGAAAGTGTAGTATCCTCATCGCCTCACAGGCATGGTGATGGATCTGATGGGGTTTCTATAAGAGCTTTTACTGTTCCTACTGTCCACTCAGTTTTACTTCCAGGCTCAGTCCAACTGCATTCTTGTGAATTTTGCTCTGAATCCCCTTCTAAAACAATTAATTTCGAAAAGAAATTTGCCTTCCAGACTGTAACATGTGCCCAATCTTCTTTCCCTTTAAAAATAAAACCGCAGTGAAAGTGAATAGCAATACCCCTATTTTGCAAAGCGTTTGCTTTGAGCTCGCCTCTCTGGGAGGGATGCGTTGTACGAAGTCCTCCAGCTATTGAAGTGTGGGGGGGTGCCCCCGTCATAGCTTCATGTGTGGATACACAGCCTCACCAAATCCACTTCTCATCGAAACCCCTGCCAATCTGAGCCTGGAGGACGACAGAGCCCATCACTGCCGACCACAGCTACGACAAAGGGCGGCGCAGGTATCCAGCCCCGCAGAGGTTAGAGCACAAAGAACACCCTCCGGTCTCCCGCACGCCGGATTTGGGGATAGCCCCGGGCATGTGCGCCGGCCGGGACATGCTGGCTCCTTAACGGGGCAGGGGGCAGCGCGGAAGGAGTCAGCCCCTCCCCTCCGCGTCCGCGCATCCTTCGCGAGTAGCCTGCGGGACAACGCTGTGCTCCCCCGGCCCCCGCGGCGGCACCTGTGGCAGCGGGGGCGGGCTGAGAGCAGTGTCAAAAAAAAAAAAAAGAAAAAAAAAAATGAAATAAAAAAAAGGCAGCAAGTACTACACACAGGGATGCAATCCAGCTGGTGGCCACCGAGCAACCTGCTGGGGACTCTACGGCAAGCAGCCCGTGATTTTCACTGGCAGCCTTGCCCTTCCTGCCTGCAGCCGGGGAGGGAGCGGGCAGGGGGAACCCCCACTGGGGGGCACCAGTCGTGCTTGGGCAGCGCTGCTTCCCTTCTCATTCCCGAGGAGCCCGATTTAATTCCTCGCCCCCAGTAAAATCTTAATCCTCATGCTCCCTATTGCAGATTCCCTGCCTTCCCCCGCCAGCGCCCTCCTCCCCGCCGCTGCCCAGGCTGCTGACAGCGGGGACGGGGCTGTCCCCTCTGCGCATGGTGCCCGGAGCAGCGCCGGACCGGCAGGCGGGCTGCGCGGCCTCAGCAGGTCCCGGCGGCCAGGGTTGCAGGGCCGGGCAGCTCCCCATTGCTCTCCCGCTCCAAGACAGGACGGGGTGCTGCGCCGCGACCGGGGAATTGTCCCAGCTCTCCCGCCTTTAGGGGCTACCCTTTGGCTCCCCTCTTCTTCTCCGTATTGATTTCAAGGTGAGAAGCGAAAGCTTTTGAATTGCAACTCACCTTATGCATTCTTGATCATTAAAAAAAAAAAAAAAATCCCGCAGCTATGCAAAGACAGGATCTTTAAAGAGTTTGTTACTCGACAGGTAAGGACTCGGCTGGGGCTCAGGAATGTGGAAATTCAACTCAAGTCAGCCTACTGCGACGAGCAATATTAATAAGGGCACACAGGTACAGGGGGGAGAGGCAGAAGGAGAAACCTGGCAACTAAAATAACAGAGTGATCTCTGTTGAGGTGATCCAATTTCGAAGAGTAAGCAGCGGGCTTCCCGGGAGCCCCCGTTGCCAGGCGGCCTGCGGGCCCTGAGCCGATCCCGTTGGCGAAGCCCGCTCGGTTTTCCGGACGCTTCAGCCCGGAGGTAACCGGACCAGTTGTCAAGTTAATTTCAACACGTCCGTGTGATGGATAGAAACGCAAATTGTGTCTAGGCCTGCATAAAACAAATCCCTGAGTGCAGGTTCAGAGCAGGGATTCCCCTCCTCCCGCCCCTTTCGCCTTTTTAATGCTTAAGCTCTGCTCTATTGTCCCAGCAGCAGCGGCTGAGTTCACTCTGTCAGGCTGCTCCTTTTTTTTTTTTTTTTTTTTTTTTTCCCTGAGGGTAGTGTATGCCAGAGATAATATTTAAGTTCGCTTAAGCAGTACAAAATAAAAGGACCCGTCATCACCCGCGACCGGCTCCTGCAGGCTCGGCACTGCCGGAGCACCCTGTGGCGGGGCGGCCCCGCCGCTGGGCATCGCCCCGCCGCGCTGTCCCGGGACCGGGGAGAAACTCGGGCAGCTCCTGGGGGCTGCCACCGCTTGGACACCCGAAGGAGCGGGGCGGGGAGACAGAAACAATCACCTCTCTTCTTAGCTGCCTTTTTTTTTTTCCTTCGCAACATTTTGTTCACAACTCTGTAATAACGTGACCCAAAAGCCAAGGAGATTCGTCGTGCACAAGGACTTACCCTAATTTGACATAGATGACTCCAAAGCATAGAAACACGTAGAAAATCCACTTCCGAAAGTTTCTGTGCATGATCTAGAGAATGGACTGAGCCATAAAAATTGCACAAAAAGTCGAACTGATCTTGTCGATTAAATCCCAGTCAAGAGCATTGCTGAAGCTACCCAGGAGCAAAGCCGGCCAAACTGTAAAAAACCGACACCGTGCAGATAAGCAGCTCTTCCCAGAGCCATGGTGCTCCGATATTAAAGCTAAAGAGGGAGGAAAAAATAGAAAGAGCTGCTCAAAACGGTAAAACAAAAACCCAAGACAGACAGTCTGAGGGAGAAAATGAGCAAGCACTGATCTTGATCAACTGCCTCATAGAGCCCTGAAGTTCAATGTGTTTTTACTTGTTCTGACTTCCCCAGGTAACACTACGTATCTTGCAATCTATGGCTCCAGGTAGGAGGATCTCTCTCTCTCTCTCTCACTCTCTCTCTCTCTCTCTCTTTCTCCAGCTCTTCCCCCCACCCCGTATGTGTCAGGATCTAATACATATCTTATCTGTCTGTGTGCATGTGCGTGTGCGAGTTATGCGTGTGTTTGTGTTTCAGAAGACATGTCCTTAAGCCGGAGTGTTGGGGAAACACATGAAACGTATCCAGTAAGGGAAGAAAAAGGACTCGTCCTCTCAAACCGAAGCATTTTTTCATTTCCTTTAGCATAGTAACGCGGCTGGATTTCCAATGTATGAACTTCGCAAAAGAGAACTTCGCAAAAGAGATTGTTCGAACTCTTTTTCTCTTCTTTTTATCTTTTTCTTCTTCTTCTTTCCACCCCCCCCCCCCCCCCCTTCTAATCAAAAAGAGGCAGGCATTAACCCTCGTTTGCTTACAGCTCCGTGTCCTAAAAGGCAGTATGTGTGTGTGTACAGACTATTTCTCTTTTGTCATCAGACCCTACTGTACACAAACGCCTGTCAGTAAATTTGATTTCATTTTCCACAGTAAGAAAACATTCTTCCCACTTTAAGAAATACATATACTTGGCTTTTAACACCAGTTTAGGTTTGCTGCTCCTAGGGAGATTAATCGGTGAAACAAAAACTCACTTGGTGTTCAGACACTAACAATCAAGCAAGGCTTCCTTTTCTTTCTGCCTTTTCTTTCTTTCTCACTGATTTCTGAGCTGTTCAGTTTATTCTGCATTCTGTGGAATTCTCTATTCCAGTCTACTGCTACACAATGTGTGCTTGTCTGGAGGCATATATCTGCATGCATATGCACGCTTAAATAGCACTCAAATACAAGTTTGTGGGCTGTGGTAAGTTATATAGATAGGGATAAACTCGTGCACCTAAGCCCACTCATACACATACATTTATATACGTGTAGTAACAGTACACAGCTCTAGGCTTCTCTGAAAGAGAATCGGCTAAAACATACACCAGTAAAGGCTGACAGGAAAGCAGGCAGTGACAAGAAAGCAAAAGAGGCTGAACACAGCACTTCCTCGTAAAATATCTATCCTGATGGAGAAAACAAAGGATTTTTGAAAGCCTAGCCAGGCTGCCGTGGTTGAAGAGCTGCAGTGTGAAATCGCAGGTCATTTTTAGATTACTCCTACAGTCAAGGCTTCCCGCACCTTGCATCACCCACCCAGCTCCCAAAAAGGATCTTCTCAGAGCTTGGTGCAGAGATTTCAAACCGGTCCCTGAGAAGGGGAAGCAGACGAGAAACGGGACAGTGAAGGGCCTCCTGTGGGATGGTTCACGAAGAGTCTCCCCGGGACGGAGGGAGACATCCGAACCTGCGAACCCCACTGAGCCCTCCGCTATCTCTCCCTGCTGATCGGTTTCGCTCTGCCTCTTCCCTCGCATTCCTCACGTTTTATTATTTAATAATCAACACTCCGGCTCTTGCAGGCAGCCGGCCCTCCTCTAGACCACTTCTGCTACATTTTCCCTACTACTTAACTATGAACGATTTTTCCTTTTAAAACCCTGTGTTTTCCCTTCACGTTCTTTCCTTTGTATTTAAATGTCCTTTATTTTTTATTTCCTCTGACGCAATAGTTTTTGTTTGGGTTTTGTTTGTTTGTTTGTTTTTGGTCTTTGTTGTTACGTTTTGTTTTGGTTTTTGCACCCCCGCTATTTTTTAACGTATGAGGCCACGTTTCCCTTTTGCAAACCGTTTCTCCAAAAGCGTCGCAACTTCACCCAGAGCCACCACCCAAACACTTAGACCAACACCTAAAGGGAATTCAAGATGCAGCCTCCCCTCACCCCGCTTTTTTTCCCGCTTTTTAAAGCCCTTTGAAGGGGAAATGTCCCCTCAAGGTCCTGGATGGAGCGGCTGAGACCCGAGGTGCCCGCGGCCGGGGCGGCGGTGGGAGGTGCGCGGGACGCAGAAGCCTTCCCTCCGGCCCGGGCGGGAGCAGGCGCGGCGCCAGGGCCACGCCGGTGCACCGGGCAGTGGCGGGCAGCCTCTGCCCCATGTCCCGCAAACGCCGGCGCGGCGCCCTGCCACTGAGAGCGGGACCGGGCGGCGGCCCCGGCGATGGGCGTCCCGCGGGATAACACCGCCACCCAGGGGCGGCAGGCGGCGGCGCCGACGGAGGCGGCCGGGCAGCGCCAGGCCGGGACGAGGGGGCCCCAGGCGGCTGGGCGAGGGGCGTTTGCGGAGACTTCGGGGGGGGCAGAGAGCGCGGTGACGGGCTCCCGTTCCCGCCAGGCTGTAGTGGGATGATGAGCCTCAGTTTCCGAGCCCCGGCCCTTGCCCTCCTCCCAGGGCTGAGCAGGCCGGCCCCCAGCACGGTCCCTGGCTTTTAAGAGCGCAAAATCTGCGTGTTGCCCGCGGGCTTCCTCCCTCCCCTCTGCACCCCCCACAGCCGCGCATGAACGGGGCGTGGGTCTGCAGCCAGCGCGGAGCGGCACGCTCCCTCTGCCTGGGCGCTTGGGCTGGCTTGCATGCAGGAATTGGACACTCGCAGGCCAGAGAGACTAAGAAAGAGTAAGGGACGCAGCAACACAACTGTTGTTGCTATGTTTCTTCTCTAAAGCTCGCTCATATGTGTTTATTTGCCTTTTTTTTTTTTTTTTTTTCCCTCAGAAAACCCATGGGAGTAGGACTGCAGTTCAGATTGCCTCCCGCCTCCTCAATGACTTCTGTAACCGTCAGGCTAGCATGGACTTTTTGCTTCTTTGAACGGGTCAGTTTTTTGTATTTACATGCAAACCCAGTAAGTTTCAGCAGAAGAAACTAAACTAGACTGTGTCTAAACTAGCTTGGAGATAGCATTGTTTTCAGGGAAAAATCTTTTTGTATTTTTGACAATCCACTGTTATCTTCAGATAATTGATTAGAAAGAAGATCCTGGACTTGGGAAAAATGACATTTTCTCCTTACTTCAAATAGCAGTTAAACTATTGCTGAAAGCTTAGGCTGAGGATAAGAAGACATAAAGAAGCTTATTAATTCTGCAATTTAAGGAAAAAACCTTGTAAAACATTAAAATAGGTAATTCTCACATGAGCATTCAGAAATTGACAGCTGCTTTAAATTTGTAGGCAAAATATATAAAGCTCGTTGAACTACTTTAAACAGATATGATCTTAGTAATGCTAAAAGACTCCCTCAAAATAAGGCAATATTCATAAATACAAAAGTATTGGTAGATGAAGGTAGATGAAGATTGAAACCATTTGCTGAATACTACTCTAGTGTGCAATCATTATTTATTTCTCATTCAATATAACTGGCGTGGCAGGTGATACAGTAGATTGAAAATTCAGTAATACATATTTCCACACATTGACCTTCTGCTGACAAAGCTTAAGATGCACTCCTCTAAAGCCACAGCAGGAAAGGTCATCTATACCACAATGCTGCCTGATCCCCATACGTCTCCCTAGCCTTTTGATAAAATGGCTCCTGTGGTTAAAATATTTCAAAGGCTCATTGGACTTCAGCTTTCGTAATCTGTAATTCTCCAACTGGAGAAGCTTTTCCTGTGCCTAGGGAGGAGAATCCACATGACCTTCAGAAATCACCAGTGAGGCTGTGAATTTGTCTGACAGCTTAGTCAACAGGAGGTAACTACTAGGTGTGCTCAAGAGTGCTTGGGTATCAGTTTCTCAGAAGCAGAAGATGACAGGAATGAGATTCAGTGGCCAAGGCATGGGTCTCATTTTGTTCCAGGCTGCACAGCACTCATGCTCTTAGTCTGACCTGGGCTGCTGCAGCTTGTAGGGCCTGACAGATGGGGGACTCTGTCCCAGCAGGAGGAGAATCCTCACGGTATGTGGAGGGAAAAGACCAGTGTAAAGTTCTGTAAATAGAAGTATGAGCAGCGTGGAAGGGGAAAGGAATTTTAAACTGTTGGTCACAGCACACATCATCTTCCCCAGAGCTTATTTCCAACATAGTGTTCAAAAGCAGAACAAGTGTGTGAAATTTCTGGGGGATGCAGACAACAGGAGTAATTCCTCTGACAGGCATCTTTACATGCCTTTCTCTTCGGTCTGTACTGCTCAGACCAGTAACAGGTAACTAGTAGTCACAGGTCTCAGTGTCTAACTACAGGGAGAATCCAGCTGCATTTATCCCAGCCAGCCACTGCCTGGCACTGTTGCTCCATGCAATAGTAGATGAAGGCCCCCATGTAACGTTAAGAAAGTAAAAGCACGAAAATATTCCTCAGGGAAAATACATAGACTATATGTGCTTTAAAAAGAGGAAAATATCTGAAAGAAGAAAAATTAAAATAGAAAGCATATCAAGAAAGGTAATCTTAGAGTTGACCAGGATCTTATAATTTACATGTGTTCTTAAGAAATGTATACACTAAGTATATGCACTTACTACTAGCCTGTAATATTTTGTATGTGTGCTACCAGGCCTTTGCACATGAAGTGTTTTATTAATTCTCTCATTTATCCAACTGCTTCCCAGGTCTAAGATGAAATGCTACCAAATCTGCTCTCTGGCTCTAGAACTTTTCTTAAGACTGGGGATGTCCTTCATCATAGAGGCCTATAGAACAAGTCTTATGAAGAGCAGCTGAGGGAACTGGGGCTATTTAGTCTAAAGAAAAGGAGGCTGAGGGGAGACCTCATTGCTCTCTATAACTACCTGAGGGGACATTGTAGAGAGGTAGGTGCTGGTCTCTTCTCACAAGTAAGTAGTGATAGGACAAGAGGGAATGGCCTAAAGCTGCACAGGGGGGAGATTTACACTGGACATTAGGAAATTTTTTTTCTCTGAAAGGGTTGTCAGGCATTGGAACGTGCTGCCCAGAGAGGTGGTTGAGTCACCATCCCTGGATGTGTTTAAAAGTCATATAGATGTGGTGCTGGGGAGATGGCTTAGTGGTGAATGTGGTAGAGTAGGGTTAAAGGTCTTTTCTAACCTAAATGATTCTATGATTCCATGATTCAGTGGGCTTCTGATGCTGAGCCCTGTTCTCAGTCATCTGGTCCTTGAGCTTTGATTCAACAGAAGGGTATGAAACTTATCTCATTAGTGATTATGCACTTGGGACATACATCTGGTAAGGTGTTCAGCAAAACACTGTCCATTCCCTTTTTTCCTCTTCCTTTTTTTCTTTCCTCTCCCTTACATCTCATTATTTGGAATACATTCTACTTCTCAGGCTATCTGTCTTCCTGTAATTCCTACACCTGCTAACATTTCATCAGTTTAGAGGACACCAAATTAGACTAGTAAATGCTCAGTTGCTTCATGTGTTTCACGTATTCAGATTAAGCCTGGTTTGAAAAATTTTGTTTACTTTTTGTTTTATCAAAGCTGAGAGGCACTGTTCAAGCCTCAGAAATATATTTTTTGATACATTACACATGTCTGGGGTACCACCATGAAATGGAACTAACAGACTTTCTCACTAACTCCTCCCTTGCTAAATGGATCTTTATTAGCTTTATTGCACTGGACTTTATATAATTTTATATTCTTCCTTTTCTTCTTCATGAACTGGCTTCTTACTCCATTGACTATGTGTAAGTCTGAAAGATTCTCTGCAGAAGGTTCAGCAGTTAAAATGGAACATGAGTCAGCAATTTCATATAGTTGCAAAAAAATGTTTAATACTCTGAATAAACAACATATGTTGTGAATGAATCCTTTTACTCTTTGCAGCAGTAGGAAGCCTAGACTGATAGATGTACTGTGTCTTCTGGGCAGTGTACTTCAAGATGGAGATGATCCAGACATGAACAATAAGAAGATGTATAGAGACATGATGCATGAAGACAAATTGAGTCAGCTGTGTTTGTTCATTTTGGAGAAACAGGGACCAAGCAGAGCGAGGATAATAGTCTTCAAATGTGGAAAAACGTGTTACAAAGATGGCAAGGTAAGGGATCGTTGTACACAGACACAAGGGATAAATGGATTTGAGCATCATTTAGGCAAAATTAGTTTAAGAGTCAGGGAAAAGCTTCCTACAATTTAAGATCAAGTTAAGTAAACATCTGCAAAAATTTAGTAGTACAGGATCCTACTGCAGGCTATAAGCATCAAGGTCCCTTTTAGACACAATGCCTGAGATTCTGTGACTCTACCTTCAACCACTGTGCCATGAAAATTCTATTCTCATTCATTAAGCATTATGAGATATAAAATAAACCTTCCCAGCTTACTCTGAAAGAGTTTCAGAAAGCATCTAACTTGACCAAAGGAGACGTAGTTTGTATCCAGGCACTCAGAGGAACAGTAACAAGTGTTCTCACTGGTCCTCACAAAGAAAATAACAAATAATAAAAAATAATAAAATAATAAATAATAAAAGAAGTCTAATAAAAGGACGCTGCACATTTCTGTATTAGTTCAGCAATTCAGAGACTTAAGGTTTGAGACTTTAGGTTTTGAAACTCTGGGAACAACTTTCATTCCATGCTTCAGGTAATAGAGTTTGACAACCTCGCTGAAACTGAGTCTGCTGTCTGCCTAAGGGAACCCTAATATAAGGTAGCCCAAATGATGCCAACCAAATATTGATGTCAGGAAGGTTTATGCTGTAATGAAGATAAAATACATTTAGTCTAGTAATCAGCACAATCTTTTACCATTTTATGTTGGTTTGGGATTTTGTGTGTGTGTGTGTTATTTAAAGAGGAATCCCTTCTATTCCCTTTTTCTAGGAGCCATTGCAAGTCTCTAGGTCAACAACTACCTGTAATGCAACAAAGAAATATCAGGATTCAGAATTTTTGTTGTGACTTACATGTTCATTCCTGTTTTCTAATCATATTCTCTGACATGTATAGGTGGGCAAACAAATTTTTAATTATCTGTGTTTTCAAATGATTAATACAATTATAAATATATTTATAAAATTATTAATACACCATGCTGGGTTGATTACACTTCAAGACAATATTTTCAAAAGCAAGTAACTTAATAGTTTTATGTGATATGCTACATGTTTTGCCTGCCTAGTGTATGCTGGGATTTTTATATTATTAAAAGGGAAGCTACATATTGTTAAACAGTCTATAGGAGAGTCTTTTTTTTTCCTAACTGATCTTATTCTATTGTAATCTTAGTCCATCTGATGCAAAATTTTTTTTGGCTTCTACGATTTGCAGTCAGTAGTCATTGATAATGAGCTATGAAGACTAAAGTTGTACCTATTCTGAGTATTTGGCCTGATTTTTTTCCAGTGAAATGGCATTATTTTAGATTTCAAATATGACTTAGAAATTATTGTTTGCATCACAGGAACAACCCTTAAAATCTTGCTAAGGCAAACAACATCTTTGCCTCAGTTCAGATACGGTAAGACACACAGACTGTCACTAGGGCAGCATCCTGGTGTAGGTAAGGCAAGAGGGGCCAAAGCACTAAATGATGGGGTGAGGTTGTAGATAAGGAGCGTGGCACTCCTCTACCAGTGCTAAATGGAGATTGCTTCCTTGCAGAAATATCACAGAAATATTCTTATCCTTTAACTGCCAATCAGAAAACTCTTCCAAGCCCTACTATAGCCTTTCCGCCACTGCAGCTGTCCCCTCATTGGATGTTGGCTTCATCCCTATTATGTGTAGCTAGATTGTGAGTCTAGATTTTCAGTTCCTTTTGATTCCTTCTTCAGGTACCCTCTGCAGAGGCACTTTTCATTGTAAGAAGCTGAGGTACCTTGTTAACAATCATCAAGGGTATACTCATTAAAAAAGAAGCAGGAGAAATATTGGGGGGGAAGCATTAGTGATAAATAAAATAGTACAATGGCTCTCTCCTCCAGTTGAGTCAGACGTCAACATCTGGAGCTCTAAGGTCTAGTGAGGTTTCTATGTATCCTGCCTTATATCATAGCATCATAGAATGCTAGGAGTTGGAAGGGACATTAAAGATCATCTAGTTCCAACCCTCCTGCATGGGCAGGGACACCTCCCACTAGACCAGGTTGCTCAAAGCCCCATCTACCCTGGCTGTGAACACTTCCAGGGATGGAGCATCCACAGCTTCTCTGGGCAATCTGTTTGAAAGTGTCGCTACCCTCACAGTAAAGAAATTCTTCCTAATATTTAATCTAAATTTCCCCTCTTCCTTTTTAAAGCCATTCTCCCTTGTCATATCCCTACATGCCCTTTTAAACAGTCCCTCCCCAGCTTTCCTGCAGTCCTTTCAGGTACTGGAAGGCCACTATAAGGTCTCCCTGGAGCCTTCTCTTCTCCAGCCTGAACAACCCCAACTCTCTCAGCCTGTCTTCATAGGAGAGGTGCTGCAGCCCTCTGATCATCTTCTTGACCCACCTTTGGACTCTTGCTCCAACAGTTCCATGCCCTTCTTATGTTGGAGACACCAGAACTGGACACAGCACTTCAGGTGGGGTCTCATGAGAGGGGAGAGGAGGAGAATCTCCTCCCTTGACCTGCCGGCCATGCTTCCTTTGATGCAGTCGAGGACACGGTTGGCTTTCTGGGCTGCAAGTGCACATTGCCAGCCCATGTCGAGCTTATCATCAACCAACACCCAAATCCTTTTCCTTAGGGCTGTTCTCAATCCATTCTCCACCCAGCCTATATTTGTGCTTGGGGTTGCCCCAAACCACATGCAGGACCTTGCACTTGGTTTTGTACAGCTTCATGAGATTGGCATCAGCCCACCTGTAAAGCCTGTCAAGGTCCCTCTGGATGGCATCCCTTCCTTCCAGTGTGTTGACCACACCACACAGCTTGGTGCTGTCAGAAAACTTGCTGAGGGGTGCACACAGTCCCACCATCCATGTTACTGACAAAATGTTAAATGGTGTTGGTCCCAATACTGACCTCTGAGGAATGCCACTTATCACTGACTTCCACTTGGACATTGAGCCATTGACCTCAACCCTTTCAGTGAGACCAGGCAGACAATTCCTTATCCACTGAGTGATCCATCTGTCAAGTCCATGTCTTTCCAATTTGGAGACAAGGATGTCATGCAGGACAGAATCAAATGCTTTGCCCAAGTCCAGGTGATAACATCAGTTGCTCTTCCCTTATCCACCAATGATGTAACCCTGTCACATAGGCCACCAAATTTGTCAGGCACAATTTGCCCTTAGTGAACCCATGTTGACTGTCACCAATCACCTCCTTATTTTCCATGTGCCTTAGCATAGTTTCCAGGAGTATCTGCTCCATGATCTTGCCAGGCACAGAGGTGAGACTGACTGGCCTGTAGTTCTCTGGGTCTTCTTTTTTTCTCTTTTAAAAAATGGGAGTTATGTTTCCTTTTTTCCAGTCAGTGGGAACTTCACGAGACTGCTATAACTTCTAAAATATGATAGATAGTGGCTTAGCAACTTCATCTGCTAGTTCGCTCAGAAGCTGTGGGTATATCTCATCAGGTCCCATGGACTTGTACACATCCAGGTTCTTTAGCTGGTCTTGAATCTTATCTACCCCTACTGTGGGTGGTTCTTTATTCCCCTGGTGACTTGGGCTGTGTGGCTTGAGCACTTGCCAGTGAAGGCTGAGGCAAAAAAGTAATTGAGTACATCAGCCTTCTCCATATCCTGGGTAAGCAGGTCTCCCTTTTCCTTCAGAGAGGGTCTACATTTTCTCGAGTCGTCCTTTTGTCACGAAAGTACCTATAGAAGCTTTCCTTGTTGCCCTTTATGTCCCTGGCCAGATTTAATTTTATCAAGGCTTTAGCTTTCTTAACACGATCCCTGGTTGCTCGGGCAATTTATGTGTATTCCTCCCAAGCTACCTGTCCTTGCTTCAACCCTCTGCAGGCTTCCCTTTTATGTCTGAGTTTGTACAGGAACTCCTTGTTCATGAATGTGGGCCTCCTGGTGTTTTTGCCTGACTTCTTTGTTGGGACGCATTGCTTCTGAGCTTGGAGGAGGTGATCCTTGAATATTGATCAGTTTTCCTGGGATCCTTTCCCTCCAGAGCTTCATCCCCTAGTGCTCTACAATTCAGGTCCCTGAAGAGGCCAAAGTCTGCTCTCCTAAAGCCCATGGTAGTGAGCTTGCTGTGCACCCTCCTTGCTCCCCTAAGGATTTTGAACTCGATCGGCTCGTGGTCACTGCAGCCAAGGGCTGCCCTTGAGCTTCACATTCCCCACCAGCCACTCCTGTTGGTGAGAACAAGATCCAGCATAGCATCTCTCCTCTGTGGCTTCTCTATCACTTGGAGAAGGAAGTTAACATCAACGCATCCCAGGAACCTCCTGGATTGCTTATGCCCTGCTGTGTTTTCCCTCCAACAGGTATCTCCATCCATCAATGCCCCTGCCTCATTGCTAGACAGTGAGAAAGAATTCCTAATCTCTTTCTACGACCAAGTGACCTGCCTATTGGATGAGGGGAAGGCTGTGGACATTGTCTACATGGACTTTGCTAAGGCCTTTGACAGTGTCTCCCACAGCATTCTCCTGGAGAAGCTGGCGAATCATGGCATAGACAAGTGTACTCTTCACTGGGTAAAAAACTGGCTCGATGGCCAGGCGCAGAGACTTGTGGTAAATGAGGTCAAATCTAGTTGGTGGCCTGTCACCAGTGGTGTCCCTCACGGCTGAGTTTCGGGGCCAGTTTTCTTCAATACCTTTATCAATTATCTGAATGAGGGGATTGAGTGCACCCTCAGTAAGTCTGCAGACACCAGATTGGGTGGGAATGCTCATCTGCTTGAGGGTAGGAAGGCTCTACAAAGGGACCTGGACAGGCTGGATCAATGGGCCAAGGCCAATTGTATGAGGTTCAATAAGGCCAAGTGCCGGGTCCTGCATTTTGGTCACAACAACCCCATGCAAACCTACAGGCTTGGGGAGGAGTGGCTGGAGAGCTGCCCAGGAGAAAAGGACCCAGGGGTGCTGGTTGACAGCCGGATGAACAGCAGTGTGCTCAGATGGCCAAGAAGGCCAATAGCATCCTGGCCTGCATCAGGAATACCGTGGCCAGCAGAAGTAGGAAAGTGATTATGCCCCTCTAGTCAGCACTGGTGAAGCTTCACCTCAAGTACCATGTTCAGATCTGGACCTCTCACTTTAAGAAGGACTTTGAGGTGCTGGAGTGTGCCCAGAGGAGAGCTACCAAGCTGGTGAAGGGTCTAGAGAACAAGTCATATGAGGAGCGGCTGGGGGAGCTAGGGATGTTTAGTCTGGAGGAGGCTGAGGGGAGACCTCATTGCCCTCTACAACTACCGGAAAGGAGGCTGTAGTGAGGTGGGTGTTGACCTCTTCTCTCAAGTAAATAACAACAGGACCAGAGGAAATGGCCTGAAGTTGTGGCAGGGGAGGTTTAGATTGGATATTAGGAAGAAAGAGTGGTCAGGCAGTGTAACAGCGTGCCCAGGGAGGTGGTTGAGTCACCATTCTTGGAGGTATTCAAGAAATGTGTAGATGTGGCACTTCTGGGCATGCTCTAGTGGCTGAGGTTGTGCGGTTTTTTGAGGGAGTTTTTTGGTGAGGTGTGTGTGGTTGTTGGTGTTTGGGTTTTTGTTTGGGGTTTTTTTTTGGTGCTGATGGTTGAACTCAGTGATCTCAGAGGTCCTTTCCAACCATGACGATTCTGTGATTCTGTGAATTTACTCATTTCTAATTTGAGCGGTGTGGAGATTACTCACTTCCTATTGGTTTGACCACAGCATGGATGAGCTTACCTCTTTTTCCATTTATCAATATATCACTGGTGGTACGTCTTAATGAACTTCTTTAGCAGTTCATCTTACTGCTTTTAAAGGTATTACCCACAATCTCTCAGATAAATTGTTAACTGTGTTTCTGTCATCAGAAGAAACATGTCTCTGTGGGATTGCCACTAGACCAGTAAATCATCACTGCATTTAAGCATATAAAAATATTGTAATTTCACAAATTGCAAATAACCATATTAAAAACCTGTGGTTTTTTCTCTGATTTCTAAACTACATTTCCCAGAAATCTCAGGTCTAGAGTCAAAGTGCACATCCATCTCTTGCTATAACAGCTCTAGCTTTCTGGTGCAGTCTCTTGTTAGGGAAACAAGGCGAACAGTAAGTGCAGAAAACCACAAAATAGCATCTTTTTTCCTCTCTTATCAAGAAAATATTCAACAGATTTCAGCCACCACTAAGAAACTTTATAACAGCAGCCATATTGTAAAGGTTCAAAGAGGAGAGAAAGGGGCTCGAGCGGTTCACCCCTTCTTTTTTTGATTTTACTTGATACCTGTTGAAACCCCCCCCATGGGTAGTAAACACTCTCATTCAAAAAGGGAATGAGGACACAGAGTGAAGGTTTCTATATGTTGTTGCTTTATAGACAGAATTAGGTGTACAAATGTAAATATAATAGAAGCCACAGGGGTGCAAAAGATAGAAGATTATTATAATAAAGGAAAGATTTGCAGAGGGGGTTCTTACACTCCCAGCTCGTTGTATGTAGCAGCAGCGGCGGCTCCTGGGCGAACTCCAGCGGCTGGTGATCGGGCTGGAGGGCAGCGACATGCACCACGTGAGCGGCAGCGGCGTGGCAGCGCTCGTGGCTCAGACAGTGGCACGCAGCAGTGCTTGATGCTTGGGCAGCGTGGTAGCGCTTGGGCGGCAGCAGCAGCGCCTGGCGGTGGCATGCGGCAGCACCTGTGCGGTGACGACTGTGCCCGGCGGTGGCCCGGCTGGGTCTTGGCTTCTCCCAGCTCGGCTTGGTCCGGCGGTGGTTCGGCTCGGCAGCTCAGCTCTTCCCAAATCAGGTTCGGCGCCGCTCGGCTCTGGCCCGGTCGGCCCCATTGGCTTCGCCCAGCTTTTCTCGGTCCCGATGCTGGTCCTGTTGGCTTGGGTTTGTTATTCTTTTCGGGAGCAGGCAAAGACCTCAGCTTTCTACTCTAAAAGAGTAATAGGATTTCAGCTCTTCAGCCTTCGCGGGGCGCACAAGGAGCCAGACGCAGATTCCTGCTTCCTCTTTTGAGATTAAAACGGCCCCCTCCCCCCGCACCATTCAGGGACTTTCATCTAGGTTAGGGTGACCCATCTCAGGTGCCGCAATGCATTAATGCATTATTCATTTGCATACCAACCCTGGCTCAGCCAATCAGAGCACTCACAGGGAAGCAGGCCCCTCCCTGAGAAGCCTGGTTCCTGGTGCCATAGGTACTAACCATGCAAGCACAGCGTCCATTTAGTCTCCCTTATGTAGTGAAATAGTTTTATGGGAGGCATGCTTTCTGTGGTAAGGGGCACAACCCTTACACATATGTTTGGGTCATATTTTTTATCTTGTAATTGAGCTTTTAAACATTAACTTTTTCCTAAGAATGACTCATTAAAGGACTTGATAACCATCTCTGCATATAAAAACAGGACTTCATAGGCTTTGTTAATATTGAAATTATTCATTTGTTTTATGGTATACTGCTTATTATTTTGAGATAAATCTGTATGAATGTGCACCATCCTGTTTGGAATAAAAATAACATCTATCAAGTTTGTGTATGTTGTTTTTTAAAATTACTCTGATGATACATATTTATGTACACTTGACAGTACATCATCACCACATCTCAAAAGCTAATCACATGCCTTCCAATGCTTGACATTTTTAAATAACAGATGAGAACCTCTGGATTTTTTTCCCACGCATGTGAGATGCAAAAAAAAGCTCCTAAATGTGATTTTTTCCCCCTCCTCCCAGAAACGATGGCCTTCTAAGAAAAGAAAACACATTTAAAATTGCTATTTTTAAAATTATCGTGATTTTTTTAAATTAAATCTAATAATGGGAGTAGGGAGAGGGGGAGTCCAGGCATTAGTTTTGAAAACACAGAATTGATGATACTAATGTTGCCAACCCAAACATGAGGACTTGTTTAGCTTCCTGTCTCTTCCACCAAGCCATATCAAGGACCATCTACTGCTCTTACCTGGGAGGGGCTGGATTTCATTTAAAGCTACAGTAATGACAGTGCAGAGCTATCTGTCCATTCATTAGCCTGCTTCTTAAGAGTTTGATCTATTTCTAGTGTCTTAAGTCTGAGAAACCTGCCCATTAAAGAGGTTTTCAGGTGAAGATGATGCCTAATGAGTAGATTTATAAGGCTGTGTGCAACTAAATTTACCCTTCACTCATTCTTCATCTGTTGTTCAAAACATTTGTCTCTTTTACACTGGTATTTTAATCTTTGCCTCTGTGTACCAGGTTTTGACTAATGTAGCTATGTTGTCACACTGCAGTTCTGTGACATAATTACATTAGCTATATTAACTTAGTTATATAGAAATGGCCATACTTTGGAAATAATCTAGAAAGGATTGTCTCTCTTCCCTTTACAGTTTTCAATGATTCATCAAATAATCTTGTTTGTGTCATGTCCTCCCCCAGGTCACTGAATTATGATGATCGTTTATCTACAAATCTTTCCTACATTTTCTTTCTGTTACAATAAGCCTTTCTTTCATCAGGATTATCAGCAAAAGCTGCAGGATATTTTATCTGGCTGCAGTTCAGCTTCATGTGGGGGTGCTCACATGCACCCTGTGGTATTTTGTGCAGTTATAAGCAATTTATAAGATGTTTAAAAGTGCATAGTTTACTTTTCAGATTTAATTCTTTTCTTGAATACAGGATCTGATTAATCTCAGTACAAGATTTCTGTAGAGACGAGGGTCTAAATCTTAAGTGGTGTTGACTGCCTCTACTCTTTCATCACCTTCACTGGAGCTGAAGGTTCTCAGCATTTTTTTGGATGCAGCCCTAACATACCTTACATGCATTGTAAAAGATGTTTAAAGTATTCTTCCCAAACCAAGCACAGGCTAACAGAGCAAGGGCCCCAAAGGGCAGTAGCTTCTCTATTGTACTTTCCTGGCATGACACCTGCACTCCTGCACTGGGGGTTCAACTAGATGACCTTTAAAAGTCTCTTAAAATCCAAACCATTCTATGATTCTAGGATTCTCTGAAATCATTGTGTGGCCACCATAGCCCCCATCTCTCCCTCATATAGTGTGCTCCCTGAAAGCTGCAAAGCATGAGGACAGGTGACCTAAAGAAACATGCAAAATAAATCCTGTAAGATGCTGGGCTGGCAGGTGCTGGGCTCCTGTGATACCTACCATCCATGATGGCAAAACAAGTAGAGCACGGAGCAGAAATGAGTTATTTCATTACTTCAGCAAATGAAGTCTCCATGACCTTACCTCAGTACAAAGTCTTTGTTTGTCTGTGGCTTCTAGAATAAATTTCTTACTGCTTTTTGAAAAGAAAGGATGAAATGAGTAAAGGTGCCAGTGTGCCTGTGTATGTGTACTTGTGCCTCCAGAAAAGTGAAGAATTGGGGCATCTTTGGAGAAAGTATAAACAATTCCTGTAGGACAGACAGGTTTCACACTAGGGTGTAAGTGAAAAATTTTCAGTCCTCTTTAGGTGCAGACAATTATTTTTTTCTACACATTCCTACAGGGGTTAGTACATTGGAGACTAACTTTGTGACCTTTACATGATGTTGTGATATAAACATCAATAAGGAATGCTGTTTGTGATAGTAGGAAATGGTGGGACAATATAATCTGTCAATGGAGATTTTTTATATAAAAAAAGAGTAGCTGTAAAGTAGCTATGTTTACTCATAAGGCCATAAACAAAGAAAATACACACTTCTTACTAAGAAATGTTTTGAAAAGGTCTCTGCATATATGACAATGCATGTAACCCAATGATAATTCTTCCTTTTTAAATGGTTTTCTATTGTCCAGTCTAGCTAGAGAACAAAAGCAGTAAAGAATCTAGGAATCCTGACTGCTAGATTGTCTCATTTTCTGTGTTAAGCTATTACACATCCTCTTCCTCCTCCCCAAGCTGGCACCACAACACAGAATTGCTGATTATCAACTTTAAATTACTAGTCCCCAACCTCCTTCCACATCCAGAGTAGAGCCCTGAAATCTAGTACCCCTCTGTGGGATGTTCCTCACCATTTCACACTGTGTCTGTAGGGTCTCTGGATGCAGGGGAGTGTTATGCTGAGTAAATTATTCCCTCTAAAGTGATAGAAAGCTTTATTCACAGAATCATTATGGGCTTGTTTGTGTCCATGCCAGAGCTAATACGGTCTTTTGGTTTTGCTCTTTGTTTGGTGTAACAGGGATCTTTCAAACTACAGTTGATTGTTACGCCATTGCCTACTGAGTCTCCATGAGCCGTAAACTGCGAACGTATTTATTGCTTTTATCAAATACAGTCACTTGGCTAAATGTTTCCTTATTATATCTTTTCTTCCTTTAGAAAGTCATAACTTGGTTTGGTTCTAAATGCAATGTCCCATTTTGTCCACAAACAATGTATCTCACAACCAATGGAGCATAGAGGTAAGGGTGTAAAACCCCTCTTCTGGCTGACAACTGTAGGTGTCCATTTACTTTTGGCAATAAAAAAAAAGACATGTATTTTTCTAGAAATTTCTTTTCAACTTTTATATTGTTGTATGGGTGCTTTTCCTTTGTAATGTGAAAACCAAATCTTAATTGTCTGTCATTCCTTAGAACTGCATTGTGTCAGCTCCTGTAAAGATTGCCCTATTAATAAATCTTACTTTTTGGTGTAATAATACAGAGCAATTTGTTTCCTGTAAGTAGCAGAAGTGTGCGCTTTGGAAGAATTTTATATAGGACAGTAAGTATTCAAAGGGCTTTAAGGGTGGCTATTACACATTGACAAAAAAGGATTGTAAGAGTACAGAAAATGTAAGGTAGCAATTTCCAGAAAAATTGGGAATGAATGGTGATATAATAGAAAAATGGTGCGCAGAAGAGAGTCAGCAGAGAGTGGAAAGAGAAGAGATGTGTTAATTGGAATAAGAGTGAAGGAAAGAAGGATTTTGGAACCAAAGGAAAGAGAAGCACTTTGGTAAAATGAGCCGTTGTATTGAAAACATACAGGAAATACAGCATTTCTTGGTATTTCTAAGAATTTTTGGTAACTCAACAACTATATTTTGAAAATAAAAATGAAAACTGTTTTCAAGACTGTAATCCTACAGCAGATGTAGTAATTCTGGGATTACTGAGTAATTTTCTGTTTCTCCTACTTATTTCCATGGCTATAGCTTCCTTTTTGAAATCAGAATCTGTTACTTCTCCTTCAGACTGCTGTAGCTTTTCTGATGGTCTTCCTTGGAGGTGCTGACAGACCAACGCAGTTGCAGTTGTTTTGTTGATATACTGTTTGTCTGTCAAGGCATCCTGCTGATAACTTAGGGAAATAATACAACCCTTACGTGTAGAAATCAAACAACTGGCAAGGGGGTGCCTTCTGCCTTTTAATTCTTTGTCACGTGTTACTTCAGCTAGTCATTGTTCATGTTTGTCACGACATTAAGGAAATTCTAGTATACTGAATTTGACATGCCTAATGCTAGTTTTCACTGAATCACTGGCCTACTGAATGACTTTGTGTGCCTCCTGCCTCAGTGAGGAGGTAAGGACATCTCAGTTCCTTCTGTATGTACTTTGCTATCTGCTCATAGTGCTATGGAAGACAATGGTGGTATTATAAGAGATGCAAAACCTAAATGGATCACAGTAGTTTCATACAAAAGAAGCAATAGCAAAGTCAAATGATATACATATAGGACATCCTTTAGATGTTTGAGCCAGCTTTGCTGAATGGGAAGTGCCATAACTGTGAGCTAAACATTTGTTTTCATGGCTTGCAATTGGTAACAGGGAAGTTTTGATGTCATGACTGAAAAGATTGTTAAGACTTTCTTACATAAAGGACAGGGTATTGGCTGGTCTTTGTAATTAAATTTGTAATGAAAGCGCTGCTGAAAAAGTCATCTGTAGATGCTAGTCACCACATCAGTTGTTGCTCCTTATAAGGAGTATTGCTGGTGGTGTTCTCACCTAAGAGGCCTTCCTTTCTTTATCTGTTTGACTTCTGATATGGTCAAAATGGGGAAAAATTAGCATTTCCTCTCAGGGACAGGAACAAGTAAGGAGATCAGGCTTATCTTGTTGAAGACATCATATGTACCTTGTGAGATACAGTGGTACTCCCTGAGTCACTCTTGGCTTGTTCAGGGAATTTTGTGGAAGTACAGGGCCTCTGCTTTTAGTGGCCATTTCTGCTCCCTTCATAAACACTGGATACTAAAATAATGATACACCTATCTTCCCTAAGAGCACTGAAGTTTCCAGAGACTTGCCACTTCTCAGTATGCAAACAGTCTGTACGAAAAAATACTTTCCTATTCCATTTACTTACAGAAAATGGAACAGTAGATAGAGTTAGACTCAATTCAACCAAGACAAGGGTGATACTGGTATGTAGACATATCTAAGAGGAAACATTTCAGGATGATGAAGGCATACCATCAATGAAGAAACAATTTTCACAGTTCTGCCAAAAGACCCAGTGTGTTTGTTGCACTAAGCACAAAATATTAAAGAACATATACACGAAGCAAGTTTCCTTGGACCTTAAGATATACTGAGAATCCCTCATTTTACTCAGTACCCAACTCGAAATCTCTGCTTTAAGAGTAAACTATTACTGAAAGATTAGAGCATGAGAATGGATACACAGTGTCAAAACACACCCTCGTTTAAGCACCCTTCTGGGGTTTGGCCTATTGGGTGTGTGTTTTTGGTTTGTTTTGTTGTGTTTTTTTTTTTCATTTAAGCATGATTCATTGAATAAAAACTTCACACACAGAGAGAGAATTCTTACAGCATAAGACAAATCTCTAGCTATGTAAACCTCAAGTACTTATTTAAAGGAGCTTACTTGTACTTCTTTTGATAAGTCTACAACTTTCCATTTCTTTTCCTCCAGTTGTTACTGTTTAGCACTCTCTGTGTTCTGCATCTGGGTTTACAAGATGCTACTGACCACACAAACCAAATTTAATATCCTCTGTTTGGATTCCTACCAAACCACAAAACCATAGATCCTATTCTTTTTTGATATTTTTTTCTGTCACTCACTTTTTTTCTTTTATGTGATTCTCAATCTTGTAAGAATGAGCCCAACTTTCTGTGGTACTGGACTAATGTAACTGAAACTTAGATTTACCCCTTAGAAATTGAAACTCGGTTTCTTCTGTTGATACCAATAATACTTTTCCCATAGACTTCCTCATTCTCCCACTATTGTTTTCTGTTACAGCAAAATATTCTAATTCAATAATTTTTCAACCAATCTAATACAGCCCCAAAGTGGATTAGCCAGAAGGCACTGGTAGACTGCACATCCATCAGTTAACAGCTACAGAATCACTGGATAATTAAATCCAGAAAAAGAGCCAGAAAGGGAAGGAACAATTCATTTGTCTCCTACTTCTCCATCTGTTGCTGTTCACTCCATACAATTGAAGATCAGCTCCTTGCCCTTTCTTCTTCTAGCCACCCAAAGCTGGAAGTGGCCTCCACCCCTGGGGCAGGAGAAACAATGCTTTGAGAAACTGAATGTGACATAAGGGAGAAAAGGAGATGTCTGTTCCCCCCCTTCCCCTTTTTGTCCCTAGGCAGGAAGTTTCTTCGGAAGTCACACTAATACTACAATATCTACAAAGGGATTTGCACCATGATGGTTATGTTGATGTAACTACAGCACAGCATGCAACCCTACGTCTTGCAAGTCCTGAGTGTGGTCATTCTGTACACCATCTCTAAACTGTCCTAAAAGCAGGACAATGTATGATACCTTACTGTTATACTGAAGTAAACAGAATGTCATAATTCCATTATCAAGTGCTGGTGGTTATCTACTTTGTGTGCATTTTTATGATGAGCTTTTTTTATTTCTTCATGTTCCATCATGTTTTCACAAAATAAGGGGGTCAATTAGATTTTTTTTCTGAGCTTAATTTCTCTCTTTCTTCTCCTTTGTAAATGTCAGCAGAAGATGGAAACATGCAATTTCTCTCATCATTTCTTTTAACCATGGTTAAGCAGTTTTTCTTAGATTGCAGAAGTTATCTTCAAAAAAAAGGATGCGCTTGGACTCGTGTTCTGTTCATAACAGGATGTCTTCCTTCAAGTTGGCTGAAAAATACTATGCTACTATTAATGCTAATTAAGATGAGTATTACTATTTCTATTATTTAAGAAGGCTATTTACTATTTTTAAATAGCAAATGTATATTTACTACAAATATTTTCTATATAATTGTCTATAAAATCAATTGCATTCTGGTGTTCATCTAACTGAATGTGACTGGTTATAAAATGTGTGGAGTTTTTCCCTGCTATACTAGTATCCCTGCCATGGTCTTTTCCTTCTAACATTGTCAGAACTGCCACACTGTAAATGCTGCTTAATCACCAGTCTCATCAGTGAGTTAAAAACATAAAACTAATTTATAAATATAACAGGTCTGTTTTTCCTCTGGGATAACTGCCAGCAGATTAGTTGGTGGGGGAAAGGTGGCTAGGGCTTAGGTTTTCCTTTTCTTGCTGTAAGAAGTGGCTGTTGAGGGAGAGTTGAGGAAACCACTTTGGTCAGAAAAAGCTAAAACTTTTTGTTAGTTGATGTATGTGCTTGAGACAGACTCTGTAGCGCATTTTTGTCGGTCTGAAGTAAAACAGCTTTTTTAATGGTGTGGACCCCTCCCTGCTGCCTAGAGGGTGCTTTGAACAATTGGAGCAGAGCAGCAATTTTTTGGGGGAGGAAGATGAAAGAGCCACGAGGCCTCCAAAGGACCAGGGATGCCCATTCCACAGATCTCTAGCTCTTGTCCTAACATTTTAAAATAATCGTCTGGCATAATAAACCTAATTTTCTTGTCCTTGGACCACGAAGAAAGTAATATTACTCCTTAACTCTTCAGATCCAGATCTTTTCACCGAGGCATCCAAAACTCCCTTTTTCCAACTCCAAAAAAGGCATTTTGTAGGGTATGGCTTTATTTCTTTACCTGATCAAAGGGACTTGCGATTAAACAGAGGCCAATCCAGACATATTTACTTATAACTCGCCGTACCTTAAAGCCTGAAGCACTGAAGTGATGAAGAGCTTGTGAGCAACCCCCAAAACAGGCTCTGGTGACCTCCTGGCCACCTCACACAAGATGGCACCACGGGTGGCCTGGAGTGGGATGAGGGCAGCTTGCCGGGGCTCCACCGCTGCTTGCCTTCAGCCTCGCTGTTTCCAGCAGCTCAGCTCAGCTCTGAGCTCAGATGTATTAGTCTGGAGGGTCAGGAGAAGGTCTTTCATAATTAATTATAGTTTTACTGGAATAACTTGTATTACAGATACAATGACACTTCTGCATCTGTAAACTATACATATAACCGTCAGCTTTAAATAAGGGACTGCTAATGAAAGTATCTAAGTGTGATTACAGCTGCATACATTTTTTGATGTGTAAATGGTGCTCACTCTTGGTGCTACTTTGTGATACTTCTGACGCATAATTTATTGAACAATACAGTGTAGCATTTAGGTACAGAAGTTGAGCTTCCTCACATTATGGTCTGTCACCGCTAGTTTTGTGTGCTTTCACACCCAAACCCAGACACTCAATGCCATGCCCATGTCCAGGCACTTATGAAGCAAGTGGGAACAGGGCGGCTAAATAAAGCATCATGACAATGTGTAATGAATGCAGCACCTTCTTGGAGGAGACAGACCCTTAGGGCACCAGGTGGCACCCTGACAGAGGCTATCTCAACTTTACAAAATGGCGGAATTAAGGGTCTTACTCCTGACTCTGGCTCCCAAGCTCACTATTCCCAATACAAAACAGCCTCCAAACTCCCCACTTCCTCACAGCACATGCTGGGGTACATATTTTTGTACACATCACTGCGAAAGGAGGGGGAAGATGAGCACTTGATGGTGACAGAGGACATCTGGAACAGGTGGCCCAGGGAAGTTATGGATGACCCATCCTTAAGGACAGGTTGGACAGGACATTGAGCAATCTAGTCTCGTGGGAGGAGTCCATGCAGGAGGGGTTGGAATTAGATTATTTTTAAGGTCCTTTTCAACCCAAACTAATCTATGATCCTTCTCTCTCGCAGGACAGCAAGTCATGCCCGCTGACCACAGCAATGCTGCCATGGATTGCATTCCTTAATTTACACAAGGCCCAAATTTATCCATACCCCTTTTTACTTTCATGAAATTCCAAACCATGTTTATACCCTAAAACAGTATTTCAGTGGGTGAACCCTGTGCCAGCAACAATGTACATAATATCAGCTAATCTTTGCTTTTTAAAAATAAACTTAGAATTAAATCTTGATTACCTGCATAATTAATCCCCTTTCATATACATTTGCATGCCTGAATATTAAAGAATTAGGGCCTAAAAATTAAAAGAGAGTAAAGACTCCATTTTTGTATTTTCAAAGCTTCAGCAGCAATCATGATAGTTCACAGCACATAAATAATTCAAACTGAGCTTCCTCGCTTTTTTTTTTTTTCCTTGCAGGAATCCTCTTAGTGCTTCCTAATTAAATGAAAATATTTTATAAGCCCTCATTTTGTGACATCACAAGAGTATTTTAAACTCTGGATTACACAAGCTGGATTTATATTTTTCATATTTGTGATCTGATATTCAGAGCTGTTTTCTGAAACCATAAACCAACACAAAGTGGTGATAAAACAGGCATGCACTTTTGAAATTAATGAAAAAAACCCCACACCTACATTCTGCTAGTTTAACTCGAACTGTTAATTTTATTCGGCAACTCAGCACCTTTGCATTAAAACGCTCCAACTTCAAATAAAACAAATTTGACAAAATCCGGACAAAAATTATACATACGGGGGGGGGGGGGCGGATATATATTGAAGGATGCCAAAGCTTTGAATGATGGTGGGGTGGCGGTTTACCACTAAATTAATAAATTATCCGTTTTTAACTGTGACTGTTTCTCTCTGCTTTGCCCGGTGGTCCCGGCCTGAAGCAAGAGCCAGGGCTCCCGGGACAGGTGGTCTCGCCACCCCTGGAGGTGACCCCGCCGGCGGGGCGGGACGGCGTGCCGTGCTCCCTAGGTGGCGGCAGAGGGCGCCCTGCGCCCGCCGCAGGCAGCGCCGGCCTGTCAGTCAGCGCCTTGAGAACGTTCTGGAAGGAGCTGTTTACCTTGTCCCCCAGCGGTCTGCTGCCCTCCGGTAGGGGCCGAGGTGCGGCGGGCGGGCCCCGGCTGACCGGGTGCCCCTGTCCCCCGGGCACCCTGTGCCCCGGCACGGGCTGGGTGCCTAACCCTGTCCACAGCGGGTTCTGAGCGCTGGCTGTGGCGGCAGGCAGGGAGGAGGGGCCCCCACCCATGTCCATTCATTACGGCGACCGCCCCCACCCCTTCCAGGCGCTGCAGCCGCCGCGAGTGACGACGTGGACTTCCAGCAGCCGTGACGGGCAGCGCAGGCGGGGCAGAGACTGGCTTGGGGAGGCTCGGGACGGCCAGGGGTACTACATGGCAGTGGGTGGTTTCAGTTTCCCGGCTACGCGTACGCGAAGGGCACGGGGCGGAGAGGAGGCTCTCTGGCTTCCCCCCTTCGTTCGAAGGTCGGATCGCTGTGGTGCTAGTCCAGTCCCCGGTCCGCTTTCGGAGGCGGAAAACAAACACTGCGCCCCTCCGCGCCTCTGTCTCGGGTCCCCGCTCCGAGGCTGCCCGCCCCGCCATGCAGCTGCGGAACGCTGGCGCGCCCGCCTCTCCTCAGCACGGCCCGGCCCCGGTGGCAGCCGGCCCGGATCCCGCCTTCCCCTCGCCTTCCTCCATTTTCTTTCTCCGCCCTTTGCCGCGCTGGGCTTTCCTCACTGTTCCCGGCCCCCCAGCGCTGTGCGTGCCGGGGGGGCGCAGCTCCTGCAGGCAGATGTCCCTATGCCCCCCTCCCTCTCCCGGCCGCACGCACGCATGCATGCATTGACAGGAGGAGGCCACCTCGAGCCCCCCCTTTTCCTGCGGGCCGGCGAGAGGAGCGTGCGGGCTGTCACGGCTCGGGGGTGCCGCGGGAGGGCGACGAGGCCCGCCGGGGGCTGGCCAGGGGCACCCCTGGCTTGCGAGCGGGAGGCCCGCGGCCCGGCTGCCGCCCCCCCGCCACAAGAGGCGGGGAGGACCCGACGGCACCACGCAGACATCTTTATTTTTGGTCCTCCCCCCTCCGCCGGGCTGGGTGACAGCCTTATTTTCTTGGAGGGCCCTGCCTGGAAATAAAGACTTGAAGGGGTAGTGATTCTTCTCCCTTATTATTATTTCTTTGACTTTTCGGCTCTCTGAAACTGCAGCTCTCTCGCTGACCAGGCGCCGTGCGGCGGGGCGCGGGGCTGTGACTGTCTTTCTGTGTGGGAGTCCAACGGCGGTGTCGCCATCCGAGGGATCCGGATAGCCGCTTCTCTTCTGCCATCTCCCATCGCTAAGCCTTTGCGGGACCGGTTTCCCCGAGGCAGAGCTGGGCCGCGCTCCGCTCGCCAGCCGGATGGGGGAGCGCGGGGGGCAGCGCCGAGGCATCTCACCTCGCCCCCTAAGCATTTACTCGGCTCCTTCGCAGCCCCCAAATTAATGTTTTTATTACTATTTGGTGTAATACTATCTTCTACTGTCCCTTTTAATGCGCAGGATCCGGGGCCTTCGTGGTGACTGTTTAAAAAAAATGGCGAGGATATACTGTGTTAAGGGACTGTTCCTGCTTCTGGGCTCCTTTCGTTTTGTCTTGCCTTATTTCTAAAAAAAATACCAAATACGATCATCAAGAGTGCCCCTGTCTGCCTCAAGTGAACACGTAATACTCAGCGGCCCCGAAGTGTGTATTTAAAGACGAAGTTGCTGAAGTCATACCAATTCTTTCAAAACAATCACAGCCGTTATTTTAAAATATATGCATTACTTCCATGTCACAGTTTTAATGAGAGTTTATTGCTAGAGGAGAAGTGTACACCTCCTGAACGCTGCATTTTTTACTGTTTGCGAAGAGGAAGGTCAGTTCTGAGATTTAAAACTTTCCCCGGGTTAGACTGTGCATTTTAATTCCGGCAGCCGACCCCGCGGTCGTTAGTCATGAACAGAGGTAATAACGGGGGAATGTACCATTACAAAATAATCCGGAGGTATTATATAGAGAATGGTACGGTCATATTTTATCACTGTGGTTTATCATACTGCTTAGAGTCACCGAGGGATCGTTCTGTTTAATCCATTTTACTAAGCACTGTATAAACCAGACATAAAGACAATGCCTGGCTAGAAAAGCTGCTTCTGTTACAGACTTTGCGTTACCTCGGGTCTAATTTGACCCCGATGTATTTAAAGATGCCGGGTTGTGGGGTTTTTTTTAAATATAAAATACATGTCAATCAGAATATCTCAATCTTGTAAATACCCTATATTTAACACTGAGCTGTTTTAGGACGTTGTACAAGGCCTAGCACAGAGAGACAGGGTTGCTTGCCTTGTGCAGGAAAGATAAGAGACGTTGCAGGGGGAAAAAAAAGGCTCATTCCCTTCGCGGTGGGAGCGTGGTGGAGGAAAATTAGAGCAACAGTTCAGTGGCTAGGAACACGTCGTGCTGTGCTGCTGACCGCTCCCCCTCCGGTTTTATTTTGGGGGTTTTTTTTGTTTGTTTTTCCTTTGCTTTACTGAGATCTCGACAATGCTTTTAGATCTGCGGTAATTCTTATGGCTATTTCTGTTGCTAATTCAACGATGAGGGAGCGAAGCGTATGGGCCTGATCCTGCAGCCCTGCCTGCCCCTCCGTGTCCACCCCGCCCCGGCACGGGCCAGGGCAGAAGGATCAGAGGGTCTCAGCTGCGGTCCCTGTCACCCTGTTGATGCCGTGGTTTCCTCGCTCCCCCCGTGGGCTTAATCTGTCCCACTGTATCTGAAGTCCGAAAGCTAGGCACAGGGCTGGGTTTCAGGCACAGCACGGTTAAGTTTTAGGGGACTATGGGGGGGTTGTGTCCCCGCCTCGGAGGAAAAATCTGCTCGGTTGCAAAGGCCGGACCCGGACAAAGAGAAATCGGGGGTGTCGGAGGCATCACTCGGTTCTCGTCCCTCGGCAATTTTGCTGCAGGGTTATTCGCTGGTGGCTCTTGTTCCGTAAATATCCCCCTCCCCGAGTCGGTGCTGGTGCTACGGCGAGTTACAGAGGAGTTTAGCAGAGCCGATACTCTTACGAGGACGGCGGTAGGGATGGACAGGCTATGCTTCCAGGGGGAATGAACGAGTTTGCAGATCGTGCTCTGCAGTGCGGCTGGCACTGTCCTAACATCCCCTAAAATAGTTTTTCGTTTATGATAGCCTTTTTTTTTTTTTTTTTTTTTTTCCCTGGCTTTACTTTCTCCCGATGTTTCTACAGTGCTCACATCTGTTTATATCATCTTTGGAGCGTGGTACAGTGAATCTGAGATCGAAAATAAGTCGTAGGGCTTCTTGTTTGTTACTGTCGATGCTTAAAGTTAGGCTATTTAAATCCATAGTTAGGCCTTTTTGAAAGGTGGCCTGTTTTCTGGCCTCTGTATCCAGCAGCTTCCAGGGAGATCAATAGGAATACTGAGTGCTTAGGGAGCGGGAAAATACTTTTATTTGTATTAAAAATTGAACTAGGAGCCTAAGTGTAGTGTTCGTCTGGCAATACGTGGGACTCACGCTGTGCTTTTCTAATGGAGAGCCTTCTTGCTTTCTCCTCTTAGTGCATATTATACCCACGGTAAGTGGAGAGGGACTGGAAATTGCAATGAAGATTGAAATAAATAATAATTTCCATGGAGCATTGGTGATTAAATAACATGGGTCATTAAAACAGTTAATGGGTCGTTAATACAATAATTTATTTGAAACGTGAATGAAAGCAGAATATTGCGGGGTACTTGATAATTCAGTTTAAGCCCCTTTGCTCCGGGGAAGGAACATTTACAAAGCGCCAGTCTTGGTTTTGCTGCGTGGTAATAGTCGCTTCCCGAGAAACAGGCGAACACGCCGGCTGGGAGCCCGCTAACATGTCTGTCTGTCCGTCGGTCTTGCTGTCGGCAGGTCCTGCTCCAGCAGCAGCCGCTGACGGCGGGGAGCTGCCACGCATGTCCCCTGTCCTCTCCCACGGCCCCGCCAGGCTGGGTGCTGGCGGGGAGGGCGGGAGAGGTGCCGGGAGCTGCCGGAGCGGTTCTCGGCTCTTGGGGAGGGAAAGGGGCAGCGCTCCTCCCGGTGTCAGAGCCCGTCCCCGGGAAGGCACAGGCAGCTTCCAGTCCCGCCACTAATGCACCGCCTGGGAGAACTGGACTGTAGGTGTTCGGGTCGGTGTCCGTCTCTTCTCTCAAGGGTGACGGGAAAATGGAAAATGAACTTGGCTCCTGCACAGGGGACACCCATCAGTCTTTCTTGAAGGGCCTCATTCTGTTCCCGCGTAAGTCAATAGAAGTTTTGTCTTTCACTGCATTAAAGAAGTATAGTCAGGCCGCCCTTATCGCCTTTTTTTTCCTTCTGAAAATTATTAATTGTAATACACATGGACACAAAATACGCAATAAAATCCCCCCAAAACAACACACAGTAAAAGCCCGAATTAAATCAAAACCCAAACAAAACCCCCAAGAGCCTACAAGCAAAAATACTGAAATCTTGCTTCGTGAAATCGCTGTTGTGAAATAATTAATGAAAAAATATTCTTTCTAATTAGGGAAAATTAATAGCTATCGTAGCCTTGTTACCTAAAATGCTTGCTTGTTAAACTGTTGGAGTCATATTTAAAATGTTCCGTATGTCTGTAATAGCCTGTTACTAAGAGATCTTTAAAGTCTACGGTTTCAGCCAATATTCTACCTATAAAATTAACAAATAGGCGATCGGAATTTTTAAGAATTTATCTTGTGTTGCTCTCTGAGCACAGGGACAGTGGTTTCTCCCCCCACCAACTATAAATTCTTCAGCATCAACAGGCTTCCCTGGACGGCAATGACAGTTTTCGGGAATGGTTGGTTACTTTCCAGTAATTTCCAGATAAACTCCGATGCGGTCTCGTAATTAGTTCCTGTATTTATATGTTTATGATTTAAAACTAATTGCGGCAAAGCAACCCTTGATAGTGGAACGTTTATAATCTATAGCGTTGATTAGCTTCCCAACAGGGAGCTCTCTTCTGTATTAATTCTGCCCCCCGCCCTCATTTTACTACTGCTTCCAAATAATCCCGCATCCTTCCAGCGGCAAAGCCGGGGGATCTTCTTCTAAAATGTTATTTACGCGAAATAACGACGCGTTTGAGCATCCACGAAGTACTGATTTCCAGTGTCTGTCCTTAAAATACTACCCCAAGTAACATCCCACGTTGTCTTCAGGGCAGACGTTTGCTCTCCCAGCTCTTCCTGTGTCCTATTAATAGGACAAATCAGCCTGCACATGACCCTTCCTACATATATTCGGCGACAATATGCTTTGACTTATCGCTGGCTGCAAAATGGGTCCCTTAAAAAATTTGAAAAAAAGGAAAAAAAAAAAGAAAAAAGAAAAATCTCTTTTCCCTTTTAAAGCACTTCAATGAGGAGCTTGGAATGGAAGAGTCGCATGTGTACATGCCTACAAGCCAGGTTAGGAGCGGACCCTCGCCCGCACCTTGACAATAGAAATCTGTTGGCTTTTGTTAAACAAATTGTGTTTAGTTTGGTATTTTTATTTTTATTTTTCGCAGGGAAATGTGTTTTGATTGGTATACAAAAAGCAGAGCGACCTTCCGGGACTTGCTGCTTATTTCCCCAAACTTTCTCAAGAACTATTAGGGGGAGAGGTGAAAGCACTTATTTAAAAAGTTTCATATTAAGCAAAAAAAACCCCCACAAAACCAAAAAAACCCCCTCAAGGAAAACAAACAAACAAAAACAACCAAAAAACCCACCCCAAAACCACAACAAAACAACCCAACTCTTTTAGATTTGTTTTTAAATGTAAATTTATCATTTACTAAGGGAGAAACTCAGCGCCGGCTGCCTCCGTGGAAAGGATGCCGAGTGGAAGAGATGAGCGCAAAGGCGTGCTAAAAACCCCCTTAACATAATCTCTGTAACCTAGGTGCCGACAAGGACCATCGCCCATCCCGGCAGGTCAACTCCGCGGCAAGCGGGAACCTAAACTAAGCTGCAGTGGGGGGCTCCGGCTGCAGATGTGCTTGTCCCATCCCCTACCCCCCCCCCCCCCTAAAAAGCGGTGCCTGCTTTTTGCTAGGTCTCTTGAAGTGATGGAGGACGCATCTGAGGGAAAATGGTCGATTTTGGGAGGTGTTAGGAATGAAGGAGAACAGCTGGTGAAGATGAGCTGAGAAGCTGCCTCCATCTCCCCCCAAATCACCCCTCCCCATCCCTCATTTTTTTAGAGATTAAAACCAGAGTGTATTTCCCCAGCAGGTACCTAAAGCCAGCGGCTCGTGCTCCCATTTCGAGCTGTCATCCCCTTTTCGTTTAGTGGTAGGCTTTTGTGTGTGTGCTTGTGCGGTTTGTTTCTGAAAAGTAGCTAGAAATCGCTGTTATTTATTGTAAGCACGAAAAAAAGAAGTGAAATCGCAGTCTGGTGGGAGAGAAGAGTCCTCAGTGTCCTAGCAATTAAAATAAGGGTGTCAACTGCAGTATAATCAATTTTAAAGGAGGGGTGCTTTATTTCAATAATTTTTTTTTATTTGGTTTTTTGTTTGTTTGTTTTTGGTTTTTTTTTGGCTCTTCCCGCTTAGTATTAAAGTCATGCAGGAAGAAGACATTTCTTCTCCGTGCTCGTTTAGGCTAGCCCTCCCTTGGAAACTCCAGACCGGAGGAAAACAGGCATGCATGGCTTTTTTTTTTTTTTTTTTTTTTTTTTTTTCTTTCCCCCTCCCTCCCAAGATGTTTGTCGCGCTGCAACCATTATTCTGAGGAGTCTGCGATGTTTTCACTCACTGCCCCTTTTTTATATCGCAGCCGGCTCAACATGAGACTTCGGAGCAGAAATAAGGGGAAAAAATCAAGAAAAAAACATAATACTAATAGTAAAAAAGAAAGCAGCCTTCGCCCTTCTCTCCCCATAACCCCCAAATTAAGCTTCCCCCCGAGCAAGGCTTCCCTTGTCCCGCCTCGTCGCTCGGAGAAATAACCCGTCGTCCCGTCGGCACGTTTAAGAGTCATTTTAATCTGTCTGAACTTTGAAACAAAGCTGGTTTCCGAAGGAAATTTCCACTACTGCTGCTGCCTCGCACCAGAGGGCGCCGGGAGCCTTCCCAGGCTGCTGCCGGCTTGGAAGTACTGCTGGAAATTAACTCTTTGGGCTCTCTCCCTAACCGCTGTTTTAACCTTTTCCTTGAAAAATACACAGTCTGATTATAACTTTTTTTTTTTTTCCTCAAAAATGCGTGTTTGTTTTGTTTTGTGGTTGTGGGTTTTGGGGTTTTTTTTGCCGCCCATGTATTGCCCTTTCCCAGCGCTTCACCCTCCCGCAACAGCCCCCCCCGAGGAGTCTTAGGAGATTTACAGCTTCTCTCAGTCTCTGCTAACTTGGTTCTAATTAAGTCACTGGATCACGTTTGCGTGACATTAGCGTGTTTTCCCTCATAATTGTCTGGGATAAAAGTTTGTCTGGCTGTGTTTGAGCTTAAAGGGTCACTTAGGGCTCTTCAAACAGAACAACACTGAAGCTCGAAATGAAGCCAGTGAAACGCTCAAAGCGATTTCATTTTGATACCTGTAGCGTTCAGCTTTGTCCCTGAAGAGTGCGAAGCCACCCCCCCGTATTGACGCTACACAGTCAACGTTTTTGTTACACTGGGACCTGAGGAAATTCAAAGTTAGGTTTCCCATGGCAGTTACCACGGGGCACCGTCATGTTTGTGCCTGATGTGTTTCTGTGCTGGGGTGCTGTGTTGTTACATCTTTACTTTTCGTACCTACAGGCTGGCACATGCACAACTGCACACGTACAAAATTGCGTTGTGACTTGTGCTGAGCACCTGCCTGCTTTTAAACCGGTGGGAGGGAAGCATCACGCCACAGTTCAAAGAGTAGCACGAGAATAAGTAACCTCAGCCCTAACAGCAAATCCTTCAGGAAATTATGGAAGACTTTACCATTAACAGGGGATTATAAACCCTAAACTTCAGCAAGAGCATTTCTTGTGTTTATCTGCATATGTAAATATTGGTGCTTACCCACTGAGACACGGTTTTCAGGGCAATGTTAGTTGATTATTCACTGGAAAAAAAATCCAGAAGGCAATTTGAAAGGTTTTTTTCAGTGTGACTTCTTTTATTCATACATGGTATGTGTGTGTATGTATACATATATATACACATTAAAAAAAGTACTGAACAGAAATTATTAAAAAAGAGCAGGTGGGCAAATCTTTATTATTACTTTGTTTATTTATTATAGCAGTCTGTTTCCAAACACCATGCTCTCGATTCTGATGAGCTGTTGAGTCCCCGAGTGTTCATTCCTGTTTGAATATTTTGGAAGCAATTTAGCTGCTTATCCTATACACCTCTCCCTTACTCACTGAAATGGGCTCAGCTGAAAACTACATCACAAGTATTTCAGAAACTACTCACTGCTTACATATTAAAGAGAAAAGAAGATACAGGCCTGAATGTTGATATTGGGTGACTGCTGTTCTAATACTATCCATACTGCATCTGAGATTTTGTGGAAAATTAATTTAATACTAGCCAATGCTTAAGTTTCTGCAAAAATCTTCATTCAACCGGCAAATTAAAAAAAAAAAAATCACCTTTGTCCCAGCTCAGTAGCTTCATTGCAAGCTTAGATTCTTTTTCTTTAAGTAAGTTTTCTTTAAATTCTTAGATTCTGTTTTCTTTAAATATATGAAACTATACAGCTAAATGAGAAATGTAATTTTTAATTCCTGTGATTTTTTTTCTTCATTTCAGCTGTTAGATGTGCTAATTAAACACCAGCTGTTTGAGATAAATGTCTGTGGTCAGATAAATCCAGTGGATGAATTTAAAATATGAGCAGATAAACAGTTTGTCTGGCTTATAATTGTTAACGTGGTGGGGACTGGTATCCTGATGCAGTTGCTATTTTAAGGGATGTCAAACAAGTTTTTTGGAAATATACCATGCAGTGGAGGATACTTTAGAGAAAAACTTCTGCTGTTAAATTCATATCTAGGGCACTATAGCAGAGGAATATCTAAAAGACAGGAGAAGATCCCCCCCAACCCCCCCCCAAGAAGATGGAAGAACAAACTAAATATTAGGATGTGTAATTTCCATCTTTACTGTAAACTTTTATCAAGAAGCTAAATACGCTTTTGCTACTCATATGTCACTTAAGGCTCAACAGAAAAGCAAAATGCATGACCTAAACAATTATTAAAAAAAACCCCAAACAAACAAGCATAAAACATAAAAAACAACACATAAAAACATTTTAATACTGGACACTGGTGGCAAAACTCAGTTGAAGAGAAATGGTGTTTGTCCTTGCATTATTTAAATTAAAATGTGGATTTTAAAAATTTATGGGACTGTTCCTTCATTTATCTCATTTAATTTGTTATCTGTCAATCACAGAAAAAGAAAACGGATCAAAGACTGCTGAGTTTACTGAAATGCAAATCCCTTTAAAGAATCAGATTTTATCACTTGCCAGTTCATGTTGAGTTTTATCTTTGAAGTGTGTGCGTAAGGTGAGAATTTATGTCTCAGAGCAAAGAAGACAGTGTGTTGGATATCATGAGAAAGGATCCTAAAAGGACACAGAAACTTCCCAATAATACACTTAAAATACACTGTGTTTCTCTGTGCCCAATGTGCTGTGTGTGGTGGAACTCTGATATTCAGAGCCCACTAACTGTTACCTGCACAGAGGTCTCAATGGATGTTAATGTCTGGCCATGATAGGGACTGGTGCTTGATAACATGCTTAACCTTTTTTTTTTTTTTTTTCTTTTGAGGGGTGGGGGGACTTCGGAGAAACTTCTTGACTCTTAGAACAAAGTAGAAAAGAAAATCATGTTAAAATGCCTTTTGGCCCTTATGCCATTTCCATGGAAGCTGATGGTAAAAATCCTCTTTGGCTTTACTGGGAACAGTACTGAGCCATTTAAATGCTGTGTTGTAATATAAACCTTTTAAGTCTTAAATATTTCCATACAGTGGAGCAAAGCAGTTTCAAACGTCATCAGAAAGACTGCTTCTTGTTAGGCTGTTACAATGTGCTATTTCTGTTCAAATAACGTTTACTAATACGAGAGACAAATAGATTTATTCAATTTGGAAGTCTGACACTACAGTTGGGTGTTCACAGCTTTTATACATTATGGTATTTATGAAAATAATTTTAACTCTTCGGTTGCATAAAACAAAGCACAGATGTCTACCAGCAGCATTTCCTCATCAGGCCTTTCAGCTTAGCCTTACTGGAGTGTAGCGTAGGACTCGGCTACAGTTAAGATCAAATATGGGTTAGAAGAGGGAGAAGGCACATGGAAGGAGGAAACAATTCCTTTCCCGGCTGTCCCAAGTTTTCCACCTGTAGGACCTCAGAAAACTGTAAGTTCTCATCTTTGGATCTTCTTCCCTCCTTGGTGGTGACTTTAAAAAGGTTTAAGTGAGAGAACAGTAGCAGAAAAAGCCCTCAAAATGTGCTCTGAGAAGGTCAGGGAGGTTTCCTTCCCCAGATATACAGGGGCCTTCAGGGTTCAAAACAGACTGTTTCTATGCTCATGAGTTGCTGTGATGTCCTGCACAGCACTGTGCCTTCTGACCAAGGGATTTCCATGAAATAGTTGTTTGTTTGTTTATTTGTTTGGTTTTTCCTCTGGAGTTAGTTTGGATGGGTAAGCACAACTGAACAGCAGTCATTTAGTCATTCAGGTCTTATCAGTGATCTTCTAACAACGGAGTATTGTTCAGGTGAATATTAATCTGACCTCTTACCGAATAACACTGCAGGTCTCTCTCTTCTTTCTCTTCGTTTGTGTCCAACTGCAATCTCTTGTCAGCCACTTAATTACAAACTTTTCAGGAGAGGAACTGTCTTTATAGTTGGTGTCTTCACAGCATCTTGTGTCATGGCCCAGGATTACAAATATTGGTGATTAGATCTACCAAGCTGGTGAAAGGTCTGGAGAATAAATCCTATGAGGAGAGGCTGAGGGAACTGGGATTGTTTGGTTTGAAGAGGAGGAGGCTGAGGGGAGACCTCATTGCCCTCTACAACTACCTGAAAGGAGGTTGCAGGGAAGTGGAAGTTGGCCTCTTCTCTCCAGTGAATAATGACAGGATGAGAGGGAATGGCCTGAAGTTGCACCAGGGGAGGTTTAGATGAGGTTTAAATTCGAAATAATTTCTTTACTAAAAAAGTGGTTGGATACTGGAACAGGCTGTCCAGGGAGGTAGAAGAGTCACTATCCCTGGAAGTATTTAAAAGAAATATAGATATATTGCTTAGTGACATGATTTAGGCACTGAACAGGTAGATTAGGTTATGGTAGGTGGATTTAGGTTATGGTTGGACTTGATGTTCTTTAAAGTCCTTTCCAACCAGGATGATTCTATGATTCTATAAAGTGATAAAGTGCCTTCATCTGAAGAAGGACAGGCCAGTCTTTCAAAATCTGTATTTCCAAGCAGCTGATGATTAGCAAAGAGAGAGAGGGGATAAAAATTTAAAAAACACAAACAAACAAGCAAAAAAAACAACCCCCAAAAAACTCAAAGAAAAAAAGTGAGAGGGAGCAGTACACATCTTGGTGAGGAAGGAGACTTTCATTGTCTCTGCAATTCCATTGATTCAGGAAATATCTGCTGCTCCTTGTAAGAAGTTTATGTCCTAAAAATGTTGAAAAGTGTACTACAAGGGAAACCAAAGCCAAAAATGACAAGCTATAAAACTATATGAAGGAAAGATACCTTTCTGTGAGAGGGTTTAAACCGTGGCCTTTTCAGAGAAAAAAGAAATGCTACCAACAAAGCGATGATGAAAGCAGAGGAAACAGAAAAGACTTCTGTAATGGTACTTGTACATTTAATAGCAATTGGGTAAACTGTCCTTGTGCTTTGGGCCTGATCTGGAAGAACATCTTAACCAGATTTATCTTAGCACCACGATGGTACCATATTTAGATCACTGTTTCATATGTTGTGGGTCAAAATTGGTCCCAACTGTTAAAGGGTAACTATCAGGAGAAGCTCAAACCCCTTTAAGTCAATGGCAGTATGCTTCCTCCAGTGAGAGGAGTGAAAATGCTCTATAATTTTATCCTGAACACAATTACTGGCATCCACCTTTAAGTCACTGAAACTGATTCAGTGTCTCTTTTGGAGATGAATGAATGTAAACATTTGCAACTAGTGGTTACAGCCAGTTGTGCCTTCTTTATCTTCAGGACTTGAACTGCTGCTTATTCAGAGACTTGCATGAAGATATAAAAACTGAGCTTCACATAAAAACACTCAGAAAACACAGAGATGGATACGCTGAATACCAAAAAAGCTCTTAGGATTATGGATCTGTGCAAAAATGCAAGTATGAAAATGACCAGATTTTTATGAACAGAGTTCTTTGGGCATGCTCTAACTGCATTGGGAAGAAAGATTGTATTTATTGTTCAGATTAGTGCAACGTAGTCCATTTTGACTCTAATCTTTCCCTTGGAAGAAAACCAGATTCTTTCTGTAGATATTCGATTGAGTGGGATGGAAACAGGAATCTCAGTGGGATTTTCAGGTGGAGAAGCAATGCAAGACTGGGCCAGTCCACATGCACTGGCATCAGCAGAGTCTCCATGACTCCTTTGTTGTTGCTTTCATTTAGTAACTCACCTAACTATGTTCTTATCTGTGACTGGAACCCTGAAGCACTGTTACGTAATACAAGTGCAATACGAGAATCAATACAAAAATGTATTCCTTGCTTTTCACCTAATATGCATCTGAAGCTAAAGCCACTAAAGTATTCCTCCTTTCATTACTTCATTGTGACAAATTCCACTCCTTTACTTTGCTGTCAGTCTTTTATTCCATTCTATTGTTGGTTTGCAGCAACTTAATTTTAGATTGAATTTATGAGCACGAATACCACCATTTACCAATGCTCCTCTGTCCACATTTGTGATATTTTCCAATACACTCCAGTGAAGCAAAAGGAAAAAAGTATGGTAGGACAGCCTCCTGTTTTGATGAAAAATTGCTAGCAGTTATAACATAATTAACTTAACCAACAAGGCAATAAAAATTAAGTTCTCTGTTCATGCATATCCCACATTAAGACTAAATTTCCTAGAAGTTGTGCACTGAAATATCTTCCAACAGGCCTTTACTGTATAACATTCATAATGTTTTGTATTCAACAGCATTGTTTCCTTAGGTCTTTTGGAATGCAGCAAGAGGACTGCAGCTGAAAGAGAAGCAGTGATATACATGACCAAAAAGTTGTATTTTGTCAGTGGGAAAGCTTAGGGGAAATGTTAAAAGTTATATTTTTCTCTGACCAGACTTGACTTGAATTATCAATCCATAAGGTAATTACTTTTTGTATTACTGAGGAAGTAATATTTTTGCTATTTGTAAGTGAGTATTTATAAGTTTCGCTAGAGTAGTAACTACCTATCCAATCAATATCAATTTTTTTAATCTCTTTTAATCTCTTGAATATTTAAATATGTTTACAAAAAAAATTCAAGTTTTTTTAGAATCATGGAATTATTTAGGTTGGAAGGGACTTTGGAGGTCATCTGGTCCAACCTCCTACTCAAAGCGGACCTAACCTACTAAGCAGGGTTTGGGCCCTGTTTTGGGTTGGGTTTGTTGGTGTTTTTTTAATTATTATTTTTTAATTTTAATTTTTAATTTTAATAGCAGTATTTTATGGCAATAGTTCTTGCCGAAGACCTTGTTCCAAACCAACATCCATTTACTAGAGTTCCCTTTTAATCTTCTCTGCTCTTATTCTACCCTGTAGTTACCTTTGGAATCAACAGTCCCTGTTCTTATAACAGTTCAAGTTCACAATTTATTTTGCTTTCACCTCTTGCATCAAAAAGGGGAAAAAACTGAGATTAATCTGAAGATACAGGGGAAAATGTAGTTTGGAAAATGTTGCTTTCTCCTGAGTCAGAGGGTTTACAATACCATATTCAAAAGTACAACCACATTTTCAAATAAAAATTATTGCTTTAATGCTAAAGATAATTAAACCATTCTTCCATCTTCCATTCTTCCAGCCTGGAAGAAAATTACTTGATTTTCCATATACTTCCAAAGATGACAAGCTGCTGATTTATGTTTCTACTCAAGTTATAGGAGAGCTGAACAAAATGTAAAACTAAAGGCCTAGCTTTGCTCTCAGCTGTTATGGTATAATTCCAGCTCAGCTTCTCCCATGTTGATGAATTTATTCCAGTTTTACACTGCTGTGACCAAACCAGGATTTATTTTATAGTCTGCATCGAAGAATTGGATAGTTTCCTTCTATTTTCAGAAGATGAGCTTTCTCTTAGTTCATCTGCAGTCTCCCTCTTTCCCATCCTTTTCCTATTTTATATTTTTAAAGTGTATATTTAAAAGAACAGTGACAAACTCTCTACTTGAAAAACTGTGTTACACACAAAGTCTTGCAAACTCTTGTTTTTAAAAGAGAAATCCACTGCAGACCATGAAAATGTGCTGTGTAAGTATGAGGAATGCTGCTGTTAAAGAGTCTTGGACTCTTTATTTAGTTACTTAGTTACCAATTTTAAACTTGCCTTGTCATTGATTTAGTGTCTGCTTTCCTTTACATCAATACAGATACATGTAGACAAAACAGTGAGACTTGCTTTGAAACCCTCAGAACCAGCTTTTGCAGAAGACCCCTTGAAACTTGGGAAGGATCCTGTGGAGGATTTGGTCATGTTTAGAAACCATCCAAAGTAGCTATGACAACTTAATGTTCCAGGGCCAAGATCTTGTGCACATACCAAATCTCTGACACTATCCAAGATCTTTATCCAATGTCAAGAGGAAACTGTAAAATTAGAATGGCCTAAAACAACCCCTAGAGAGTATTGCTGATTCCTGAGAAGATTTTTTTCTTTACATCTTGGAGACAGCTTTTTCGTAAAAGGTCTAAACCAGAACTTTTGTAAAAGAAAATAATATAGTGAAATTACTGAGGCGTCCACGAATCCCAGCAAAAGAGGTTCCCAGCTAGGTCCCTTCTTTTTTGCTTGTTACAATTTGTTTATTCTTTTCAGTTTGTTAAATGGAATTGGACTGTTTCAGAAATCTCTAAAATATACTAATATAATTTTCTTGGGTTTTATATTTTAAATGGGAGTGGTATCTAATCTGGGTTTCAGCTCCCCCTAATCTGGATCATCTGGGATTAATTCTGAATGCAGCCAAGGAAGGAGTGCTCAGGGAGGCTGATCTCAGCAAAAGCAGGTGGTCAGAGTCAGATTGATCACCATGTACCTGGTCCAGGCAGTTCAGATGCTGACCTTAGGTTTTTTGGTATTACATATGGAAATGAAGCATTCTAACTGATAAAAATCTGCTTTTCTATATGATTAATATGCTGGCAACAGTGCCTGCAACCTGTGCTTCTTGGTAAAATCTAGGCTCTGTATTCATTCTCTTAGTTATTGATTGTTAATATTGTTTCTGCTTCCTGTCCCTGCATGTGCACAGCAATGAGATTTTTTCATCCTGGCTGCATTTGGTTACTTTCTCTTTCTCTGGATGTGGCAGGGTTCTGTGAGACAGGGTTTTGGAAAGGAACAGAGACCTGGAAAATTCATTACTAAAGGTACTGAGTTAAAAAAAAGAGGTGAATAAACAATGTTTTGGTTTCAGCAGCCATGCTGGGGTTTTAAACATTGGTTCACGTAGAACCAAACCCAAACATTTTAATAATTGCATATTAACATCACCCTTTTATACAAAGTGTTTCTGGCCACTTTTAATGAAAGTAAAGAGAGAGAGTGATACATCTGGGTAAATAGTAGTAGATGGTAGTTTTCATTATTCCTCCTTCCATCTCTCCTTTTACTAGTAGCCCAGTGAGTAAGTTACCTTGAGAACTAGAAGACAGAATGGTCAAATCTTCTCTTTAGAGCAGAAACTGCAAAACAGATATCCCAACTCAAAGTTAAATGCCTTAATCTTTGCCCTGTGGGGTCATGCTCTTGAATGCGCTTGATCCACTGAACTAATAGAGCCGAAGGATTTTTGTCACTGAAAAAATATGTTCAGATGTGTTTGCCAGATTGACATGAGTTAAGGATTACTTTGATTTGTGAAAACTGCATTTTCAGTGAATAAGTTATTTTCCAGAAAAAACACTCCACCATAGTAATGGTTATCTGCAAGTCAATGTTAACTTGGCAACTTTAATGCTTGGCAGCAGATTTCAACTTTATGTAACATTGAGTTATTATTAATGTACCATATTTCAGATTTTATAAAGGTATCATGTTTTCAAGTGTCTTTGAAGTCACTAAATGCAAAAGATAGGCTTTTTACAGAGGTGTGACTTTAACTGTGCTCTACAAATAGTGTGCATTTACTGATTTTTCACTTAAAATAACAATCATTAGGTTAATGCACATATTTAGTAATCAAAGACACATAATATACTGCCTGAATACAAAGAGCCTCATATTATGTTTCAAGATCTTTTTCATTTTCTTAATTTATAAAACGATCAGTATTAATATTGCATTAGCACTGTTTTTCTTTACTTATTTGACACATGACTTACAATGTCTGACTGGTCTTGGTTCAAAGCGTCTGTCACATGAGTTGCAAAATTTATCAGTGAAGATTGCTTTGTTTTTAAATCAATTGAATCAGAAAAAAATCTGTAAAAGTCTGCAAGGTACTTAAGGATAATGGAGGATATTCCTGCTGACAGCAGTTCAAAAAGGAGATGAGTAAAGTGGTATGAGCCTGACATACATATAGGTATGACACATTACTTGCTTGTTCTTTTTGTCTTTCTTTGTTGACTAATCTTATAATCTGACTCTCTGCAGTGAGGTATGCTGTATATACTGTGGCTTTTCAAAATAAAATACTGAAGTAACTACTACGTGTAACTACAAGGAAGAACAAACTGTTATTGCTAACACAAGGCACATGAAGAAAAGCCCCTTTGCATCACTTCCTTTCCAACTCAAAGCTGTTTGTCAAACAGTGTAAGATCTCCTGGTTATGTTACTTTTCTGAGGAGCTTCATATGAAGAGGGCATTGTGGGTTTTTTCTGGCAAGGCGGGTGTGGTCCTAGAGCAAAAAGATACTAAATATCAGCAATTGAACAGATAATCTGACATTAATGTGCAATGTGTTGATTAATTTTGTGTAACTTTCCCATCCCTGTACTAGAATTGAAAGCAGGACATCTTTAAGCCCAGCAATTAAACAAATTAACTAAATGTCTTTGTTAAAAAGACTTTGCATGGCAGTGGTCCTGCAGGTTCTAAAAACCTCTATGTTTTTTCTTTGCTTTCCAAACCTGAAGCTGATTCTACTCTAATGTGCATCATGATCCCATATCTGTAATGTACCAGCAGTAAGAAGCAGCTTCACCGATTGCCTTGTTAGTGCAGCAAACAAATGCTGCTACCACAGAAAAACCAGTGAAGCACTTCTGACTTTCCTGTGATCCATCAACATTACCAGTCTTCCCACCTCCCGTTTTTGGAGGACATAAATTAATTTTTTTTATACAGTTGGAGCTGAGGGGCAAACAACCTTATTGATACATACAGAAGTTAATTGAGTTTTTCAGATCAGTATCAGAGATGTTCCTTTTAGGACCAGGCCTACATTAGAAAGTTTTTCTCACAGGATGATCTTAGCCCCGGTCTGAAAAACATAGAAACCCACCTGCCCAGTGTAGCTCAGCCAACAAAGTTTCTGGTGTGGACACAGCTGTGCTTCCAGGAGAAAGCTGCTGCCAGATTAACTTGTTGGGTGCAGAGCCCAGTGTAACTGCAATGGCACAAATTCTCCTTCAGTTGGCAAACCTTGAGTGGCTGTAACACTCTTTGGGACTGTAACTGTAGACAGATCCTAGTCTGAGCCTCACTTAGGCCAGTAGTTGAGATGTATTTTGCATGAGAACAAAGAGGAAATAAAGATACTGAGAATGGGATGCTGAGAACACAGTAAGAGTTGTTGGCAGGGCTGGTAGGTGTCACTTTGGACAGCAAGAGCCCGTTTGAAAACTTCCCACTCCATAAATAAATTCCGCTCCCCCCTGCAAGTTGTGTGTGTGCCAGTTTCCACTGGCTGCAGGAACATCTGCTGATGTGACTAAGTTTTCTTTGCCTCAGAAACATTTATGCCCTTGCACTTGCAGCTTTCTTATGCTAGAGAGTCTGTCCTAGGAGGATTGCTACGTGTAGTAGAAAGGATCTGGTCTTCAGCCAGATCCCAGGGGGACAGTAAATGGCCCTGGTGCTTAGCAGTTACTACAGTGAATACGAACTCTCTGTCTACTTCACAGTCACAGCAAAAGGACTGAATAAAACCATAACCCAGCAGAATAACAGGTTCAAAGTATTTCTTCTGTCATCACATGCATCTGCCTTAGGTTATCAGCAAAACCACAGAGAATTACACCAGTGAGGAAATATTTGAAGGTCGGCCCAGGATCAGTCTGGTTGACAGGTGATGATTGTGTTTTTTCTAAGTTTTCTGTCTCCATTCTCCTACCTGTTGATGTAGGAATTGTCAGGTTCCTGGGAGCTGGCAAGTCCAGGATTCCTTAGAGTATGTGGACTTGTTTGGTTAATATTTCTTCCTGAAACGAATGTGAGAAGGCTTGGATGGGTTACAGCAGTGACAGACAGAAAAATGTGGCTGTGATGCTCTTTGACCAAAATCAATTGTCCAAAGCATTTCAGCATGGAAAAGACACCACTGAATGATGATACAATAGGAGTGAGTGGAGTGAAGCAGCTGAGGAGTGATTGATTGTTTACTGTCTTCTCCAGAATGAGAAGCAGAGGTCATCAAATGGAGTTTAAACTATTCAATATATAGAAAATACCAATGACTCCTGAGTGGAGTCAGTTGGAGGCTGGATGAGTATTCAGTGCAAGTATTTGTATAATTGCACTGGTCTTAAGACTCTAGGTCTTTGTAAGGAAGCTGTTTCTACTGTTTTTTTCTGCATTAGGAAATAAAAGTGTAAATGCCCTGCTCCTCTGCCCCTGGAGGAGGCTGACAGAGAGCTCTTGTGAAGGCAAGTAGGCGAAGATGCAGATTGGGAGAGTATCAAGAATGAGAAAAGGGGAGGAATGCCGACAGAAATTCAATAAGAAGTTCCGGAGGAAACAGAAGAATGGCTCCAGCCTAGCACATGCAGTGTTCACATGCACCCATTTTCCCTTGTCTTGGGAAGTGATGTGTGTCTGGAAACCCTATGAGTGTGCCCATGTCTACTGCTCCACAAAGAAGACTTCAATTTCTGTCCCTAGTGCATCAAGTTGCTTGTAGGTTATAGTACAAGCTGGCCAACTGGGGCTTCTCACCAGTCATGTGATGCTAAGAGGGACAGCCACTATGTGGTTTGCTTGCTGGGAAAGGGACTAAGAGGAATATGAACTTGTCCAACTGACTTGGGGCACAGTATGGAGGTACATTGGACTGGCATCAATGGGGGCTTACAATAGTGCTGGGTGGCAGATGGCCAGGGAAGATAATGAAGCAGAGGAGCTCTTCAGGGTCTGCGCTGGCCTATTCTTGCACAGGAGTGACCTGAGGCAGAAGACTGTGGGATTCGAAGCATCCTTCATCTTCTAGGTTAAGCTGTGGGAGGTAGAGTCACTGCTCATGCAGCATGCTGGGCAAGCAGCATGGGATCCACTCAGTCCCACCAAACATAGTCCCACAGACTGTTGCTGTTAGGGACTCAATTGAGGGGAATGAAAGTGGTGGCAGAGAGGGCCTCTATTCCTGCATGTACTGAGGTGAAGGTCTGCGCTTCCTCGTGGATGTGCTCAGGGAGGTGGGTAGCAGGTCTGGACACAAAGGTCAGCCAACATAGGAAGGGGAGCAGAGAAGGAAGTAGTCACTCATGACGAGCAGCCTTCTGATGCTACATGGGAACTTTTTTGGCTGCCCCCTGCAAGGATAATGAAAAGTACTAAACGGTTGTTTCAATTAAAGTGTTAAAATATTAAAAGTATTATTGTTTGAATGTTAGTAAGTAGTCATGCTAGTTATTAATATTGTTATCATACAGATTTTAGAATGTAGATATTTAACATTAATATGTTATAGTGTAATGTTTTGACATTATTGAAATGAAATTATTAGTGAGTCAAACACTGTAATTTTGACAATCTGTGCTATGGAAACTTTTCAGTTTCCTGTTCCAATTGAAGATTTTTAAAAAAATTAATCCAAGTATCAGAATTCTCAAATTAATTTTTTGAAAAATTGGTTGCTTCAAAACAATATTCAAGTTGTAAGATAGAGCAGTCAAACAGTCTCTAGTGGTTCTCTTACTGGGAGCAACCCGTTTGTTGGCCAGAAACTTCCAGGTCAGCAAATGTGACTGCAGCCAGAGAACATGGTGTAAGGTCTGCTGCTTTCCACCATGGAGGAAATGATCTAGCACCAGCCTAGAGACAGTGGTAGGACTCCTAGCAGCTCAGAGGTGGAAGAATGAAACAAAAGAGAACATGAAACAGGTTTTTTCCAAACTAGAAAAGCCTTTGCCCCCAAGTATTTTTAACCCACATTTTTCAGAACACATCAGACAATTGATTAGCAATCTGTTGCTGAATTGATGTATTTATCTGATGCGTGGTTTCACTTAGCAGCTACAACACGTACAGCAAAGAGTTGAAAAAAATGAGCTGGAACTCTATGCAACATCTTTTATCCAAAACAGATGTATTATTTGGTATATGTTTAACATTCTCCACATAATCCCAACTTGATCCTTAACCACCATGCATTAGAGTGTTGCTTTTAAAGAAGATGAAAATGGGCTGCTAAAATGTTGCCCATATAATCTGAATTATTTTCAGCCCTGTTGTTAAAGCTTAGAGATAAAATTCTCTTTTGAACTAAGGTTGAAGGCATTGTGTTTGATATATTGGTATAATTCCTGCAATATAAATACTCATAAATTAAGTTAGTGGTACAGTATGATTTCCTGTAATCTGTTTCCAGAATCAATATTTTATTGAATGAACTTCTTATTTTAACTTCTCACTTACTGACCCAGTGGCACAGCTGTAATGTGTGCTTGATCACTCACTCTCCTTTATTTTTTTTAAAATCAGATTTGACTATGTGGCAGTGTAGACAGGGTATGTTTTTGGAAGCATTACACTTAATATTGTGTAGAGAGAGGTTGAAAACAGCACCATCGTGCCCTAATCTAGAGACTCCCATCTAAACATTCTGTAGTAATTTAGAGAATGGCTATGTAACATTACCCCCATTTTATGGGCAGGAAAACTGAAGCCATGATTATTTCCTTCTTAAAGGATGCTTAACTTTAAGCACCTAGTATTACATTTGTTTTTCTAAATATGGATTTTATTTTTAAAAATCCTTTATACACAGCAATTATCATTTAGTTAATTACCCAAGATTTATTGCAAGCTTCTGTCAATGAGTTTTTAACCTCATGCACACTGAAAGATTGTTTATTCTGAGTAGGTCTCACCTCTTGCACCCTGCTGGGAATGTGTTAATGGACAAAAGTAGCTGTAGATGAAGATGCTTTGCACCAGATTTGGTGGTTGGGGTGGTCCATTGACATGTGATAGCTCAGCCTTCTCCTCTGTTTTTCAGACTTTGTGACTGCATGAACAAGCCAGACTTCAAGTAGCATGGTTGCCATGTGGTGCTCTGGTTTTAGCTTTGTTCAGTTTGCATTACAATAGATAAATTATTTAGTAGTAGTAGTAGTAGTAGTAGTAGTAGCATTAAACCTTTTGCTGTATGTTCTCCCCAGCAGGCAGTGCTTTATCTAATACCGAGGCAAAGATAGATTACAATTTGGAATTGTTCCCTTGGTTGACTGACTTTCAACAAACTTATGACTGCAGAGAAGCAGATTGGTGTACTTTCTTCCCCTCGTGTTACTTGTATGTAATTATACAATTCTCACATAACTCTCCACAAGTCAACTGTCCCCTATATTCGGAAAGTTGCCTAGTGCAAACAGGCTTCCAGACTAGAAGGACTGGTAGTCAGAGGCACTTTCCCCTCCTCAGTAAAACCCAATGAGAACGAGATCATTTGTCTGGTTAAGAATATAAAAAAGCAGAAACAAGAACATGCATTTGAGGAACATTTTAGAAGACAGACATCATGGTTCATTAAAATAAAATACAACAAAAAAATTAAAACCCTACAAAGAACACTTGAAAAAGCAAGCAAAAATACTCACAGTGGTGTTGGTCCTGATGATCTTATACTTAATGGTCTTCCGCATCTCCTGTGAAAGAAGCACAGTTCTGAAAGCAGAATTGCAGCTTTCATCACTTAAGCATTCTTGATTATAGAGGAGAATTTGGTATATGAAATCTAACATCTGAAAAAAGGCACCAAAGGAGACCTGAAAGCTCTAACTTTTTTTCCTTTTTCAATAATCTTCAAGTTACTCGTATAATTTTTTCTTCTATAAAAGCCTGTTATTTTTGTAAGCACTTAGGACTGGAACTACTGAGATACTTATTTAATTATAAGAATAAATATAATTAACATAATAAACTAAAGACATTTAGCATATTATATACAAAATTATGATACCTCCTTCAACATCAGCTTTGTAGTAATGCATAGCTCCTGCACTGTATCCCTTTCAGGAACACAAAAATTACCAGTAATTACCATCAGTCCACACATACCTTCAGGTACTCCATGCTCTCTGGAGCCTCGGGTTGCTACAGCAGAACCTGTTGCTACAGAGCCAAGGATTTTATGACCTCCCTCTCCTCCTTGCTCCCTTTTTCCCTTTGCCCTTCCGTTTTCTGTGTCTGTGCTTTATAGGCTACACCACATTTAAACATAGTGATCCCACTGCGGGTTCTGGGGGTGGAGGGGGGAATGCAGGGGAAGGACTAACGGAAAAATTGCTCTGTCTGTGGTGGCCAGAACAACTGTATTAGTTGAAACCACTTTTTTTTTTTTTTTTTTTTTAATCAGTGTTTAAAAATTATTTTCTGATGTGGTAAAAACTGTTACATAGATGGAGTTCAAGAAGGTGGAGGATATGTGAAAGCATATTTTTATAAAGGAAAAACCATATTGTTTTATAGTCAGGGGTTCTGGATTTAAAATGTCTCTACAGATGAAATTTCCGCCTTCTTTGTACTCAGACATTTTATTCCAGATGGGCATACAGAGAAAGAGCAAGAAGGTTTAAGTTGTTGCCTTCATAGATGCAGTTCAAGTACTTTTACTTATACATCTTGGGCTGTAGGTGTATATGTGGATGATGCCATGATAAAACTATGAGACAAAACAGATATGGTGCCAATTCATTTATAGTCCTATTACTGAGAAATCACCTGAAGCCAGTGAATACTGGCGTGATATGAACCTGGCATCTAGCCTCATTTTGCTCCATAGAATTGCCTAGCACGTTCCTATTGATGTCTCCAAATAATTTGAGCTATATGAAGGCTGGTGTCATTTACCAATTGAGTTTAAAATGGAATTTGCAAGATCTGATATTCCTGAGGGCAGCCATGTAGTGCTGTAGCACGAAGGAGACTTCCAAAAGATGCCACCATAAGAAAAGGGCAAGGAAAACTCCAGTCCTGGAAAATGCATTGGCACAACAAAAAAGGTGTGGTAGTCTGGAGAAACAATGAATTGGAGCAGAATAATATTTTATCAGCTCTGTATGCTTTTAATAAATAGTTGGAAAGTCTTCCACAAGGGGTTTCTGTAAAGTTTTAGCTCATTAAATGATACAAGTTGTAAATTTGGTCCCACAAAGAGCTGAACTTGCTGAGCAGCCACATGTTCGAAGTTTTGTTACATTGGCATAGGAAGTTATTTCTTTGTAAAACATTTCAGATTTATGTTCTCACTTCAAACAGAATTAAAGGCGTAGGGCCTGATTCAGAGACCTCTAAAGTCACTGATATCTCCACAATGACTCCTGTGAGCTTTAGAGCACACTCTTTTTTGTCCTACATTTTTTTAATTAATTGCCAGTTCCACAACAGCTTTAAAAATTCAAAGCACACAAATAATTTGCACAGACTATACAAGGGTAACAGTGCAGTACAACAGTTTAGGACAGAAAAGGAAGGTTGCTGCATCTAACAAACCAGCCCCTTAGTCCCCTGCTACTTGCTGGCTAAGCATAAAGACAGTTTTCCAGCTCTCCATTGACTGGATGCAACTGACAGCTTACTGCCTGTGTTCATGAATCTCTTGGTAAATTGCTATTCATCTAGTCTCCAATCTACAGAATAAAGGAACCAGATAATCAATGACACTCTAATCTGTCCATATTTAAACATTTATGGGATAGATGTCGACAGATGATCTCACCATCTAAATTCCTTTGTAGCTGATGGAAGGACAAAGACACTTCTGTCTCATCTTTTTCTATATGCATTTGCAAATAAGCAAATTTGTATACATATATACAAATTTAAAAACTCACAAAGGTTATTTTAAATAGCATCATGACAAAAATTAAGGAATAGCATTAGATGCTCTTTCCTAGACTTGTTTTTTTGCCTGTGGTTTGCCAATGCAAAGTAAAGTGAGTGTGGTTTGAGCAGCCGTAAGTTTGAATCTATTGGAATTCCAGCAAAAATATGTACAGTAGATATAAATACAAGTAAAATTCAGGGTAGTTGACATATTTCTTGGATATTTATGACTGATATTCTTTTTACAAGTAGCCATTACATTAAAGGGTGTGAGAACATCCACAGGGAACTGAGTTGAAGCTTTGTTTTGGCCACCTTAATAAGGTGTTCATCATCTTGTGCCTGTTCTTGGCTTTTGCATTGCAGGACTGAAAGATGTACCATCATGAAAGCAGAGAGAAATTCTTTTTTGTCCTGTGCCCAGCTGATAAACTTTCCCCTTGTCCTTTATTCTGCAGTCTCCCTCTGAAGGAGAGCTGCAATGTGGGAGTCACAGACCCCAGAGTGTTTAGTTTCCTGAGACTAGAGATAACTGCTGCTATCTTTGTACAAAACCATTTATCTTAATATAGGTCTTTCTGACAAGACTAAATCCAAGAGAAGTCTCAGTCCTCCCTCAACACATGATTTTGTCCATCATGAAGGCTTCAAAAACAGCTGTCCTGGCACATCTGGAATCACAAGGAGACTGATGAAAAACCTGGAAGACAGACATTTCTCTGAGCTTTCTGTCATGGAAGCAGGCACCATAATGCAAAACTGATTGATCTGTTGCAATGGAAAATGTCTTTGTTGCCAGTTGCTGTTTCCTAGTAATTCATGAACTGATGGAGCCCTCTCAGGTTTCATTAATGTAATCAGTGAGTTGCCATTGTAAGCCGAAGAGACAGGCAGATAGATTTGGAGGAGTTCTTGAATGCAGACAGAAGTAAGTGTTCTGTACTTAGGAGATCTGTGTTTGACTGATAACAGCTTAGCCCAATTTGTAGGCCTACAGCAGATCTACACTGAAGTGCCATGCTGGTTTTCTTTTTATTGTGATCCTTATTGCTTTGGTAGGGTGAGCCAACAAAGAAAGTGAATAGTGAGAGGAAAACCAAGCAGAACAAAATGGCCCATTCCCACAGGATGCAGGGTCCCTGTGGGCACAGCTGAGTTATGCTGCAGCCCATGCTGGTCCTCTCCTGGGCAGGGGTGGCCTGAGGACCTCTGCACCCCGTGATTTCACTGCACAGCTTCTGTTGTGCTAAGGGTTAAAGTAATTTGGCAGAAAATAAACCTCCTTTTGTTTCAGTTATCCTCAGATGTTAGAGGAGCTGGGGACCGCTGGGCTAAGATTCTGATTGATGCCCAGTTTGGTGTATTAGTCCGGTCACGCCCAATACCTATATTGGACTATTACAATTATGGATGGACTATTAATGATGCACTGTCCATCTGGCAGCGTTCTGTGAACTCTCTTGGCCACACTCAGAAATTTGGTCACTCTTAAGAACTCTCAGGACCAGAATAATGAACAATGTAATTTATTAAAGCAACAGATTGCACAAATTCTTTTAGGTTGCTGGTGATAAATTCACTGTCTGCAAAGCACGTGCAAGCAAATTAATATGGCCGGGTTACACATGCGTGTAAAGCAACTCTATAGAGACTCCTAAGTTTCTCCGGGATGCACTTGGGATAGCTGAGTGTTCAAGTCTTACCCAAAGGCATCCCTATGGGGGGGAAGGGAGGCTCAGCCCATCAACTGCTCCCAAGGTCAGGGCAATGTGGTCATCCCTGCAATGGTATCTTTCCTGACATCTGTCCCCTCCCAGGCTATTTTATAGTATTTTCTCTACAGCAGGAGCTTGAGTGACTCTAGTCATACAGGCCTTTATCCTGACTGGTCTAAAATTCTCTCACTTCGCATTTAAAGGTATAGAGAAAATTCAGAGCGCAAGCTCAGTGAGGGGTGGTTGCAGCTTGGGAGGCAGGTAGCTTTTGGGATGGAGGTGTGTTTTGGTATTACAATGAGTTTATAATGCACAAAGTTCACTCTGAGTACAGCATTTCATCAAAAGTTGACAGACTGTTGGCCCAGGGCATCAAATGTGCAGCTTACCAATTTTATGAAATATGTTGTGTACCTTTAGATCCCTTTTTAATCACAGAGCGTGGCCACAGAGTCTCCACTCAGCTTCAACCTCCATGCAGTTTCTCATAGAGTCAGCACACCAAGTTCCCCTGATGTTGCCAACATCTAGGGTTGCCTAGGGAATTGCTATGGTACAAACTCATCGCACATTAGCTGCATTCCACTCTGAAAGTTTTGTCAATGTTGTCCTTAAAGTGTGAATATAAGTTTAATTCTAAGTCACCCCCTGCAATTATTCTACATAATCCATCCCATGACTGTAGTGACTCAAGCTTCACAATATTTGCAATAAATAGGGAATGGTACATATGTTTTTATCATGAGGGTCATTGAGTACGTATGACTGGATGAGCTAAGCATTTCCAAAATTTAATATACAAAACTATTATCAAAATTAAGCACAATATTTTAAACGTTTACAAAATAACAACAAGATATAACATCTTGTTAAAGGGTCCTGTGGTGGTTGGTGACCATGCAAAAAGTGTGTCCCACCATTTGCGTTCTCCCTCTCTCTTCACTCTTTCTAACACCTGGCATATTTCCTTGGCATCGTGATGGACAGTAATTAGAGTCTTTTGTCCATTTTCTTGAACTTGCTCTAACAACAGCTTCAGGTTTTCATGTTGTAGGAGTCTTCTCACTAGGGTGAGATTCATCTCAATAGCAATACGTAACAGGTCTTGAAACAATGTGTAGTTGGATAGTAGCAAGTGATAAGTCACGACAGGACCTGAATAGTTGAACTCACATCCTTAAATGTTAGTAAAATGGCAAACACAAATATTAGAATGATTACTGGTATCTATGCTATCATCTATAAACATAAAATCACATGCAGTTCTGAGACAAATACATCTTTTTCTCATATAGTTTAATTGGGATGTATTTCAAAATGACAGGCTGACTTGATTGGTGGCACACCAGGTTTGGACTGAAAGCTAGTAATTCTCTCCTTTCCCTCATGTCATGATAAAGAAAAGATTTCACCAGTCCTGTCAAAAGAGGAGTTCCATTGGTGTAACTAAAAACTACTAATTTAATACAAAAGTCTCATATTACAGTAAACTGGCTGTTCTGTCCACAGGAAATTGACCATGTTTTTGTTTAAGCCATATCCCATTACTGATTTCATATTTGTGCTACATTTACATAAAATTTACTGACTAAATATATCTTTCATCTTGTGTGTTTATGTGTTTCACGGTACAGCACATCTGTGGAACTGTTTACCTATCAACAAAACTAATGCAATAAAAAAACTCTGATCTTATTGTGGCTTTCTCTCACTAGCTTGGATATTATGTTTCAACTATGCCTAAAGGTGGGTTTCAGGTCCAAGCCATTCCATCTCCTTCCTCCTGGGAAGGAGCACCCATCTGCTGAAAATACTTGAGATGTCTGTGTATGACTGTCCTGGTCAGCTGCAGGAACTGCTGAATACATAAACACGAATGCTCCTAGAGATGAGCAACATGCTAAGCCCTGTGTTAAACACATTCACTTGGAGTTGTATCTTAGTAGTGACTCAGAGTGCCTCTTTCTAGAATTTACAGGGCACTGTGTGGGAATGGAGGGCTAATTCTTATTGATCCTTAATGGGAGTGGGGTGTCTCTTGTGCCTCTGAAAGATCACCCCAATCTGACTGGACAAAGTCACTTTTCTCTCTTAGCAGCCAGTTTTCTCATATTATTTCCCACTTCCTTGTGCTTTGGGAACGTCAGTGAGGGTAGCAAGTTCATATATGAGGGAGGGATTTAACTCTTTGAATGGACCTGGTTGTCATTGGTTTAGTGATACTGTTCAGATAGGGGAAGAAATGATACATGATTATTTATGCTTGTGATAAAACAGTATCACATCAATTGCTGTACAAACTTACTTTAAAAATTACCTGCAGAGTAGCTTTCACCTTCATAAATGCACACAGGAGAAGTGGTTTAATTGTATTAGCATGAGTCTTCAAAAAAAAAAAGTTATATATTGTGCAATTGGTTCTTAGTTTTTAAATCTTCACGGGTGAAAGAGGCACACATTGATCAGGACAGAGTCACATCTGAACCAGTTGAGTTGGGCAAAAAACTTCTAGTGGCTCAGCTGATTAAACGTGCCTGAGAGTGTCCAGGGCTCTGGGCCCAGTTGGCCTGGAACAGTCCACATTTATGTTAGTAAACTCACGGTGCCTAAACCAGGGTGTTTGCCTGCTAACTGCCTACTGGGAGCAGTTCCTGGGATGTTTCAGCTGCCAAATTGTGGCCAGAAATTATTTGGAAGAGTTTTAGTTGTCCCAGACCAAGCAGTGCCAGTGAACGTGCTAACAGTGTAGTCAGCCCTGTCCCAAAGCACACTACCAGTTCAGGCACTCAATTTATTAGTCTGTACGGAGTTACTGATTTCCACAGCTCCTTGGTTCTTAAGCATGCCAAGACCATAGTCTTACTTATAAGCTTCAGTCATTGCTTCAATGCTGGTGGCCCTATCTAGAGCCCTGAGGTGTACTTTTTATAAATCATTGCATATTTTAAATTAATAGTAAGCATGCTGATTTCCCTTTTTTTTTTTTTAAAGGAGCTGAGAAGAGACAGTAACAAGCAGGTAAATCATACCTGACTGATCTCCTTGACTTCCATGATAAAATCACTGGATTTGTGGAGAAGGAGAGAGCACTGGATGTCACTTTGGCAAGGCCTTTCAACACTGTTCTCTACAATGTTGTAGTACTCAAGTTTATAGTCTGTATGGGTGAACAAAAGATGCATAAAAATTTGTTTGGATTGTCGGGCTTAGAGGGTAGTGATTAATGGGTCTTACTCTAGCAGGAGGTCAGTGACAAAGGGAGAACCACAAGGGTCTCTCCTGGGACCTGCCCTGTTCAGCAATGACCTGGAGGAGGTGATGGAGTGCACGTTTTTGAAGTTTGCAGGTGACAAGAAGTTGGAAAGAGCAACTGCAACAACTCATGACAGGGCTGCCACTGAGAGGGACCTAGACAGGCTGGACAAATGGGTCAACAGGAACCACACAAATTCTACACAAAGAAATGCAACATCCTGTACTTGGGAGGAGAGACTCCTCCTGCAGTGATACAGGCTGAAGGCTGTGGATCAGCTCTGCAGGAATGGCTCTGGGGGTCTTGGAAGACAGCAAGCTGAGCATGACCACAGTCAGTAGGTTGAGGGAAGCTACCATCCTCCTTTAACCAGCATTTGTTAGCCTGCGCTCACAATGCTGTTCTACCCATCCCTCTCAATAAAAGGAAGAGATGGCTTCAGGGGAACTGAGGGCCTTCCACTACCCACAGGAAAGATACCGAGAAGATAGAGCCAGGCTGTTCACAGTGGTGCATGCTAGGAGTTGAGAAACAAAGGATGTAAGTTGAAACAAGAGTTGTTAACGCTGCATATAACCCCCCACCACTTTTTCACCAAGAGGCAAGTCAAGCAATGGAAGAGGCTGGACAGAGACACTGCAGCCTCCATGCTCAGAGGCTTTCAAGACCCAGCTGGGTCAAGCCCTGAGCAACCTGGTCCGACCTCATAGTTGTCTCTGTGTTGAGTAGGAGGTTGGACTGAGGTCCTGAATTAATCCATGAAACAGGCTCAGAATTTCTGTGATTCACTGAAGCTCCCCCTGAAAGGTGATTGCATGCTTGGCCCAGTATCATATCAGTGAGGTGATGGTTTTTTACAGCATCATCCCTAAACAATTGTTATAAATCTGCAGATAAAAAACTCCGCATTAACAGATATGGAAAGGAGGGAATTGAATGATGTGGGAAATGATAAAGAGGAATGGAATATTGTAAAATCAAAAACCCAAAGGAAGAAGTGACTTCCCTCAAAACCTGAGGTGCACCTGCAGAACTGCTTCACAGTTCTGCAGACTGCAGGAGAAAAGTAACCCACCCAAGATAAGCTGCCAGAGCTGCCGACTGAGGCATCTCCCTCGGAGATTGTATAACAACAGGTGCTCTGAAGCAGCAGCGATGAGTAATAGTCATGGGAGGGTCCCTAAGGCCCAGGGGTACGGAGGGACCCATTTGCAGACCGGACCCACTTGCTAGAGAGGTCTGCAGCTTACTGGGGGCTCAAATCAAAGACGTAACAGAAAGATTACATAAACTTGTACGAACCACCGACTGCTATCCTCTCCTACTGTTTCATGTGTGCAGCAATGATAGAGATAGGAGGCACCTGGAGACTATCAGGAAAGACTATAACGCGCTGGGAGTGGCGGTAAAGGGCTTGGGAACACAGGTGGTGTTCTCATCAACCCTTCTGGTCAAAGGTAAAGGGCTGGAAAGGGCTGAGCAAATTGGAGAAGTCAACAAATGGTTACATGAGTAGTGCCAGAGTGAGGCTTTGGTTACATAGACCACAGGACTCACTTTGAAAAACCCGATCTCTTGGGGGCTGATGGGGTTCATTTGTCTGAGAAAGAGGAGAGAGTCTTTGGTGAGAGGCTGGCCGATTTAGTTAGGAGGGCTTTAAACCAGTGATGCTGGGGGAGGGGACCCTCAACTCATCCCACACCCACCACACATTGAGGACAGAGCCAGTGAGAGATGCCCTGGGCCTGCAGGAGGGTCTCAGGCCAACAGGAAATCATCTGACCTGCAAAATGTTATCCCTACCAGCACAACAGCTTTGAAAGGGGCCCATCTTAAATGCCTCTGTGTGAATGCACAGAGCATGGGGAGTAACAAGAGGAATTGCAGATGTGTGTGTGCCTGCAGGGCTATGATGTTATTGGCATCACTGAGATGTGATGGGATGACTCTTGTGACTAGAGTGTGGGGATGGTTGGGTATAAGCTCTTTAGCAGGGACAGGCAGGGCAGAAGAGGAGGGTATGTTGCCCTCTACATCAGTGGCCAGCTGGAGTCCATGAAGCTTTGCCTGGGGATGGAGGAGTAGTCAACTGAAACCTTATGGGTCAGAGTTGAAGGGAAGACAGGGGCAGGAGATATCATAGTGGGGGTCTGCTACAGGCCACCTGACCAGGATGACCGAGTGCATGAGACTCTCTGCAGGCAGACAGGAGCATCCTCGTGCTCACAGGTCCTGGTCCTCAGGGGGGATTTAAACTACCCCAATATCTGCTGGAGGGGCAACACAGCAAAGCACCAGCAATCCAGGAAGTCCATGGAATGCATTGATGACAACTTCCTCCTGCGAATGGTAGAGGAACCAACAAGAAAAGGTGCTATGCTGGACCTTGCTCTCACCAACAGAGACAGGCTGGTTGATGATGTAAGACTTAATGGAAGAGTAGGCTGTAGCAACCATGCATGGTTGAATTCAGGATCCTTAGGGCAGTGAGGAAGGAGTGAAGCAAGCTCACTACCATCGATTTCAAAAAAGCAGACTTCGGTCTCTTCAAGAATCTGCTTGGTAGGGTACAGCAGGACAAAGCCCTGGAGGGGAGGGGAGCCCAGGAAAGCTAGTCCATATTCAAGGATCACCTCCTCCATGCCCAGGAGCAATGTGTCCCAACAAAGAGGAAGGCAGGCAGGAGTGCCAGGAGGCCTGCATGGATGAGCAAGGAGCTTCTGGACACAGTTAAATGTTAAAACAAGGTATAAAGAGAGTGGAAGCAGGGATAGGTATCCTGGGGAAGTACAGACAAGTTGTCAGGGACAAAAGGGATCAGGTATGGAAGGCCAAAGTACAGATAGAATTGGACCTGGCCAGGGATGATAAGAACAACAAGAAGTTTCTACTGGTATGTCGGTGATAAGGGGAAGATGAGGGAAAACGTGGGCTCACTTCAGAAGGAAACTGGAGACATGGCTATGCAGAACATAGAGAAGGCTGAGGTACTCAATGATTACTTTGGCTCTGTCTTCACCAGCAAAGGCTCTGGTCACAACATCCAAGTTAGAGAAGGAAAAGGCATGGATTGTGAAAAGAAATAACTAAAAATATTTCTATACCATTTTCATTCACTGGCAGTGTCTTGTACCAGTTTTACATGAGATTACTGATCTAATGTAACTTGACATTTTACAAGAACATGAAGCATCAGCCCAAAACTGTCATAAAACATGAAAGCACTTACACCAGACCTAGAAAGCAGTGTAGAGTGATAATATGCCAATTAGATGTGTCCTTTTGTGTTACTTGCAGTCAGTGGAAGGCAGCATTTTCATTCTCCTTCTAGAGAAACCACCCGTACTAGTTATGAATTAGAGAATGAAACTGTGAATTATACAGCCTGTTTATCAGGAACAGCAAGGGACAAAATCTTCCACTTACCTGGCACAAAGCATTACTTTTGAACTTAGTGGGATCTTCTGGGCTATTCAGTGTAATTAGGGTATCCCAATCAGGCTGCTATCTTCTGAAAATATTTGTCACTATTCCCATTTAAGATTGAGGTAGTGATGAAAGGCAGCAATGATTCTCTGGAGTGGCTGCCTATTTATTAAGAAGTAGCCTAAAAGTAAAAGATAAACCCTGGTGTGAAGTTTCAACCATGAACAGCACAGGCTGAATTTGAAAGATGAGCCTAAAGTTAAAATATTATCCATCTCATAAGCCATCTGGCTGTCTTTCCTTATCTACTTATTTAAACACAGTTTTGTACAGGCCATTCTTTTCTGGGTTTTCCCATTCAGTATGGGATAGACTTGTCTCCTTTTTCCAGCTCCTTACTCCCCAGTTTCATGGAGGGATGCTGTCTGACCCAGCTGTGCTGGATCCCTGGAGGTGGTGGGGCTGAAGAGGATGAATTCTGCAGCTTTTGATCACAGATCTTCCTCCTACAAAACTCACCTCTGACTGGTTGCTGATGACTCTTGCTACCATGAGTTTCTGGTTTTTGTGGCCTGTGCATTCAAGTATAAATTGATAGGCCACTTGGGCCTCATCTGTCATGTGATTTTCCTGCTTTTCAGGGGTACTGGGAAATTTAAATCTACTTACTTAACTCATACTATGGAAGGATGCAATATAAAGGTAAGCTGACTAATGTGATAGCTGACTGGCCCCATTTTCTTAGTTAAAAAAACCCAAAGTATCAATATTTGATATGTCTTGTGGCCCTTCCACTTTGTTTCCATTAGACATCACATTTCTTGCATCTGTTAGTTTACCTCTAGGAAAAAAACCCAGGTTTATCTTCATTGATCTCAATCTAACTTAATCAGAAAATTAGAGTGCTAAATTAGGCATACACTTGGCATTTCTATATCAAAACCCCTGAAACACTCATAATCCTTCCCCATTTCACATAGGGTTGCCCTTTCGAAAACAGATGTAACTCATGTAGTCATCTGATTTTTGTTTTCCTCTGAAACGCCTATCTGTTCAACTATATGAAGTCACACAGCTTTTATTCTCCCCTAACTGAAGCTAGTAGCAAAATTTCCATTGCTTTTAGCAGAGAAGGAACAGCTAGTACCAGCGTCAGTTAAAGTACATAGAAATTTTTCAGCTGGTTTCAGTGGAAGCTGGAGTAAGCCCCTGTTCTCCATCTGAAGTTCTGACCTATTTAATTTGATCTGTTACCAAAAACGTCTTCCTGCAACTGATGTCTAGTTTACATTGGTTAAGATGTGCCAAATCTCAATTGCTGATTACACCGAGTAACATTGCCTGTCATGAGGAGAAGGAAATGTTGGTGTCTGGCTGTTCAGTCCTTCCTCTCACTATTAAATTGAATATCTTTGTAATGAAAGAAAGCATGACCCAAAGGCTGCTGAAATCAGTGGAAAGGCATCCAGTGAAAAGGGTTTTAAATAAGCCTACCATTTTGAAGGCAATTAAATCACATAGAGCCATTCCTTCATGATAGATATTTGCAGCTGGAGCTAATAATAGTCTTTAATGTTCTTTCTGATAAATATATTGTAATATGTTTAATATGTCCAGTGTTAACTTTCATTTCAAGCACCAAATATGTTTATCTCTCCTGGGAGTTATCAGATGTGAATGCATAAAAATGCTGTGACTACTTAACCCCTGCAAACTAAGATAATTCTGTAGGATCAAAATCTCTGGAGAGAATTATTTCCTTTTTTAGCATCCTTTTATGGAAAGAAGATTGTACTGGACCTTGAAAATTTTCTTTATCAGGGTCTCTGATAGATACTGTCATTCTGGTCCTCTGCTTTTGCATTTTCTGGAGCATCTCCACATACTGTATTATCTGCAAAAATTGCATATCAATGGAGGGGAGTTTTGCACATATGCTAGTCATCAATGTATTTTGCAATGCAAATTTTTCTTACAAGTAAATTTCTGAATACAGTTTCATATTTTTCAGGTCGCTTCCCGTCTTCCTCTTGTATATCCATTTCTGACACAAGCAAAACCTCACTGATGACTGAGGGCGAGGCCTGTACACTCACAGCTTTGCCTTGCTCCATATGTACAGAAGAGGAGGTGGAGGTCACTAGAATCTCTTCCTCCTCCTCCTCCTCCTCTCTATAATGAGTCCCGTCTTGCAAAACTGGCATCAGCTGCAAAATCAGAATTGGTTTTCTGCCCAAAACTAACTGAAGTTTTGAAGTGATGGAGGAGTTTAATTCTGTCTCCCAGGCAGAAACACATTTTGAAAGTTGAACCTAAAGTCTCTTTCTGAAAGCTGCATTAGTATTAGCAAACACTCTTTACTGACGCTGTGGGATACAGCACTTTAAATCAGCTATTTCATGATGGAATTTTCCTCCCCTTCCTCAGAGGCTGTGAACTGTTCAATCTAAGTCAAGCAGAGCATTGGCAATACTTACAGCCCCCTTTGGCAGGCAAACAGCAAATGACTCTCGGTTGGGATTCTGTCCCAAAACAACTATCCTTATTGCAAACCTTAGCTAAAACAAGGAGTACCACATCTGTAATCTATACATTTCTCCTGCAGGCCTCCTAAAATAAGGATAGATAAATATAGAAACCTCTTGGGGCCAGCACGTGGGGATGAAACTTTCATTTGAAAGGGGGAGAACAGACAGATGGTCATGTCACAGAATTTGAGGTAAATCCCAGCCCTGCTCCCAACCTGCTGTGCAAACATAAGTGGCATTTGCGCCTAGCTGACTTTTCCAAATTGCCCTGGGAAGGTTACCAGAGTGGAGAAGGGATGACACTAGTGTTCAGGTGAGGAAAGACATGTCTGTGTCAGATGGTGTTGCCTTTTTCAGTGCGTTATCACATCACACTCTTGAGGAGCTCACAACAGCAAGACTGTGAGTTTAGGCACTGAATGTTAGTTTTCTGGAGAACAGTGTCTTGCTTCTGCCACATCCCTTGTTTGTCATTGTAGAAAAGTTGCTTATGCATTTGGTATCTGTTTCTCTCTTCTTGTCTCACTGGCTAGTTCATTGGTGCAGGGAGGCACATGCAACATGCTGCAAGAAGTCTCCACCTCAGTAGTCCCATAAAATCTCTAACATTTATTTCCAGAACATGATCTGATAGGTCAAGTCTGGGCTGTATGTGCTATTCATGATGATACATGTGCTCAGACAGTGCTGTTGGGTGCGACTTGGTTATTGATAGAGAATGAAATACAGGAAAGCAGATGAGAAGAGTAATCGCTTGAAAAGCAAAGCAGCCCAGCCCCTATTCAGGCATACATGCATTGATGTTATAAAGCTAACAGAAGGTAAGAAAGATCCCTATATGTCTTTTCATTACTGTCCTCAACTGCAGCATCAACCCCCAGGCAACATGACTGCAATACCAGTGTCAGTATCAGAGAGCAGCAGGAAACCCAGATGGCCTCTTTGCTCTGAAGTATGTACAGTTTGGGATATTGTCATAGCCTAGATTGTGGCTTTTACAATAGGAAAAATCACTCTAAGGGACTCCCAAAGAACCAAGTCACTGAATCATGCACGAATTGTCTACTTCATCCAAACAAGTCATGGAAAACACTGGCATTATTCTCTGTGTTAAAGCGATTACTTATACAATGCAGATAAGTAATGCTTCCGTGGGGTGAATGCATATGTGATTTACTGTGAGCCCTTGGAAACTCTGGAGGGAAGGCACTGCAGAAGTACAACAGATTACCATCTGAAAAATTGGGAGCTGAACAGATAAAATATTTGAGACAACCAAAGTTCTATGTATGAAGTATTGCACTGGAATCTGCTAGACTGAGCCTTGGGGCTTGCAGAGATAATCACTGAAGCTGGGGCAGGGTTAAATGTTGCATTAATACACATGATAGGTCACAGTCTTTTAGTCTTTCCTTCTGGGAGGAAGTAAATAAATGTGTCAGTTTAATCTAGCACATTAACCTTCCTCTTAATCCTACAATTTACTTACTAGGGGATTTGTATAATCTACCCGATAAATAGGGACAGTAATTATTCCTGCTACAGAGGACTGTGAGAAATATTTGCAACGAAGCTTGAAGCTGGATTTAAAAACTGTTTTGGTTTGGTTAGAGACACAAAACTCTGGCCAGGTTTCCTGCAAAATTCCACGGGGCCCAATGCAGGTGGAAGCTCATTTTCTGTATGTGTGTGTTTGCTTAGCCAAAGTGTAGATCCAGGGTTACACATTGTCCTGAATACCAGAGAGGAAGAATCTCTAGGAATGTCTTTGCAGGAGCACACTCTAAGAACAGCCTTGTGCTTCATGGAGGTCCAGCCACTGCATGATCCCACCAAGAAATCTTGGGATGGAGAAAAGCAATATAGCCTCATCCATCCCCTATCTGCTAACAGGCCTTGTTGCCTTCTCCGCACATACCTGGATGCCTGTCTGTTGTATCAAAGCTGTATCTTTAACTTCTTTTTCAGGAGAGGAATTCAAATGTAAATTGAATTATCAGAAATCTCATAAAGACAATTAGCAGGACTACAAGGAAAAGTCATATAGGACTTCAGTAATTCCCTTGAACAGAAAGACCTTTTCCTTTCATAGCAGTGGGTGAAGCTATTCCTTCACTGAAGATAAAAATGCCCTTCAGAGTTTAACACGGTGTCATTTGAGGGCTCAGGACATCAAGAGCAGCCTTTGCATTCCCCTGAACTCCTGTTTTCCTGGATTATATAGGAAGGGTAAACTCTTCACTCTTTCCTGCACACTGCATAGCACAGCTGTTGACCAGCACCTGCCTCATTGCAAACACAGCCAAGACCAGCAATTGAAAATAAAACAGTCATACCTCCTGGAGAAGTTTCTTTTGCTATTTCTCATTGCTAAAGGCGTGTTTGTAGGTAAGAAAGAGACAGGGAGGTCCGGTTTTATATGTATGACCATCGTAGACAGTCTTTGTTGGTCTGATTTCATTGATGTAGATTCCCTAACCACACATTCACACACAAAGCTTGATTTAGGAACTCAGGGTGAAGGGACGTTTGGAGAATTCCCATTATTAATGTTGCTCCAAGTGTCTACACTGAATACAGGTACGTGGAGGACTCCTGGCTGCCCACATTCACATCCATCTGTTCAGATGGCAGGATGCCCATGCAGAGACTAGCTGGACTTCTGTCCCAGGATACAGGTATTCCGCAGTAGGACAGTCACTGAAGCCACACTTTAAACAATATTAACACCATCTCTGCAGCAGGACAGCCTTCCTAGCAGGTAATTAATTGAGCTTTAAGCAGCATCTGTCAGCTGTTTGCAACAAGTTTGTTTGCTTGACTAAGCAGCCATGATGATACTAAGCTCTCAGTTTCCTGTCTGGTCTGCAGGGTGGGGACTTGGCTGTGTTTAAGATCATAACACAGAAATCAGGCTTCTGAGTGCTCATTTCCTACACCTCTGAGTGCAGCAGACAGCAAGGGAAGCTACCCCTGAGCAGGCCTCTACAGAGACAGAGCACAACTGATCAGGATTAAATGGAAGAAATCTCAGTACAGAATGGAATCATATAGGTTTAAAGTTGTAAATTCACCATTGTAGCTGTTTTCAAAACTCTGTGCACCAGGGGAATCTTCAGTGGCTGTGGTGGTATATAGGGGGTTGTTTTAGTGGGTTATCCTACAGCGCCCTATACTACGGCGACACAGCGCTGTGTAGGCGGGCTCTCCCAACCCTCCTCAGCTAATAATACTTTCAAATACATCTGTAGGTAATGTGGTAGACTCCAATATACATTCTTCTACATCTAGGAATAGAGACGTCAACTATTTAGATAATAATCCTTCAAAGTATATGCTATTTTTACTATTATTTAAAGATTGTAGTAGCTTCCTCAGCATTTAAGGCACCTTCCAGACACTTTCTAATTACTCATTCATACCATCAAAAAAAGACACTCAACACCAAAACATGGTGTGCTTTATGAGGCATAGAAGAGAGAGTGTTTTCTTTGGATGTGTGGGCAGCTGTCTGTGATACTGCTCTAATGCACTCATTGCTCAGATCTCTTTTGAAGCAAAACCAACTTTGTGAGTTACTTCAGCTCATCTGTTTAGAAGCCCCTTTTATGACAGTTGTTTTCACCTTTAAGTGGGCCAAGCAGAGGGCTGGGACCTAAGTCTCCTGAATGAATTAAGAACTCTGAGGTGTACAAGGAGGTTACTGATTCCACTTTACCTTCTCCTTCTTGTTTCTAAGCTCATTTCATGCAGTTCCTGACTGTGCTCTCTGGATGGAGCCCAGGACCACTCATAATCTTATCTGGTCTGGGACCATCAGTGGATCTGGATGCTACCACTGTCCCAGCACTGCTCACACCCGTGGGGTGAGGACATTGCATGGCCTTCACTGGGGTCACCCTCAGCAGTTGGCTTGTCCTTCTGGGAATCCTGCTGTGGCTAGATCCTTAGATTAACACTCAGGTTTTAACAAGCTCTTTTCCTAAGGAGAGCAGGACCTGGTTTGGAAATGTTTTGTGTTTTGGTTGCAGGACTTTTTTGTTTCTTGCAGGGAAGAGAGAAAAGTGTTTCTTATTAATTGTGTCAAGAGACAATCACAGCTTGTGGAAAGGCACAACAAAAAAAAGGGCATCGTTCAGCATCTCTCTGATTTATGGATTGTTTCTGAATGAACTCTTTAACAATAGTATTTGTTCCCATAATACCCATTAAATGCAGATGGCTGATTTATGTCCCTGATGTTCCCATCAGGATGCAGTTCCAAACTGTGCACGGCAAGAGGATTACCGTACTTACTGGGTGGTTGAAGTCACTTGCACTTTAGCCTCTTGCTGCCACCTGAAGCATATGATAATCACTCAACAATGCACTGCCTGTCATCTTGGATTGCTTAGCCTTGTGTCCTACTTAAACGCAGCCTTGTCAAAAGTCGCTTTGAATTATTAGCAGAAAGGCCACCCAGGAGTCAAAGATCCTGCAAGCAGGGAGCACAGAACAAGGTATTAGCTGGGCATAACAGTGCTATCAACATGCTGAACAGTTCATGAGCAGTGTATGTGATGGTATAGTAGGCTAAAACTTGAAAGACCTGTGCATACTGTTAGCTCTAGCCAAGTAAAGGGGTGGATGGCTGAGGGGAGCTGTTTTGCCTTTTCCTGGGTAAAATCTGTAAAACCAGAGCTGCAAATCCACTGGTCCTGTGGCTTGCTGTCACAGATGCTAGAAGAAAAGGTGAAAATGACTGAATTTAATAATCTTCATCTTGTTTGTTAGTTATCATTCAGGTGGGAGGAGCACCAACAATTGCTCCCTTTATCTTCTCAGTGGTTAGAGACAGGATGACCGGACATTGCTTAAATGCAAGTGTAGGTTTATGGCAGGGGAAGGGGTGACTGGGTCTACTGTCAGAATTGCCCAGTGTAGTGTTTGTGATTGTCCCATCAGGGCTGCATCTGCCTTAATGGCTGAGCTGCAGAAAAATTTCTGGGGCTGTATGAAGGCACCTAAGAAAGGGTCACTCTGTTAAATGTTTTGGTAAGAGTGGTCTTGTAGGTTGTCTCTATTGGTGTGGTGGCATTAAGTCTGAACAGCAGGAGCTCAGGAAATTGCAAAGGGATGTGATGAAGGACAGGCTGTTTCACAGATGAAATAATGACAAAAGAATGGAAGTCTGAAACCAGATACAAAGACTACCAAAGCCAACCTAACATAAAGGACAACAGTTATTGCAATTCCCTGAGGCCTTTGACATAAAGGAAGTGCAAGTGACAAGATCCATAATGTCCTGGGCTAGGAAGACTGCAAACAAATTGTAATTAATACTTGGTAACGGACAGTTATTGTGGTCAGCCACTTGAGTTTAAGCCACCGGGGATTTCTGTGCCTGTACAGGCATGTAACAAAGGTAGTGATAACTGACACTTCACAATGCTCATCAATTTGATGACAGATGAGCAAGAGAAAATCAGTAGTGAAATGTTAGTTTGGTGCTATAAACCAGAGGTTTCACTGCATGAGAACAGTTGTTTTATTCTTCGTCACTATGGAATAAAAGGAAAGTTAGTCAGCATCTTTTGCTGATCTTCATTGTGGTGATTACAGACCTTATTTAACATGTTGGCTTTTGATGGACTCTTTAAATGGGTGGCCACAATGCATAAACAGTAATAATGTGTAGAATCTTTCATCAAAGCTTATGTGAGGCCAATGTGCTGCAAATGATCATGAACAGGTTAAAGGACAAGGTTGTTGATGGATGGTGTGCCATGTTAGGTATCAATGAGGATGAGATTGTGGCTTTTCTTTCAATAAGTGTGAAGGAGGGAAGGGTGGTTGTTGCTTGGATTTGGGACAGGAGTATTGCTCTCTGTCCTTTCCACTCACTGTCTCTGTCTCTTTCCACTTCACTTCCCTGTTCTGTTACAGAAATACACCTTGTACCACCACTAGAAGAGGATGAGGAAAATGCATAGGTGTCACTACAATTAAAGGGTTGGGGTACTTGACAACAAGAACCAAAAAAGTACAGTTGTTTCTGTAACTGAAGTTTTGTTTATTGATAGTTAATCTTTTTTTGGTGCTTAATTTCTTCAGGGAACCACATTATTTTTCAAAGGGACTCCTGAGAGGTGCAAATTTAACCTTGGAGTAAAGGGGGAAAAAATAGATTTGTTCTCCCATATATATGCCTTAATCTAGAGCAACTGAGACCCTGAATGGGTAGGTGTTATGGTCAATATCATGTAACAATTAAGTGACAATACAGACTCTGAGATGCAAAGACATACTGGAGTAGCTCCTTTATTCAAGTAATCTTGTTGGCTTTGTCAACATGATATGCATTTGGAATGCAAATGGAAACTAACAGCCTGAGTTGAGATGGTCTACTATTATTTTTTTATACTTGACTGCCTACTGTTTATTACCAAACTTGTAGGTTGTGATTTGGGGCTGAGGAGGGCAGAAGTATATGTTTAATATTTTAAAAAGTGGATCCTTAATTCCTGGCTACTAGGGTGTTTTAGTCAGCTATCATGCTAGTATCTAAGGTGGAATCCTTATTTGCGGACTGAAGGTAGTATTGCTTTGGGAGGTGAGAAATGTACTGGGTTTGACATACATAGACTGCTTTTTTAGATTTCTTTTAATGTTTTGTATGTTTTTAATTGCAAGATACAGGGAAGAGTATGCACTAATTTTAAGAAATACATGATCAAAAACCTTAAAGACTTTAGCTGAATGATGTGACAGTGTATTTAAGAAATTTTTAAGCCTGAGGTTTTTTGCTGAAGCGTTCATTTTGGAAGCAAGCTAGTGTATTTAGAAGGTGTCATGGTTTGACTCAGGATTGACAATTAAACCATAAACAATAATGCTCTTGATCCTCTCCCCCTCCCACCCAGGAAGGGAAAGGCAAAAGAGAATAAGGAGAGAGGCTTCTGGATTGAAAACTGAACTAGACAACTAATTAATTCTAATGGTAAAAGAAAATATGTACCAATATATACAAATACGTCAGGAATGTGGAAAACTCCTATCACTTCCCCCACCCCAGCAACTCCCACAACACTCTCCTGAGCTGTGAGCAGTTCTGAACTGTCCCAGAGCACTGCCAGAGAGAGCGACAGAGCAGACAGGAGCTGAGGGGAGAGTTATGAGGGTCAGGAACGCACAGGCCTGGGGATCAACAGTGATGGACGGACAGAGTCCTCCCCAGATGCCGGCCATGAATGGAAGAAGGGCTTGACTTCTGTGATCCCTGAATTTATACTGAGAATTAGGTATATGTATGGATGGAATACTTTGGTTCACTGATTTTGCTGTCTATCTAGTCCACTCCTCCCTGTGGGAGGGTTGTAGATAAGACTCTTCCGCTCCTTTAGTGTCTGAAGTAGCAAATTCAACAAGCAGAGCAAAGTGTCCTTCGTCTCTTGGCAGTATTTATGAACACTGAGCATTATCAGTCCACTAGCTGGAAAACTTGCTGTGCTACTTTCAGCAAGTGTGCTGCTTAAAAGAATTACTGAAGAAAAAAAAAATCAGTAAAAAAAACGTTGGCTTCATCCTGGCTCAAACCAGGACAGAAGGGGAACAAGCAACATCTATTATTTTTTTCTTTTTTATATTCTTTGCATTGGTCCCAGAAAGTAAAGGATTTTTTTTTCAGATTTTCATTCTCTCAACTTGCTCAATGCGATCCATGAAAAATCAACCAACTTGGAAGCTGGTAACAGTGCAATGTAGCTGGTTTCTTTAACTCTCTCTCATTTTGATAACACCATAGTTAATTGACAAGAGATTGTTGCTCTGGCCTATGAAAGACCTTACTAATACTTCTGTATAATATGGATGGACCCATAGCGTACAGCTCTGCTGCTGTGCTTCATTTACCAGCCAAGATGTCAAACTTCTAAGGGAACCACTTTTTAAAATTTGCACTAAAAAAGCTTTTGAGGCACACTTGTAAGTCTGAGACCTCACTTGCCTGACCAAGTAAATAATCTCTTATGTGCACTTTTCTCCACTGAAAAAGGAGAGGAATATCCCATTGCTGTTACCAACCTATTCAGCTCCTTCCTGTGAGATGTAAGACTACACATTTTTTCCTCTTAGGAAGGGATCCTGTATTGTGCAGTCAGGGGCAGGCTCTTTCCCACTTGCCCCATGCAGTAACCTGAGACATCTCTTTTTGATAGATCCTCCAGCATCTACATGTTTGGACCCCATGCCTTTATATTTGCTGTGGATTTAATTTATTTTATTGAAAAACTTTTCATTTGAAACTGAAGCTTGTGGATTATTTTCTTGAGGTGGGCCCATGCCAACCTCATGAAGTTCAATAAGGCCAAGTGCAAGGTCCTGCACCTGGGTCAGGACAATGGATTGAAAGCAACCCTGAGGAGAAGGACTTGGGAGTGCTGGTTGAGGAGAAGCTCAGCATGAGCTGGCAATGTGCACTGGCAGCCCAGAAAGCCAATCGTATCCTGGGCTGCATCAAAAGAAGCATGGGTCAAGGGAAGTGATTCTACCCCTCTACTCTGATCTCTTGAGACCCCACCTGAAGTGCTGTGTCCGGTTCATGGAGCTCTGAAGTCCAGAGAAGAGCCACTAAAATTACCAGAGAGCTGGAGCACCTTCCTATGAAGATAAGCTGAGAAACTTTGGGTTGTTCAGCCTGGAGAGGAGAAGGGAGACCTTATAGTGACTTGCCAGTACCTGAGGGAGGGCCTAAGGAAAGGTGGGGAGGGGCTTTACAAGGATGTGTAGTGGTAGGACAAGGTGTAAGGCTTTAAACTGAGGAGCATAGATTTAGATTAGATATCAGGAAGAAATTCTTCAGTGTGAGAGTGGTGAGACACTAGAACAGGCTGCCCAGGGAGGTTGTGGATGCCCCATCCCTGGAAGGGTTCAAGGCCAGGTTGGATGGGCTAGGAGCAACCTAGTCTAGTGAGAGGTGTACCTGCCCATGCAGGGGGGTTGGAACTAGGTCCCTTTGAACACTAAACCATGCTATGATTCTTAAACTGCATACTTTAAAAAAGACATTTAAAGAGAGTGCCTTTTGTTCTGGTTTTCCACGGGACATTGCAGAATAGGGGGCAAAGGCAAGATAATTGTGCTTACAGTACTTTGAGACGTGATTTATTTAGTTCAAATCCCATAGTCTAAAACCAGAGTTTTCTATGCAGAGGCATGGCTAAATTGCAGTAACAAGAAAATGTGTAAGACTAGCTGTTGCAGTAAAATTTCCAAGTGCGTGTATTTTACCTCTCCTCTTCACCTTTATTGTAGTGTCTAAATATTTCTAGATAAAACCTTTTTTCACAATGTAGTGTTTAGTTTAGATAAGAATGCAGGCTTACCTGTGCAGTTTCTTTCCATGCAGCGTGTTCCTGATCATAAAAAAATTAACAAACAATAAACACTTGCCATCTCTAAAAAGAAAAATCACTCCCAGGTCAGACCCTGAACTGGTTAAAAAAAGTTATTAGAAGCTACCTGAACTGTGTCACAGTAAATGAAAATATGGCTTCTCTTCAGAAAGCACTTGTGATTCAGAGACAGCATCACTGGACTTCTTATATGATAAAGCCCACGACTGTCTCCTTGTGAAAGTTATTTGCAGTAGACTTTCATGTAGGGCTATATGCTTAGTGCCTGATTTCTCTCTCATTATTCCCTTTAGCTCACTACTAGTAGGTAGCTATTGACAGTTCTGTATCCACATACATCTTGGAGCTTTGTTAAAGCTTTAATTTAATATATGAAAAGTGATATAGTGAAGTATAATGTATGTCAGCTGTCTTTGTAAAGAAGTTGTAAAGTACCTTATTACAGCAGAATGTGTTTCACCTGAAAAGTCTCCTGCAATGTGGTTACCCACATAACAGCTGCTTAAGTTCTCTGTGGTTACAGCTCTTTCAGTTTTGCCATCTCTGACATGCAATGGGAGATGTGGTTGCTGTAGGAAGGCAGCTCCTTTCAAGATATGACTTAATATTCAGGTAGTAGATATTGTTTAGTGACTGCATCCATGACACAATAAATTCTATCATAACTTCAGGAGGCCCAGGTCAATTTTAAGGCCAATTCAACATAATACAGAAGCAATAGCATAGAATGAAACATAAACCTCCGTTCAAGCTTATAAGAATGATATAATGAATAATTATGAAAAAAATGGCCTTCAAAAAAACCTTCCAGAATGGAAGTACCATAGTAAAAGGGCAGATAACAAAAGAAATGCAAGAGAAGACTAATAATGAGTGGCATTTGTTTTCCAGATACAAGCTAGCAGTTCAGTGTGCAGACTTTTTCTCACCTCAGGAATGGTATGGCAGCTAGAATGTTGGTACAACAGGAAATTACCTTTGAAGTAAAGAAATAATGCTGGGAAGGCTCATCTCTTCAGTTTCTGTGGGCAGCACCTGCAGTTAGACTGGTTTAGTGTTAGTTTAAATCCATATGATTTGATGTTTAAGCAGTATTAGGTGGCCAATGTGTGTAAACTGCTCAGTAGTAGACATACTTAATCAGTTTGGATCAAAGCAAACCACTTTCTTATGATAGGGAGGCAGAATGTCTTAAATCAGCTGAACTAGGGGGGAGCCTTACTGTCCACGGGAAGGAAAGCTTTGTTATTGTACCCAAAAATTCATTTGGTAGCAGAGCATCAAACTGAAGCATCACATCACAGAATAAAGGCTTGCTGGACATGCTTGAGTTCAGCTGGAAGGGTTCAATAGTTGGATAGTTACTGGGTGATCTGATTGTAATTGTCCCTCATGACAATTACATCACATTAGTCAGGGAGCAGAATATGGAGTTTATGCTGTCTTTTGCTATTGAGCCAGCTTAGTGCTAGCTGCAGAAGGACAGAAGATACTTGACCCAGCATAATGATAGGTATTGTGAACAGGTAACTGATGTGGCAACTAATGCTGAGTTGATATGTCAACATTTTGGGAACAAATGTGAACTGGCAAAGCATGCTTAGCAGACAAATACATTATGTCATGCAGGCTGTGGCATTTTTTTGTCTGACAAAAGGAGCCCTAAAGCCAGAATTTCTTTATTGTCTTTTTGCCTGTCTGAGGCCTGTGGATAGATAGATGGACAGTGCATATTTATCACCTGGAAAACTCCTGTGAATTATCATTTACCAGGCTTGTCCTGGTCACCAGTGTTCTTGTACCAGAATAAATTCCTTGTATAGAAAGACAAAATCGTAACTTATTCTTGAGCTATTTACTTGTGTTTCAGGAAGCACAAGTTCAACTATACTTGAGTCTTGGTGGCTCACAACTGAGTTCTACAATGAAGCAGGTACACATATCTGAGCATCTTCTAGACTGCATAAATCCATTTATCTGCCTCTTCTGGCAGATACTGCTGGCAAGAGCAAAAGTAGAAAGCCACCATTACTCTTCAAAGAAGGTGACTTCACAGGGATTTTAGACTAATTTTTTTTCTAGGATCTTTTGAGTTTTGCTAGTGAAGATCATTGTGGACTATATTGGGTAATAATCCCTTTCTCAACATTTGGCCAGAAGCTATTGTAATTTGTATGATATCTTTATGTAAGACTTATCACAGTGGTTTTTTTCAATATTCATTTTGAAGAGGTAGGTTTCCAATCAAAAAGTATGAACTAGTAAGCTTGAAAATCAAAAATGATCCTGTGTTGTGCTATTGTATTTTTTGCATAATTCAAAAGACATATATTAGATCACCAGATCAATTATTTAGATTTTGGACCGAGGATGCAAACAGCAAAATTAAGCAAAATCCCCTACCTTCCTCTCCAGTAGAAACATCATTTTGTGGAAGTGATAGATGTTAATCATCCTGGCACTGGAAAAGTGTTTTAATATAAAACAAAAATTTAAAAAATAAAGATAAAATCTCCCTTATCACCTACTGGGTTGCAAGTACTGCATGTGCAGCACACGTAAGCAGTCCTCAAGGGAACAGGAAGGGGGTTTTTATGGAAAAGAATTCAGATTTTCAAGGACTTGGAACCATGAATTTTTCAGATACTTGGCAATTCTTGCAACACTCCAAATCCTGTTTTGTTTAAAATGACACTTGAAACTTAACTTGTTGTCAGTGACTACAAAAATATTGGGGGCTTTTCCAGATTTTCAGAAAATGTCCATTTTTCTGGTAAGAAGCCTTCTGAATCTAAGTCCTTTCAACTCCACAGGATACAGATTTTTATAACTCTTTCTCATCAGACTATTCTAAAATAAAAAGGAAAAAAAAATGTTCAGAAGCCTGCCAGTTGAGCTTTAAAAATCAAAGACATAAGTTGGCACCAACAACTCCTAATATTTTGGGATTATTCCCTGAATACATTTATATTCTAATAAATTTATTTAATTTTTCCTTCAAGCTTTGTCCTCTTTTCTGCCTGTTGAAGAAAAAACACTAAAAGTTAAAGGAGCCAGCCAAGTAGTAAAACTAACTCAGAACAGAACCTCTATCACTTCTTTTGTGCCAAAAAGTCCACTACAGCTCTGGAGCTGGTGATGAAATAACTCCATGTTGCACCATTCTGGTGTAGCTACTAACATTCTTGTTCATTTTAAGAGCTTGACACCTGCTCCACCCTCTGTGAGCTTCCAAGGTGGTTTGCCAGGCACACATGCTCAAGCACAGGCAAAGATACACTGAACTGACTGAAGAGCCCTACATTGGCCGCATAACAAAAGCAGTCGCATCGAAGTGAAGCTTGAAGTCTTCTTGAAATGCCTTATTTTCTGTTTTTCTCCTCTGTATAAGTTGCTTGTCAAAAAAACTTCAGGTTTATGGCAACTTTTACTTTGTACAGTGGATGGGTCACCACATGAAAGGGGTTTTCTTTTGGAGGAGGGAAAATACGGAAGGACTGAAGGAGGTTCAAAGATAATTAGAACCAATATTTTTGAACATAGATATGTAAGTTTGAGCTCCCCTGTTGGTTTACATCAGATTTGGTGAATACCTGCCAATTTTATCAAAAGGTGTCATTGTTTAGTATGTTTAAAAAATAAGCCTATTATTTGATGTTGATATTTTCTTATAAAAGCTGCTCTATATTCTAGCCTTTTTCTATCAGTTATCAGCATTGAAAATATAAACTCAGGCTGCTTGGTTGTTGTAGGATTGAAACAAGCTCTAAGGGTCCTCTGAAAGTGCTGTATTAATGCTTTTTTGAACATGGGAATATATACACATGTGGTGGGTAAGACAGCTCTAGGAATCAACCTAAGAAACAATGTTGCTGAGCTTTCTGCTAGAGTCTGAATGTCCCCACCCTTATCTGTGGCTGGGACATCACTTAGACAATTTTCCACGTCAGGTGCACTGCTGACAGCTGTAGCAAGCACCCTCTTCCTACCTCCTTTACTGTGTTGGTAAATGCAGAATGGAGACAAATCACAGCCTTGCTTTCTGCAGGGTGTGGTAATAGCTGTTCTATAAATTACTTGAGAGGTAGAGCAGATGTGGGCGAGATAAGCAGGAGCTGTGTAGCCAGTGTTTGTTTATTACCCTGCCACCACCAGGAACCACAGTCTGATTTCAGTTCCAGGAATTGAACAATGTGGTGTTGAAGGATAACATCTCCTGTAGTGCTAAGGAAGAGACATTCCTTACCTCTTTTAGAGGAATATGCTGATGCTGAGAAGGACCTGTTCATGCCAGGAGTCAGGCAAATTCTACTACTGGAATGACAAGAAATTCCTTGCCAGAGCAAGCACAGAAGTCCAAAGGCTGAGGATGCAGAGAACATCTGGCAGGCATAGACCTACAAAGATAGACCCATTAAAGTATTAAGAAGACTCAAAGGTTTAATAGACAGAAGGAAGGAATATAAAGTATGGATAAGAATGGGAAACTCAATTATGGACACATCAGAGATGGAGTAAATAATAACTGGGTAGTAGGAAGTAATTTTGAGTCTCCTGTTTGATCTCATGCATATCTGGGTTGACCTAGTGTGAGGGACTGTCTTTATAAATGTCAATAGCAGAAGACTGCTGTCACTGGTAGCATTCAATTTCCTGTCCAGAGCTATTTGAAAGAAAATGGTAGTAGAACTACTTGCAGCTTAGAACATGCTGTAAGCAGGGAGGTGACATGCCACAGATACGGTTCTGTCATAGCAGATGTGTGTAGCTTGGGGTATATGGCATTGACATTTGATTCTAGCATGAATTCACATTTTGCTTGACAACTGCCAACCAGCTTCATAAGCTGTCTTGACATTGACTTCCCGAAGAAAAAAAATAATGGAAATACAGAGGAGTGTAAGGTAGAGGAACTTAACTGGCTAAAATACAGAATAAGCTCATGAGTCATACCAGTGATTTAAACAATGTGCCAGCACTCCTGGAAAAAGCACAGAAGGCCTTAAATAGTCACTGGAAAAGCTGAGGCTGAAAAATACCCAGTAGTATAAGCAGGCTGCCCCTATGAATGTGAAGACATGAAACCTTTCAAACCTAGTAGCTTAAGCTGGATGATGAACTCAATCTTGGATTACTTGATTAAAGAATAAAAATCCTTGACTGCAAGGGGAAAAAAAGTTGCTATTAAAAAACCCCCATCAGTATCATTATTTTTTAAGCAGACATTGGTAGAAGGGGATGCATGAAAAGGTTCTGTTAACTGTTTCTTCTGAAGCACAGGTGGCAATCAGGTAATGCAACTTAAGGGCTGGTGGTGTAATGACTTGTTTGGGATATTGTAAAGTGTCAGTGACTAGAGCTTAAAGATTGAGATCTCCAGCTTAATAGAATAGAATAAAATGAATCCATATGTATATATACAATGACACTGCATTGTAAGTCCTCTGGAGAAAACTTTAACAAGGAGAGGAAGGTGCTCACAATTGTTCAGATATGTTCTCACTCTGCTCAGAGAAGAAAACTTCTTTGTTGCAGCTGAGAGTGAAAATGGCCACCACAAATGTGTCTACTTAATGGTGAAGTATTTCTTACAAGGTGGTAAAATAGAAGTGACCCTCCATTCCCATTTTGTGAAGTGAATGGTCTCCTGGCCGGATGAGAGAAGACTCTTGGGGTTATACTGTCATGAAGTCTCAACAGTTAGAGAACTATATAGAGTTCACTGGGTATTTGAATAGTTATGGAAATGATCTAGTAGAATTATGGAATATTTTTCTGTTGCAAATGGGGTATTTCTATGCTGACACTCACTTCAGAACAGTCCCATCTTAAAGATTCTTGGTAAAATGCATAGTTAAAAGCTTTTATTCATGCTAAGGAATTAATAACTGCTGTACTTCACCATGTGTGCTGTAATACTTTTAATAGCTTCATTCCATTATCAACTATTTATTAAAAAGATTTCACCACAGATACAGGCTTTATGGAGATTACTGTGCACTACACTTAATTACCAGATGTTCGTTATGTTTACAGTATATCTGGTATTTGAGTAAACTCTTCTGTGTGAAAACCATCTAAAATGAACAGTTAAAATACCACTGTAAAGGTTTGTATTATAATAACTTGAAATGGAAATTCCAGCTGGGCAGTGTTATGAAACTAAAACTAAAGAATTTCAGCCTTACTCCAAAACAAGATTATTAAACTTCAGTGAAAATGTGTTTTAGTGTCTGAATTCACCTTGAATATTCAATCCATCAGATAAACAATAACTCATGTGCTTTTCCTATTTTTTTTTGTTTATTGCTGTATTTCATCAAAAGTACATGAACTCAACTGCGTGCCTAAATTTGTAACCAAACTCCAGACTTTTATGGTTAGGGGGTTTAAAATTGAGAGGTGCCACGGGCAAGTGTATACATTGTCTCAGTTCCATTTTGTAGCTTTTTTAAAATTCTGGTTTCCATGCAATTTAGTACTTGTTAGTTTGGATCTCTTCAAATTTATCCCTATTTAGGAACATGCAACTAGCAAAGATCTCCAAGCCTAAGGCCAGTCTGTTGTAAGCTTGCCTCACCACCTTGAAAATAAATATTTTGCTGTTCATCTTTCAAGAATTTGGTTGATCCAAAATCTTTCTTTCTTTTTTACGATTTTCAGCATAGCTTTATTCCTATTTTATATCACTTTGTACTGGGCTGAGATTGTTTTTGATTTCAATGATCCTTCTCCTTCCCTATTACTAATCTCAAGCAATTGTAGTCTTGTAGACTCCATATTGAGCCTTATTTAATCCTAGGCTAAGCAAGTCAAGCTGTTTTCCAGTCTACTTTCTATTCTTCAGCTCTCATGCTTTTCTGTTTTTCATCTTCGTATGACCAGAATAGCACACAGATATTCTGCATGAAGTCTCATGAGTGCTCTTATAATAAATTTCATAATTCTTTTTCAGGGAAACATTAATGAATCCCAATATATCTTTCCATAGCTGTATTATATCAGCAATTCATGGTCAACTTGTGGTCAATTAAAAGAACCAGATGACTTTTCTCCTGGTTTCTACCTTAAGAACCCCTAGTTTGAATCCACAATACTTGTCCCTACACTTTCTATAAATGATACAGCACTCTGTATTTCACCCCCTTTCTCTGGTGCCACGAAACAAAGCTCAGTGTGCTCTGATTTCTACCCTCTACTTGTCAAACTGCCATTAACATTAAATTTATCTCTCTGCAATTATCTTTCTGTCACACTGTTTACCAAAGCCAGCTCTGAAGTTTCAATGATTCCTTGGCAAATATATCTATTATCCAGATGCTGGAATAATGGAATCCTTCCTACAGTACTGGAATTTTCCTCCTAGTTTTATCAGCTGCAAAGAGGGCCGAAATGACTCAATTCTTAGTTGAACCTAATTCTATAACATCAATAATACGTATTTTGGCCTATATTCAGCTCCAAGTTTCTTTCTGTGCTTGCTTCTGGCAGTAGCAGATTCATAGCATTGTTTCAGTGTGTCCTGGTTTGAGCCAGGATGAAGTTAATTTTTCTTTTACTGATTTTTTTTTTCCTTCAGTAAGCTCTCTTTTAACTAGCAAAAAGTGTTCCAGCCAGTGGACTGATAACACTGGAATGTTTATGTTTCTGCTGAGACTCCAAGGTCGCTTCTTAGCTCTGCTGCTACAGAGGCTACTGGGGCAGGAGAGTTGTATCTGTGACCCCCCCATAGGGGAGCTGGACTAGACAGACAGCAGAATTGACCAAAGGTATTCCATTCCATAGATCTACATAAGCTCAGAGATCACGGAAGACAACTTCCTTCCTGCTTCTTCCCTCCTCTTCTGTCCATGGCCAGTGTCTGGGTAGGACTACATCCATCCATCACCGTGTACCCCTAGGCTCAGGCACCACTGACCTCATAACTCTACCCTTAGCCCCTGTCTGCTCTGCCTTATCTCCTGCCTGCAGGCTGGGACATTTTGAGACTGCCAGGGGAGTTGCTGGGGGTGGGGAGAGGCAAGAGGCTCTTGCACATTCCTGAACATACTTGTATATATTTGTACATATTTGTATATAATTGTACATATAATTAAAGCTGTCTAATTTAGTTTTCAATCCAGCAAAGTCTCTCACCTTAATTCTCTCTCTCCTTCCCTACCTGGGGGGGAGGGGGAGGGGATCGAGAGAGCATTGTTGTCTCTGGTTTAATTGCCGATCCTGAGTCGAACAGCGACACAGTGAAACTTCTTTTACAGATCTCTTCCAGTCTGAACTTCAAGTGATTCACTCTTAATGTTGCCCCTTCTTACTTCTTTCAAGCCCAGCAAATATGACTAGCAAACACATCTAACCTCTTTGTACATTTCTTCCTTCTTTCTGTGAACTTAAGCGGCCTGGATCTGTTCTCAATGACACCCAGGGAAGTTCTACTGTTGACTTCAAAGAGAACTGAACACAGACCTAGGCCAGCAGTGACCTGTGGCTGGTACTCACACAGCAATCCCTTCAGCCTCAGGTGTGATTATTCCTTCAAGGGCTGCATAATCAGGATGTCAGGGCAAAAGCTGGGTAGTGTGTTTCATCTTTTTCCCAAAGGCTTCTCATTCATGTAACAGGTTTCTTTCCTTGTCACGACTTTATTAAAATGGCTATCACCATAGATACAGCATCTAAAGGGATTATCACATAGTAAATGTAATTATATCTTTTCCAGCATGTTGCTAGTATTTGGCAGTGAAAAGTAACAGATTTTATGCTTGTTCTGAGTATCTTCCAATGTGGCTGCTACAAGTCTCAAAGCTATCACACTACCTGAAATGAAAAATTATGAAGAAATCAAGGTATAGAGGCACAGATAAATTCTTACTAGCATGTAATGTGTTCCAAACATTTTAGCTTAAGGTCTTGTATTTGCTTTGCAATGAATGTGCAAGCAGTGTAAACACTTCGGAGGAATTGTCTGTATCCCAGAAGGATAACTTTTGGTTGCATAGGATTTGTGTCAAAATAATTATTTTAGTAGGGCAGCAATAAAGATGACCAAAAATACTATGCATCCCCACCTCAGTGACTTTCTCCAGTTCTTGCCACTAATTAGCTCTTGAGACTAACTTGCTACTTTTGGTCTTTTGAAGTAGCGTAATCCAAAATTTTTACTACTCGTTATCATGAAAATAGCTGAAGTCATAGTCACAGGATTGTTCCTCTAAACTTTGAGACACAAACCATAATTTAAGGCACCCTGCAAGAAATCAAAGCCAAGTAGTAGTGCTGGGCCTGTTAGCATTTGTACTACCTCTGTTGGCAGGACTTGGGTGCTATCTCAACAGAACAAAAAGGCAATTTATATTCCTGAAAGGTTAGGGAGTTGTAATGGTTTTTGGTTAATCTTCATATTACTATTGTCAATGTTAATTATGACACTGTCTGAAAAAAAATTAATTCAATTTTTAATTAAAAAGTAAACACATTCTACTACTTACGTGTTTTGGAGAAAGTCTGAAAAATTCAAGACAAAAGCCCAGAAAAGCTGGGGGAGGGGGCAGGAGGAAACACTGTAGAGTGGGTTTTGTGTTTGTTTGCTGGAAAATCTCTGTTGCTGAAGCTACTATGAGGATTGCTTAATGTCTAGGATTGGCAAGACTGTGTTGTTTCTGAAAAGACACAGGTGAGCTGCTGTTGAGAAATGAGGTAGCATGCTACTCATGACAGGGGGGCCAGACAGGGTGGTGTGGACGCAGAGTTATTAGGATACTGGCAGAAGCAGTAAGGAGAAGTAGTGTTTTGAGAATTGCAATTGATTCTTAAACATTGTTTGTGAGTGTGACAGGGAGTGGTCCTCAGCCCTCGATTCCCTTTGTGTGGGGCAGTGAGTCGCAGTTTCCCATCTCGGTTTGCGACAAGAAGTTAGCCAGAAATTTGGAAATGCTGCTGGAGAGGAGGGATGTATACTCATGTACATGCTGGAGGATGTGAAGAGGAAGAAGCAGGCTGGAGGACATGACAAGGCACAAAAGGAAAATGTGAAGTCTAGGAAACTGAAGAGAAGAAAATGTGAAGGGGAGCTGTTGGGGGATTAATGAGGGGAATGCATGAGAGAGAAGTAAATTGGACAGCTGCCTATCTAGACTAGCTTGGGAGGGAGACCACAAACACAGCAATACTAAACTCTCTACCCTGGAAACGTGAAGTGCCAGAGAGTTTATATTCACTCAAGCTACAGCAGCCAGTGTGTGAATGGCTAAGCATCACAGAAATTATCATCTTGAGTTTGTCTTGTAAGGGCTGTTCGCAGTGCTCTCAGTTGCATGCTGAGCTAAGTGTGGTACGTGTTTTGCACAGAGTGGGAGAACGTAAGCTGTTTCAGCAAGAATGGCTGTAATTAGCTCATTTGGAAAAAAGACCCCTCTGGGAGGCAACTTCCTCCCTGCCTCACTAAGAGATAGCATGAGATTTGCTCATTTCTGCATAAACTTGGGAGTGACTCAGTGACTCATGCTGTACGTGACACCTAAAGCCAAGCTGCATGTGGCACAAATGACAGCAGAACAGGCCCTGTAGTGTTTTAGGCTTCATAAGCTGGGAGAACCTGACAGCTTTCTCTAAGGCTAGCTCAGCAGTTCCCTTCCAAACTGTCAAGTCTACGTTTGTATCTACAACTCTCCATTTCCAAGGCTTATGATGGGGTAATTTAGGTGTCCACAGGAGGCTGCATGGAATAGAAATTCTTTTGCATCAGTGGTTCTTTGCAGCTACTTTTTTTCCTACCTTTTTCTCTTCTTTTGTGTTTAGCATGTCCTAGTTACGGCTCTTAAAATCTGAGACTTCAGCTGTAGTAATGCAGCTTCTAGAGAGAATCGTGAAGCTTTTGGTTTAGGTTTGTCAGAATGTGTTTAACTGAATTGGATGCATGAAATGTGTTCATCTTACCATTTCATAGTTCGTTCTCCTTAAGCTCTCACTCAAAGTGTCTTGAAACAAGGTTACTGACTTCCATATTCCTCCATTTCAGTCTTTTTGGCATGGCACCAGGACAAACCAACCTGAGAGATACTTACCTCTTTTCGCTTGCCTTTTCCCACCACTCAGAACGCAGTTAGCACTGCTCTAGATGAAAAGGTAGGAAAACCAGTCTTCTCCTAGCCTTTATCCATTTGCTTCTCACAAAGGAAACATTTTCCCACTGCTTTTTCACTCCTTCAGAAACAACAAGCAAAGTACAGAGTAAGGGTCACTGGATTTTATAGACTGATGGTTTTGTGGAACTGTATTTCAAAGCACTAGCTCTCCAGGATAGTGTACTTAGGAATCTTGTGCTCAAATCTTTACCTCTTCAATGCAACCTCTACTTGCCTGTTACTCAAGGTAACAAAGGAATTCCTGTTCTGTAACCAGTGTAATGGGTCTCAGCTACATAGAGCTCCCTCTGCAAAGTTAGAGAATAGGATGCTTTGTCCAAAGTTTCCCTGGAAATGTCTACAGTTGAAGCCTTGCCTTATATTTGCACACTACACAGAAACACTGGAATAGTCATGTCTTGCTCTTATTTGGTACAATTTGTTTATATTTCCTGTCAAACACCTCAAATAGTAAGATTTAAAAAACCCCTCAAGTATTTGAAAGTACACGTGATACGCAGGAAACACCAATTTCATGGAAATAAATGCAAAAAACTCCCTTTGACTTCTGTGTTTAGGATCTTGCATAAGAAATGAGGTAACAATCGGAAACAACTACATCCTCTTTACCACCTTACAGTTTTTAATGTTACATCTCAAACCAATGCCTAATACAGTTGAATCTGATGCTAACCTGAAATAAACTATTTTGTTGAACTATAATATATCAGACTTTTAAAAGCCTTCTAGATTCAATTCTCACCTTGGATTTAGATACTAAACTGTTAACATTTCTTCCCCTGTCTCCTGGAAAGTTACTTTTGATGTTACCTTGATGTGCCTGCGTATTGAATAGATCAATTTTTTACATAAAGAAGTTTCTCCAAAAGAAAACTGCATGAGCTCTGGAGCTACTTTTTCCACCCTGTGTTACAATAAATCTTCCAGTTATTCAGTAATTTTAAGGTGTCATTCCTGTAGAAATACAAAATGCACGTATTTTAAGGAAGTGTAGCAAAATAAATGTGATTAATCCAATTAAACTCTTTCTTGAAGTATTTTCTGTTTTGCTTTGTATGGCAAGATGAAAGAAAATAATGCTACTTGCTGCTTCCTAAACAGAGCTGTTTGTGAACATAGTTTAAATGCCTCAAATCCACACATACGTTGAATACAACATCAGTCAAATGTCAAAACAGCTTAATTGCTTTTTACACAGCTTTGATCATACTTGTGTTTTATTGGACTGTTCACATTTTCCGTTATAATAACTCGTTATCTTTCCATACAGTTCTAACAAGTACCATCTTCATAAAGATTTTTGTCATTCAACTTCCCTATTTCATTTTTAATCTGCTAAATGAGCATTTCCTTCCTGTAGAAAAACAAATAAATCAAAAGGGTCAACTTGCTTTTGTGTCCTGAAACAAAGATCTCTTTGTTTTATTACTGCTCTGTCATTTATTATCCACAGCATGCTTGATATTTGTGATAACGATTTTTACATGGAATAAATTACATGAGCATCCTGATGAATACAACCCCTGTCATTGTGCAGTTAATAATGCTGGTTGCAAACTTTGTTAATGTCTTACAAATATTTTCAGTAATAATACTTCAAGTTTTATTTATATTTCCTTGGAGCCTAGAGAGAAAGCTGTCCTTTAAAGACTTAACAGTTTATAAAGGGGCATGATTGGTGTTATTCAAAGAGATTTTAAACTTAAATCCTCCTGCTCTCAATTAAAAGGTATGACATAATTCTTTGTTCAGCTTGCCTCCTACTTACTGTATTTACATGAAACATAGCACATTGTTTAAAGCAAACACTATAATTATGTATGCTTCATCAGTCCAGAGCACGATAATGTATGTGCAGTGTTCAAGACACAATTTGCTCTTTAGATGCATTATAATGTATTTGGCATGTTTTTTTCCCAGTGTATATATTAATGACCAATAATGGCCCTGATTCAGGAAAGCTTCTAAGCATGCACCTAACTTTAAGCAGGTGATTGGATCCCTGAAACTTGCTGTTCTTTGCTGGTTTGTGCTTTAAACAAAGGCTTTACTGTTCACTGCCCTAAACCTTCTCTTTCCTGACCTGATCTTCCTTGTTTGTAAGGATCAGGTCTAGCACAGCACTTTTCTGTGCTGGCTCCTCAGTCTCCTGCGTCAGGGTGCTGTTGTTGATGCACACCACAAACCTTTTGGATTGCTTGTGTCCTGCTGTGTTGCCTTTCAAAAGATACTAGGGAGGTTCAAGCCTCTCATAAGGACCTGGGCATGTGAAGGTGAGAACCTTCTTCCAGTAGTCTGCAAATGGCTGCTTCTTGACCAGGAAGACCACAGCAAACACCCACCACCACATATTCTCTATTTGTCTGCCCTCTAATCTTGACCCCTAAACTCTCAGCTGGTTCACTGTCTGTCCTAGGCAGAGCTCTGTGAATTCCTGTTGCTTTCTCACATACTGAGCAACTCCCCATCCTCATCTTTCCAGCATGTTCTTCCTAAAGACCATGTACCCAGCCATTGCCACACTCCTGTTCAAGCTATCCTATCACATCTTTGTTATCATTATGAGACTGTAGCCCTGCAATGGCACACAGACCTCCAGTTCATTCCCCATGCTGCATGTGATAGTGCACAGGTAGTAGCCATAGACTATCAAGTAGAGCTCACTCTTAGCATGGTTGTAGATTGTGTATATATGTGTATACACACGTAAATATATGTATTTATACATATTAAAAGATCTGTGGTTTGATTTATCAGATGAAGTGATTTTTCTGTTAGGTTCCTTTATAAGCTATCTTACTGCTAATTGAAATGGTACTTGACAAAGTCTAGAGCCTAAACTAGAAATTTAAACTAGATTAAAGTGTCCTTCAAGAATATCCAGTTAATGGAAGGGTTCCAAGGTAGAAGATAGATCACTTAGTAAAGTTAATCCAAGATGCAATATCTCAGTTAAGACAGTACCACAGTTGATTACATTGTGCTGCTTTCTTGTATTCTAGTTAAGCAAAGAAAATGGTCAGTTAAAAAAGGGGGTCCCCAGCAAATACCGATGTAATGTTCTTTTCATATGAATATACTGATTTCTGTCTTTGCCATTTATCTAATTCTGAATTTTTTTTCAGGCCTGAAGTTAAGTTTTCAGGATGTTTAACTTGATAATCCTTATGGGTCCCTTCAAACTTGAGATATTCTATGATATATCTTCGTTTTGTGCATATGGTAGAGTCTGGTTATCTGCTCAGTGCTTTCTATTTTTTAAATCTGTATGGGCCTAATAATTTGTTTTCTGCATTTACTTTTTCTTCCCAGCTGAGTGCAGTGCTCACTTGACTCTTCCCACTAATTGCCTTTAGTTTGTATTCTATTTCCTCAAAATCCAGAAGTCTCAGTATTTTGCGGGGAAACTTTTCTCTTCTTCATACTTGTGACTGTGATTCTCTGTGACTAAAATGCCCAGTGGATGAAGGAGAGGATGAGCTGTATGTTACTTGGCTAGATAGGAAGTCAAATAAGTTGTTTAATGCGAGAGAAATTATGGAAGGAGAAGGCAAAAGAGGGCAACCAAAGCCAGAGAAGCTCAGATACAAAGTGCTGTTCTCCCAGATCAATCTTTGCTTCATCAGACAATTTTGCCTTTAAACTTAAACTGCTCAGGTAGTCAGTGAAGGCATTCGGCTGGTAAGATAGAAGGTTTGTAAGCTTGGTGTGATCTCAAGCTTAGTTCACTGTCAGTAAACTGAGTTATAAAACAAAGAAATCTTCCACGCTTTTAAATTGGGGACTGTTTTAAAATTATCAAATCCTGTAGTTGGGTGTTCATAGCAGCACTGAAGACAGTCTGCTGATTTTAATAAAATGAAGTACCCATTTGATCATTCAGATATGGGATATAAACATGCATGTAAGGCCTCACACTTGAAGGCTGTCCACATGATAAGTGAGGCTAGTCCATTGTTTAGAATCACAGAATGGTTAAGGTTGGAAGGGACCTTAAAGATCATCAGGTTCCAACCTCCCTGCTATGAGCAGAGACACCTCACACTAGACCAGGCTGCCCAAATCCTCATCCAACCTGGCCTTAAACACCTCCAGGGAGGGGGCATCCACAACCTTCCTAGGCAACCAATTCTAGTGTCTCACCACCCTCATAGTGAAGAATTTCTTCCCGATGTCTAACCTAAATCTCCCCCCCTTCCAGTTTTAATCCATTACCCCTTGTCCTCTCACTACAAGCCCTTGTAAAAAGCCCCTCCCCAGCTTTCCTGTCGGCCCCTTCAGTTACAGGAAGGCCACTATAAGGTCTCCCCAGAGCCTTCTCTTCTCCAGGCAGAACAGCCCCAACTCTCTCAGCCTGTCTTCGTAGCAGAGGTACCTCAGTCCTCTGATAATTTTCATTGCCATTCTCTGGACACTCTCCAACACGTCTATATCTGCAACTCTATCTACAATTTGTATTCCTTCAGCTCCTGGGTCTATAGGAAATAGGAATTCTCTTTCAGACCCTCTTTATTAGTATCCTGTCTCTGTTTGGAAGTTGTGCATGTGTTTACCCAGTACTAAACTACAGTACTCAATAAAAATCTGAATTACTGCAAATACAACTTCTATCCTGAAAAACACAATTATAAATTAAATGTTCCCTTTGGCAATGGCTGATTTTAATTTCTTTTTTTCGCTATGAAAACACCTACAGCACTGTATAATTGGAAGAATCAGAGCAGTGGAAGAGTGAAGAACAGCTAGAGAGCACTTGAGAGTTGCATGAGGTATTTGGCATTTCACAAACTGCGACTTACACTACTCCTGGCTTTCTTGCCACACAGTCTCAAATAAACAGCCCAGTTAAAACAAATGTGTTTTTTTGTCTGTGTGGTTTGGGTTTTTTTAAGGATTTAAGTGTATATAGTTGTAAGCTCCTCAGGATGGTAAAAATGATAATATAAGGATATGACTGAGGCAAGCTTTAACAATGAAAAGAATATCTTTGATTAAATTCCAATTAATGTAGTTGGGGAGAAAAAGAACCGATAGAGCTTTTCAGACATACAAATCCTTTTCTGAGGATGCATAAAAGCCTATGTACCTTAGGTATATAAAAGCATAAAATCTGTTACATTGGAAAAGAAGTTACAGTGCTCTAGTTAAAAAACCCAACATAACCAAGTCTTTGTAAGCTCAGTTCTGCTCTGTGCAATTGTACTGCAGCTGCCCTAGAAGTTCAGGTACTCAGATGGATCCAGTCAGCTCATGGTGCCATGTCCTGCTGCAGCCCATGGCACTTCGTCCCTGCTCAGGGACACAAGGCTATCCTGCTCCTCTACTCAGTGGGATGAGGCATTGAGTAAGAAGCTGCTCCTTAGGATCCTGGAAATAGAGACCCTGAGATAAGGAATAATTTTCAAAATGCACAACTGACATTTTTTACTACAGTAGGGTGGATCTCTCGAAAGACTGTCTTTGTAGTGCTAAATTTCTTTGACCTATAGGCTTGGAAATGGAGGCCTCTGCATCCAGTCTATATGGGAAAGCAGTACCAATGCAGTTACTGTTGCAATACTGTTTGGTTTTTTTCACAATATGGTTAACTATCTGCTGTAACTCATTCTGCAAGGTTACACAACCTCTTCACAGCTGAAGACAAGCCCCCAATTTGGAAAAAGTCCATTTCTCTTTCTGCATAGGCAGCCACACGGAGGCAGCAGTGGAAATTGCATCTGATAGATGTAAATAGTAGGCCATAAAAGCAGGTGTTTTGAGCAGTGTGCCTTTTAGGTACAGCCTTCCCTATGGCCCTGGCAGCTCCTCTGAAGCGGGGGCAGTGGCAACAGAATTATTCAGTGTACAAGATGATGTCAGTGGAACTAATCTATTTTAGTCTATTTACTTATTATTGTTAGCTGTCATTCAGCAAAATCTTTTAGTATCTAAAACATAAATGGAGACCAACAACTAATTAAACTTTACCTGCTTTAAATATTTTCTTTAAGGAACACTTGCTTTTCAGAGTCACCAATTAAAGTTGATACACAGATCACATAAAATATTAGGATGCAGAAGCAAGAAGAAATCAGAGCTTGGTGCAAGTCTGAGCTCCCAACAGCCTTTGTTCCAATTACTGAACAGACATGCTCCAAGAAAAAAAAAAAAAAAAGACTAAAAACCCCAACAATTTTTCAAGGGTATCTACAATACCTAACCACAAAGGGAAAGAACTAAAAATAGACTTGTAGTTTCAATTTCGCCCTCTTTAGCTTTTGCCTGTTGCAGCCAAATCATTTATATTAGTATAAGATTGGATTTAAAAAAACTTCAACACTGTTAAAAATGACTAGAAGTGATTTATAGCATCGGTCCAGAAGATTTGTTGGTTGTTTTTTGTTTATCCACCTGTTTTCTGACTCCTTGAATAATTTCTCTTTCTTTTATTAAAAAAAAAAAAAAAAAAGCCTGCTGTTACTGAAACAAATAGGTACTGTAGAGCACTTGAGTCCCAGTCTTTGTTTTGCTGCCTGCATTAGGTGGGTTTAGGGGCCAGATGCACTGAACTTTGCAACAGACAGTCCCGGGACCATCTGTGCAGAGCTGGGGGGTGTCAAAGAAAGGCTGTTTGTGTAAGTCGTGGGAAACGTAGTGGCCTGCCTGCCAGTGTGCTACATGAATTGAACTAATTGAAGATTATACTCTAGAGCTTGCCGTAGCTGAGTGAGAGGATAATCCTTCATCAGCTGCAGTCGCAGCCAGTAATTGGAGCTTATTACAGGGAGGAGTTCCCCTGCAGTGCTGCAGAAACTGAGAGGCTTTAGTATTTAATTACTATCTTTCAATAGCGATGGGAGGAAGAAAAAAAAAAAAGGCCAGGGTAAGAAAGTCCGGGAATAAGGGGAGGGGCAGCAAGTGTAATGCAATTTCTGATAGTCTAGGCTAGACATTTAACAAGTGAGAGCGCCTTTTGTGTGAGAGAACAACATTCTGGAATGTATAATGAACCTCTGTTGTTTGTAATTAACCCCCGCATCACCACAAAGTCTTTGTTTGGGATATTGTCTTAAACAGATTGTTTTCCACAGCCCCAGTGCAGTTGAAAAGACTATAAAGGTCTGATGACTTTCCACATTTACCACAACCTCACTTTTGAAAAGGTGTTTTGTGGTTTGGGGTTGTTTTGTTGTGGGGTTTTTTTTCAGTTTATTTCAGCCCTGACTGGAGGTGACACTACCATTTGTCTCCAGCTCCATATTTTCATATTGGAAACTGATGAAGAAGAATGTAAGGCCATACTTATGCACATCTATGTAAAGTCACTTGAATGATCCTGGACTTCTAGAAGTGAAAATGTTGTTTATTTAGCTAAACAAAGATGATAATAGGGTTTTATTATTGGGGTTTGAATATAAAATTCTTCTTTCAGTTAAAATGGGTGTGATGTGCTATACCTGAAGTCCTCTCATGTGCAATTTCTTCCTTTCAGGATAGTTTTCCCTTACCCCAGCTCCTTTAATATTGGTGTTAAATAAATGAGTCTTACTCGGGGTACTAATATTAGCCACTCTTTCCCCTAATCATCTGGATCATGGTTTGTGCAATAGTTTCCAAATTTTAATGACATATAACAACAAGTTACAGAGGCAACTTAAGCAAGGCAATCTAAACCTGTTTCACCAATTTATGGCTTGGGGACCCAATGCACAGATCTGTTCATCTCACAGGCTTGTGTGTGTTCATGTGTCTTGTTGCTTGTTGCTGCACTTTGAGAAAAGAGTTTTGCTGGATAACATAAATAGAATTGGCTGACATAATTCCTGAAATACTCTCTTTACAGGAATGATATTGTCTCTGGCTATATTTACAAAGCTTCTTATATAAGTGATATTATATGAATTAACTTGTTGGTCATGCTATTCACAGCACTTATGGAGCAGAATTAATAAATAATGTAAACCAGATACCTATTTGGGATCTACAGCATAGATGATTAACAAATTAACACATTCTTAATGGTCACTTTGATGGTGTATAGGGTATTTCTGACATCCTACCCTTCTCTTCCTCCTGCAGCAATATGGACACATGAATCCATGTACACAGTACTGATCTTCCAGGTGCTGCTGGAGAGCCCACACTGCACCACTGATGAGGCAAAAACTCATCATGATCATGGCCCAGAAATGTAAACCATCACCAAAGAAGGGTGACTCTGGTCCTTCTAGGTCAGCCTACAGCAAGTCCGAGGGCTACATGCCCAAACAGCATAAAAAGACTCACGGTAGCAACTTCAGGGAACTTGTCCTATAAGGAGGGCAAGCAGGAGCCAGGCAGGCATTGTAGGAGCACTGACCTTTGGTGGACATGTGAGGCCTGGCAACAGCACAGGAGGAAGTGGGAATTGCCAGGAAGGCATTGCAAAGTAAAAACCACAGGCCATGTTATTCATGGTCTGAACTGCTTCTGATACAGTTGCAGACCTGATTACATGGTGCTGGAACTGGCAGCAAACCAGCTTTCTCAGGGTCATACAGGGCTATGTTTTATCTTGCCCCTCACCTGCAAGCCACAGAAGAAAGACAAGGTGGAGAAGATCAGCAACAGGTTGAGGCAGAGAAGTGGGTTAGAGTCCAGACAGCACTGTATATAAATAAAGATAATTCATTTTCAGGTTTTTTTCAACCATATTGTCTGCGTGTTGACCACCAAAAGGCTCCCTTGGCTGGCTCGTGGCAGAAAGCAAAGGGGGGCACATCCCAGCAGACACAGCTCTGTACTGCACTATACTGTTATGATTTATTTGCTAATAGCATTCTTGGAATAGCGGCAATAATGCTTCTTTATTTTAACACCAGAACAAGATTTTAGTATTGGTTCCATTTGCCTTTTGCTTGTGCAAATTGCACAAAAGGAAGTTTGTTTCTTCAATGTGAGTCTGCTAGAAAAAAGCACAACAGGGTAGCATTGTTGGGATGGTACAGAAGCTATAAACCATGCCTGCTGCTAGGAAAGTATTGCAAACCTCATTATCTATGTATGTTTGTCAACAGATTGCCCCATTTCTGCACATGTACAGAATGGGGTAAAGAAGAAGGCACGTTGGTGGTTCTGTAATATATCACAAGCAGGTAAGTTAAGAATTAAATACAACTATTAAGAAAGACAATATCCCTGAAGAAATACAGACATCTTTACAGAGATTACTTCTGAAAACACGTATTGTGAATATATTTAAGCTTGCATTCTTTTTTTTATTGTGGATTTTCTTTTACTCAGACACACAGCCAAGTATTCAGCTGTGTGCCCAAGACCTATGGACTTCATTAGAATGTAAATATGCATTCAAATTCACTGGATCTCTAGACTATTCATTAATTATTTTCCTTGTGGCATCAGATAACAAGCAAAGAGCTGAGAAAAGTCACCATGCCATGAAAAAACCCTCACCTTTGTCTTATAAATAGCTGTCAGGAGATATGAAAGCTGTCAAAATAATGAAACGCATCAAGAATTCACAGTACAAATTTTTGTATCAGAAGTAGAAACACAACCAGTGACCTTTTTGAAAAGAAAGAAGCTCTTTATTTATGTCTTGTTACGGACCACAGGCAACAATAATGACCTAAATGAGACCTACTGAGTGCAAACAGAAAACAAATGCATAGTGGGTTTCTAGCAACAGCCGCTCTCTGATGTTTAATTGAAAATTGTTAAATGCAGAGTTACCAATTTATTTTAACAAAATAGCATTCACAGACTCTTACTACTTTCAACCTTGACACCTGTTGAGTAGCTTTTACTGTGAAACAACTAATTTGGCATCAACACTGAGTATATACCAGACCACAACCTTTTATTAACTACAAATATCCAAACACATCAGTGTTTGGTATGCAAATATGGTATCTGCTGTATCTGAGAGGTGCTGTTCCTTTGGTGCAATGAGGTGGAAACAAAGGAAAAAATTCCAGTCTACCAGGATCTGTTAATCTTCAGTATTTTTTCCCCAAAGCTGTAGGACAAACACTGGAATAGCTGCAATGGCAAACTGTCCAAAAGACCGAAAGCTCTAAGCTCTGTAGTGGTAATAAGCATAGAGAATAAAAGGTAAGATGAAATGTGACTTAAAGTTAATGCTGTGAGGAGCACCAAAACAAAAACCAAACAAAAACAAACAAAGCCACAAAAAACCAACCAACCAAAACCTGCAAAAAACCTCAAGACAAACCAAAACAAAAACAAACCACAACAAAACCCAAAAACAATGCATGCAGATAAACAATAACAAGGTAAAACTGGCAAGACCAAACAGGCTGGAATAGGGCTAAGCAGAAACCTTCCTGGGTTTGCTGGGAGTGTTGGCTGAGTAGCTGATAGCTCGGATAATTTCTTACTACAGACAGTCATTTTGCCAGTCCATCCTTTCCCTCATGCCAGTCAGGAGAAACTTGAAATATATATAGATATATGTCTGTGTGTACATGACATTTACGTATCTAATGCTTCAGTAACTTCAGGTTTGGAAACAACTTAATTTGATTATAGCAATAATAAAAGATGGAAAAATTAGTCTATTGTCATACTTAAAAAGCATACATGGTGGTTCAGAAGTATTTACAGATAGATAAAATAAACACCTTTGCAAGCTATTTGGGGAGAATTAGCCCTTATGCAAATAAACTTTTTCCAAATGTATTTGTCCTGTTTAAAATAGCGTTTGCTTTGTAATTTTTAAGTATCTGAATGTTTTTGTTCAAAATCCAGGAAACTTGTAATAAGTAGGTATTTTATAACTTGCAATGCTTTCTTAGATTTCAATAGCTTTTAGGAATTACAAATTGCTAGATGAAAAGGAGTAATAGTCTAGTTATGAATTATAAGTATAATAAAGAGTAGTAATGATTTGTCTCTTGCCTCAGTCTTGTTTGAACAGTAGTGATTTGTTAAATATATGGCAATTGCACTATTAAGCTGAGTTATACTCAGGCAACAGCAAACATGAAATAAAGGACATAATTACAGTTTGTTCCAGTAAAACTGACTGATAGAGGAAGAAGTGAAGCAGATCAGCTCTTATGCATTGAAGCTGCATATTTGTCCCAGTTCTTAAACAGGAAAAGAAATGTCAACTCTTAACAAAAAAAAAAAAAAGTATTTTTAATTCTGATTTCTAGTTTTTAGGGTTGTAGAGAAAAATGTTGAACCAAATTTTTCCTTGTTTTTGAACATACAGATAGTAATCAGAAAAAGCATGTAAGATACTTATTTTTACAACTCTAATTATTTTTAAGTCATCATCTTTTGCAGACTGATTGGCACTTTTGAGTACTTATAGTTGGTAACGCCAGAAAAATCTGAGGCCACGTGGAGTCACTTCAGTAAGTCTAAAGTCTCATTGTATTTAACCAGGAAGGGTCAGTATGTTACTTTTGCTACTACTAACTGCCATCAGAAAAAAATTATCAGCCAATCATTAAAAAAAAATAATAATTAGTAATTAATTAACAGTAATTTTGAAAACAGTCACTAATGGCTTGCTGCATATTTCTACTTTCTTATTCTTTTGTCTAGGAAGTATTATAATTTCTGTGGTTTTCCATCAAGACAACTCAATATTAGCAATAAATTTCCACCATACAAATGATGCATCTGTTTAATCTTCCTGGAAGACTTCCTTGGTCACAGGACATGCCACTAGTTAGGCACCAGCTTGGGAAGTAAGAGATTACCAGGCTGCTCAGTGCTTGATTGCAGGTTTTTTGCTCAACCCTAAGGAAATACTTCCAGTGAGTACCATGGAAGGCTTGGGGCAGGGTTTGGGTGACATTTTCGGTAACCAGTACTTTTAGAACGGAGGTCTTTGTTCAAATTCATCCTACCAGCAAAGAGATATTAATTCAGAGCAGGCTGATCTCACTGACCACTGAAGATTTGGTTGAACATGGATGCAGACTTTGGTCCGGAGATACAAAGGAAAATTTTGCTGAACTTCCAAGGCTTACAATTTTGACCTCATTGAATGTTTTGACTGGCTAAAATAAGTAAGAATTTGGGATTATAGCATTAGCTCATATAAGACTGCTTAAAAACTTACAGTTTATTAACCAATTAAAATTTCCTTAAGCTCTTATGGAGTCCTAGTGTGGCTGGGCTGCTCTAAACTCCTAAGGAGACTTAAGCATTCATCATATCTTAGCATAGTTAAGATTTTTTTCCCTAATTAAAAAGTTTTAACTGTGCTAAGGTCCCTCAAATATTTAACAAAGGTTATGTGAACTGTAATTGTTCCTGATTTCCTTCTTAATTTCTAAAAAAGGAAAATCAATGCAAAGTATTGTGCAACATGAATTTGAGAGATAACTCTTAGTTGAGAAACTCAAGAAGTGAAGTTAGCCTCAAAGTTAGCTCAGGTATGATGACTGCATGTAACGTTTTCTTTGTTGAACAGAGAACTTTATTCAGTGGTTCAGGGCATGCCATAAGACAACTCTTCTGTGTTGATAAATCACTGTTATGTTGAATGACTTTTTTTTAAATTCCTGACCATAAAGCCCTTAATTTTTTAACTTTGAATTATACTATTTTCATTTCCTTATGTTTATAAAAAATTATAATATACCTAAATTATAAAAATATTGATTAAGTTATGAACACTTAAATCCCATAGTGTTAAGCATATGCTAACTTTTACAAGGTCAATAACTATAAAGTCTTTGGATGAAAGAGATCTAAGTTAGTACAGGCTGCTCATTGGCATTGAGTTCTTTCTTCTCTGGTTCAGGGCATTTTGTTAAGTTAATAATAAAAGTTTATTTGAAATTGCCCATATGCTGAATATGCTTATCTGCATATGCTTATCTGATACTTTAAGTGTTTATATCTTTCATGCGCTTATGAGAGGAAAGAAACAAGAATGTCTTAATTTTATTCTTGTTGCTAGGAGAGCAGGATTTGTAATTCCTATACTGTTCTCTGTTTTGATTTCTCTTCACATGGTCTCTGGTTTCAATGCAGATTGTAGCTGATAGGTTCACAAACCAAATGAAGGTCCTCATCCTACAACTGTTCCTTTGTGAATGAAGCATTCTTAGAGTTTCTAGGTGTCCAGTACAGGTTATAATGGAGCAAAATAGGATTAAAAATAAGGTGGATTTGGAGGGAGAGCAGCAAAGTATGTGATGAAGCCTCTTGCTCTTTCCATCCTAAATAAAACACTTTGAATATTAAAGTAAAATCCCATTAAGGATTTAATAAACATAGAGATCGTATTGATATATGGTAGCATAATATAGATATAAGAATGATAGTTATATTTGTTACCAGGGGGATTTGTGGTACAGGTGCTATAATTTATGTTGAATTGGTGTCCATTCAGAGCTCCCAGTTTGTCCATCTATAACTTAATGTATGCAGGGACCACATTTTTCTAAACTCTAAAAATTTTCTTCTCATGTTGGTTGATGTTTCACAAAAATGTTTGGTTGTTCATTTGGATCTAGCTGAGCAAGGAAGAAAACCACTTTAAAATATTATTGCCTTGTTTATGCTTGACTTTTCTTTAAAGCATCAAAATTGACATGACTGAGAATTGCATTCATTTCATTTAAAAAAATTCAATTCTACTTTTACTGGATAAAACAGAAGTTCAATTACTAGTATAATTCACCGGCAGTTCTTCCAGATGAAAAGATCTATCTAACCCATAATGCAAAGGACAGTTTTCAAAGATGCTCCAACAAATTCAAACACTATTACATGTTGCCACAAACTAAAAACCTGCACTCTTCCCTCCTTAGTCAAGATAGCCTTTGTAGGAAAGGATGACAAAATACTATTTTGGAAGCAGCATTTTGTGGAATATGTAGTAAAATGGTTTTTTTCCTTTCATTGATTTATTAGTTCAGGGGGGGGGGTTCTGTGATATGTGATGTTACTTTGAGAAGATAATTTGTAATGTGTTGTGATCCACGTGGTCCAAAAGTTTAATATAAATACAAATACACATACCCATACACAACTGAGTAACAACATGGGGTGACGGTCATAGGTAACAAAGGATATCCCTCCTTTACAACAAAGACACCCTTCCATGGTTCTTCTTAAACTGCTTGGTCTGCCAAACAGCTTTCTTGTCTTTCATAGGAATTATCTGAGGAAAAGAGCATTCACAAATGTCAGATGCTGAATTCAAGGTTCCTGTGCTTCAAGAGTTTCTAGCTTTATTACTGCACTTTATATTCCTAAGCTGCAATTCTCAATTACTTCAGCTCCAGCTGTGACAGCTCTGTATTTCCTCAGATCACATCCTTGAATCTTCAGTGAGAAAAAATCACCACATGATTATGTGTCTAGCTGTGGAAAAGGTTATTATTTTATTTCCACCATATAGGACCACTACAGCAGAAGCAGATGTAGGTCTTTATCTTCTAATTTGTAGCACTTCTTCACAGCAAGTAAACTCTGTGGCTCTGCCTTGAACTCAAAAGCCTACAAACTACCCCTCCCCATTCACAATTTTCTGCTACCACAACATATCAGACATTTTCAGTTTCTAAATACTTGTGGGTGATACTAAAGCATGCAGGGATATATCCCAGCTGGCCTAATCCCATCCAAAGTTGAATGTGAATAAGTGCTGATATGTGGTACACTGTCTGTCTTTAATGGCTCAGCAGGATGCTCATTTTTATCTATTTGTGGCAGAATGAAACAGCTGTGAATCTATCAGAGGAGCGTTTTGTCCTTCATGATGGGCAGTCAGAGCAGACTGTGAAGCTTTGAATCTGGAGAAAACACAAGCATGTGGCTGATGTGATTCATGCTATAATCGTATCTCCTTAAATGCACGTGGCATTTCTGTAGGATGCATATGAGGAGGAAATATATAACGGGTTTACAGAATTTTTTCAGTTTGACCGGCAGTAGTTCCAGAATTTCCACAACCAAAAATGAGTTTCAGTAAACTTGTACAGAAACCCATCCCAAACCTCTTGAACCACAGCATTTATTGTAATACCTGAGCTGGTACAGAAATGAGCCATGACCACTGCTTAGAAGCTGGTTCTCATTGTCTTCACCAGTCCTGCAACTGGTTTATTTGTTGCTTACAAGTCAAAGGATTGGCTGATGGCAGCTAGGAATTTATGACACTGACAACACAAGCTTTTCATTTGCAATCAGGTGCCTTTGTACAGTAACTAACACTCTGGACTCAGATGGAGTGATTGTGTCTGTATGCTGCCCCTCTGAAGAAACCAGTTCACCAAAACATACTAAAAAGCATAATGACTAAGCACGGGGCAAAATCAGCTAGGAATACCAAAATAGGAAGTAATTGCAAGCTATACAATTCAAAAAACAGGTTCAGATAGGCTGGAATGTTGTTCATTCTTTATGACCACCCCTTATCAGAACTTCAGCGGCCATCGTGATTCCAGGGGTCCTGCCTGTCTTTTCTGTCATGGCTTATGAAGCTGAATATTCCAGGGAAGTAACAGTCTCAGCAAACTGCTATTTTGTGGTTGCAGAAAATTGATGGCTTGTACATTTGAAAGGCTGATGGCAGGACAGCCTTGCCTCTTGAAATAATTTGGATATCAAAGTTTAAAATGCCATGTGTGTGCCATATGTGGGTTCTTGAGCACTGCAGTCTTCCCTTGCCTCTACAGACTCACCCCAAATCAGTCAATCTAGGTTTCTTTTCCCAGTTCACTCCTGTGCTTCAGGGCCAGGTCTTGTTCTTCTGATTTCTGAATGAATCAGCTTCTTTTGTGTCAGCAGCAGGAGATCACTAAAAGTACTCAAGAGAAAAATACCATGTTCTCTGTTCACAAATACACCTCAGTAATGCCCAGACCAGAGAGGAAAATCTTGTCAGTGTGGATGTAATTGCCAGTGATGGTTGCTGCAGAAAATGAGGTCCAAACTTGGGGTCAAGAGGAATCTTCCCAAAAAAGGACCATTGCCGTCCCATTTAGCCTGCAGTTTGCCCAGTAGTCTGGTCCTTAGGTCACCTTGAAATTTTATTCAATAACTGTATTAGTGATTCTTTCCCACCTCTTTCTCCAGCTTCTACTGCTTTCTTCCTGTACAAAACTGGCATAATGGCTTTAATCTCCTGCTTCATGTTTTCAGTGGGTTGTAATAGAGCATTATAATAAAGCGTTTTTATGGCCTGCAGGAGCACATCCCAAGATTGCCTGTGGAGCTCTTGGACCTGGACATTTACTGTACATTTGTCATGATTGCATGGGAATCAATTCAGTCCATTAGGCAGTTCTTTTCATTCCCGTGTTGTAGTAAATTTACATGGGCCACAGTTTTTCAAAGGTTTATAAGTAGCCCATACTGGGTTGATTTTCATGGGGATTGTAAAAGGTGTGTAATTTCTAACAAAGTTATTCCTTCCTGCCAGTTTCAGGGCAGTGCATGAGGGTAAGTGAGCTTTGCAGTGAAAATGTTCCTGATTTTTTTCTTTCTTCTTCTACTTTTTTTTTTGTGAGTTTTTTTGGTTGGTGTTTTTTTTTTTTTTGTTCCACAAGTGAAACAGAATGTTTTTCCCCTACCCTCATTCTTGGAAATAGTTGTATTTTTTTAGCTGAAATTTTCCAACACATCTCAGCTTGAGGTACAGACGTTGCATGGAAAATTTCCGACCGAGCATTTAATGTTTGGCAAAGTTATAAGCAACTGGGATTTGAAATGGGAAGAGTCTGGCAATCTAGGATGTGCTAACAGCCTTCTTTCTAATGAACATGCTTGTACAAAGGCTATTAATATACTCAAAAACTAGTCTGAAAGTCAGAATAGACTGAAAACCATGTTGGTGTCCTGTCTGAACTTTTTAGTCTTTATGTAAAAGTACTTTGAAAAATCACTGGAAAGCAAAGTTGTATGACTAAAACAGATATAAATCTAACTATAATTTTCTGGTAGGCTTAATAGTTGAAATATCGTCTTCAGCTTCAGTGGTGATATTACCAAAATGCAGTGTAGCGCTAGAAAAGCTACAGAAAGGAAATTGAGAATGATCCCCAGAGATAAAGGAATGTGCAAGATGGAGTAAAGCAATTTGCATAAAAATTGTTAGATTGGTATTTAATTGAATTATATTGGATCTTATGCTTTGGAGATAATGTCAGTTTGAGTTACTATTGTAGGTTATTATAGACTAGTGTATTATTAAAAACAAATATATTATTGAAACAACTTTTGACAATGTGCTTACCTGGTAAAGTCATCTTTTTAAAGCACTCATGCTTTCTAGTGCAGTGAAATATGATAGCACTAAATAAAACCTGTTAAATTTGTGATTTCCATCATTCTCATTATAGATCTCTCCCACAGGTGCCTAGAATGTTTCCAGCTGATTCAGTCTTGTGCAGCAGGCCAAGTCACGTTACAATTTGGTGGATATTGTTGATTGATGCTATATAATTATAGTACAGTCAGTGCTTTCCACACCAGCCTTGTTTTTCAGCCATTAAACTAATACTCCCAGCTTAAAAATACCATGTTTTTAAAACTTCTTGCAGGTGTGTTAGTAGCACTTTTCTGGCATGTAAAAATGGAAGAATGCTAACTAGTCTCATATATATCCCTGTGTTTCTGGTCTTGCTGTTTGTGGAGCTGAATAACTAAAAAAATGGGAAGCATTTGCTACAACATGGTACAGATTTGGTGAATGAAATAAAAAATATTGCCTTCTGAGACAAGTTTTTACTGTATCACATCTAACCAATTGTCCAGTGCTCCATCCTGGGCTGTCTTAACTGCTGTGCTGAGTGGTTTAAGCCATGATGTAGAAGAAAACATTAACTGTTATTTTAATACACACAACTCTGTTACTTGGTGAAAAGTTAAGCAATGTTGTTGTTGTTTTTTAATCTAGCTGCAGTTTTTGACATTCTATCCTCTAAGTACTGATTTTATCATTTTCCTATTAATCGGTGATATCCTCAAGAGCTGAAAGTGGTACTTGAGTTGAACTTGTAAGACACTAAATTAATACAAAAATTTCAACAGTTATGTATGCTGCATGATTATCAGCCAGTGCTCACTATATTAATGTCCTCTTGCATTAAAAATAAATCAGCAATATCTGTGCCTATATTTTTAATCAAACTCATCCTCGGTTTTAATCTTCTGGCTCCCTTTGATTCCACGTCAGCACTGACAAAAATCACAGAGATCTTTACTAATGCAGCAGTTAGAAAATCTGATGCTTTTGGTATGTTCTTAATCTCAGCACTCCCAAAGAGTGACCTTACTACAGGTCAGAATATTCTTAGTTGCTCTTGTGACACACTATATGTTGAAGTAGATCCAGCTATAATCAGTTTAGCAGCATACTGACCGTTCTGAATCATGCCAAATTATAGTTACTGACTGTATCAGCCACAGAACAGTGGTGCTTCTGATTCTTGTGGAAATTTAGTTTTTTGTAACTTTTTTTTAATGTTTCTATTTACTTGTTGGTTATTGTAGGTGGTTTTTAAACAACAACAACAACAAAATTCCATTCTGATTTTGTTTCCAAGAATCTTGATAAATCATGAGCCCTCCTGGGATATTCTGCTGTGCAGCTTATCTACATAACCAAAGTGGGGGGAGGTTTAAAAAGGCTGAGCATGGGGTTCATTATAAACTGTGATATCAGATGGAGATTTTGCTATTGCTTGCATTAGTAGGTTTCAAAGTCATGCAGCCCTTTAAGGTTGAATGAAAGCTGTGCTGGAGAAGTCTAGATAGTCAGGCTGGACCTATGGGCCCAACTGTGCAGGCAGATCAACTCAGATGGACCTCCATAGACTGCTGAAGCCCTTCATATCTGTGTTTTTCCAGAGGTGTAGAAATCCACCTGCTTGGTTCAGCTTGCCAGTGGCCCTAGGAGAGTAGCAAAGTATACACACGTACACATACATTGCAGAGACTCCTATGAAAGTTAGGAAATAGTATACAAACCACATTCTGTTCTGCTTCATCATTTTGGGGATTAAGAACTGATCCTTTCCAAAACTGCATAGATGAGGAATCTCTTACTTGTTCTGAAACAGACAGCAAATTGGGAAGAAAAAAAGAGGCAGAAACCAAAAGAGTTTTCTGGGCCGTTTTGCAGTGTCAAGTGACATCAGGTCAAGTTGAAAACAAGTGTAGAACTTACCCTGATTGCTGCTTCAGAAATTAGCAGTATTTTGCTTGCTTATTCTCCTTAGAAATGCTGGCAGGTACATGGGGAATTAGGAGGTCCCCAGACCAGAGATGAAAAAATCAAGAATGAGAATGACCTCATAACATGGTGTTTTAGGCACTGAGGGGCGAGGTTGGTGTTCTAGCTGGCGGTCAGAGAGCAAGCTTCTGTTTTATTCTAAATCAACATATGATAAAATGCTCTGTTATCTGCAGGAGTGGGTTGAAAGGTAAAAGTCGCTTTCTCTCTTAGCACTTTTTTTTTTAAGAAAAGTTACATTCTACCACACTTTCTTTGAAAGAAAGCATCAATGCCCATACTCATGAAAAAGGTTTAGAGCTTTTCTGTCGCAAATTGTAGGTTCTCCTAGTCCTCAGAGTATACACCTCTCCAGTTAGTATTTCTAACATTAGCTAGTCTAACTAGCTCCTAATTCAGTCAGAACCTGATTGTTGGTCCCATTCCAAGTTGGCCTGAACTGTGTACAGCACTTTAGTTGCTTAACTACAGCCAGAGACTCTTGTGTAGCCAGGTGTTAAAAAAAAAATAAAAATTAGTGGCATGTAATAAAGAATTGCAATGCATTATTCTTTTGTTGCCAGCTACTAATTCCAACATGAGGTGGTGAAGTGTTTTCATGCATTTGCTTTTAATCAAAAAAACTACATGTATGCGATAAGTTAATCATGTATAATGTAGAGTGTCAGATCTCACTGATGTTATCTATTTGAACTTTAGACCTTTTGTTGGGTTTTCCAATTAAAAAAAAAAAAATTGAAAGAAAAAGAATTGATGAAGAATGATGATAGCCTAATATATTTACCTATGTAATTCTCCTTGGCTAAATTATTGCTTTTCAACAGCAAGTTTTCTTTAAGTATGGCAATGGGGTTTTGGCATGACACAATGCATAATTTCTGTGTTTCTCCTTGTAAAATTCCACTATGCTCATCATTTCCAGCTGATCCTCCAAAGAAATTTTGCTCTTGGCTTCCATTTCATAAGTACAACGAAGCTAGTGCCAATAGCTTGTGATTATCTAGCTTGGTTACAACAGTTATGGTCTGGTTTTCCAGCCTTGGGAAATAACTGAAGCAATATTTATTTGCTTAAAGCCAGCCAGTTAAACAGGAACAATAGTCAAGATTCTAGTAGCTTTCTGAGTTATGGGATTCATGTTTTGGGGTTTTTTTCCAGTCTATCTGTCATGGATGTACCTATTAAAAATAAGGGAAAGGAAAATATGCTGTCTTACAATCTTTTTTATACGTGATTTCAGAACGGAAAATTTGGAGTTGTTAGTGTCAGGAACTATTTAAAATAATTTTTAAAGAAATATTGCTGCTATCCTGTTCCCTGAGATGGTGGCTTAGCTAGACATACCAAATAAATGGTCATTTCCACAGTTAGATAAAAGCAGCAGTTTTTCTCTATTCATTAATTCAGTTTCTATATACTACAGAGTCCCTTGACTAGGTTTGATTTGGAAGTAACCTGTAGCAAGTGAAGAAAAATAGAGTGGAAGTTAAAGTTTTTGAGATAACTTCTACATGGCTTACTGTGACTTCTGATCAGGAGGAGGAGTTGACAATACAGAATGGCAGTATGACTCTTCAGGACAGCCCTAACTGCTCTTCTGACTTAAACTCCACATCTTAACCTCTCACCTGCCGAAGGATGGCTCCAACTCTTAAGGACTTGCATAAGTAAAAACATCTTCACACTGAGGAGAATCACTGCTACTCAAAATCCACATCCACTCGAGCTATCACATAAGTTACTGGTGGAAACACGAACACTCTGGCATTGGTTATGAAGTTATGCTTTACTCCAAAAATTCTCTTTGAACTTAGAGATGGCATTTGCTTCCTTAGTATAGATTAAAAACATGTCTCATACATTAGGTCTAAATCCAAGATATAAAAATGCAAGCCACCAATGTGTATCACTCAACTAAAGCTATATTGAACCTTTGCTTACAATTGAAAAAAAATCACAAACTCAAAAAGAAATCCTTTATATGGGATATAAATAGAGAAAAGGTCAGGCTAAAGAAACTTTTCTGAAGAAAGCAGTGAACAAACTATAAATAGAATTGAAATTTGAGTTTTACAATATAATTTTCTATTTGCTGTAATACATGGATAAAGATGTAGGACCCAGTATGAAAAAAGGAGCATGTAGCATGGTATGTGTGCTCATAGCTTAATATATTGCTATGAAATTGCAAATACACAATTTGTGTATACATAAATAATTATTCAGCGAAACCAGGATTAAAGGCTCTTCATAATTCTTGCTAAAACAGATTTTATTTCACTATTGGAATGCTGTTAGCAGAATTTTGTTGTTTACCATATTAATTTCTTCAAACAAATGATTAATGCCACATTTTTGCAATCATGACAAGACTTCCAGAGGCTTTATGTACATACTACTTTCAACAGGCAAAAAAAGTGGAGACAAACTCAGTTTGAATAAATGAAGAAACTTTTACAAATGACAATCAACATGACTTTTAAAATATTAGGCCTTTCCACACCATGTTGTAGAGCAAAACACTTGATATCTAGGTTAAAAAAGGCAGAGTGGAAAATGTCCTGATTAGACATCTATAATGCTTTCGATTTTTTTGTTTTGTAAGATAAGTCCCAGAATACAACAATGAGAACACTAGGTTTTCAGAATGATACACAAGTGGTGACTAATTCTGATCTTTTATCTATACGCATAACATGCATATAAAGATCTAATAAAAAAAGTAAATATCAGTATCTTCAATATAACGTATTGCCAATTTATTTATAAATTCTATATATTTTCAATCCTTCCTAAAATTTTCAGCGCATCAGTATTTCCCAGGCAGAAGTGAAAGGTTCCCTTATTAAGTTATTTCCATATGTAGACATATAAATCCATGTGAACAATTTTGTCTTGGGAATTAACTTTTCCCTGTAAACTGAAAGGTTTTACTCCTAGCATTTGATCACTCCAAGTTAGATATTGATAAAGAAGTTGCATAAATTATATATTTAATAAGTGAAATAGGAAATAAAATAATCTGATTAAAAACAGAGACTGAAGCTCAATTAGAGGAGGCAAGAGCTACATTTCACCCAGACCATTGTAGTTTGGAAGACTGCAGGGTATTTAAGAATGCCATACCAGCAAGCTACAGCTGTGCCCCAATTTATGAACTAACCTCAATTTTTTTTTTTCCCCACTTTATGTTTCAGATAAACTCTCTTAGAAGTGTGGCATATATTATAAATCACTGTAAAAATATATTAGTCTTTTTTTTTTTGTCTTTTGTTCTTACATTCTAAAAGAGGTAATTTTTTTGAAAAATACTTTTAAAAATTATTGCTATATGGATTTCATTCCAAGTACGAAGACCCTGATCTAAGTTTTTGTAGATGTAGTGGGAAATTTATTGAAACATTCCAAGTAAGAAGACCCTGATCTAAGTTTTTGTAGGTGTAGTGGGAAACTTACTGACAGATGCACTGGGTTGAAAACGAAAGGACAATCACTTTCCCTCTTTGGGACTGGATGCAAAAGGTGAATGAAATACACAGAAAAACACCATTGCTTGACATCTTTATGTAGCTTTGAATAAATTATTTTGATCCATCCTTTAAGATGATGCAGTCGGAATTGAGGTATCAAATATTTTGTTTTTTCTCCTCTTTAATTCTGTCCTTCCAAGCTAGACCAGGGGTCCCTGACCAAAACCCCTCCACTCCACTATCGTAGGGTGTGCTTGTTCCTGCTGGGCTCCTAGTTATCCTAAAGTGACATATATTTAATCTAGTAATATATAAACCCAGATGCTGTAAATACCTTAAGACTGTGCGGGAATTGCACTGAATTACTCAGCAGCCCGAAGTCAGGGCTATGTCTTGTAAACTGGTCTAGGAATAAAGGTGCTGTATAAATATAAGAATATTGGGGTTTGGATGAGTGTTGTTTCTTTATCAGGAAATGTATTAAAGAGCCTTTTATAGTCTCTTCAGTGTCCATCAAAATAAGAAAACCCCCAAAATATCCCTTGGGGCGGGGGGGGAGGGTGGGGGGGGGGGGGGGGAAGAGTAGGGGAGGTGGGAAACAAACAAAAAAACCCCACAAAACCCCACCAAACACAAAAATGAGTTGTTCTGTTGTGGTGATTGACTTTGTAAATCACCTCCCCGATTATCCAGCTGAAAACCCTGCCACTGCTGCCGCCGACTGTGCACGCAGAGAAGGGAACGCGGCTTTCCCGAGCGGAACGCCACGCCGCTGGCGTAGCGAAGTTTCTCGTAAGGGCTCTCGGGATGACGCTGAGCCGCTGCATGAACCTGCCTCGGGTGTCTCGGCTGCTTCCCCAGCCCTCTCCCAAGCTCTCATCCCGCCCGCTCCCACCGGCGCCGCCGCCGCCGCCGGCCTTTGCCCCAGCCCAACGGCCGCTCTCGCGCCGCCGCCCGCCCGCGCGCAGCAGGTGCACGGCGGCGCTGCCGCAGCTCGCCGCCAGCCTGCCTGCCTGGGGCTGGGCCGCCGGGCACAGGCGCCCGCCCTCCCGCGCGCGGGCAGCTGCCGTGACTGACGCCGAGCCAGAGGTGAGTGAGGAGCGGGCATGGCCAGCCCCGGGGGCTGCTGCGGTGGCGAGCTCCCTCAAAACGTTCCGCTGTTCCTGAGCGGGGAAAGGAGGGTGGTGAGGCTGGCTGAGCAAGTAACTAGTAACATGCGTGAGGAAAAGCTTTTTTTGGGGGGACACACGCGCGCGAGCGGGGCTGCGAGTTCTTGCTTGGAGCGCTGACAGACCGGCGGGGGCGGGGCAGCCTCCGCGCCCCTGCTCAGGGGTCTGGGTGTCGGGGATGCTGGCACTTACCAGCCTGCAGCGGAGGGTGGGGAGGGAGGCCGGGGCAGGAAGGGGTGGTGGCGGCAGCTCTGCATCCGTCCCGGTGCTGACGGGGTGGGCGAGGGGCGAACGGGTTGAGCTGAGGTGTGGAAGGTCCGTCGCGTCCTGCTGGAGCTGCCTGTGAAGGTGGCTTGTTAGCGGGTACGGGGTTAGAAGGATCTTTGAGAGCTCTCCCCAGATCCAACAACCCAAACAACATCAAAAAAATACCCCCCCTCCCCCTTCAACCAGCCCCTTAAAATATAAAGGTCTAAGACGAAGGGGTTTTTTCCCCGGAGATAGGGAGCGGTGCTGAAGGGAGTGCCTGCAGTCAGCCAGGGCTGTGCGAGAGGCCCGAAGGAGGACAGGGACAGGTGGGAGCTGGCAGGGGTCGGGGAGCAGACGGTGGCACGGTCCTCATGGAGGTAGTCTGTGTCCTCAGGTGTCTCTGTCCTCTCTCTGAGGGGTGATAAAATGACCAGGAGGAAGGGTGTTTGCTGGTAGAAGTGGAAAGGATGGTAGAAGAGGGGTGCGTGGCAGTGAGGGTGGGCAAAGGAGCTATTTTCAATAGGGGGTATATGTAGGAGTGTAAGCTGACTGAGCCAGGTGATGAAGGGCAGGAAAACATAGAACGATAGAATGGTTAAGGTTGGAAGGGACCTTAAAGATCATCAGGTTCCAACCTCCCTGCTATGAGCAGGGGCACCTCACATTAGACCAGGCTGCACAAAGCTTCATCCCAACATATGTGTGTGGTATCCTTTGCTAGGGAAATCAGAGAGTGACAAGGTGGACAGCTGGTAGTAGTTTTTCTCTTCTGGATGCCCTGGCTACCTGCTTTAGATAAGTTAAGGTTGTCCTATACTAGTTGATCAGAAGTAAGACTTTTCTTTCTGAGCTTTGACTTGGTCATTTGGGGTGGAGAGGGAAAAGGGAGAGGAATTAATAGTTACATTTAACTTTCACTTTCTTCTTAATCTCTCCCTCTTCAGCCAGCCCTTTGAATTAATAAATCTGAACAGATCTGTAACTCTCAAGTAGCTGCCAGCAATGTAGGAGTAATTCTTTTTTTATTCATTCTTTCTATTTTTTAATTTATTTTTTTTTAATGAGACTTACCTTGCATTTTAAAGGCTGGTTTTGGTGTGTTTTTCCTTCTCACAAAATAGGTTCAATAATGAAAAATACTCATTCTGTTCTGTGGGGCTCAGTAATGATGGCTCCCCCAAGCTATTGTTAACACCTGCTGCTGAAGTAGCCTGAGTGTGGACACTATATAGTTTCTGTCCCTCTCTGTTTGACCATTTTTTATTTATTCAGTCATATGTAATGAAGAAATGAATGTAAAGTAATAACAACTTACTAGTTTGTAAAACTTTATGAGCCTCTTGATATTTGATCGCTTATGTGGTGTGGAATGCTGAAACCTATGTTCCTATGCATTACAATAGTAGGAGTGAGGTATATGTGATGTGTGTACAGCTTTAAAAATGTTTTTGTTTTAGTGCTGAATTTTTAATGACCTTAAATGTGACTCAGAAGTAATCTCAAACTGCTTTGCAGATGTTTTCTAAATCCCCAGATCAAACATTGCTAGTTCAGTTAACTAGACTTTTAATTTCCATGTTGTCTTTGACTTGATCACCAAGTAATGTCTGTAATGCCTTTAATTCAAGTTGACTGACCCCTGTAACCTGTAAGTTACAGCTGCTTCAAAAAAGTGCACATTAGCTGTCCTTTCACAAAACACTGGACACAGGACAATTTCAAGGCTTACTCTCTACCTGGTGGGAGATATTTTAATGAAACCTTGCCTCCACGTAGGATATTATGACAAAATGACTATTGAAAAACATAACTACGTGTCGGTGAAGGTAAAGGATGGTGCTTGGGTCTGAGAGACCTGCAATGGTTAAGGGGTTGTAGCTGTGGAATGTATCCCTGTCCCATGACAGCTCAGAGGACAGGGCTGCTGGTGAGGAATGTGGGGTTACAGCCTTCGCTACATCAACGTCCACTCTGCAGTAGTTCTGTTTATGCAATTATCCACTGGAAAGTACAATAATTATGCAGTGTTTCCGAATGTAAAAAGAGTAACAAAGAGCATATTTTAACTGTGAAATGAACTAGTTTAAAGTTAAAAATAAATAGGAGAAAGCTTAGATTATGAGGTGGGGGTTTTGGAGTTTTATTTCTGGCACAGATGTGCATTCCTTGCGGAATATAAATGTAACTACATAGAAACAGGAAGATGCAATGTTATATGTGTTTTGAAATCTATAGGTTTTCCAAAAGCAATAGGTGAAGTTGTAAAATTAAATGACCTGAAAATAACTACTGGTTTTTGAAAGTAAAACCACCTTGCCATTATTCTTTTGACTAGACTTTCAGAATTTTCATACTGAGACTGTACATGGGTCATGCTTTCTCTTAAATGCTCTGTTTTACAGTATATATATAATTTAAATTTCAGAGAACTGGAAATCATCAAACTAATGCTGCGTTTCCCCATTTATAGAAAAGAACCAAGCCCAAAACCCATGACATGACTGAGAGATCCACTGGAAAATGTCTCATTTTTTCAGTTAAAAGAATGCATGAGCAGGATGGGATAGGAAGAAAATGGCTTGCAGAATAGTTGGGGAGCAAAAAGCTAATTATGATGAATATATACCTATTGTGAAGGGGTTTTTTTCCACCTTGCAAATTGTGTAGTGTATTTAAGACTTATCAGAGGCATCAACCCTCAGGAATAAATATTTAATTTTTTTTTAAATGTCTGAAGATACATAACTTCATGATAAGTGTTCTGGTGGGCATAGAGAAGGAAGAATCTACATTTACATAAACTGATACCTTGATAAATTCATAGCATAAAAATAGGACATAAAGCATTGCCAGACAGTGCGAAACTGACCACTCCCCCAAAAGTGGCTTACTGCTGCATATACTTTTATTATATTAAGGTAGGGATGTTATCATTTACAAATGGGAAGGATTATCCCTTACATAACTGCACCATCTAAAAATTTACCACTTTACATGGTAAAGCAGGCAGCAGCCAGCACAGAATGTTTTTCCATTTCAATAAGCTAAGCCAAATTTTAGTGTGGATGGAGAGCACATTTTTAGAAGCCTAATGGTTTTTCTAATCCTGTGACCTGTGTGCCTATAGGGAAATCTTCCAGGAATGCCCTGTGTATGTAGTGTGAGGCTGTATTACATGACCTTCGTGATTTGGATGATTTCTTGGAAACAATGATGGCTTGAGGAGAGAGAGACAATGTTTTTACTAGATCACATACTCAGGTAGAATGAAGGAGTATGAAATTGAAGTTTTCTGTAATTAGAGGTTGAATATCTATGTAATTTCTGGCCCTGAATTACTGTATGCTTCTATTATATCTAGATAGAAAAGTTTTTTATAAACCTTGGAAAGTAGCATAGTCCTAGTTTCAGGCATATTTAATTGGATTAATCAACATATATTTTCTTCACTGATGAAGTAGTGAATAGGGTAGAAGAGTGTTTCCCAAACTTCTTGCAAATGTCAACACAGTTTGGGCTCATCTGCTTTTATACAATCCTCAAGGAAAAATTTACTACTGTACTGTTTTAATTGCTGGCAGCAGCAAAGTTCCTTAACATGTTTGGGGGGTGGGGGTTGCAAGGCATGAAAATCAGCTGTAATTATCAGCTGCAGGTGTAAATACTCTTTATATTGCCTGGGAGGAACTGAGCTGCTGCCAGCAGTTTAAGAAAGCTGGTAGTTCCCTAGCTAGTGTAAATAGGTGCAGCTGATAATTATAGCTGCTTCTGACTGCCCTGGAGGAAGTGAGCTGCTTCCAGCTGTAAATCAGGGTAATTTGATTTTATTGTTTTTCTTGTTATTTTTTAATAGTTTAATTTTTTGAATAAATTTCCCCCTACCTATTTATGATACCCATCTTGTTACTTCATTGAGAGTTGCAGTTCAGGTGTGAGATACATTGGTTTATTCTGTTCAAAACAATAAAAAGTAACTTGTTGTCAGATGGCAGAATTACCAGAGCCTCCTCTGTGGCTTCTTGCATTATCCTACCAGATGCTAGTTCGTCTTGCATAAAACAACTGATTCACAGATATGGGGTTTTGGCTCAGTGGTAGAAGAGTGTACATTGATGAGTGCATGGATACTAGCATGAGTTATTCTTGTTAAGGAGAAGATCTGCACAGCTGAACAAGATAGAAGAATGTGTGATTCCTATTGTAAGTAATTATTAATATCTCCTGATACTTTCAGTAAAATAAACCCTAATTTTTTTATCCAAGACACATTAGAGTAAAGTGATGAGGAAAGAGGGAACATTAAACATTCTAATTTTAAAATTAAATTTCAAAATACAAATAACTGAGCTTGTTTTCATGGCTGGTTCTCCTTTTATTTCTCAGTATCATTTGCTGGTATATTAAAATAGTAAACAGGAGCTTAGGAGAAAAAATAATACTGAATATTGGTTGGCTTGTAAATAAAAGAAATAACCTAGCTACCATGTATTTATGACCACAGCAAAACAGCAGTGTAGCCTGTATTTTCTGGTAGCTCTCCAACCTATGATAAAAACATAGGCTTTGAGTAGACTTAATACAATGGAAGATGCTTTAAAGATCCAACTACTGCTTTGCTAGTCTCTTTTTATTTGTCATATACATCCTTTTGTTTAGTTTCTAAAGAAAATGTCTGTATCTGCGTCAATAATGGAATTTAGTGTTTTCTCATGATTGAGGTAAAATTGGGCAAGTGTTGATTTTCCTGCTAGGATTTGTTGCTATCTTCCTTCAGGATGTAGCTAAATAGCAGTTTCTGTAGTGGGACAAATATAAAGGGGAAGCTTCATTCACCAGGCTTCTTCTAAAAGAAGGAGTTTCCACTCAATATTTTCAGTAGTGGAGAAAAGGAAGGCTCTCCTAATAGAGTTTATCTTACTGATGTAAGGTGTGGTCAAGCATGCTCTTGGTTATGGCTGTTTGGAGTTAAGTGATTACCGACTCAACTCACCGTCAGTTCCTTGCCTTGTTTTGTTCCATTTGGTTTGTTCCTAACTTTGCCAAAGGCTCTGACCCTTCAGTTCTGCCAGCATAAGTCTAGGTGTAGCTGATCCAGCCTGATTGAGTCAATAATGTCTTGGCTGGCTTAAATGTTTTTAGTAAGACTTTTTAAAAAAAAAACAGATACGTATGGTTAGTTTGCTGGGTCTTACTATTATCAAGACTCGGACAGAGTCACTTCTTTTTCAATACTTGGATAGTGAATGGTATTTTAATGCATGTTCTTAAGCCTGAATCCTGTCATTTTTTCTGAGACCAAGATGTGTTAATTTATCACTGCTTTGCTTGCGTAACAAAATGATCCTCATAGTTGATTTTAAATATGGATAGAAATGTATTGAAACTTTTCATGAGCTGGTTAAGCAAGCATGCTTTGGCTGCACGTGCTGGTTATTTGAAGCCTGTATGTGGAAATGGTGCCACATTAGTGTTAGTGAAGACACAGTTTGCGTAGAAACAAGCAACAAATACTGCTTGGTTTACACAGTACATTAGAAAAAGTTGTTACTACATTCCAGGATTAAGTTATGAAAAATGTTTTTAAACTTTTTAGAATTGTCACCCTGATGAGCTTAAAATAGTTGCTTTCATTATATATTGTGGCTCTGTTAACCAGTCATTGCCCAGTCCTTCTCAGTGGAGATCAATGTTGGTAGTTCCAGTGTTTTGACTCCTCATTTTCTCTGTGTACCCTTAAAATAAACAAAAAAAATCCTTTCAGTAGGAATGTCATGCCTAGTGATGAATGATTGCTTAGCAATATATACTGACAAAGTTCTGCTGTAATCTAGTCTCAGTTGTCTTATTTATATAACATTTTTCACTTCCAAGAAGCATGACAGCTAATGGAGGTTATAAAAACATTGGATTTGAATAATGTGTCAAGAGTGAAAGCTGTCCTCTGCTTAGATAACTTGTACAGAAACTGAGATATCTATACCCTGCTAGTGATACTGGGAAGAAGCATACAAAGAGAGATAAAGCGGGTACATATACTCCATTAACAGGCTCTTTTTTTGCTTTGCAACAACAAAAGTGTTGAAGTGTTGAAATGGTTCACAGAAGCTAAGGGTGTGTTGGCTTCTTAGGAATACATTCTGAAAACAGAAATATAGCTTCTATATTTTTGCTGTCATCCTGTATCTTTCAGAAGTGTTAAAATAACTTTAGGATGCTGAAATAGTAGATAGCAGTGTTATTTATTTTGCTGATGTGTAAGGAAATTTAGAACTGTATTTCCCTTAACTGGTCTCTGCCCACAAGTCATTAGAATGATTAATATATGCAAAAAATTCTGGGGGAAGTCACAGAGCCTTTTCTGGGAGCATGTCTTGGAAACGAAATGCTGCATCAAAACTTGTACTATAGCTGTACGGTATAATGTCTATGTGTAAACTATGAAGTTTGAATACAAACTTGAGCAAAATGTGAGTTACTTTGAGTGTCACCTAATAAATATAGCACATACTTTCATCACGAGCTATATAGAATGCAATTCTAACAGTGGGCTATACATTTTGTAAATGTCTTCTATGGTATGTTTTTTCAATGTTTGGGAAAGGAGGGAAAGTTGAGAGTTTTTTTTCTCTAGTGCAAAATATACTGAAATCCTATACTTTCTCTTTAATTCCAGACACGTGATTCTTGTAAGCTGGATTTAATGGCTTTGCCTTTTGAGCTATGTGTATTTGTCATATGCCCCCCCCAAATCCACCCCTTTCCCTAGGAAATTTTTAGACATTAGTCCTAATTTTTTGTTTCTGCAGGAGTGATGTTTGCAATGGATTGTACTTCTCTTAAAATAAATGAAGGGAAAATAATACGGCTATTTTTCCAATTTGAATGGCATCTTCTGTTATAAAACCAAATGTTTCACTCTCTCATTTGACCTATGTGTTGTTCACATTTAAATTCATCTTGTTGGCCTGAGATCAGTGCTTTTTGTAAAATACTGGAGCTTGAGAAGACAGAAAAAGGAATAATGTTTTTTCATATAAGGGAAGATAATAGCTTTCTGTGGTTTTTGCTAGAACGCTTGATGGTTTTAGGAGATGATGAAATATGACATTAAATTATTTAGTTACAGTTGCTACCTGGTCTTCTAATTCTCCAATATCTGTACTGTTCCATTGCATGTATGTTGTGTGACCTGGAAGTGATGTCTTGAGGGATTCTACAATGTGCAGGATGGCATTCAACTTGATTGTAGGTGTATGGTTTAGATGATGCTTAATTCTTGTTTCCCCACTAGGAAGAAACACACAAATCCCGTTGGCATGCATGAGTAAAAAAGGCTGAAGCAGTTAAGCATGAATTGTATGGATCTGTGTTGAAAGAGAGCTGAGAGTGAGGCAACCAGACTGTGTGATACAATTGAATAACTTAATTCTGTAGTTCTCTGAGCCTGCAGTAGTTGTTCATGCTGTCTGAGAGAAGTCATGTGGAGTAGTAGTAGTGCCTTGGTTTGTATGTTACAAGGTGTAGTCTGTGTTCCCACTTCAGTTGTAGGCTTATTATGACATTTTTGGCAATCTGTTTCTGTGTTTAGTTTGTGCGAACAGTGTATTTCTTTCACCTTTCTATGTAGCGCTTATTTACGTTGTGATCTATTCTGATGCCATTTTTGTAAATTTTGTATGACCACATCTATTTATTCCACTAATCATTTGCTCCTCGTAGTTAAACTTGAGGTGTGTGTAAGCACAAGAAGGAAAAGGGCACAGTAAAGAAAAACACTGAGGAGGGAAAGAGAGGGAGGATACTACAAACAAGATGAACACATGAGATATCTTGTAGCATGTGGAATTTGAAGGAGGAGGGTTTGGAGACAGGTAGAAGCAGTGCATTTGTTAAGAAGAAAAGATGGGTGCATGGATGGAATGAAAGTCCTGAGTTAATGGACAAACTAATGGTATTCTTGGGTAGAGAGGACTGGAATGGATATTGCATTATATGGATGGTTTAAAAAGTGTGGAATATAATTAGCTGGAACCAGTTATTCTAAAACTCTTTGGATGGTGATGCCGTGCTTGAAACTACTTTGAGAGCTACCATTTTCTCATCATGTCAAAAACAGAGTGAGTTACTTGTGAATCCCCCTTAGTACTCAGCTGCAAGTCTATGAGCCTACAGATCTGCTTCTTGGGACATAAAAGACACTTTTAAAAGTTTTATGGCTATAGAGACATTGTGGTTATCTATTTTTAATTATACTTAATGCGTGTTAAACTGAGTAGATTATAGTACTCTTTGGAACTGTACGTGCTAACTTCTGTAGCACAGCCAAGTAAATCTCATAAGGAGTCCTTTTGAAATTAATCAATACTGTCTCATAGAACAAGATTATAATCTTAAAAAAACCCCTCCAACTGTTTCATTGCAACTGTATAAAGTAGCACAAAACAGTTGACTACATGTGAAAAGCATCTTAAAAACTGCATGTTGCTGTAGCTAACTTGCAGAATTAATGCTCTATTAATTTCATAGTAGGCATGCTTCACAATTGCAGTTGCTGCTTTGCACTTGTTGCTGATTTGTAAGTTTTGAGGAGAGGAGAGAAAAATATTTATACTCTGTATTTATTTTTCATGTAAAAAGAAATTGTGTACAACAGATACAAAGGGTTTATGATGAATGTAGTTCTTAATTTAATCTTAGGACTCTGTTGATCAGAGTCTTGAAAGTATTTTCTAAGGGAGAAAACCAATCTAAATATGTCTGAAATTAATTAAATCCAGAATGTCTAGCATATAAGAGAAGCTTACTTCATTAAAAATGTAGAAAAATAGAAAATCATAACTTTTAAGTCAGTTGTTAAATTTAACATGGCCTGCTTCTTATTTAGTATTGAATCTTATTGTATTTATGTAAAACATTGAAAAGAAAATTTATTTCTTAGATGCAGATTTTTCTAGACATTAATTTTTCTCAAGTCTAAAGCAGTTTGCTTGCTTCCAAGTTATTTTATTCATTTTGCTACAAAGCAGTTCATGGCAACACTTCAGTTATCAGACATTTCTTTTCAGGGATTTATCACATTTTCCATAAACACGTAGCTCTGGTTGTAGATTGGTGCTGTGGTTTCTGTCTAGGAGCACTTGTTTCCTGTTGAAATAGTGAAAAGTAGGCTTTTAAAAATCACACAGAAAAGCTTTGCCAGCTAAAAGACCTTAATTTCAGATTTTCCTGATTTTAGAAATGGAGAGATTAATCAGTATTAACTTCTTCATTTTAAATAGAATCTATTTTTAATGAGCAAGGAATTAAACCTTAATGAGGTTATGGTGTACTTCTTTTAAACATTGGGATATGAAATAATTGTCCAAATTCCATTACAGTCAGCTGGCTCAAGTAGTTGTAGGATTATGGAAAGCACAGCTAACAAATTGCCTGAACTCTCTTTTAAGTGTCACCCAGAGCAGGACCAGCTTCTGTAGTATGTTTGTCAGTATATGTCTTGAAACAATCTGGTGGTAAAAAGTCTGAGGCCTTCCTGAACATCAATTCCAGTGTTTAACTGACTTTACAGTTAAAAATACTAAATTAGTGTATCAATGACAGCTCTTTTTCTGCGAGTTCTCATTGGTTCACAGGGGGACCATACAGTGAAATTCAGCCAATACTGAGAGGAAGAATGGGTGGTCCTGCATTCAATAACAGTGTTCTGAGCTCCCTTTGAGTAGGGAGATCAATGACTGATGCTGCATGTTCACAAGTACTAACCATATTTAGTTCTGAACAAACTGTCAGAGTAGGCTGTGATTGCACGTGATCAGTATTCTTCTGCAAATTCTGCTTAATGGAAAAGTAAAACTGGAAAAAAGATTTAGATTTTATGGATGTAAACCATCCTAAGTGCTAAAATGTACCCATATTATGGAATTCTGTAGGGATTCGCTGAATGGAAATGCCCAAAAAAGAGGTCTCAGAAGAAAAAGATTCCCACCAAAGAGAATTACAACTTTAAAATGAAAAATGGAAAACTTCAGGTTTTGTTTTAAAAAAGTAAGTTTATTTGCTTCTAGGGTCCTGGTTTCCTAGCTGGATTACATCTTGGGAAAGCATCCAAAAGCAGATACTTTTCACAAAATGAATTAAGTTTTATTGAAAACCTGCTTCTCTGCTGAGGAACAGCTTCCATGGAAAAATCTTGACTAGGTCTGTCTTGAGCATAAGAAAATAGAAGCTTATTCATGTTTATTCCTGAGGCATCCAGAGTTAGTTAGGCATTTGATCTTTCTGCAATCATCAATATACATACCTGGAGGGCAGTTGGTATGATAGATTTCCTGTACAAAATCCAATCTCTGCATGTTAATCTTGGATCTGCTGGATAACACAAAATGTATTTAATAATAAAGCCTGCCAGTTCTATCTCTGCTCTTCCCCTCTCGGCAGATTACCAGATTTATGTTTGATTTCTTGGATCTTTTTGTTAACGTTTTTTGCCAAAAAATTTGCTCTAATTGAACTCACTGGAAAGAAGAAAAAGCTGAAGAATGAGTTTCACGCTCCTCTTTGTTGTTAACAGTTCTGGTATTCTTGTACTGAACACCGACTATTCCAGAGAGGGATGCAGTATTCCAGGGAGCTAGTATAGGGAACATGTGACATCAAGCTGTGGCAGGTTTCAGCTGCAGCAATGCCTTCTTCCTATTTACTTTTCTCAGTTAATTCCAAGTGTGGCGATAATAATTCTGCCTAAAGAGGAGGTGTTAATCACACTCTTTTAGGTAAAGGGTGAGACATCTCAGTGAAAGCTGGTGCAACAAATTATGGCACAAAGTGTCAGACCCGGAAATAACAGTGTGCTTACCATTCAGTTTTGAAGCCTGTTCTAGGCTTCCAAATGCAAATGAAATTTTAATTTTATTTAATACTTGCAAAATTTTTTTTTTGTTCAAAAAGTTTTGTTGAGAGGAATAATACCTTCTAGTAGACCTGCTAATGAGATTAGAAAAAGCAAGTGAGATTTCAGACACAGCAGCTTTTCTTCAGGTCTCAAGTAGAAGTGGTTGTGTACCTGAAACATTTCCCTTTCCCAGTTACATGTAATTGCCTAATAAGAGTTGTTACCAATCTCTGCAAATTTGTCTATCCTCTGTTCTTAGAAGACGGTGGTTACAGTAACACTACTGCAATGTATGCAGTGTGTGTCTCCAACTAGACCTGCCTGCATTGAAATTCTACATGAGGTTCCCCCATTCCTCGTTCTTTGCCGCATTGAATAGAAACATTTTCTTGTAACCTTAAAAACATCAACAACAACAAAACAGACAAAAGAGAGCTTTTGAGACCATCAGCAGGCCTGTATACTTTGCAGTCTTTCAAGGGGGCATTGCCAGCTGTGAATTGCTTCTTTGTGTTTTCCTTAAAGCGGGGTCTACTTTACCAGACTTCAGGTTGGGAAGCAAAAGGATTTGTGTCCCTGCTTTCCTTTCCAGTTCCCAAACTAGACCTTGCCTGTCTGTCTTTCCGATTATAAATAGGAATGGATGAACATGTTTTGCCTAATTTCAAATCCACTTGAAGTTCATGGGTTTGAAATTCAAAACAGAACTCAAATCTTACAAGGTCCGTGCTCTGTGAGGAGTTGGCCTTTTGCCCAGTACATGTCTATTAATTTAACTTTTATCCCTGGAATCAAATACGTATCAATTTGATAGACTAGATCATTTGTATTTCTTTAAATTTTCTTCCTTACTTCTTTTACATCTGTTCCATTGGCATAAATTTATGGTTTTTAGAAAGTTGCTAGCATAGGTGTTTGCTCTCACATGAGCATAAGGCTTTTGCTTTGCCTCTTCATTTTGGTTTTCACTGTTTCAGTGTTCACAATGTGTGCCTTATGGCCTATTCCTCTATACATGCCAGTTAGTAAACAAAAGATCAAATCCACTCTATGTGAAGACTGTATTTTAGATGCTTTGAATATGGACTGAAATTGAAACACTGACAACCAATGCCCTGTAGTGAAGTTTGTTTTATTCACTATGGTAGCTATTCCAGACTGAGTGATGAAGTAATCCTGGACCCTGTACAGGACACTGAGGAAGATAATCTTTCCAAGTGTAAACGTGTGATTCCTTTTTTTTTTTTCTTTTTTTTTTTCTTTTTCCCCCCTTAATCCTTCCTTGCCTGTAGAGCACTTCTCATCCATCCTGGCTTGCATTACACAGGTGCACAGAGTGCCTTGATGCAGAAGATAATAGCCTACAAATTGACCGAAAATCATCTACAATGTTGTATTTTATAGGTTAACTTAGTAGTAGTCTGTTGATTCCATATAGGTTCACTTGCTGTGTCTTTTTTTCTTTCAATATTTGCATCTATTAAAAAAATTAACTGCAGGGTTGTGTGTATATAAAATAACACACATTATTATTTGTTATTGGTGACATATTGTAGTTATATGTCAGCAGGCGTTTTTAAGAGGTAATGCATTGATTTAATAAATTATATCCAGACTTTCCTTTGGTGAGCAGGAAAGTGTTTATTTTTCAGTATTTTATACTGTGAGGTGATTATGGGAACCTGCTGTGATCATAGCAGCTCACTTAAATATAATCCCTTTGATCAAGATTATGGGTGAATCAGATGCAATTTTCTGAAGTTTAATTGTTTTTTCACAGACATCTGATGAAAAGCCTATTAATAGCTCTTGGTCTGTCACTTCTGATACTATGTGAAATAGATTATTTGAATTGCAGTGTGAATTTCATTATAGATATATGTTCTCTTGAGTGGAGAACATAAGATTTTTAATATCAGTGATTGTGAACTTGAATATGTTTTCAGTGTAAATTCTGTAATATTTGCTTAGCTGTTGCTGCTTGAATAAATAAACATGCTATAGCTCACTGGAGTTTCTCATTGCCCAGCACATACACATGAATTCACTTTTTTTAAGCTAGTATGCTGATTATAAATATGTTTCAGTGATATTTTTCTAGATTAAAAAAAAATCCAAACTCTAATGCTGTTAACTTTTTATACTGTATCTTCACATTGGGTAAGGTGTTTATTGTTGATACCATTCTGTTTTTTTAAAAGGTATCATAATGCACTATTTTACTTCAATGTGAGAAGTTAATAAAAGGCAATTCTGCTTTTCTTTAAAAAAAAAAATTACAAAGAGTGCTATTGCTGTTACAGGGTTGACAATACTTTTAAAAATAGATTTAAGCAAAACTTTTGTAAATTCTGTATACAGTCGCTTAAGCAATATTTTTACTGCCACAATCAGTAGCATCAAAATATGTGAAGAGCTCAAGTTTTAAACAGCAGCAGTGGTCATTCAAATGTTCATTAAAATTTCCACTTGAATTTTCAGTGTCTGTGTTACAGATTGGAGATTACAATTGCAGATCTTACCAAATAATCTTGATTTTTCTCCAATTTCAAAACTTTAGGATGAAGAAATGGTGGTGGGGAGAGGCAACTTAAAAAAAAGTACATTAACACTTCATTTTGGGTTTGATAGTTCTGATTTTTAGCTGTAACTGTTACTAATGTCCCCTTTTTTTCTGTTTTCCTTCCCTGGGTGAAGTATTGCATGAGGTCTGTAATCACAAATTCCACCTAAAATTGTAGAGAAGATTTAAATTGAGTGTTAAGAGTTCTAGACATCTGTACCACCAAAGGCAGACTCATTTATCCCTCCTCCGCTCCCCCGTAGTGTTTTAGAATTTCATCATGTTTCCTCTAAGACCTTTGGATCAAAATTTGGATATAGTTCCTGAGTTTAAATAGCAGATCTCTAACAAGAACTGTTCTTCACTATCATGCCAGCTGTTCCGTGCTGCAGTCTGTCCAACTAATTGTAGTCGGTAGATGTTATAAATCATGTTATTTGTCCTTTGTCAACTTTGCCCCTTCTCAAGAAAGAAGCTGCCAGTCTGAATCTTAAAAGACCCTCTGTGGAGCATAGAGAACTTGTGGTAGCCTGAAAAAGTGCTTCTTTTTCTTTCCTCTTTTAATGGGTGAGCGAGGGGATCAGCAAAATAATCTGTACGGATAGGGAGAGTGCAGAGCCACTACTGAAGTTGGAGGCTCTTGACAGCTAATATCTATTTTGAACTGGCTCTTGGTTTGGTGTGCAAGTATGAGAATGATAGATAAGGAACTGGGATGAAGTTCATCTCTTTTTAAATTACAAATAAACAAGGAATTTCAATCACAAGTTATGTGTCACCCTGGCCATAATCTACCCATTCACTTTACAAAATAAAGGAGGCAGCTGATTAAATTTAGCCAGCATGGTTTTTTTGCCTGCTGTCTAGACAATTGGCTTCATTCCCATTCCTCTGGTCTTAGCTTGCTTTCTTGGTTGTAGGCCCACTAGGCCACTTAACCATTCTGCTGTCAGTTGAACAGTGTGTTCATGAGGCTGGTAAAGAGAATGCAGGGATGGGCTTTTTTTCCTTTAGGTCTTTAACAGAGAAGATAGGTAGGGTTTCTGCTAATGCTGAAGGAGTTCTGTTAGGGTGAAAAAATATCATCTCTAGAATCAGCTTTCATTCAGTATTGAGTTCCTAGGACTTAGATGAGCCCTTTCACATTATAGTGTTGCAGAGCTGTATATGTATTCTTATATCATCTCTTCCCAACTGTGTCTTGTACATACATAGAAGTCAGAGAAAAAAAGAAAAAAAACCCTGAAAACAAAACCAAAAGTGAACCACAACCTCACCCTCCCAACAAGAAATGCACACTACAAATAGAGACCTCACTTTGAGCACGTCTCCAGGTTCTTTGGAATGTGATTGTCCTCTGCATTTACAGATTCTAAGGGTAAAGACTTTTGTCGTTCAAGTGTGTTGTAGCAGTATTGTCCCACTCTAAAACAATGAATATACCACAGTCTTACTATCTTTATACTTCATCTATATCTTTATACTTTATACTACATACTATCTTGAAGATTCAAGCTGTTTCTGTTCTACTGAGTGGTTGGAGTAGATGATTTGTAGAGGTCTTTTCTAACTCTGACAATTCTGTGATACTGACTATTGTTATTTCTTGTGTATGATCTCCTGGTTAGATCTGAGGAGTAATGTATTTAGCCAGGGGGTAAATGACAGTTTAATTTGAGTAATGTTTAGGATCTGAGCTGACAATTTAACAAAAAAAAAATGCTTGAAAACTTTGAATGTTCCTATATGCAGTCTTTTGTAAATGGTGTTAGCATTATGGTTCAAGATAACCGAATACAAAACCTTTGAGATTTGCCTCAAAACAGTAGATCTTTGTCAATACAGCACCAAGCCTGAGCTGCATTCAGGCTTTATTGCACCTGGACAACCTGGAGAGCAGGAAGAGTATGTGTGCATTTGTTTGCAAGAGGCTGCATTGATACACATCTAACAACCTCTCAGAACTCTGGTGGCCACAGCAGAGTTAATATTTGTGCTGCATGGTCCATTTTCATAACATACCACTAGAACTCAGCTATATGACTTTAAGGGAAGTTACAGTCCAGCCAGGAAGCAGGACTTCCTGTGTTGAATGGATACATGAGGGACTTGAAATTGAATCTTCACGAGATATCATGATGATTCAGATGAAGCAGAGCTTTGTGTCCGGCCCATCCATAATAAAAAGCCTCTGGAAACCTAGGCATCCTAGTGAATATCTTTTTACCAGCTATATTGTCAGCTTCCATTGTGATTATTTTTTCCATTTTTTTCTTTTCTTTTAGAAGTCCACATTAGTTTAAGATGCTATATGATCTTCTCCCTTGTATCTTAATGTGTTATTTCAATGTAACACCAGCAAGATGCATCTCTCATGCAATACTTGTGTATTGAGCATCCAAATAGACAAAATTTATCATTCATCTTTTAAAAATCCCAGGGATTTGTTAAATCATCTGTAGCAGTCAATTGCTTCATCCTTTTTAGGTCTATTTTTATGATTGCCTGTGTACTGTGTAAGGTTCTTTTGGGTTTGGTTTTATTTTGGTTTATTTTTTTTATATTTGCCTTGTTTTATTCACGTGATCGGCACAAGGCTGGGCAGATGCCATCTGTTCTCTATTTAAATTTACTGTACCCGCATCTTCTTTTCTGAACCCAGCAATGTGAATTGTCAATGTGATTAAACTTTTATCAGAATTTTTTTTCTTTTTACCTCCCCTTTGTTTTTTTATGCTAGGCTTCTTCTAATCCTACTGGATGATGTGTTTTCACTAGCTCAGAGTAGTATCCCATTTTGCCTCATCTGTTTCTAAGTGAGTTCATACTGCAGTTCCTCTGAAAACCATGTGTTTAAATCCTTAGTGATTTGATGGTCTTTTCTGTGTTTTTCCTTAGTTACACAGATTTCTAATGTTTGGCCTCACCAATCCTTTGTGAAAATACCTCACACCCTTCCAAAAAGTCTACCTTTTCCCTTCAATTACCAGTTTAATTGTTTTTAATGCAAGTGTTACAGTTATTCTTTATTTTCTTTCTTCGGAAAGCAAAAGTTAGTTAATATTCAGGTGCACACTGCACTTCTTACATAAAGGAAGTAGCCTCTATTTTGCCTCTCTTTTGTTTCTGAATTGGACACATGCTTTTGCAGAGGTACTTCTTTGACTCTTGTTAATAAATAAAAAGCATTGTGTGGCTTCTGGATAATTTCTGCAAATTATATAGGTTCAATTTTGTATGATGGAAAGGAAACACTGAATAGTTAGCTTCTAATTCCAAACAAGGATTAATGCACTGAGGAAGACAATATCCTCTTTAAAATCTATTTTTGTCTTTCCCTCCACTTTTGCTATGGAGCTTCCAGACCTTCCCCCAGACCCATCCGGCCTGGCTTCCTGTTGCAAATGTGAGGAAACATTTGCACATATCCTCACAGAGAAGCTTTACTTAATCGTTGGTCGTTGCACATAATTTCCATAGCATTATTGCAGGTTAAACCCTCTTAAAATAAGAAAAAAAAAACCCCAAAACAACAAAAGATCAGTTTTGCTGCAACAAAATGAGAGTTTTAAATTAATTGGGACTTATTTGGCTTAGAGGCTAGCACAGGCTTGCTGCCAATGAGAATAATGTTTAAAACTGTATCATGAGGGAGGAGGAAAAAAAGGCTGCTCTTGAACCAAATTTCATATTGTGTTGTGTGAGAGATTCCACATGTTGTTACTTCATATGATGTTTTCTCCCAAGAAGCAGAACAAAGTATGATATTCAAAAGAACATAACAATAAAACATATGGATTAAAAAAAAACATAACTGTCAGCTTAAATGAGCAATATCATTCTTTAGCTCGCCTCCAGTGGGTCTGAGATGTTTGTAGGCTGTTTTAAAATATGAGGAGTTCATTCTAGGACAAAGAGAGTTTTCTGGTTTTTACGTTTTCCTGTGTAAATCATTGAGGAGAGGGAGAGAAAAAAGGGTGGAATTATGCTCTGGACTCTGATGCCTTTGCATTTTTGGCATTATGCCTTCTTACTGTTTTATTGTCTATTTTGGCTGAACTTGAAGTTCCAACCATGATTCCTGCCAAAAAGAAAAAAAAAAAAGTTAGGTCCTTTAAGGATACTGAAAAACGAAGCCAGTTTTTGAATCCGCCACGTCCTGTAAGCAAATAAAAATGAATCTCTATGGAGCTCAGACGTTACTTCCTGTTCTCCTTTGGATTCCAAGCAGGAGTGGAGCAATTTTTCTCAGCATCCAAAAAAAAAGGGGGGAGGGGCATGGTGAAATAGAGGGCTTCAAAGCAACAGGAGAAATTTTCAAGAGGCTTCTATGCAGCTAATTTTAAAAATTTGTGTAAAATGTTTTACACCTTAAGTAATATATATCTGTGTTTTGCAAATGTGCAGCAATGCCTCCTCCCCCCCTCCTGTGAGGCATTAATATTTTGTAAGGCAGTGGACATATTAAAAATACATTATTTTTGTTGTATATTTCCCTTTTCTCCTGGTTTTGTAACCATTACTTATTAAGCTTGCAGATACTTTGGTAGAGATAGCATATACTAATTTCTTAAGGCATGTGAAAGTGATCAAGAAGATTCTACTTGAGGTTTCCTGAGGAGACCAAAATGAGAGAAGAAGCAGGGGGGAGAGAGAGAGATACGCTCTTTCCAGACAAGCTAGCCACGATTTTAGCATAGTAATCTGTATATTGTTATAGCTGGTTCTGACGGTGAAGATTTCAGCTTTTACGTGCTGCTACTTTGTTAACTTTTGAATGAATGAATAAAATATTCTGACATAGAAGATAAACTGCTAACACAAAATAGAGTTCTGGATTTTTGCCACTGTAACATTAGGAGTAACTGTAACCCAAGCAGACTAGCCAACTTGAAATTCACTGTGGACAAATGTTCTTTGTGCATAATTCTAGAGGAAACTATTTTTGGTAGTGAATGAATATATGTAATCATTAACACATGACAGAGCTGTAAAGGCATAAGGCTGAAGCATGCACACTTCCAGCACCCGAGAGGTGCTTTTGCATTTTATTTAATAAACTGTCTGGTATGTGGTATTACTTTTACTTTTCTGTATTCTTATTTCTTAAGTTGACATTAATAAAGCAACTTTTAAATTATTTTTAGGAGAAAAGACTCAATTTCTTTTCCTCAAAAGAGGCAAAAGGATGTAGCTAAAAACTAGTCAGTTTTTCTGTTGCAAGGAAATGGAGGAAAGAATACAAAGAAGAATCTATTGAGATCTCTGAACATAATTTTATAGGCAGTTTTCAGTTTGTATATTTACTTGTGCTTGGGTGGGAAAGATAATTATCTGAGAGGTGCTTTGGATTTGTGGATAATAGAAGAAGTTAGTATTAATGTTTTTGCAGAGAGTTAAGTCTTAGAGATCCCATCATGTTTCTTGCCAATGTTTAGAAACTTTGTTCAATTTCTTACCTCAGTGCACAAAGAGACACAAGACCGGTCAACACTGTAGACCTGGTTACAGCAGGTTTTCTGAGCGTAACTTTCAGCACTACCATGTCTCTTATCTCACTGAGTTTCTGGCCTGGTTTGAAGGAAGGTTTAGAAGTGATAGGAAGAAACAGTAACTGTATTGATGCCCAAAAGATTGCTAAGATGGAGTAGAATGCAATCTACTGCACTGCATGAGACTGAAGGCTAGCCCAACTTGTTGGACAAAGAAGGAATGGTGTAGCTAACCCAACTACTGTCATTTTTGTGTTGCAGACAATTGGCTAAAAGCTTTATTTTGTCCCTGTCACATGTCTTGTGGGCTATTTACTGTATTTCCAATAGGGTGGTAGGTAATGCACAATGGCATGGATTAAATGTTTAAGCATACACTATTTCTGTGGAGCAGAGGAAAGATTTCGGAGAGTGTCACTCTCTACCCTCCACTCCCCTGCTGGTCCTGAGTCATATTGTCAATAAATTGAGTGAGATCTCAAGTTCCATGGGAGTCAGTAGGAATTTTAAATCTTACTAAATTGGATGATCTGCATACCTTGATTGATGGTCTGTCCCTGAGTTCCTTTATCTCTGACCGGAATAGGGAAGTTAATAACTTTCTAATGGATATGGACTTTGTTTTTTACTTCTTATTTTTTTAAGGCTGAAGTCAGAAGGGTTATACAAACAGTAACTAGTGGGAATAAGATTTACTTCTAGGTGGAGTATTAAATATGAGCTTTACATCTGGAAACATTTACTGGATCAGACCCTATCTGGGATTGTGAGTCAACCAAGGAGCTCAGCGGGAAACAGAGAGAGTGGCACTAGTCACTCAGAATATTTTTTTTAGGAAATACATAGTTCTGAATTTCATTAATGCAGGTTAATATTTAGGATTTTTACATAAAATATATTATTTTCCACATTAGGGTTAGTATAACTACATTTTCACCCGTAAAGCTCAATTTAGCCACTCTTTTGTCTGAGACTTGTCTTTAATCTTTGGAACCATTTTGGCCAATGATTCTTGATTGCATTCAGAAATGCATAAGGTCAGAGTTTTAACATGTCCCATCTTTGATGCACCACAGAAATTTTGTGGTAATTCTCTCTCTTATTTCAAAACTCAGACTTTCAGATTACAAATTGCAGTGCTGTTGTGTTGGACTTCTGACTTGGTTTTGTAATTTCAGAGAAAAAGCTCTTGGAAACAAATAATACCGCAAACTTCTGTTTCAACTTGTTTTCCTAAGGAGATGATAATTACACAGTTGTGCTGTGTCTGTCTTTCCCTGTTAATAACCTCTGAAATTATTACCAGTTTTAATAGAGAGGTGGTTGTTTTGACACTGTTTTTAGACAAGGTCTGCTTGATATACTGTGGCCTTTTGCAGCCCTGAAGCTTTAGAAGTACAAAACACTCTGGTCCCCATTCAGAAAGTATGGCTGTCAGCCCCTATGCATGTGCAGCCTTATCAACTGATTAGCACAATGTTACAGCTACAACATAGGCTGGTGCTTGCCCAGTAGGTAGGCAAGACAAAATTAATTGGTTGTGGTGGTAAGCATAGGGATTTTTGGAAGGATTTGGGGAACACTGTACTGGGGGGAAGAGAAGCATGGTGCATCACCAATAAACTGAAATTTTTATTGTCTGTATAAAGGAAAGAGTTTGCATTGTTATCCTCACACACCAATATTAATATTACTCAAGTTTAAAAATGCAAATTCTACTTTCTTGAAAGTACAGGATAATCTTAGCAGTAACTAAAATTATTTTCCATTTTATATGCTGCCACACATCATCTGTCCGATTTCAAAATTCTTTGTATTAGAAAAACTAGCAGTCAGTAGCAACAAAAAAGTGGTTTTAATGACAGCTCGGAGACAGCATTTGCCCTGACCCTATTTGCGGCTACAGAATTGATTCTGTTCTAACCCCTGCTACTAATTTCTCTCATCTCTTCCCCCAAATTCCATATTGTAACCCAAAGTTTTAAAATAATACTAGGAATGGAGGTTGTCATAGCCTCTTCAGCCATGATGCAGTTGAATTTGAATGAGCCTTCCTTCTAAGGGGTGTAGATTGTCTCGTAAAGAACAAGGTACTTCTGGCACGTCAAAAGGTGCACCCCTACATGGGATGCCATCTTCCTAGAGGCAGTACAGTTCTCCCCTGAAGAGGTTTTTTTTGTTGTCCTGCTCACATGTCCATTGAGGTGATTAAATCCCATTTTGCATAGTGAGATGTCATGTAATTGTAGTGCTGTTGTGGGGTGTTGAGTCTGGAGAGAAGAAAAATGAAATCATTTTTAAAAAATCAGTGAGCTAAAGGGAAAGGATAAAATGATACAGGATCCAGGGCCAGCCATAAATCACTGCAGCAGATCCTGTGGAAAAAGATATTTTAGAAGTATATGTTGGAAGAACTGTGTGCTTTGGCTCTGCTGAGGTTGGATGTTTGATGGCAAGCCGAGGGAAAGCAAAGCATGCTTTTGAGTTCAGCATTCAGAAACACTAGTGATTTATGGCTTCAGCCATGTCCTACACCTTTCAACAAAAAGATTGTATTTCATTATTGTGTCACTAGTAGAAACTCCCTGCTTTCAATTAAAGAAGTGTATTACTTAACCAAACCACTCCCAACAGCAGCCAAACACCCTGCTAATTTGTACTGCTGATTGTGACTCAGATCTGTATTTAAAATCATCTAAATCTTTCACAAAGCAAATGTTTGATGCAATCCAAGAAACAAGTATTGCATTATATCATTGGGCTTTACTTAGATCTAACAGGACAAGTGATTGGAATTCCAGTCCTCACAGTTGCAGACATCTGAATACTCAGCTATTTCTGTTTTCATCTCTTGGGTGTAAAGGGACTGTAGTAGTGTTGAAACAGCATTGGTACATGGAGGGCTTATGCAGTGAATTTCGTAAGCCTATTTTTTCCTGTGCCTTAGGTATAAATAGGGACATTGTGTTTCATATTCTGGACTTGCTGATTCTGAATAAACTAAAATGATTTTTTGCTATAATGTCTTGCATTTTAGATTTTATTTAAAACTTGTCTGATACATTTTGTCCTTCTGTTTCATACCTACTGAAACAATGCAGTGGTTCACTGCAATTTTTATTGCAATTAGACAGCAGATTCACCATAGTAGATGTTCTACTGAGGGAAGAAATTGAGGGAAGGAAATTTTATTTATTTAGAGGCTACAGTCAATGGTAGAAGCTTCTTTGGAGAAACACTTCAAAATACAGGGTAAAGTGAACTGATAGAAGATGGAACAGTTTACAGCAGTTACAGGAAATTGCACCAGTCACTCTGAAGGAATTTAAGTTTGGTTCCTACTCCAGGAGCCATATATATGAGTTGGCTGCTATTGACACATTGGAAGTTTGATTCCATCCTGAGGTCTTGAGTGTTCCTTATTTTGCAGAATTATTAATGTCATTAGTAAGGTAATTAATGCAATCTGCTAATAATGACTACTCTTCCTTACATTCAATTTTAATATTTCTTATTACATAGATGTTCATAAAGTGAAACAAGGAATTGAATGTATAAGGAGAGCTGTAGCTCTAGTATTAGTGTTTTGTTGAAACAGTAAGTGGATAAGTTCATGTGTGAAGGTTTTTTAATGGCTGCGATTTTGGGTTATAACAGCTTAAGATCTTCAATGAAATATCTGATGGTGCCTTTGGGAAGGGTGTCAGCTGTGATATTTAGTATTCTGTTTCTCTTGTATCCAAGTGGGAATTTGATACTTTTATAAATCACGTTAACTACATCAAGAGGTTTGGAATTAACTATTATGTCATAATGTCTAAAAAGTGCTAAACTGGAACAAATCATGCACAAATCCTTATCACAAATCCTACTTAATCCTTTTTATATTGCTTATTATAAAGAAACATATCATTATATACACAGATTATACATAATGTTATATATCTATTCCCCTATAGAGAAAACTTCATCAGCAGGGAGTTCAGTATTGCCTTTGCCACAGATATTTCTAATTACAACCTGAAGAATATGACATGAAGAATCTGCTAACATTTGCTCAAGTAAAACCTGAGAATTTGCTTTTATGTTCATGACAATTTATGTTAGTTTTCCAAATATATCTATAAAATTAATATTGAGTTTACAACAACATTGAGCTGAAGGAATAACTTCTAGTATTTGAGTTGGTCTGCATCTTGTGCAAAGGTTTTGTCTGAAGAGTTTGGGTTCACTATTAGGTCTTTATGTGTTAAATGGCTTTATTTTTTAATTTAAATTTGGCATAAAATCAGAGAATGGAGAATATGGTATCTGAGGTGACCAGTCATCAGAAACAGTATAAGCGTAATCAAGACTGGTAGTTAACAAAACTGAAACCCTAGAAACCCAAGATGGAACAAGAGAAAAGAGCTGACATCTTTCCTTTTTAGCAAACAAGATCTTTAGTAATTTTGGATTGATAGACCAGAATTACCACCATATCCTTTGGGGATTTTGCCTTCTATTTCTGTACAAACCTAGCTGCAATCTATTATCAAATCATCACTCTATTGATGGGATGCCTTTCCTACTAGCAAGTGTCTAATTGACCTTTCTGAGACAAGTAGTTTGTTGTTCCTCATCTCTACCTAGGTACTACCAGTATCTTGGAACATTTCAGTGCATGTTTCACTACTTAGTCTGTAAAGTTTCTTAGGGAAAAAGTTTTCAAAATAGTTATTATGCAGTAGCTTCTTGGGATTGTATATTTTATTTTATTTTTCTAAAAAAGAATAGGTAATAACTTCTGGTATGCAATGTTAATGCAAAACAGGAAAAATTCAGTCCATGAAATATGTATTTTGAGGGTTAACTTACTTGCAGCTTTTGTGTGTTTTCCTCAGATTGTGGACTGTGCTTGAGTTTAAAACCAGGTATAGTCTACAAAATACTGAGTTTATTTTATGCAGCAACAATGCTGGAATCTGCTGGAAATTATTGCATATCTTGTAACATTTTTTTAATTCTAAAATGTTAATTGTTGCTTTTGCAAAGTTGGCCAAAGTACTCATGAATAAATCTTATTTATGTTAATTTGATTATGTGTGTTTAATATCCCCAACACAAACACTTGTACGTGTTGCACTCAAACTAAATAACTGATGTTATCTCATTTACTGTCTCCTACATCCTTTGGTCCTGTCCTGTGCTTCGTAATATAATTGCATATGACAGATGTCTCACTTTCAGCTGAGCCATGGGGAGGAAGAGTATTCACATGACCGCTCAAAAATGCTAGTACTGCCCCAAACTAGTGAAGTAGTTGCTCTGCTGTCAGATCATCGATCTGGTTTTCTTCCTTCCATTTTATACACAGGCGGTGCTAAGTTACCAGTATTAACATTTGCTGCTAATTTTGAAACTGAAGTCCATTAAGAACTGATGAAACCAGTGATTTGTTTCATTCTTAAGTTAAAAGTATACTTGTTCTCTGCAACCCTGCCAGTTTAAGATCAGAGAGTAGTATTTTGACAGATGCTCTTTTGTGTTATATGTGTCAGTAGCACGTTTTCATGCCCCTCTTGTCCAAGAAAGCAGAAAATCAGGATGGAATTCCAGTGGCTAAATTGCTTTTTGTAGTTGCAGCCAAATGGTTTATTTGCTTCACATTTTGTTTCTTGCATTTATGTCTATGTAAGTGCTGTCTTCCTCCATCCCTCAATGTGTTTAGCACTGTTAAAAATCTCTTTTCAAAATGCATTTTTTTAAATGATATGACATGTCGTAGACTGACAGCAACAGAAGCAGTTGATCATTTAATGTTACTCTGAAATAAAAAATTCAGGTGAGAATTGTCTCAGTTTTCCTAGAAATAATCTCTAAATCTTGCATATCAGGCAGCAAGCGACATCAACGTGTATGTATCATCCTAAGTCAAAATCTGGCATAGGACCTCTGCTTACCTGATGTTATTTCCTGAATACCTTCCCTGCATCCTTTGCCATTTCTTTTCCCTGTGTGTGTTATGAGATGCCTCTGTCTCTTTGCTTTGCATGATCATTCTCCCTGTGCCTTTGCTTACTTTTTGCTGGCTGTTTAATTACTTGTTCCTTGTGTTCTCTGTCATTCCTCCGAAGAAAATCCCCAGCAACAGTATCTAGTATGTTGTTTTCTCTCAGCCTCAGACTGTAATTATCCTCTGTGCTTCTCAATAATCTACTGCTCAAGTAAGCCTTTTTTTTTTTTCAGTATAATGGTAAAAAACTGTAATACATCTTTGCCAAGGATCTATTCGTTTTCTACCTTTCTCTTTGCATTTCTTGAAGGTAAAGTTCTTTTCTTCTTCCAGGAGTACAAAGAGAGACTAACTTCCTTTAACAGAATCCTCATTTGAAAGTGTTATAGGTAAAGGCAGGCTTTCTGCTTGTAGGCAAAGGCAGTTTTTGTTTGAAAATTACAGAAATAACAGGCAAAATAAATACATGTAATCACTTACTGCTGCAGTAATGAAATCATACAAGCAACTATACATAGGATTGTTATCTCGAAACACACTAGAAGTGTGAAGCTTACTTAGTATTTGGAGAATAGGGATTCTTATTTTTACTGTAATGCATTGACTGTAATACATTGACTGTTCTTAATGAAGGTATTTTCAAAGAGCTTATTTGTTCTCTTCCAGTTTGATATTTTGGGTCAAATTCAAGCCTTAGGTGGGCAGGTGCAGTAGTGTTGAACTGGTATCTGTATGTGGCCTCCTCCCTATGAGTAACTGTCATGCATTTTGGAATGGAGTTACTTTTTTCCCCCTTTATGTGTATAGAAGACTGGTATTGAAACAGCACTTAATGAGTCATATTATGTAAATAGAAGCTGAAAAGCATATTAATGCTGTATTTTACTACTACATAGGAAAGCCAGGAACATTATTTTGATCACAAAGTGATTACATGTCCAAACGTTCTGCAAGAAGTTAATTCTTCCAAAACGCATATAGACCATACATAGCAAAAGAATTTCTTTGTAGTTAATAGGTTAGCTGTGCTCCTTTCTACCTTGGTCTTTCTCTGTTTTCCTGCCATCGACTTTCCTGTTTAATGCAAATTAAAAGATTTGGCATTCTCTTTTTTTTCTTCTCCAAGGTTTTTGCTCTCTGCTTGGTGATTGTGTTCTGGCCATGTCTGTCTGGCCTACTCCAATATAATCCTTCCATTGTGTCTGTAAACTTAGAGTTCCCCTGCTAAAGAGGGCTAACAAAACAGATGTACATATATTGCAGGTGTTTTCTGATACAAGATAAAGCCAGAGTAATATTGGAAATCTGCAAAATGTTATGAGATATTCCCATTGTAATTAATTTTGTGATTTGGGTTTTTTTAGCCCATCCACTTATATATGAGTTGGTATTTCTTTAGCAGTCTTTAAGAGTCATAAAAAACATTAAATGAAAAGTCAAGGAAATAAGCAAATACTGGTTTCTGAATCTTTGTCTTTGCAGTTAATAAAAAATGAAAGCAAACCTGTGGGATAAGTTATAGAATCATAGAATTATTAAGGTTGGAAAAGACCTTCAAGATCATCAAGTCCAACCATAATCCAAGTACCACAACCGCTAAACCATAGCCTGAAGCGCCACATCTAAACGCTTCTTGAACACCTCCAGGGATGGTGACACTACCACCTCCCTGGGCAGCCCATTCCAATGCCTCACCACTCTTTCAGTAAGGAAATTTTTCTAATAACAACCTTAACCCCTCCCCGGCACAACTTAAATCCATTTCCTCTTTTCCTATCTCTAGTTACCTGGGAGAAGAAACCAACACCCGACTCTCTACAACCTCCCTTCAGGTAGTTATAGAGAGCAATAAGATCTCCCCTGAGCCTTCTTTTTTATGATGGAAGACATTTTTTTTTTTCTGTTGATGCTATGATGATTAATGACATAATTCTGAATTTTAAAATTAAGATCACAGAAATAAAGACTTGTGAAAGTTTGAATATAGAGACTTGCAGCAAAGAACATTGAAGAAACCTAATTTCCTTAACTGCAGCATCACAATAATAGTGACATTTTGGTTGGTAAGCATCTTATAGCTACATATGTACTTCTGGGACAGTAATTTAGTTGTGCTAGGCTGCCTTAGGTTCTAGAGGGCTCCCTGTAGAAAGATTTGTGCTGATTGTTGGGATCTGGGGAGGAAGGGGAAGAGAGGGCTGGAATATTTTCAATACTTAAAAAAAATATATATTAAAAAAATACACTTAATAGTTTGGTTCCATGCATATTGAGAAATAATCCCATTACATGTGCTGATTTTTGTAAAGTCCATTTTCTTATCCCTTCCATAATAGGCCTGTTACATTTTTGGGATCTACTTCACTTCTGTCTACAGTAGGTCCTGGAATTGACTCTGTATTTCCAGCTGTTCATTGGGAAAAACTTTGCTTCTCATTGAGGTATTTGTTGGCTTGTTGCAGCTGGTCACTGTGTGCATTTGGGGTTTTTCTGTTCAGATTTTTGTTTTTTTTTCTTCCCCTCTTCATATTTTTGTGCAGTTTTATAGCACGTCTGGCACCCAGATTTTGGATTCAGACTTTCTTTTGTCCTCAGCAGACAATACATTTCCATGTGTGAAAGAACACTTCTAGTACTTACGATGCATGTATGTAATTTGCTGCAGCCTTCTTGCATATACAACAAAGATTCCTGATTCCAAAATTTGTCCTTAATCGAAGTCTGGCACAGCACATTTTCTTGTTTCTCAATGATTATTAAGCATGTTATCATGATCTTTCAGAGTCACTGTCAGAATCTTACCTGGCAGTATCCCTGAAGGCACTTTCCAGACCTTCAATAGAAATTATTCTCGTAACCACAGAATCTGGAAGTGCATATGTCTGTGTACCATGTTTATACTTCCCTGTAATGTTACATTAAATTATGTTTGCCAGATGGCTCTGTGAAAAGCATTGATTTGCAGTATTGATAGTATCTGTCCCTCGCTCTGTGGCTGTGTATTGTTCCCATCCATCCAAATTTACTAATGTAAATTTATTTCCTCTTTCTGCCATGTGCAATCTTAACCCCAGGGCATCTGTCATGTCGTTTTACAGTTGTGTGATTGAGAAATGTATGTCCATTTCAGAGCACCTTTCACAAGAACTTTATCAATGGAATATACTGCAACTTCAGCAGATTTGGAGGGGAGGAGGACAGCATGAAAATAAACCTGTGTGAAGACTTATATTTACATTGATGAGCTTGATTGAACTAGATTGATCTCAAGGGCACAGATTTTATTGTGCCAATTTGACAGAGTGCTTTTTCTGGTGTGCTTCACTTGAGAGTCACCACAGTTGTATTTTTTGATATGTTTCTATTTTAGTCTTTAAATTACTCTGAATATGTTTCCACATTAGGAAAGAACCCTATACAATAGTCAAAAAACTCTCATGTGTGAGGGTGGTATTGCTTTTCATCATTGTTAAAAGTGATTGGTATAGTAAGCTACTCTAAGGCTTATCTAAAAATCAACTGGATAGCCTTCTGTAATGAGGTGACTAGTTTGGTGGATGAGAGGAGAGCAATGGATGCTGTGTACCTTTACTTCAATAAGGCTCTTGACACTATGTCTCATAATATCCTAATAGACAAGCAGAGGAAGTATGGGTTAGACAAATGGACTGAATGGCCAGACCCAGAGAGTTGTGATGAGTGGCATGAAGTTCAACTGGAGGCAAGTCACTAGTGGTATACCTCAGGAATTAATACTGGGGCCAGTACCATTTAATATCTTTAATTATGACCTAGATGGTGGTACAGAGCACCCCTTTGCAGCACCCCTGCAAAGTTCTCAGATGACACAAAACTGTGAAGAGTGTCTGATACATCAAATGGTTGCACCACCCTTCAGAGGGACCTGGATATGCTGGAGTGGACAGAGAGGAACGTCAGGACTTTCAGCAAAGGAAAATAATAAAAAAATCGATACCTGGGAAGGAATTATCTCATGTATATGCTAGGGACTGGCTGGCTGGAAAGCAGGTCTGCAGAGAAGGACCTCGGAATCCTAGTGGACACCAAGCTGACTGTGAGTCAGGAATACATGCTTATAGTAAAGAAGGCCAACAGCACCTTGGGCTGCGTTAGGAAGAGCGTGGCCAGCAGGTTGAGGGGGAGGGATCTTTCTTCTCTACTCAGCCCTGGTGAGACCACATCAAGAGTGCTGGCTCCCATGCTGAGCTCACAAGTACAAGAGAACATACTGGTGTGAGTCCAGCAAGGGGCCATGGACATGACTAAGGCACTGGAGTGTCTTTTATATGGAGAGAGGTTAAGAGAGCTGGGACTGTTCAGCCTGGAGAAGGTTTTGGGGGGTGGAGGTTGGGCAAGCTCTGATCTTATTGATGTGTATAAATACCTGTCAGGAGGGGATGAAGATGAAAGAGCCAGACTCTTCTTTGTAGTGTCCAGTGACAGTATAGGAGACAATGGGCACAAAAAAAAACACGCCTGAAATTCCATCTAAACACAAGGAAAAAAAAAGTTCTTGTGAGGGTGGTGAAACACTAGAACAGGCTGCACAGAGAGGTTGTGGAGGGGAGTAAAAACCTGATTGTAACACGATCCTGGGTAGCCTGCTCTAGGTGACTCGGCTTGTGCTGCACGCGCTAGACTAGGTGATCACAAGAGGTCCCTTCCAACCCAGAGATTCTGTGGTATGCCTTAAAAAGAAAACAGTCAGTCTTTAATTGGCCCTTGTTCTGGACTTCCCTTGTAACACATGCAGATACACAGTACAGCATGACTTGTTCTTAACCAGTACCCAAGTAAATAGTTGAAATTAAGATATTTCTTTGAGAGCTTGACAAGGCCTCTTTTTCCAAGGAAGATAGTGTCATCCTTGATGTGCAGAGGATGCATACACTTTCCTGTAGCTAAATAAATATCCCCAGAATATTGAGATTTGTTTCCTAGGTCAAAGCTGTGAAAGGACACATTCAGTTACTTCCTTTTAAAAATCATAAAGAATACTGTTTTCTGCTTTGGTTAATGGATTGTGTATGAATTTGTTCTGTTACCATCCCAGATAACTTTAATCTTAGAACTGCACCGAGTGAGTTTAAGGAGGTGTTAAATAGGAATAGTAAATAAAGCCTGCATTTGGGTCTGAATTAATAATTGCAGGTATCTATCATTTCACTACCAGTCCACCCTTGTTACTGGAATCCATTGGGAACGCATGCCTACCTAAATACATCTGCTTTCTCTTAGCAGCATTTTGTTGACAGATGTACCCCAGAGACTGAACTTTGCAGATTCTGTATTGGAATTGAGATGTTTCCGCTAAATTCAATAAATGTTAACAGCAGCTAACTAATTGCACAAAAAATATATCCCCAAATTCTGAGGAATTAAAAGTTACCATTTATGGTTCTGCTTTTTTGCAGAATTTTTTTTCAATCTGGACCATCTTGGGGTTGTTGGTATTTCAAAGGGAAAAGTGATGCCATTTGACTTGCACTTTAGTTATTCAAATCCAAAGTTCTAAATCTTGCTGTAGATGATTGCAAGAAGGGCAGTGCACATATTTGAAATTGTTGCCAAATAGACTCACATGATAACTTTATTTTTTCAAAATAACAGTATTTTTTAACAACTGTAGTAGTTGAATAAACATTAATTAAACAGGTTGAAAGAGTTGAAAATTAATGTTAAAATTGCTCCGGGCTGATATAAATTATATGTCCAGCACTTAAGCACTTATCCTGTTCTCCTTGACAGCAATTACAGAGGTCGTATTTCTCTACAGGGAACTGGAGTATGAACAATTTATCTACTACATTAAAAGCAAAGAGACTTCACTTGCACACACACACAACTAGGAGTCTTCCTTTTGAAAGTAAAACTTTCTGTGACCATTGCAAATAAAACCAGTTTTCATTTATATTGAGTTTTTTCAAGTCTTAGGAAAAAAGAAAAGCTTAGTCAGGATGTATGGTCGTTTTTTGTTTAACTCCATGAGCATGAGTCTTGTCGAAGGCTGCCAGTTTTTAAGTTAGTGTGTAGCAAGAACAGTATTCTGTCGCGTGTCATGTGCACTACTCTTCAGTGTGCTGAGGAAAGATTAACAGCTACTCGGGTAACTTGTTCTACTGAAGGATGGGCAGAGAGTATTCCTAGAACAGCAGCAATATTGAGTATTTAATGGCTGCTTTTAGGCACGTATGGTTGTACTTCAGGAAATGTTTCCTTGATATGGGATCATTAATGGTTAGATATGGTAAAGTAAACATAGGAACAACCAGGATTTATGGTTCTGTATTTTTAACTATATGTCCAACTTGTATTGTTGAACATGCAGTTTTATATACATATTGATTTAAAATGAGAAACTCTTACAAATGCCTCAAACTTGATAATTAAACAGGCCATGTAAATTGCCTTTTATTAAGCTTAGGCACTATCTTTCAGTACTATCTTTCTGACAATATTGATTTCTTTTTCTCTTTTGTTTTTTCACTTTTCACTGTTTTACTTTTTTATTTAAGTACCTTAGTTTTTTCTGCCCTTTTCACACCAAAAAATATAACATGAAGAAATGATGACATGTTTTATAGAGGCTTCTTTCAACTTATTTTTGTGGAAGTACAGTGATGGATTGTTTTGAATGCTGCAGTAAGAATTTTCGTTAGATCAGGTGAACACAAATAGAATTTAACTTTTCCTTCAACTGTTGTAATCAAAGCGGCTCCATTGCCAAAGGGGAATAGCTACCCAGTACAGTTTCCATAGCAGCAAGTTGAACCATTAATGATTTTTTCAGTGTAGTGTGGCTAATTGTAGAAGGTGGAACTCAAAATGCATTAAGAGGACTTCTTTCCCTTTTTATAGGGCCCTTTGGGCCCTCTTTCCCAAGAAATGTCTGGAGTTTTACTTCCAAATGGGTTGAAGGATGTAGGCACTTCTCTCACTGACTCTCAGGACATTTTTTGAATATTCTATCAAAAGCGTTTTAGCTAGTATTGAACATCTTTCACCAGTCTTCTGCATAGAGCAGGATTTCTCATATAGAATATAATCTTTTTCAACAATTTCTTTACACTTTATTTCTTAATAGAATCAGAGAGAGAATATTTTCTTTGGGGAGATTAAGTCTCTATTTCACTTGCAGTTCAGATAAAGAAAGGCCTAATGCATTCAGAAAATGTGTTATTTGTTTATTTAAGTTTTCGTTCTTTGAGAGGGTAACCTACAGGCAACACAGAAGGTCAAAAGTTAATTCCCACACATATGTGGTTCAGATCCTCTTTTCTGATATTCTTTGTGATTATGGCAGTTGCAATGATTATTTTCAGAGAAGTATCTTACGACAGCAAGGATTCAGCTACCAACTCCATGAAGGTTTTTCATTCACTTCTATGCAGTTTGTGTAGCACTAGCAACTTGGAACGGATTTCTGCAGATACTCTGGAGTTATGCATATCCTAGTGCCATTAGCATTTCCATGGTTTATTCATGATATATAGACATCTTAGTTTGTCGAGGAGTATCAAATGGATATCAGAAGGGGGTTTTGCCAGTACAAAGTAATTTTGGAAGCCAAGTTAAGCTATAATAGCTAATAACTTTAGGTTTTCAATTTCTCTTATGTTGGCCTGCCTAGGAAATAACATTTATTTTCTTTAATTAAAATTAAGTGATTTGTAAGCTAGCACTTCCTAATTAACATTGTGCTGGAGAATGAATGTGACAATGAGAGATTCTTAGAGGGCTTTAGGACAGTAAAAATGTATTCCACATCTCATGGTCTGTATGGTGTAGCATACAAAAAGAGATGAGTTAAACATCTAAAATGCAGCAGATTTTATACTGAAAAGAACTCATTATCCTATAAATATTTCAGTAGTTTATACAGAGTTAATATAGGGAATGTATTTTTTATGACTTATAATAGTATAAATATTTTCCAAGGGTTTCATTCAGATGTAGTATCATTTTAGTATAAACTGTTAAACTCTTATTATATAAGATCAATATTTAAGAATTGGATTTAGATGTTTAATTTTACAAGATACATAACTTTACCAAATATAAAAACATTCCTTCGGTATATATTTTTCACCTCTAAATTGAGTACAAATTCTTTGTCCCTTCGAAGAAAAAGTGGCATTTCTATTTGAGCTCACAGTACTTTCCATAGGTTACAACGGAGTGGTTTTTTACAACTCAAATGTGTCTTCTGTAACCAAACCCTTTTGTTTTAGAGCTTGAATTCAGTAAAATATCAAAACTTTGAGTGAACACAGACATCTTATGTGTTCACCCTGTAAACAGAATTTGAGTAGTCTTCCTTTATTTTCACATATTGTGTATTGTTTAAATATCCAGACATATGAGGTCCAAGTTAAAAAAAAAAAAGCAATTACCAATATGTTCAGTAGCAGAGGAAGGAAGCTGTCTAGAGCAAATTGGTTCTGTCACTGTCAGGAGCAGATTGCCCAGTCCCTAAATGTTGTCTTTTGTTCTACTCCATTGACTATGAACAACTCCAACTTCGGTTCTGAAGATTTGTTGCCAGAGATAAATTTTGTGGCAATAGCCTTTTCATCTAGATCAAGATTGAATTATAATGCATACCAGACTGTTTCAAGTCTTGAGTTTTCAGCTTTACAACTTTTTTTATTTAAATAACTACTGTCAACTTATTTTTATTTTTAAATACCTTAAACTTTGCATAATTTGCTCTAGTCTTCAAGTAGACTTAAGATATTTTTTGTACAACCAACTGCTCATTAAATATTTACTCTTAATTGATAATGTGAAACAAGAAATTATTTTTAGGTTAAGCATTCATAAAACTTCAAATATTCATAGTTACAGAAAACAAAGTTTATTACAGCTTTGCAAGCATATTTTCCTTGTTTTATTTGTATGGGATTATTTTCACTTACATGACAGATGGGTATATTGGCTAGAAATTCTTTATCAAGTAGTATACAAAAATATGTTGCAATGTACAGTGCCAGAATGTTAGATAGACTGTGTTTGGCAAAATGCTTATGACAGTGTGTTTCAGTCACATGCAGACTTAAATTTTCAGTTTTCACTATTGAACTGCATAAGCCTTAAATGAGCTCTGCATGTTTTTCCACCTTTCAGTCATGAAACAAAATACATTCTTAATAGCACACAAGAGCAAGGTAACTGATAGCATGATGTGGAAGACATCTTTGTTTTCATACATTTCATACAGCAAATGTGGATGCTGATGGAATTTTTTTCTTTTTGCTTCTATTTCTTAGGCCTTCCATTAAGACTACTCAAGTGCCTGACTTGGATTGCCATCTGGAATACAAGCAAACTGGGCTCAGATTTCACACTGATGGCAGCAGGTATATGACATGTTTTAGATACCTATGAGAGAGCCTCTTCTTAGTGTGCTACTATTTTTTTAGAGTAGACATAACTTGCCACCACAATTTCTGCCATAAAGATAGTTTTCAGTGCATGTTCAATGTGGCAGTTATAGAGCAGTGCTTCTTCCTGAGGAGACCTCTACAATCTGACACAGAGGTTATCACTAAAATTGGATTGAATGTCCTTTCCTATAGTTGCTGGGTTTATCTGGTTATATTCCGAAATATTTGTCGTCAAAAGATGTATTTACTTACTTAGAAATCTAGATTCTGTCCTAGATTTCTTTTTTTTTTTTTAAGAGTAATTTAATTCAACTGATACAGGAAATAAAAGGAGAGGAAGGAACCTCAAACATTTGTTCTGTTTGTAGAGCAAAAGGAGTCTGCACAAACTTGAGCAAACAGAAGTTTGAGCTAGCTGAATGAATGGTCTAACACTCATGCCTCTGTTTATGGATTTTTTTCATGGCAGTATCTTCTTATTTTGCTTTTATTTTTAAATTCATGGATTCTTATGCCTTTTCCCCTAATTATGCATCAGCTTTTGATGGAATGGCAATGAAGTATGAGGTATATCTCTTTTTTCTTTAACGCCTCATTTAACAGAAATATTTTGTATGCAGCTTAATATAAAATGTAATGTAATATAAAAATTCTGTCTTTTTTGTGGTTCAGTTCATTTGCCTTGTAAAGAAGACATAAAACATGTTTTTCACAAACTACATTTTTCTCCAAACATTTCTATTCATGTTCTTTTCCCAGTTAATTTTTTTCCATATATCCCTTTCTAAAATTATGTGCCTGGACAACAAACCAAACAAATTTTATTATAATCTCTAAATATGTGCAGAGCTTTTCGTCAGACCCTCAAATACCTTTCTGTTCTTCATTTTTATACTAGATTAAAAAGATAAAATATTTTTAATGCTAAACCAAAATAAAACATATATAAATACATTAATTAAAGATTCTCAGTTATGCTTTTAGTCTGTTGTTTTAATTAAATTGTTTGTATTTACATTGTATAATCTGAAAACAATATTCTCTCTTAATTTTAATTCTTTATTCTTATATTTTTCCTGGTCTATACTTATGCCTTTTCCCTAACTGAAAGGATAGCAGCAATACAAAATGCAGATTTACTTGTACTTGAAATCTACATATGTATGCTTATAAGATAAAGTAAATGTTTGGACATGTTTCACACATCAAGAGGGCATAGTTTCCTTGGTGATGTAATTCATATTGGTTGTACATTCAGCTTAATGATATGTATTCATCCTTGAAGCGTAGACATCTCTGTTGTTTTCAAAACTGTACTGCAGGCCTTAATGGACTTCTAAGTTATGTTCACACTGTAGTGTTGCATTTAATATTTTCAGTTGCTGACTGGTATGAAAGGGTTTCTTGAAGTGGTTAGATGATCATATAGTGATTCCATCATCAAAAATAGGTTATTCTACTTATCACAAGCTAACACAAAACCTGTTTGCAGAAGTAGAATGAGTGCCGTCTTGATGCATAAGTGATATCATGAATAATAAAGTTGATAGTATATGGTTCTGCTTACTTGAACAGAGTAAATCAGGGAGCGTTGTGACCCCCTGAGTTAATGTTTTTTGTGCTGTTTTGGATTCTAGCTCAGTAACCAGGATATTGACAAGCATTTAAAATACACCACACATCTGTTTGCAATTGCCTAATTTTGATGGTGGATTTCCTGAAGAATTATGGTAATACAAAGAATCGTGAGAGGATTAAAAGATTGTTGAAAGTTCCAGCTAGCTTTCTCTTACCGTATTTTTTTCATGCAATCGCTTGTGTTAAGGTCAGCTTTTTTTAAAGTACTTACAGGAACAGATTTTTTGAGTTACAAGAGTCTTTTGTGATGACTCTAAATGTCAATAACTCAATTGTTTAGCATTAAATACTCAACATATACAAAGATTCCCAGGCTTGCTAGCTAGCTAGAACACATAAATGGATTAGCTTTTGTGAGTGCAGAACAAGTAATGTAACAACAACATACTAATAATTACATATTTCATCACTGCAAATTTGAAGAGATGTAGCTAATAGATTGCAGGACTGCTCGTTGACTTAATGAACATATCAGGACTGTTGACACCTAGGGACTAGTGAACTGATAAATTGAAGATTATGTGCTTTTAAGCAATCTCTGGTCATTTATCTGGCAACCTACACATTACTGGTCTGCTGCTGCTGTTAGTAGGTTGTGGTTTTCTAGGACAGGTGATGTTTTTTGTTTGGGGTTTTTTTACAAGACGGGAGAAACTGGGAAACACTTCTGATGGCCTCTTTTCAGGCTGTTGATTAAATCTGATTGTAAGTTACTAGGACAGTAGCTATGATGTTGATCCTGTCACTTGAGTGACTGAATTCCATACCGGCAGGCTCAAAGAACTTGGAGAATTCTTTACAGCCAATAAGAAAATATGAAAAAATTAATAGTAGAGGAAATAAGACGTTAATGTAAGTAGGAAATCTGTAAGCCTAGCCTAATTTTCCTTTGCTGTGCTTTTTCAAATATCTTTTCTAGTGTTTTTTGCTGGTGTGTTCCCTTGCTTATTCCCCCTCGCCCCATTGTCACTCATGTGTAACCTTCCTCTTCCTGAGGAGCTTTGTTTTTTCTTTTTCAGCACATTCATTATAGTTTCCTTGACTCATTCCTGTCTCCTTGCCTACATTCTTTCCATGCTCCTGAGGCCTTTAAACTCATTCTCTTATCAAAAATTAGATCCCTATTTTTTTTGCCCTGTTTCAAATGAATGCTAAGCCATTTGTTCTGTCCATCAGCCTGAAACCCACAGCTGCCTGCTCACTGATGGCTACTGATGGTAAGAGGTTAGGACCAGAGAAAGGTTCAGTTTCTTGGGCTAGTCAAGGGAATTAGCAAAGTTCAAAAATGGCAACTACTTTGTTGGAGGAGGATGAACGTGAGAGGTCTCCATATTGTTCTTTGTTTGCTCAGGTGTTGTGGACTTCATATTTTGATGTCTTCCTATCTCCCCTGTGAAAAAGGTATCATAGGCTGTATTCTTGAGGGGCTAGGTAAACATACAAAAGAATTCAGTAATTAACAAAAGTACAGATCCTGTTTTGAGACATAAGTGAATATAATAAAAGAGTAATCACAGAATCACTTAGGTTGGAAAAGACCTTCAAGATCATGGAGTCCAACCACTAACCCTACTCTGCCAAGTCCAGCACTAAGCCATATCCCCAAGCATCACATCTAGATGACTTTAAACACATCCAGGGATGGTGACTCAACCACCTCCCTGGGCAGCATGTGCCAATGTCTCACAACTCTTTCTGTGAAAAAGTTCTAATGTCTAGTCTAAACCTTCCCTGGCGCATCTTGAGGCCATTCCCTCTTGTTCTATCACCAGTTACTTGTGAGAAGAGACCTACCTCTGTACGACGTCCTTTCAGGTAGTTGTAGCAGGTAACGAGGTCTTCCCTGACCCTCCTTTTCTTCAGACTAAATAGCCCCAGGTCCATCAGCCACTCCTCATAAGATTTGTTCTCAAGGCCCTTCACCAGCTTTGTTGCCCTTCTTTGGACATGTTCCAGTACCTTGATGTCTTGTATTGAGATGCCCAGAACTGGACACAGTACTTGAAGTGTGGCCTCACCAGTGCCGAGTACAGAGGGACAATTGCCTCCTTGGTCTTGCTGGTGACACTGTTTCTAATACAGGCCAGGAAGCCGTTGGCCTTCTTGGCCACCTGGGCACACTGCCAGCTCATGTTCAGCTGTCTGTCAATCAACACCCCCAGGTCCCTTTCTGCTGGGCAGCTTTCCAGCCACTCTTCCCCAAGCCTGTAGCATTGTATGAGGTTGTTGTGACCCAAGTGCAGGACCTGGCACTTGGCCTTGGTGAACTTCATACAATTGACCTTGGCCCATCAATCTAGTCTGTCCAAGTCTCTCTGTAGAGCCTCCCTGCCCTCAGGCAGATCAACACTCCCTCCCAACTTGGTGTCGTCTGCAAACTTACTGAGGGTGCATTCTATCTCCTCATCACGATTGTTGATAAAGATGTTAAAAAGAAATGGTCCCAGTACTGAGCCCTGAGGAACCCCACTTGTGACTGGCCACCAACTGGATTTAACTCCATTCAGCACTACTCTCTGGGTCTGGCCATCCAGCTAGTGTTTTACCCAGCAGAATGTGTGCCTGTCCAAGCCATGAGCAGCCAGGTATTTTTATCAGAATACTATAGGAAACAGCATCAAAGGCTTTACTGTAGAGTCCGGGTAGACAACATCCACAGCCTTTCCCTCACTGACCAGGCAGATCATCTTGTCATAGAAAGAGATCGGGTTAATCAAACAGGACCTTCCTTTCATAAATCCGTGCTGACCGTTCCTAGTTATTCCTAGTTATGCGATAGAGATCTGTGACCACTGTCTCAAAAACATGGATTTTATAAACTGGACACATTTGACCATTAAAAAAGAGCAATATATGTGGCAACGCTGTTCCAGCTAGGATGTAGCTGGGATGCTACAAAGCCTGTCCAAAAGTAAGCCTTGTATCAGACTACTTCCTGGAAAAACAGGAGTTTATTTTAAACTAAAAATCTAAGGGACTATTTTGTGTAATGGCAGAAGATTTACTAAAATGCGTTGTAGCTAAATTTATAGATGTAACATTAAATGATAGACTATGATTAAACTAATGTATAATATTATGCATATTCTTGTCACAAAATATGTACTTGCATTAAAATAATTGATGGCAAAAACAAAGGTTGTGTTCATGATTCCAGCAAGTGATTTATCTCTCTCGCCTTAAAATTGTTGAAACCACCTAACGGGCCTGCCTCAACTTAAGCATAAATGAGGTAACTCTCAAAGAGCACTAGGAAACACCAGCATCACGTTCATTTAACCCTAAGTGCAATCTTTTGGATGACCAGAATTTTTAAAACCAAGGACTCTTATTCTGCGGTGTGAGAATATGACATCATACATGCTATTTTGATACCTTGTACCTGGAGCTTAGGAAGTTCCAGATAATTGCATTTTTTGCTAACTATATTTGCCTTTAATCTTTGATAAAACGCTGTGTGTGATGGCCACCAGACAAGGTGCACCTTTCTAACAATGCTTCTTCCTGTCACTGATAATGTCTTATTGTAGTCTGTTAATGGTGTTTTACGTCCAGTTTTACCTGCTCTTTAACATAAGACCAGTAACATGCACTAGCTGAATGACTTCCATTAGCATCTTTGAGAGTCTGGTTAAAGGTTTTTTTCAGTGTGGTTCATCAGTATACGTTGTAGCCCTCCATTACATGATTGGAGGAAAGTAAATTTCTTATCTGGGGCTTTAGGAAGAGGCTTCCAAGAGCTGAATTTTGAAATTACTAGGGGAATAGGGAGAAGAAAAGTTCCATAGGGCTTCATACAAAATTACAGGGTCATGAGGAATGGAGGAGAAAAGTCTGATTACCATCGTGAAGAAGTCTTATCACAGGGAGAGTAGACTTGACTGCTTTCTGCACTTCATTTTATCAGCAGATATTAGTGGATAAGGAGTTGGCTGGATCATAGAATCATCAAGGTCGAAAAAGACCTTCAAGATCATCAAGTCCAACCAGCTGCCCTACAACCCCTAACCACTAAACCATCTCCTGAAACACCATGTCCACCCATTTTTTTAACACCTCCAGGGACGGTGCCTCCACCACCTCCCTGGGCAGCCTCTTCCAATGCCTCACCACTCTTACTCTGAAGAAATTTTTCCTAATATCCAATCTTTACCCTGGCACAACTTGACCCAAATTTTCTCTTGTCCTGTTGCTAGTCACTAGGGAGAAGAGGCCAACACCCACCTCACTACAACCTCCTCTCAGGTAGTTGTAGAAAGCAATGAGGTCTCCCCTCAGCTTCCTCTTCTCCAGGCTGAACAGGCCTAGCTCCCTCAGCCTCTCCTTATAGGGCTGGCTCTCCAGACCCCTAATCAGCCTAGCTGCCCTTCTCTGCACCCTTCCAGCACCTCAATGTCCTTCTTATACTGTGGTGCCCAAAACTACACACAGTACTCGAGGTGCAGCCTCACCAGGGCTGAGTAAAGGGGTAGGATCACCTCCCTGGTCCTGCTGGTCACACTATTCCTGATGCAGGCCAGGATGCCGTTGGCCCTTTTGGCCACCTGGGTACACTGCTGGCTCATGTTCAGCTGGCTGCCAATCAACACCCCCATATCACTCTCAGCTGGGCAGCTCTCCAGCCACTCCTCCCCAGGCCTTGTAGCACTACTGGGGGTGGTTGTGGCCAAAGTGCAGTACCCAACATTTGGACTTACTGAAACTCATACACTGCCCTCGGCCCATCGATCCAGCCTGTCCAGATCCCTCTGCAGAGCCTCCCTGCCTTCAAGCAGATTGACACTCCCACCCAATTTAGTGTCATCTGCAAACTTCCTGTGGGTGCACTCTATCCCCTCATTCAGATCATCAATGAAGATGTTAAACAGGAGCAGCCCCAGCACTGAGCCCAGAGGAACACCACTTGTGACCGGCCGCCAACTGGATTTAACTCCATTGAACACAACTCTTTGGATCTGGCCATCCAACCAGTTTTTTATCCAGCAAACCGTGTGCACATGCAAGCCATAAGCTGCTAGCTTCTCTAGGAGAATGCTGTGAGAACCCTTGTCAAAGGCTTTGCTAAAGTCAAGGTAGACAACATCCACAGGCCTTGCCTCATCTAATGAGCAGGTTACCCTGTCATAGAAGGAGAAGAGGTTAGTAAAACAGGACCTGCCCTTCATGAATCCTGTAATTTCCCAAAGCATCCTTCAGTCCCTTCTTATATATGGGGGTTATGTTGGCTGATTTCCAATCTGCTGGTACCTCTCCAGTCAGCCAGGACTGCTGATAAACGATGGAAAGTGGCTTGGTGAGCACCCCCATCAGTGCTTTCAGCATGCTTGGGTGCATCCCATCCAGTCCCATAGATCTGTGCACATCTACATGGTGTAGCAGATCACTGACCATCTCTTCCTGGATTGTGGGGGCATCATTCTGCTCCTGGTCCCTGTCCCCTAGCTTAGGGAGTTGGATTCCCTCAACATAACTGGTCCTGTTACTAAAGACTGAGGCAAAGAAGTCATTAAGCACCCCAGCCTTTTCCTCATCATTTGTCACCATGATTCCTCTGGCATCCAGAGACTAGTGGTCAATGGCTCGATGTCCAGATGGAAAACAGTGACAAGTGGTGTCCCTCTGGGGTCCGTACTGGGACCAGTGTTGTTTAATATCTTCATTAATGACATTGACAGTGGCATTGAGAGCACCCTCAGCAAGTTTACCAATGACACCAAGCTGGGTGGTGTGGTCAATATGCCAGAGGGACAGGATGCCACCCAGAGGGACCTGGACAAGCTGGAGAAATGGACCCAGGTGAACCTCATGAGGTTCAACAAGGCCAAGTGTGGGGTCCTGCACCTGGGCCGGGGCAATCAGCTATGTGAATACAAGTTGGGAGAAGACATGGTAGAGAGCAGCTGTGTGGAAAAAACCTGGGGGTACTAGTGGATGAGCCACCAATGTGCAATTTCAACCCAGAATGCCAACCGCATCCTGGGCTGCATAAAAAGAAGTGTGTCCAGCAGATTGAGAGAGGTGATTCTGCCCCTCTACTCTGCCCTAGTGAGACCTCCACCTGGGGTACTGTGTCAATCTGGAGCCATTAACACGAGAAGGACATGGACCCGTTAGAGCATGTCTAGAGAAGGGCAATGAAAATGATCAGAGGGCTGGAGCACCTCTCTTATGAAGACAGGCTGAGGGAGTTGACGTTGTTCAGCCTGGGGAAAACTCCGGGGGAATCTTATAGCAACCTTCCAATATCTGAAAGGGGCCTATAAGAAGGCTGGGGAAGACCTGTTCACAATGGCATGTAACAACAGGACAAGGGGCAATGGTTTCAAGCTAGAGAAGGGTAGATTTAGGTTGGACATTAGGAAAAAATTCTTTAATATGAGGGTGGTGGATCACTGGAATGGTTTGCCTAGAGAGGTGGTGTAGGCCCCATCCCTGGAGACATTAAATGTCAGGCTTGATGGGGTGCTGAGCAATCTGGTCTAGTTGGGGATGTCCCTGCTTATTGTAGGGAGGTTGGACTAGATGACCTTTAGAGGTCCCTTCCAACCCAAGACATTCTATGATTTGTACTGTAACCTCTTCTCTAAAAGAAGAAACTACACCTAGACCCTCTGAACTGAATGGCTCTTTTATGTCCTTTAGGATTACTTTCACAGTGAACAAAGAAATGAGATACAGTCTTGGCATTTTCAAAGCACAAAATCGGCTTTATTGGTACCCTGAAGTGAATACTGATAATATTGGTGGCTCCCATCTAGAGTCTTGAACACTGCTTCCTGCATTAGTAATTGTAACTGCTATTTTGTGCTCTGCTGAGTTTTTTCTCTTCCGTAAAACACTCCCACCATGTTAAAGAAAGGTGGACCCTAGAAAAGTGATGGGGAGGGACCACAGTGCTAATCTGCAGCAAAGGTCTGGTGGTTGGTTTTTTTTAGGATTTCTCTGAGGGCTGAGCCCAGGTTGGTGCCACCACAGTAGAAGCTGCAGCCCTGCTTCTATTCCTAGCCATCTGTGTTTCACAAGTGCATTTAGGGAATGCTAAGGGTGCATAGTACTGTAGTCACATGGTATCTAGATTTAATTGCAGAGAAGAGGTGGCTGAAAGCCATTTGCATGTGTCTTATTCTCAGTGGGGAAGGTGTGACTATTTTATACCTCAGAGTGGAATTTCAGTTTTCTTAGTTTGTCAGGTGCACTATACTGTTTCTCTTGACTGACCTGAGTTAATCACATTTGGTCTTTTTGGGAATTTGTGCTTTATAGTGTATTATGTTTGAAGAAGGCACTCTTAACGCTTAGTAGTTGTAGTAAGAAAGTAGTAATGGAAGGAGGGAATTGGGTAACACAGACTTTGCGTAAATATTACTAATGATTTCCTATTAGTAAATAAAAGACAGTTTTGAAGCATGAGGCTGTTTTTGATAGTGGTCATCTTCATTTTTACATTCTTCAGTATTTGCCTGTCTAGATCAGAGCTGGTTTTTATAGACTGGGTGGAAAAGAAACCAGAACTACCTCCTTTGGCACTGGTTTTTACCTCTTGAAGAAGTGGCACATATTTTGCCATGCTTTTCCTTTCTGCCTGCTTTTCCAGACAGACTGTGACTGACTTAAACCACTATAGCTGTAGAAAAAACATTCTAATGACTAAGTCAATGCACGATATTCCTAAATAACTACAGAGCTGCTCCAAATTTGCCACATGCCTCAAAGAAAAAGAAGTTTAGGATGGAGTCTGCAATGTCTGCCATTCTGTCTGCCTCTCTGGTAACAATTTCCTGTCTGTGCTCGCCCAGTTGCTGTCTACCACCAGCTGTCATATCTGAGAGTCAGTCTCACAGGTTTGTATGTTGAGTTTTTATGCTCATCTCAGCCACCAGAGAGCCAGAATGGGAAATGAAGAGAACTTGGAGCTACTTGTCTGTCTCTGGAATTACTGAGTTAGAAAGCCAAATCTCCATTTTGGTGGTTCAGTACTTATCTTTGATGTAAGTGCTGTAGAAAGCTCAGATCAGAAAGCTATTACTGATTTTCTTTATTTTTCCATCCCATCCCACCCTGCTGCCCCCACATGGGACAATCCAGATTGTTTTCATATTTAGCTGTAATGATCTTAAATTATCATTTTGCATAGTTGAAGTCCAAGAATCATAGAATCATAGGGGTTAGAAGGGACCTCTGAAGATCAAGTCCAACCCCCCTGCTGCAGCAGGAACACTTAGGGCAGATCACACAGGAACATGTCCAGATGGGTCTTGAAAGTCTCCAGAGGAGACTCCACAACCTCTCTGGGCATCCTGTTCCAGTGCTCCGTCACCCTCACAGTAAAGAAGTTTTTCCTCATGTTGACGTGGAACTTCCTGTGTTGTAACTTGGTGCCATTTCCCCTTGTCCTATCACAGGGCACCACTGAAAACAGATTGGCCCATTCTTGACATCAACTCTTCAGATATTTATAGACATTAATAAGGTCCCCTCTTAGTCTTCTCTTCTCAAGACTAAACAGCCCCAGGTCTCTTAGCCTTTCCTTGTATGACAGATGTTCCAGTCCCTTAATCATCCTTGTAGTTGGACTCTTTCCAGTATATCCCTGTCACTCTTGAACTGGGGAGCCCAGAACTGGACACTATACTCCAGATGTGGTTTTAGAGGGCAGAGTAGAGGGGGAAGACAACCTCCCTTGACCTGCTGACAACACTGTTCTTAATACATCCCAATCAATTGCTCTCTCAGAAATGTCTCAGAAACACTGAGAGTGGGACTTAGGTGCTTACACATAAGCACCTGATGACCTTTTTTGTAGCCTTGAGTTTGTGAGACATCAGCAGAGTGCTCGCATATATGAAACAGCCTTACAGGAGGTCTGACAGGGCATGCTGGGTTTTTAAAAATGCCAATAGACATCCATATTTCTGCACCTGAATCACACTTCTGTCACTGTCAGGTTCACATGCTCCTTTCTGACACTTTTAAAAGTTAACACACAATCTTTGTAAACACTTGTAGCACTGCCAAGAAGGCCCCTTTTAGTCCTGAATGTGCTTGAGTTCCCTTTATCAGTAACACCCCCAACCTCACACACAGCCTAACACAGATCCTGTGTAAGTTTGGTAGCCAGATGTCCTGGTCGAGTCCTCAGTGCACTTGCTATCTTTTTTACATAACACCAATATTGTCTCTTGCTATCATCTTTGACCACTTTTTATAAAATAGATGCCAACTCTAGTGGGAACTGAATGTACCTGGGGCTCCCAGCCTTCTCCACTGATCTAGTAGGTCTTGTGTACTAACATAGATGGCAGCTGGCACAAGCAGATGGGCATCTTTGTCTCAGAGTTGGCCCACAGACAAGCCCTTTGTCCCATTGTTGTACAGGACTGCCAGTGGAGCAGTTGGGCCTTCATCATTCCCCCAGAGCAGCACGTAGGGACTGGCTGCCATATTTCTTTGAGGAAGACTGGAGGAAAACTTGTGCCAGCCAGAGCTTTAAAGTGTATCTTCCTGCATCTTTCTTTTAAAATGTGCTCATAGAAAAGTCAGAGCAGCCTGCAAATTGTATTCTGAGTCCAGTATTATTTGGAGGCAAATTACAACAGTAAGGTTTTTTTATATATATAAACACAAAACCACTGATGTCTCCTGGTTGAGATTGGATAAAAATAAATTGTTTGAAAATAAATCTCCACTTCGCTTAGTATGTCACCAAAGGGCAAATTTTTTTGTTTTTGTCTTTAACCTTGTTTTCCAACCAGCTACTTTCAACATTTTTTTGGGTTGTAATGATTTTTACACTGACCATGCTGGGTCCTCAGAGAAAAATCAGACCTTGTCTCGCATTTGAGGCCGTGATATCTTCGTGTTTCTTTTTATGCTGCAGGCTATCTGCATGCTGCGTTTCTCATACTCCCTCCTGTTCACCTGCACTCTGCAACCTTTCAGCAGTTGAACAGTCTGTGCAACTCTCATGAAAGGAAAGATTCCTGCACCCTTTGACTTTCCCCAGAGGTATCCATCTGACTCAAATTGCAGTACCTGGCACAAAGCAAAGAGGCATTTTTATCTCTGCCAGCTGCACCCCTCCAGCAAAATGTAATATTCAATAATGAGCAATATATTGTGAACAAATGAAGCAGATACCTCTACCATCATCAGCTGATTTTAGGAGCTAAGGTGTTTTTTTTGGTTTCTCGTTAGTAGGTAACACCTGTCATCAAATGCAGTGCATTTTAATTCCTACTAGAAGTCAAAAGCTTACTTAGTGTAAGATATCTTTGCTATTCTCAAAAAAATCCATGAGCAGAAAGATTCTTCGCCATACACCACTCCTCAAAAGCAATATTCCAAGGCTTCTGTGGTAATTTGATATCTGCCCAAGAATCTTTATGAAGACTCTTTCTTGGCCCATCTTGAAATACGTTTAGGTGGTTGCACACAGAAACTTAATGACAGAAAAGCATATACAGGAGAAAGTTCCCTAACAGTCAAAAAAAAGTTCCCATCCCTTTCCCTGCACTGGGGGGCTGTGGTAGAAGCATTTCACCAGAATATTATTAACAAAACTGGGCACTTACAGCCTGCTCACTGTTTGCCTGCTTTGAAGTGTATATTCAGGCTGGTTTTTGGAGATCCTGTGAGAGGGAAAAGTGCTGTATGACAGATATACATGGCCTTTTCAGTACTAGAAAAGATAAGGGGAGTCGGAAAAATCATTTAACATCAAGCTTTGCTGTTCTTATGTCTGCAACACAATTTGTGATGTTGTAAATCATGAAACTGCAAGAAAAAAGATGACAACTCTATGATAGATTACATAGACTTAGTCTGGCCTTTGGTTTATTTAGAGATGATTCTCTGCCACATTCTGTTTGCTCCTGTTAAAGATAATTTATGAATTATTTTTTTTTGTAGTGTCAGCACTGTCAGTTAAAAAACTAATCTACAGTAAATAAAGATTCTCTATATTTGAGTGTTCTGCTGTCTTAGAGAAAGTCAGGAAGACTTCTCTCTGTATGTCACTTAACTTGATCTTACAAAGAACATTCCTGATCTTACTGGAGTGGCTCCAGTAAAAGGGAGTAGCACTGTCTTTGTACAGATTGACTTTGGTCAGGACTGTTGCTTGTTCAAAAAATGGAGGTGCCAACCATGGTGAGCTCTGCTCATTTGCAGGTGATGGGAGAAAGGGCAAGCCATGCAGATAATTAGCACAGCTGGATTTTGTACCTTCTAGAAACAAAATGTAGTCAGATACGTGCGTGCTCATACAGCATATGGAGCTGCTTTTTTTCTTGGTCTGAGCTCAGGTGTAGGAGGTACTCAAGCTTTATGTTGCATGGCAGTACAGGAATCAGTATTCGGCCACCAGTTTTGAGGCAAGAAGGCCAAGGTAGCTATTTCCCTGAGAAAAAGGAGATTGTGTGTATGTGTATACATGCACACATGAGAGAGAGAGTGCAAGTGCAGTACCTACATACTCTGATAAGCTCTAATAGGAAGAATAAGGCATGCTCCAGTCCCACTTGTCACATTTGCCATATTTCTTTCCCTAGTATCTTATGGGATTTCTTTGTTATGCATGATACTTTCCTCTGATAGTGTAAGTGCTCCAATAAATAAGGTTATTTGGTATCTTGCCTGTACTGTGATGTTCTTGAGGAAATGCAGATGTTTATGATGATCATGGACACCTGATAAACAGGGATATAGACAAGGCAGAGATGTTTAATGCTTTCTTCACCTCTGTCTTCAACACTGATGATGGGCTTGAGCACCCCCAGAGCCCTGGGCTAGAGAACCATGACTGGGCAAATTACAGTCTCCCAATCAGCCCTAAACTTGCACAGGATTTGCTGCTCCAGCTGGATCCTTTTAAGTCAATGGGACCTGATGACATTGATCCAAGGATACTTAAAGAGCTAGTGGAGGTCATAGCGATACCTCTCTCAATGATTTTTCGATGCTTTTGGGGAGGTACCAATTGATTGGAAGCTGGCAAATGTCCCAATCTTCAAGAATGGCAGCAGGGATAACCCCGGTATTTACAGGCCTGTTAGTCTCACTTCAGTGCCTGGTAAGATTATGGAGAAGATTATTCTGGGAGCTATTGAAAAACACCTAAAAGACAACAGTCATTGGTCCCAGCCAACATGGGTTCATTAGGGGAAGGTCCTGCTTGACCAATTTGATTTCTTTCTATGACAAGGTTACCCACCTAGTTGACCAAGGGAAGCCAGTTGATGTAATCTTTCTGGATTTCAGAAAGGCCTTTGATACTGTCTCCCACAGTATCCTTCTAAACAAAATGTCCACCATCCAGCTGGACAAGCACATAATACATTGGGTGAGAAATTTGCTGATGGGTCGAGCTCAGAGAGTCGTAGTAAATGGGGTCACATCAGGCTGGCAACCGGTCACTAGCGGGGTTCCACAGGGATCCATCTTAGGGCCAGTACTCTTGAATGTATTCATAAATGACTTAGATGCAGGACCTGAAGGCCTACTCATGAAGTTCGTGGACAACACTAAATTGGGAGGAGCGGTTGACACTCTCGAGGGCAGAGAGGCCCTGCAGAGGGATCTGAACAAATTAGAGAGCTGAGAAATCGCCAGTGGCATGAAGTTTAACAAGAAGTGCCGGATTTTGCACCTGGGACACGGCAATCCTGGATATACAGACAGTCTGGGGAGTGAGAGGCTGGAGAGCAGCTCTGTGGAGAGGGACCTGGGGTTTCTGGTCGATGGCAAGTTGAACATGAGCCAGCAGTGTGCCCTGGCAGCCAGGAGGGCCAGCCGAGTCCTGGGCTGCATCAAGCACGGCATAGCCAGCCGGTCGAGGGAGGTGATTGTCCTACTTTACTCTGCACTGGTGCAGCCCCATCTTGAGTACTGTGTGCAGTTCTGGGTGCCACAGTACAAAAAGGATATGAAGCTGCTGGAGAGTGTCCAGAGGAGGGCCACGCGGTTGGTGAAGGGCTTGGAGGGGATGCTGTATGAGGAGCGGCTGAAGGCAGTTGGTCTGTTCAGCCTGGAGAAGAGGAGAATGAGGGGAGACCTCATTGCAGCTTACTGCTTCCTCACTAGGGAAGGAGGAGGAGCAGGCACTGACCTCTTCTCCCTGGTGATCAGCGATAGGACCCAAGGGAATGGTAGGAAGATGTGCAGGAAGAGGCTTAGGTTGGACATTAGGAAGGGATTCTTCACCCAGAGGGTGGTAGAGCACTGGAATAGGCTCCCCAGGGAAGCAGTAATGGCACCAACCCTGACAATATTCAAGAAACATTTGGACAATGCCCTCAGGGACATGGTGTGAACTTTGGGGTTGTCCTGTTCTGGGGCACGAGTTGGACTTGGTGATCCAGGCTGTCTGAGGAGGTGGTTGAACCACCATCCCTGGAGACATCTAAAAAGACAGATGTGGTGCCAGCGGACAGGGTTTGGTGGTGGATGTGGCAGAGCTAGGGTAGTGGTTGGACTTGATGATCTTGAAGGTCTTTTCCAACCAGAATGATGATAGTATGATACTATGAGGTTATGGGTAGCTGAGATGTGGCTTGAGGGACATGTAATGATACGGGTTGTATCTGATCAGAACTGTAGGAGTGGACATAGGTAACTCCAGGTAAAGGTTTTCCTGACTTTGAGGTCACCTGAAAGGTCTTGGTAATTAGACTAAGCCTGTAGTATCTCATAAAGGCCAATCCAAGAATTGGTATTGATGGTACTGCAGGGGGTACCTGTTTATCTATTTGTAAGACTGAACTATTATGTAAATCGTGGAGAGAAGAGCTGGGTAAATTAGGAGCAGTGAGTTCAGTGTCCTCAGGCTGCAGAGCTCAGGAAAAGTAAGGAGACAATGGGTATTATGGTGAGAAGTGATGAAAATTTCACCAGGACAAGAGTAGCTTTATGCCTTGTCTTGGAGAAGCCCTTTTAGGAGGACTTATGTACAATAGCCATTGAGCTTAAATTTTGGGTAATATAGTAGTTTACAAAAGCTAAACATCTGCCCTTACATATCCATAAAACTTAAAAGGTGCAGGAAGAAAAAGCTAAGTATATCTTTATAACATTGTGTTTGGTTAGCCAAAGCTGTACATTAAAAATACTATCATAGTATGACAATGGAAACTTGTTATGGCATTTCTCTATGATTGTATTGTTTTCTTTTTCCTACTAGCTTTATTTTCCTTTATTAGATTGGGATTGTGAATTTCAAAAGAAGTAAAACACCTGCTTTTTTTTAAATGGCAGCTGAAACTAAGTGACCAGCAACTGGCCAATCTAAATTTAAACTGAATTTTAAAATCCTTATTTGTTGTTAATAGGTATTGTTAAATAGTTACATTCAGTATTAAATTAAGTATTAGCTTTTATTTGATACTAAAACATTGCATGTTCTTGTCTATTTCAATGATTGATCTATCATTAAAGAATGGTTCTGCATACATACCTCCACAGAGATAAGATTTTGAAGTATAGTGACAGCAGCTAGAGATCTTAAAAACTGTGAGGTTATCTTGCAGAAGAGAAAATGGTGACAGCTCTGGCAAGTATGTGGCACCAACGAGAACAAGCTGAAGCCAGTTTATTTCCTGTCATGTCATCTGATATAGCAGAATTAGAGGCAATACTTCTGGCACAAAACACACACGATAGTAATTTAGTCCAAGTGATACTAGTTTCTTTTGAAAAACTGAATTTTATAGAAGCTATGAAGCAAACAAATTTTTGAAGTCATGTAAATATAGATACGATACAATTTGTGAACTGTGCTATAAAAATAGAAGAATAAATGTCAGCCTTCTAATGTTTCTTTTTGGTTTTGGAAGTTCGAAACATTAATGTTTCTAGGTTTATTAAAATACCTATTTGTGAATTCCTACGCACGTTGCCATCCCCTCCATGCGATATTTGTACTGGGAGCTTTATTGCAGATGTTTCTAAGCCACTTAATGCTAAATAGTACCCAAGTTGTTAACAGATATTTCTTAGTATTGATGTATAAATGTACTATTTGTTGCGTGTAACCTGCTACAATTAAACAATTTATATTTTTTTACTTCAGATAAAGACAAAGTCTACAAAGATTAAGTAACTAAGCTTTAAAGCTGGGAGCAAAATAAATGTAGAAATTTACTTGTCCTGGAATGGAGTATTATGAGTTACAATTTCGGAACAAAAAGAGAAACTGTAATGTGACATAAGTAGTATGTGGTTAATACATCTAAGGTCATGCAATAAAACTAACTTAATTATGGCATGTAATATCCTGTCTTGGCATAATTCCAGTGCCTGTTATTTGGTGCAAATTGTTCATGTATATTGACTTTAAGTCTGTTCCGTACTGTTTTGGAATATTCTTCTCCTCTGCTTCCACTTAGCTAAGGTTACATGTAAACACTAAGCACAAAACTCAGAAAGACAGCAGTAATGATATTCCTGGTGATTTAATAGACAGCACAGCTATCAAAGACTGATGCCCAAGGCTAGACTTTGCAACTAAATTTACTAATTAGGTTAAGAGCTAAAATACCAGTAGGTGCCTATCTGCATCTTTAGGCACCTAAGTGCATTTAAAATATAGCCCCTTAGTCTCTTTTTCATTTGTAGAATGGCAATTAGAATAATTCCTCACTTTGCAATTACACTGTGAAGAGAAAGATAGTGATGTGCCTAAGTATCACCTTAGAAAGGGGCCAGCAAACAAGAGGATCCTTCCTAAGGCTCAATCTCTTCCATTCTTGCTTAAGCCAGTTTGTCTTGCTGGCACTGTAGCGTTTGTACTAACAACTCCATTACCGATAAAGGACCACTTCACCTTTTTTTAAAGCATGATCCATATAGGAAGAAGTGTAGATCTTCAGAGAAGGCTTATGGAAAGAGCACAATGTATTTTGAGTTGTGTGTTCTTAAATGGTCAATATTTCTTACGGTCTTACAAGCCACCATTTTTACATGAGTTGAGGTGGAAAAATTGCAAATCTAATAATTGCTCTTAAAACAGCTGTCAATAGAAGAGGTTTTGTACTGAGCTGGTTGTCTAAGCATAATTTTATATGGACATTCATTGAGATTTCATTATGCTCTTACTAATTCCATGATACCAACTGTTGCTAGAATTGTGGTTTTCCCATCTGTCACGTTACTTTTTCACTCTCAAGGGGTACCGATTATGTACGATTAATAACTGTTTGCATGAGGGAAGGTGTAAGGAATATCTGCTTTACATTTGATTCTCCTTCTGGAATGGCAGGATCTTTTCCACAGCAACTCACAAGCCAGTACAAAAGAAACATGGTTTAAAACTAAACTAAATTGATAGCTTTGTATAAGTGCAGAAAAATGCAACAAATGAGAGTCATGTAAAAAAAAAGTCCTGAAGGTATATAAATGTTTCCCTGGCTGTGGCTCTTCTAGGAAGATTGTCTTTATACAACAAATACACTTAGACTGCAGATTTTAATAATGACTGTATGACATTAATGGCTTATTTTAAGGAGAAATTAAACCAAATTTCCCTTGCTACACTGTTACAGAATGATAAATCTAGAAGTAATGTCTTAAAGATAGTGTTTACCTCAGATTAATTCTAGGATAATTAATTTGTATCTGGAAACAGAATATGGACAGTTGTTTCCACTATAGGAAATAAACTTTTCTTCCTATCTAGTCATAGGGCCTTTTCTTCAAGATAGAAGTTATTTTTTATGAAGCTATATTGTTTCCTGCATTTAATCAAACCATTTGAAGGTGGCTGTTAGGTCACTGGCCACTTTACATACAGAAGAAGCCAGTACAGATTCAGATAACTTTATGGCAGAACTAGTAATTATTTTAATTACAGCAGTCACGTTATAATTTATGATAGTGCACATTCCCTTACAGATTTACGTGCCCACATCTGCATTTTAGAACATACTTCTGCACACGAATAGTTTGGTTATTAAGGGAATGAAAAATTATATTTAAGATTTTTAAAAGCTGATTTTAAACTTCGAAGCAGGGGTTAATTTTTTAAAATTTTTGCCAGCAGCAGCTCTATAACTGAAAGAAATACAAAGATTTTTGGTTTTGCAAAGTCCAAATGAAACTCTTAAATAGAAAAAGAATACTATGTGAAAATGTGACTAAGATTACTGTTGTCTCCTAGTATGCCCAGATAGAAAACTATTTCCCAAAGGTTTGCAGATTTGAAAACTATTTGCATGTGACATCTTCAGTGTACATGATGAACATGAAAAGTAGAATGGATTCCTGCATGACAGGCTCTACCTCTGAAATGCGAGACGACAAATCATTTCATGAAGCCAATTAGTTGGTACAGCCTGGGAAAGAAATGTAAAAGTGCACGTAAAACAAAATGCAATCTAGAAGTTATGCAAGTAGATTCCTAACTGGAGAGCTTTGATAGAGGGAGAGGTATACTAAGTAGAAGTCAAAGGGGAAATTACGAGATTATTCCCAAACACTGAAACAGGAGGCAGCAATGGAGAGTTGGTGCTGAGGTGGAAATGAGAAAAGCAACCATTTTTTAAAATAGGATTTTTAAAAAATATTCTAATGGTGTTCTGTACATAATTTGATTAATCTAATAGGTGATGCTCTGTTATAGTCATTACTTTGTCAGAAAAGTTACCTAGAAAAAGAAAACAAATATTTATTTTGCGAACATAAAAATTAATTGTAGAGAATTAAGTGTAATTAAGTGTAATTAAGTGTAGAGAAGCTCCTAAGGGAAGTTCTATAGCAATGAAAGAGATTAGTTATATGAAGGAGGATATAAATAAGGACAGACATAAGAAATAAAGAAATGAATTAGTGATGTACAGAAGGTGGATTATGAGGCTTTCTACTGTCCTTGGTGTAAGAATTTAACAACATTCATAACACAATATATAAAATACTGTATTTTTTTCCTTTTAAGCATAGTCTGCTGTTAAACAGAAGGTATTTTTGAATTCAGGTGTGGAGAGAATATTGTTGAAATGCAGAATGAAGTTATGAAAGTGTTGATTGGCTGGTGTGAAATGCCATACCTCTTTTTTCTTCAACTGAGGTTACGTTTCATAGTGCTTAAAAATCAAGTTGCTTAAGAAAAAAAAAGGAAATTATATGGGGTGCATGCAGTATAAAAGCTCTCTACTGCAGGTCCAAATCAGATTTAAAATCTCAAAGAAAAAGTCTACTGATGGCAATAGATTTTACCCTGTTTGGATATTGCTTTTTGCTCCAGAATACTGTGTGACCGGTGCCAGAGGTGGCATTGGAAGAGTAAGGCACTGCTCCCCTCACCTGCCACAGTGCTGATGAGGCCTGTGTCAGTTTCCTACCTCGGACTGCGAAGTGCCAGGCTGTGGCCAGGTCTAAGGGGAGGTCTGGCTGCGGAACACGCCTGCACCAGCCTGCCATGCCCCGTGGGGTAATGGAGAGCAGCGGCTCACATCTGCTGCTCTGTTGGCAGCCCCCATACCTTGCAGAAATAGCAGCTGCAGCTGAACGGAAGCCAGTTCCTACAGGGCGGGGTGAGCCTTTTGAATACATTTGTCTAATCATGCAGTCCATTTACTCGAGCTGTGAGGTTCTTCCCAGGATTGGATTCTGAGAGAAGTTTTGCCCTTTTGTTTTCACGTTCAGTGTTTTGCAGCCAATTCAACTTTGGCTACTTCAAGGCCTCTAAAAAATCACTTGAGTCTAACAATGGCCCTGGCAGAAACCTCTCACAGTCTACTTTTTTCCTTCTGGTTTATGCACTGTGAGGCTGGCCTATTACACCCCACCTCTAAGTCTGTATTTGAGTTGGGTTTTTATTCTCACTGAACAGAGGGAACAGGGCTTAAAACAAAAATTTCAAGAAAGATGTTAGAATCAAGATAAGAATCAGCCCTCATATAAATGACTGTAACTCCATCATCAATTTCAGTGAGCAAGTGCCTCTCCTGGGTCGATCCCCTCTTCTTTGCTCTGATGTTAGGTATATTTGCTATAATCTCTTCTTCTCCCCAGGGGGGATTTTCCCATACATATACACATGCGTGTGTACATAAATTAAATTAGGATTGATACCTTAAATACCAAGTGACAGCATATTCACCCAGTTCAAGCTGTAACTACTTAAAGCAGTGATTAAAGATCAGTGTTTTTTATAAAGAGTATTAACCTGACTGTAACAAAATAGTTTTGGGAGATTTAAAGGGTGATGTCTGGTGGGTGACAGATCAATGTGGGGTTGATACACTCTTTTGAAATACGCCTGCCTCTGTGTGTATCCTTAAAGAGAGTAAAGGAATTTTCTTTGTATATAAAAGGAAAAAAAAAAAATGACAAAAAATTGTAGCTTCCAGAGAATCCAGTGTAGGAAGAATTTTAAATCAGTCAGCAGTAGTTGTGTGTGAAGATTTAACAAGCAATCCATGAAATAATGTTCTTTGAACTAGAGAACAGCAATATCTGGTAAAGAATGTCCAGCTTGAACCTTTATAGCTTTCACTGCCCTGTTTTTCTTTTCAAAGCATGCTTCTTAACACTATGGCAAAACTTGAATATTGTTTAAAAACTATTTTTCCGTTCTCCCGTTGCAGAGTATAGCATCATAGAAAGTAGGTTTGAAAGAGCCCCCCAGATGTTATGTTAGCCACTTCTTTGCCGAGAGAGAGGATAAACTGTACTTAATTCATTCCCAAGAGATGTCTGTCTAACGAGTTTGTACAAACTTCTAATGATTGAGATCCCACAATCTCCCTGGAAAATCCATGGCAATGCTTCACTCTATTCATCCTCGATTATTTATTTATTTTATTTTTTCCCCTGGAGTAGTCTGAATCTCCCTACATCATTCATTTTATGTTATGATCTGAAATGCAGTGCTATTTGCTTATAGAAAACTGTATGAGCAACTTGGCTGCTAGATAATTGTTCAGTTACTTTGGCAGTCTCATACTTAAATCCTGCAACAGGAAATTCTTGCCAGTTCTTTGTGATTTTCATGTATGTCTCATGATACTTGGTGTTTTTCCTGAAGCTACAGTTACCAAGGCTCAGATCTTAATTTTTATTTCAGAAGAAAAAAAAGTCAAGTGCCCCTCCAGTGAGAAGCCTTAAAAAAAAAAAAAAAAAGGACAAAGTAATTGACAACCAATTTTTTTCAAGTTTACTTAACATATTTTTGGGCTTTTTAAATACTTGGGCTGCTTATTATTGGAGATTTTGATCGCACACTTATGTGAAAGTCTGCTAACTTGCCCAGGTTCTGTACAGGCACAGAAATCAGTCCAGAGAAGTGAATCCTAAATCCTTATAAATCCGAGTGAATCCTTGGTAGTTTATAACTGCAAAAATACCTTCTGCTGCTTGCAGAGTTAGCATTGAGCTGAGTAGTAAACTGTCCTGTGAAGCCAAAGATTAACAGTTAATGAACTGTATTTTATGCAACCATGGGAAGTGCTGTTTGGAGTCATAGCATCATAACAATATTGAATCCTGTTACGGAGTGTAGTGATTGCTTTAAAAGAATTGAAGGTTGAAGTGGTTCAGAAAGTTTGGTAACGATACTACAAGAAAAAAAATTCTGAGATAAAAGTGTTCAGATGCAGCAGATGATTGAAATCTTTCAAACTCATTTTCAGGAGGAATATGGGAGGTATTTTCCTTCTTTGTCGCATTTACATACTTATTTTAAAATATGAGAGTTACTTAATTTTCAGATATTTTTCACATAGCTACTACTTTTTATGACAAATAAAGGAACCTCATATACTGTTTAGAATTTTATAGAGGTGCATTAAACTGGAATTGCTTGTTTCAGCAGTGTTTTGTAAAGTTCTTCAGAAAATAATGCTAAAGAAGAGGTCGAGGAGGGAGAAATACCAACTGTCCCACAGTTTGTGTATTATTAGCACATGCCAAATGTCTCTTTTACAGGATAGATTATGAGTGGTAACCAAATGAATTTTAGTACAAAACTGGAACTTTTCAAGTTAGTTAAATATCAAATGCTCTATGCATTTTGTCTGTATATCACTTGTGGATTGTTATTATGCTCAAAATAGTTTTGGTTTTTGTTTCCCTGCCACAAACCAGAGCACATCTGGTGTTTATTGGCTTTCTGCAAATGGTGGCTGGACTTAGTGGCTTTGACCCTGTTTCATTGTGATGAAGCTTGTTAAGATTTTATGTTTTCAGTATCTGTTTTACGACCATTTCATTACTGTGTATTTTATTAAGGTTCAAGTACTTTGGTTTTTTTATGGTTGCATCCAATCTGTATAAACCCTGCTCCAGTTTAAAAAGCTACTTGTCTCAGTACTGGGCACGCAGGAATTTTGAAGTATAATGGGATGCATACATGTCAATCATGTGTAGGTACCTAGAAAACTTTTGCCCAGACTAGCTCATAATAATCTTGCTACCTTAAGTATGGAAAAGGGTCTGTGTCCATGTTAGCATCTTTGTGTTTGTTCATGCTTGCGTGTGTATGTTTCATATTTCCACGTTTAAATATTTTGCAATGTTTGTCTTGAAAACAAAAACAGCTGTCCTTGAAAGGTGGTTCAGAATACCACTGGGTTAAGTTATATGCTATTGGATTAATATATATATTTTTAGTAAGCATTTAAGAAGAAGTCCTATCTATATCAAAGTCAAAGATGCTTGACTTTAGTTTCCCATAGTGATGAGATTCTGTTTTTCTTTCAATAATCATATAAGTTACTAATATGCTTTGGTGTTCAACTGGCTGCATGTTGTGTAAGCTTCTTCTACATATACAGTTTGATCTGCTTTATGTTAAAACAGAAAAAAAAAAGCTATCTTAATTTAGTCCCACAGGTTTTAAATATTTTTAAATAATTTAATAATTTTATTTCTAAAATTAAAATAGGAAAAATACAAATGTAAATTAAAATAATATTGTATTAAGTAACTGGTCTCTGAGACTGTAAAGGCACTGAAAGGAATGTTTCACAAGTCTCTCTTGTTTTTATTATCATACCCCTTTTCAAGTGTGTGTTCTAGAGGCCTGAGAATTAGATGGCAGTCCTTACCTTAACCAAGACCTGACTTTCTTTAGAGGTATCTGTTTGTTCTGTAAAGCATTTGCTGAAGTACTGACATACTTTTAATGCACCAGGGTGACAGTTTTGCAGAAGTGCGCAGATATTGAACAAGATGAAACATTCAGCATTCCCTCTTTTAAATTATTTTCTCTAAAATCTGGTAACATATCTGACGATGCAATCAAGACTTCGCTGTGAGTTCTGATATAGACTCCTCATTAAGTGCTGTATCTGAACTTTGCATCTTTTGGTTGGCTCTGCCCTGGCTCCTATGCATCAAATATAGCCATTCTGCATCAGCTTTCCAAAGAGCAGGGTACTCAATTCTTCTCACTAGTAATGAACTCATGAGAATTATAACTCTTGCTCTTAGCATACCTCACAACTTTATCACAATTCTTGGTTTATTATTCATCATTCTTTTCTTTTACTCCTCCAGCACTGACTGCCTGTCCACACCTTTAGTTCTTCTCACTTTCTCCTCCAAGATAAATAACTGGGAAGTATTCTAATATGGCGTACCTGTATAAACACATATACATGAACTTACATATTTTTGAGCACACAGATGAGTGCACAAACTTTTCACAACTGTTAGATGAGAGTAAAATGTTTTCACTGGTGCTGATAAAGAAATGGATGGTTAGGGCTCTGGTGGTTTTTAATTTCCTCTCTATTTGGTTCTTCAGGTCAGTCAATGCACTTAAGATTTGGAGCTGGTCTGTATAAGCAGAGCCTCAGTATCAGCCTCACAACTCAAAAAGTCCCTTTGCCTTTTGAAGGCCCTTTTCTGAAGAGCCTCCTGACTTTTTAGTGGAACATTTTTTCCAGTGTTGAGGAAGCAGAAACACTTACATGCAGTCATGCTGGTGTAGTTCAGTGTGTTCTGGGGAATGGAAAGAACTGATGGAACGGCTGAATTGGAAGCAGTCACAAAATGTATGCTTTGTTTTGGGTGGAGAGCTCCATTTATGTTAAAATCTACCCGCTTTTGGACTGTTTCAGTTCATTTGCATGAGAGGGTAAACCTTCAGTAACAAAAGCTTTTGTGGATTTTAGCTGGTCAAAATTATAGCTTAATTATCTTATGCCTCACTGTGGTCCATGGAGAACTCAGTTTCTCATATACTTAGCCAAATGAGTGAGACTAAGAAAGGGGCTCGTTTGGTGCCTTGATACTGTGAGGTTATTTTCACATTACAAAGCATGGTAGTTCGTGTATGTGCACTATGTGCACCTGTAGTTTGAAAATAATAAGTTTATGTCTGCAAAGTTTACATCTTGTTGCTACGGGACAGACGTGACAATCGTAAAGCAAAATGAAGGCTAAATAAACACGTGCAGGTTCCTTGAAGAATTCTGATCAGTGTAATCCTTGGGACAGATGTGCATATATTGAACTTTAGCTAGTTTTTGAAAAGAATGTCTTGCTTCTATACGAAAATGTAATACGTACCTCTGCAGGCTAGGAAACAAATCAGAAGTTGCCTGCATAAAGCTTGAAGATATTTTTTATAATTTGGTTTGGTTAGGTTTGTCCCTGGAACTAGTGGAAAGCCATTCGTACTGTGCCCTATCGCTATTGAGCTACGTAAAACTGTAATCCTGGGGCTAGCCATCATAACATTTCAGTTTAAGAGCACTCCATTTTTTTCTTAGAAAGTGCTTCTGTTACTTTCAGAATACAAGTGCTTACATACTGTATAATTTAGTAGATTGCAATGAAATACTTCAGTTATTTTTCCTCTAGTAGAATGTTGATTAAAAACTAGTTAGCGTAAAAAATTTTGCACATTGCCCAACTTACTAAGGTTGCTTTTAAAAAATTATGTTGCATTTTATTATGCTCTTAGGTCACGGGGTAACATTTTACTGTTCTTGTGAATTTTATCAGAAGATGCATAAAAACCTCAAGAGGAAGTGGTTGCATACAAACTTCAAGATACACTATTGTACTTTGACAAGAATGAATAAGAGATTCAGAAAGTTTTATTAGTGCTCGAAAATGTTTTTGCAATCTCAATATCTGGAAAATATTGTAATTTTTGAAAAGTCGCTAATGTTAAATAATCTATTGTTATGGAGAGCATTTTGGAGGCACAGTTTTTCTGAGCCACAAAAGGTCATGTTACAGGCTGTTGATGCTGAAAATTTTTTTACTTGAATTGTAATAGTACCTGGTTGGTTGACCAAGAAATATGGAAAATAAGGTTCATATTGTAACAGTGGTTAAGTGATAAAATGTAGAATAAATTTACTGCCAGCAGATGGCAGCAGAATGGAAAAAAAAAAAAAAAAAAAAAAAGACAAATATGAGCTAGTGGACAAAAGAACTCAGATTTCTAACAGCTTAGTTTCACTATCTGATTTTGACTATGCAAGGTAAGCTAAGGTTTAATCGGAAAGGGGAAACGTTCAAGGCATGCTGAGTTTTGAACTGAAAGGAATTCTACTGTACTTCTGTAAACACTGGTTTCTGATGGAAGTTTTCAGAAAAGGTTATGTCTGAATATATTTGCTCTGGTGTTTGTGTATAAAACTTCTGATGTTTTACTAGTCATATAAGGTGAGGAATTAATAATTCTGATGTCTTGACGAATTTCTGATGAAAAAAAACCTGATTATAGCACAGGAAAGTAGAGAAGTATTATTTTTAATTTGGGCTGCCAACTTTTGCCCAGTTCAGAAAAGAAATAAAGCCTTTGAGCTGGTTCTCTCTGCACATATCTTAGTTAACACTTGGTCACTCAGTGCAAGAAATTGCAAATAACTTACATACTGTGAATACGTTTGGTATTGTGTGTGTGTGTACCCAGAGGACAAAAAAGGAGGAGTGAGTGAGGTTTAATTTTCATCTTTATCTTAAAACCTACTTCAGTATCATCTGCACTTTTGGGGAGAATATGCAGCAGTGTCATTGTTCTGCATGCTTTATTGTGTTCTCTACTACAAACTTTTATTCTTACTACAGAAGACACAGAATTGAAACCATAAGTATGTGCCTTTTCATGGTGTGTATACAGTTATTTATACTATATTTGTGATTTACAGTGTTGCCAGGCGTGCCATTCCAAGGTTACCTTTAAAAAATGGTTTGTAAACAGGATTTGTGGCATAGACAGAAAGTTACCAGGGATCCACCAAAGATGAAGAAGGGGGAATGTTACTGCTTCTATTTTCTTTTTTAATTTGTCCTTTTTTAAATTTGACATGGATTTTTTTAGAAACAAGATGTCTGCATTTAAAATCAAAAGAACTTTGCCAAAGGTAAAATGAAGACTCGGGAAGTGTTTTAAACCTCAAAATTTGCATTGTATAACCCTCTACTATTTAGCTGGTGATTTTTCTGTATCACTTTGTGCAAAGAAAACAATGTAGGAAACTTATCTCTATCTGCCTATATACCTACAGATCTCTATAGTTCTGTGCAAGTTGTGTATGGATGTCTTGATTAATAAGGCACAAGCTTATGCCCTGTTGAGTTTTTGCTTACTGAGAGTTTAGTTTTATGAGGTTTTAGAAGCTTAGCGTGACGTATTTGTGGGGTAAATAGCTTGAGACAGATACAAAACCCCCTCTGTTTTACTTAACTCATGCTCATCTTTTGCATATATTATATTTAGAGTGGCATTGATTGATTGTGCCACGATTATTCTAGAGAGTTTAAAATGCAAGATTTTCTATTTCGCAGGTCAAATAATTTAGAAAGTATTTTTTCACAACTGCGTTCAGTTCTGAGGGCATGCAAGGAAGTTGCCTGATTTTGATTTACCCCACAGTCATTTTAAACTAGTTATTATCCTATGCTTCAGTCAGATTCTATTGTTTAAAGCACTTTTAAAAATAAATATGATTTGGTAATTAAAAACATTACTTGCAGTTGGGTGGCTGTCTTACTGATGTGGTGAAACAGTAAGGGCCTACCCTCACCATAATAGATTAAGCAAAGCATGGGGACTATCACACTGCAGTTTACTAGCCATGGTGTAGATGAGCACCACAAATCCGTGTTTCTTGCAGTTGAACGTTTTTGTAGTGTTAATTTATTAAGTTCTGTCTATTGGTTTATTATCCATATGGAACTGGCATGCTTTAAATCTAGAAGCAAAGAAACAAGTAGTGGAAGTTGAGAAATTCCACTGACCCAGTTAAATATAATTACAAGGTTGGAACTGGTGCCAGTATATTTGAGTTCTGCATGTAACGTTTTACTGCTCAGCCCCGTTTGAATGGCATTACCTCATCTTGCATCCATTCAGGAAAAGAGTTGCAAATCCCACAAGAACAAATCTAAGTTATCCAAGGTCATTGTATGAACAGAATGTGGACAATTCTTTTCATGTTTTGAGTTACAAGGGGATGGCTTAAAAATACATATGATGCAGCATTTTACCTATTTTGTTTGGGCAGAATATATTTGTCACACTTGACTCTTTCAGATTGTCTTTCCCATGTGTTTCATATGTCAAGTACAAGTGAGTCTGATCGAAGTGTTAGAAGGAAGGGAAGTATAAATATGCTAAGGTGCTTTGTAAAATAATGGCTTTATGTGAGCAAATGACATCAATTGGAACAAATTACATTCTGCTTCCAATGATGTAATCCAGAAAGTTTGAATTGCTTTTAATGCTTTCAGTCTGAATAAATTCCTTTTCTTTTGAGTTCTTCCCAGTAATCAACTTTTATACTGCAAACAGCAGGCTCAATCTTTGTTTATTTCTGCGTTTTGAAAATTTTGTGATAGTAAAGGCAGGTAGAAGAATACCCCCAAATTGTATAGAATTATTAACAATTCAGAAATACTTGAAGGTTTAGATTTTTTTAAAACCTTGATGAGTGAGCAGCTGGAGCAGTATTCTTTTTTCATGTGCATGTTTTTATAATGCCTGTAAATAGTCACAGAGTTAATAGGCTAAGAATACAATTGAAAATTCAAGCCGAGAGTTGTTTGTTTTTAATGTTCATTTTTTCTGTATATAGACATAAATATCAATATAATGAAATGACGCCATGAAATAATGTATTGTGTAAAAATATATATGAATGTACAAATATATTTATTTTTTTTAATAAGAAACAGGTGATGTCATTGGAACTACAAAACACGGAATTTTAAAATGCTTGCTAAAAATTAAATGGGAGCTTTGAGCTTTCCTGGGTCTTTTTTAGATCTTGAAATAATATTCATTGCCATTAACAAAATTTTGTAGTTGTGGGATCAGCATTTAGAAGAATCTTGATTTCATTTAGGACTTTTCTGAAAATTATATTAAATTCTGTTTTATTTTATAAATTTATCCCTGTAAAATGCAACTACAGCTGAAGCATTGTATCAGTTTCTGGCACAACAGCTGTGTCTTTTGAACTGCCCTCCAGTATGGGCTTTGAATGGAAGAGTGTTGATTAACATTTGTAATTTCTTGATATACATAATAGAAAAGTATTACTTAATTGCATCCAATTATTTAGATTGAAATTAAAAATAAAATTTCCTATAAAGACTGCTATTATCATTCCAAGGGCTTTTCTCCCACCTCCAGAGGATCAGATAATTTACACTTACCCATTTTGAGTAGAATCTCACCTCAGAAGGCAGGCCATTGACTCCACTAGAATATTTTGTGAGGGTAATATGTGATTACTACGTGTGAGTGAAGGCAGCAGAATACAGCTGACGAAGTAAATACAACTTCAAAGATAGCATGTATTTTTTAGAGTTCAAAAGAAAAAGCTCTCTCAACTCTTTTGTTATTTAATCTTTATTAGTATGATTGTTTTGTTTTGTTTTTTAAATTGAACCCTGTCATTTTTAAGGGCTCAATCAACTATTTTTTTGCTAATTGTCTTTTTGTGTGTAATAGTCTCTGATAGCTTTTCCTAAAACTTGCTAATATTTACAAGTATAACTGCTTGCTGAAATACAAAAGGGTTGTGAAAAGTTTATACTTTACTTCTCACATCACATATACATCTATTGAACATTCTCAATAGCTTCATCTTTCCTTAAGTGAGCTTGAGTTACATTTTCATCATTTTTTGTCCAAATAGAATGAAAAATAAAGTTGCTTATTTCTTTGTATTTATCCTAAAGACAATAATAAAACTACATAAACAATACAAAAAATGCCTGTTATTCTGCAGGTGTTAGAATGTGTATTTCCAAAATTACTCAAGTAGATAATACTTTACAAAATACTTCATATTGGTATGCTGTATGAAGACATTTATCTCAGATGAGTCTTTTGCAGACTGTAGAAAAGCCTTCCAGTTTTCGTGTTTTCACTATTCAGACAAATAGACTCATGGAAAAAGACAGGACTGATTAACTAGACATATCATATAATGCCATTTAGATTTCCAATACAATACATTTTGTGGTAAACAGATAAAACAATTTGCTAGAAGGCAAAGTGTAGGAACACTTACATTCTTATCAGAAGAGTCTCTCCATATATTCTAAAGGATTAAACTGAGATTGAAAAGAGAGAGCATTATCTTTAAAGGAAGATCAGTCTAAGGGGCGAATTCTGAAATTGAATCCCTGCTGACAGATTCTTTTTCCTGAATGGATACTTTTGCAGGACCCTAATTTCTTAGTGTAATCCTTGTACTCAGGTGCTTAAACTGCAGGTGTCCCAAGGAGGGCAGACACTGAAAAGGTACTGCTTGAAGAGCTTAAGTTTTGCAGAGTTGTCTGTCAGTGAGTATGTGCACACATACATGTACGTAGCTAAAATCAGGCTGGTAAAAGATTTATTTCACTTTTTCATTTTCTGTCAATTACAATTCAACACCCCAAAATTTACTCGAAGATTTCAACTTCATGAGTTTCAAACAGCTGCCACTACAGAAGGGGGTGGGGAGGAAGGGAAAAAAAAACAAACCACAGTAAAAAAATATTTTATCCTTCCTCAGTGGAATATGGAATTTGCTGCATCATTCTCTGTGTGTCTGGGGTCCAGGATAGGCAAAACTCACATGTGGTTCAGTAATATATTTTGGATAAATAATTGTGTCAGAGCTTAAAACCTCATTTTTTTCTCTTTCATTGCTAGAATCAAATAGGAGTTTTGTTCCACTAAAAAAATATTGCTTAGTACCTTTAGGTTTCAAATCTCACTGTGTTATATTTTAAAGTTATGAGTTTTTCAGCATAAAACATCACACTGTGTTTCTCTCTATAACTTGTAAGACAAGTTATTAATTTTAATGTTTCTTCCAGTCTAATCTGTGCTTGATCAAATCAATTGTCCAAATTGCTCTGCTTTTGTCAGCAGAAATATTGGCATCTAATACAATACATGTAGCTTGTTTGATGAAACGGTAAATTCAGGAGAACTATAGGACTTGTTGCTTTAATTATGGGCACACTTAAAAAGCAAGTTACGCCATTTTAGCTGCTTCTATTTGGCAACTAGGTCTGTAAACCAACTTTTATCTGCTTGGTAATAGAAGGGGCAGGGCACACATATTTAGCTGTGGCAGTACCATGCTCTTGTTGGTGTGCTGTTCCAGGTGGTAAGTATTATAATTGTCATCTTCTGCACTGAGTTGAACATGTGTATCTCAAATAGAATGTCTACAAGAACTGGTTGTGTCCTTTGTTTTGTGCGTTCTGTACCACTTCTGCTTTGTTTTGACTTTCTCCTTCTGGGGAGTTGTAGGAAAACTAGTACCTGAAGAAAATTTGTTACGGTTATTTGGTAACTTCTTGCTGCCTAAATTTCAGTGACCTAGGCACTGTTAGCAAAAAAAAAAAAAAAAAAAAAAAAGCTTTAAAAACTATATAGGAAGACAATTTTGCAGAAAAAAAAAAGCTGAGCGTCCTTGAATTGAATTTATACTGTGTTGCTATTCTGAGTGTTACCTGTGCAGAGCAAAACAAGACCAGATAAAAAAATTCTGAAGACTTTTCAGGCTGTTTCTGTGCCTCATTTCTCCCCAGTTTTTTCCTCTTTCCTTGAGTCTCTTCTGCATCTCAAATCATATTGATCTCCTCTCTGCCTTCTACTTCATTTCAGACTGGCTCAGATATTTTGATAATGTTTTCCAAAGCTGGTAGCTTATCATGTGCATGAATTTACATTCATATGTAGTATTTGGTATTAAGTGCTACCTAATTCTTATCTAGGAGTCTTCTCCTCTCCATCAGTTTCCTCAGACTACAGAAGGATGCCTTATTTCTAACTAATACACACACACATAAATGCAATTGGCACTTTTACACGACCAAGAAACCCTTATTTCTGTGAAACTACTGCAATGCATCAAGTTTTTCACATAAACTGACTCTGTAGCTTTAGTTAGAGCAATGAAAGAAAGATTTTATCATATGTAGGTGGTTGGTTGGTTTTATATCCTTGCATTAATATGTAATTTTCTTTGACACTGGCAGGTTTGTCCATTTCCTAAACCTTTAGTTAGCTGGTGTTTGTTACTGTAGTAAGTTAATTTCTTTGTTTCTGATCCTTTTCAGTTTCCACATCTGGCAGGCAATGAGGCCTGATCAGCAAAGCTTAGGGCCTGGTTCTGTTCCTAGCATTGTTGCTACCTTGTTGGGGAAACACCAAGTCACTTCGCTATGCTTCCTTCTCCCCTTCGTTCCTTGTAACGGGCATAATTATAATCTTCCTATGCTATGTCTATGAATTAATTACCTGTATATAAAGGTTTCTTTATTAAAGAATTTGTAGTCTTTGGAAAGAAAATATTTTAAAACACTAGAAGTAAAATCAAGAAAAAACCCTACTCTTTGTAAAACTTTGGCATTTAAGGAGATGCATTTGGTCACCTGGCAGCCTGCTTCATTTTTCAGCTGACTAAGACTGCCTACCAGATATGATTTTGGGTGATGGACCCCAGTTTCAGACATAGAATTTTTTTGCCAGGAACTTTGCAGTCTACAGATGTTCACGCTGCACTTCTGCCTCAGTGTCTCTAGTCTGGATGTAATCAGTGATCTCATTCGCACTTGAAGTCTCCAGAGAAGGGATAAACTGTACATTGTGTAATCATCCATCTGTGTCCTCAATGATGTAATCAAATTATTGGTCAAGTGCAGTCTAGTTCCACTGGTTGACTTGCATGGCATCAGTATCAGTGCTAAATACACTTCATTGCCACTGCTACATTGGCATACCCCTATGGAAATGTTTTGCAATGTGTTCTGCATTTTGTCAGGGGACCTGTGGATTACACTTAGGTCAGCTGTCAAGCTTATAGACATAGCATCTGTGTTTTCCTTTACTTTCTGGAGATTATGTTTCTGTTTCCTAAACCATCTAATCTCTCTGTATTTTAGTGGCAGTAGGGGTTTTGGTGTGATGGAGTGTAGCTCTTAGTGGTCAGTGTCTTGAATAATTAGTAACTTCAGAAAGTAGCAACTTGAGTAACTAGTAAATGCAGGGTTTCTGAAAGGCATATCCATTTCCCAAAAACAGTCTTTTCAGTGGCTGAATAGTCAGTATTTATGTCAGTCAGCAGGTTTATACATACAATTTTTGGCACAGAACGCTGCAATATAAACAGTACACCTGCTGCTTCATAGTCTAGTAATATGAAAGTAATTTCTCATAACCATTCACTTTTACCATGTGGAGAATTAAATGCTATAGAAGATCCGTAACAGTTCAACGTAGTACAACGTACTGTTTTTACAGAGTTAAGGAGTATGAGATCATTTGAACAGAGAACTGCTCAGAATGCACCTGTGTCCTGTTTGTGCTATTCAGGATTTATCTTAAGGTCATAGATATTTCAAGGTGAAGTATCTGAGCTTGTTGTGAGACAGGTAATAGAATTTAAGGACAAGAAGGTCCCTAGTCATACTGTCTTCTGTTCCCCCCTATTGAGATAACGATTTATGACCAGGAACTTGCTGTTCTTGCTGTTCACTTTTAAACTTTGGAGCAGATATGTTATAGTTACTGCGAACAGCATGGCCAGGAAGAAAGTCATGGGACAAGACTGCCGGTGGAAGAAAGGCATGAGACAAGCATGCTGGCAGGTGTCCCCTTTCTCTTGACTTTCTTTGCTCACCCCTAGAAATTATCATTTCAGTCTAGTGCAAAGTAAATGGGAAATACTGGAACAGTTTGAGCATAATGGAAAATTACAGACTACAGTGATAGACTACTGGTGAAACAGTATCTGTTGACTATGTATTTCAATTAAATGTCAGGCTAAAAGGACACTGAAAGGAGCCTTAAGGGGAGGGATCAGCATCCTGTATCTCCTTAGGTCTTGGTAGAACTCAAAAAGGTGGACATGGGCTGTAGGCTGTCAGAATTAATAGGCTAAAGCATAAACTTTAACTCCATGCTTACATTGCTTAAGTTGCTCATGCATTTGGACATGACTCTTAAACACAAATGAGAAAACTTGTCAAAATTTGGGAGGTGTCTCAATGCAATATTCAGTCAGCGCATTCATGCTTTAATAGCAACATTGCAAAATCTACTCAGCTTTCTCATGCCAAGTAGAGAATCTTTGCTTCAAGGTTGCAAAGATCAGCCAGATGTGGCACACTACAGAATTGTGTTACATCCTATACTTTAATAAAGTGGGCACAGTAAAATTCTCAGCTGCATGAACTGTTTTAAAGACCTTTATCCTAGCCTCTTACTATACTGTCAGGGCCTTGTTGTAGTCACGTATAGGGAGATAATTTTCAGTTCACTTGACCAATTCATGTTAGCGTGCAAGGTCTATAGTGTTCTAATGAAAAATGAATCTCTGGTCGAAAGAAACAAGTAATAAAGAGAAAATTTCCATGCGAATAATGTAATAAATTACCTACTACCTACAGAAGTATTAAGGGCCTGATACTAAGATTTAGAAAATCCAACCCCTCTTTAGAGAAAATTGTTTTTTTAACATCTACAGAGGAGAATAATTCATTAACTAATTTAAAAGTACCTCTAAAAATACTACAGTTGGGCTTTGTGTGTTGGGGGGGAAATGGACATGGAATGTTTGACAGAGGATGTTGGTGCAAGTTTGTCTTCACATAGACAAAGGTAACAACTGCCTTGTTCTTATGGAAGACAAATAGAAATTAGAGTTGTATCAGACACAGTGTGAAATTACTACCAAGGGAAAGAATAGTACTTTTGAGATAGGGATTTTCCCATGATAGAGTGTACCTTCTGTTTTATGGCATAGTCCTGGTGCAGAAATACATGATGATATGTCAGGATTTTATCAACAGTGGTTTGAAATAACCTGTATGACTACCTATGATTTTATCACTTGTGGGTAATATGAAAAGTCTGTTCTCATGCCAGGAAAACTTGCATGGCACCACACAATGTCCTTTCTTCCTAATGCCTCATTTCTAGAGAAGTAGTATTTAATGATGTGTGACTGTGACTCAGCTGGATGACCTGAGATGGTGAATCTCTGATGGTAATACACTGTTCTCCAAATATGGCAGTCTGTGACAAAATGATTAAACAAAAAATTCCTACATTATGCCCAGGAAACTAACAGCTTCCTTAAGAAATAGAAAAGATTTCTTAGAGCTTTTTTCACTTCTTATCCTCACCTTTTGTGTAGCTGGGGAAAGGAACGAATTGTTCTGTGGAGGATATAGTCACGTGGACATAGCAGTTGGCATATTTTCAAATGCTAGTGTAGATGAGACATGTTGTCATTTAAATATATAAAACTGATGAAGGTGAAATTTAGTTACAAGGTTAGATAGAAGATAGGAGACATCCTACCAAGCTTGAGACATCTAAGCTAAGAACTTACTGTCTTATCAGTGAAGAGGATTAAGCACTACCAGGAGGTTATTCAGCTATTAGAAACATGTGTCTTGACTGTGGGAATTATAGGGAACCCATAGGAAGTATGCTCTTAGGTCAGAGGTCTTTAGGTGGGATTATTGTGGGGTCTAAGTTTTGTTCTCTGCCCATCAACTCTTACCAGAAGTGGACTGTCTTTTTCTTGCAGGATTCTAATGCACTGATTAACACATTACTGAAAAGCATCCCTTTGTCTGCTATAAATGTGTTACTAATAATTTCTGCAGGCTCTCTGCCTCTCTCATATTAAGATACCGACTGAACCCAAAAAATAACCTACAGAATTTTGTAATGTGTCCTGATAAAAATGAGTTAATTTTTTCCCTATTTTAATTTTGTGCTGATCCATAGAGACGGTATATGATACTTCAACAGACAAAATATCAGCAATATTAGTACTGTTTTCTTTTAAATAAAAGTGAGTTAATCCAATCCATGTCTGTCTCAGACAGTAAGCTACTTTCTGTTCTATTAGTATGGGTTAAATACAAACTAATGCCATTAAATTAATTGAAGTGGAACAGAGGAGAAAAATTAATTGTGTCATATTCTGTTTTTTCTCAGACTTCCTGACTTGCATAAATTTTCATATCCTCTGAAAACCTAAATATGTGATTGTCTACTCTGTACTACAAAGTACCAGTGGGATATAATTCATCATTTGTGATGCAAATTTTGGTTTCTTTTTTTGTTTGAATATCTAGCAGGTTTACAGCATGTTCGAGATACACTGCTTGTGCGAAGTTTTAATTCAGGAAGCAAATCAGTCTTTTCTCTCAGGGTTTTCTAACTTAGCTCAGCAAAGTTGTGTGGAAGTAGACTATTTAATAGAAAAAGCATTGCTTGATTTTCCTCTTTAAATTGTACATTGGCTAGAAACCACTGACACTGAGATTCCAGCAATACAGTGTAGGACTGTGAGAATGCCTTTCAAAACTTTTCAAGTGGCTATGTGACTTTGCAAGTTATTCCTATGCTTATTTCAAACTCATGTCAATGATATTCTAAGGATGTAGAACATGCAATATTAATAAAGAATTACTTTAACAATGCTTTTTTTCTCTTTGCTTAGAAGATTCTTGCAATACTTAAAAAACCTCTTATCGGTGTCTTTAGAAAGTTACAGTATATCATTTGTAGATACAGTTAGATTGAAGTGCACTGTTCCTTTCACCTGCCACTGAAATACAATGAATTTACAGCGATGTGCAGCAGCTGTTTAAAGTCACACAGCCAGTCTGGACAAACTGCACTCTCTGGGACAGAAAGCGAGGAGCGCAATATCCAGTTGAAATTGCAGGGGAAGGGTTGGGGGATTTTACACTGTTACTTGGCCACAGCACACAATGACTCATATACACACTGAATCAAAGAGGACTGGAGTATTTCGCATTATCCAGCATATGAGTTTTGTAGATAGAAAAGCTGTTGCCTAATTCCACCTTCTGGGGCCTCTGCAGGAATGAAAACAGTTGATCCTGTGTTATATCCTTAATAGTCTGTAGCCATGACAGCCGCAGCACCTTGTGATTACCTAAGGCCAAGCACTGTGTTTTAAGAAGTAACGTCCCCTGAAGCCATTTGTTTAACAGTTTTCTAATGTGCTGGCATATATTCTTGGCAAAATCTGCATTAAAAGAGAATTAACTTTGAAAATAGGTATCAATGACTCCAGGCCACAAAACATTACAGAACTATTTTAAGTACCCCAGTGAGCAGGATTTACAAAACTGAGGGGTTTTGGAATTGTGATTAAACTCTTAAGAAATCTGAGCAAAACACAAGATAGATAAAAGTCTATTGTCATGTTGTTCTGCACATGTTTTTCTGAACACTGCACACAAGCTGCATGTTAGATGTACTTCAGAGCCTTAATCCTCCCACTTTTCTTGACATACCTTTCAATGTTCATTCCGCTGTAGCATGAATTATTGTTCCACCTGTTGGCCATATCCTCTTCTCTTTTATTTTTCTTCAGTACTAGGTGATTGAATGTTCGAAGAATTTGTTTCCTCGTTAAAGAGCTTGGATTCAGAATTATTTTGTCTTGGTTATTATAATCTTTGGTTATTTTTTTCACAATCAATTTAGATTGACTTGTGATAAGGCATTTCAATAGCTGACAGATTTAGAGGAAAGTCTCTATGGAAGAACAGTTCAGTTGAATGAAAGAAAGCCAGTTATTTTTATAGTATCAAAACCTACAAAGCCTACACATACATTTTGAGTAAAGCTTGTATATAAGATTTCAGTGAATTTTAACTTCACAGTAAGTCTAATGTGCCTGCTTTGTTCTGACGAGGGTCTTAGGAATAAAAGTTTTGAATTCCTTCAAGGACAAATTATACATTTTCTTCAGTTTGTAGACAAATTAATTTACTTTCGGGAGGAAAAAAAGGCCTAGGCACATGTGTATTCCTGTCCTATTCTAAGAAGGAAGTTCAATTTGGTGACAGTTGGTATTTTTAAATTCCTGAACTGTAAAAAACCCAGGTGCACCAGGGAAAGAAAAAAAAACAACAAACCTTTAGAAGGAAGTGAAATACCTAGAAATATTAACAGCCTTACCTGAACATCTTGACTCCTCCTGCCTTCTGCTCTGACTGGACATTAAGTACCTTTGTTCCTGAGATATGCTCATTTATCCTTTCCAATAATTCCAATAATAATTTCCAATAATTCCAGTAGTGTGAATTCCACAGCCTTAAGAGGTAACCTGTGTAGTGCATTAGCAAGCTTTCCTAAGACCTAACCAACTAAACATTCCCTTTCTGTAAGTTACCCCATTAACCCCATGGCGTAGAACCCTGCCATGTCTTGCCATGTGAACATCGCAAAATTGGACAACTTCTGTCTTAATATCCATCTTCAAATACATATGTAGCTGTGATAACGTCTCCTCAATCTTTTCTTAGAATAAAGATGTCCAGTTCACTGTACTGCACTTTCTAAGTCCTGTTTTGTCATGTCCTTATCACTTTCTTCATCTTCTGGGTTCTTGTTTGTCTAGATCTGTCTGTCATTGTGTGTGTTACCGGGTACAGCATTGCAGTTGTACTTTGCCAGCTTGGTTGAAAGAACTTTCCCACTTTGATAAGGACGAAGTCAACTCAGTTAAACTTGTGCTTTAAGAAACAGAACAGCAGCTCTCAATATGGGTATTTAATTGCATCCACACTCTGTGTGATTAATGATATTTCCCATGTACAGAGCAAAATTAGTAGACAAATGTCCTTCTTTCTCCCATTGCGGGGGCAGGGAAGAACGTATAAAGATGTTGTATCTGTAAAAACAGATGTGTTAGTTATTTAAATGGTGCAAGCTAAACAAGGAACAATTAAGGTCGACTTGCTGTCATTTGAAGTTCTTGAAACCACATATGAGAACACTGCCTTTGACAGAAGGAACTGATTTAAGTTCAATTATTACTTGCTAAATTTGCTTGACTGAATGGAAAATAATTTGGTTGGTTGCTCTTTAAGGTGGTAGGTTTAAAGAGATCTCATATATGTTCTGTGCCATTTCGATTCCATTTGCAGTGCAGTTCTTTTAAAATACAGTTCTTATTTGCATAAATACTGATGCATTGTACTAGAATTGTGATTGATCAAATCCTCTGAAAACTAGACACCATCTATAACTGCCTCTTCTAGAAGAATCTCATCCAGACAATGAAATGTCACCTGAAGATTTTCAGTCTTTTCGATTTCTGAGTTGCATGGGTGCACGTACCCTGAGACTCTTTGTAATAAAATAAATTGTATGCATTATAATATATGATTATATTAGATCTAATCCTTAAAGTCCTTGCTCATGCTGAATTCACTTTAAGTGACTTTGACTTTACCTTGGAAATTACAAAATTCTACGAGAGCACAGACTTCAAGGTAAGGCCTGTTACATAGTCTGATGATACTTTTATATTAAATACTTTACATGTGCTAGGACTCAGTTATTACATTTAGTACAATTTCACATTTTCTTTGGATGTAGAAAGGGAAATGGTGACAAAAGAGTGGAACTCTTCGAGTTCCTCAGCAAATCTGCTGGCTTGTGCTCTGAGACAAAGAGCAGGGAAAAATGTTTCCCTTATACCAATTGGTACCAGGACTTGCCTTTTGTGAAAAGGAGTAGAGGAGAGAAAGGCTTTTTCTGTGCATGAGATTCTGCCTAAAAATTTTTTCGTGAGTTTAGCAATAGTTTGTTGATCAGTTCAAATAGAGCATCACATTAAAAATTTTGAAGGGAATTTCCCTGCTTGCTTGTTTTCTCGTATTCAGGAATCATGGTTTCCTGATTAAGAAATATTCTCAGCCCTTCTCTCTTTCTCTTCCTCTCTCCTCCTCCCTCCAAAGTGTTTTTCCCATTGTGTAATTTGAAGTAATTTCTGTTGCAAAAGTTGGATGATTTTCCATTAAAACATAAGACTTAATGCATATTAGACTATAATAGTGCGTAGTTAGACTGTAATAATGCATGTTGTGCAAGACATCTCCTTTGAAGGAAGGAAGCATTTAATAAAATCACTGATGAGATCTTTGATTTAAAAATGCACTAGCAACAAAGTATTCAATAAGGTCACTTATCTCTTAATCAATCCTAATTGCATAATTGAAATCAGGCTTATGTTGTCAATTATGTGTCTCCCTCATTCTGACTGTACACGAATTTTGAAAGATTGGTTTAAATTAAGGTGAACTGTACATCATTCAAGATGCAAAGAAAAGTATTTTTCATCTCCTCCTTCCCATATATTGATGTAGTGCTACATTGTATCAGTATTTGTTCTGTGAATTCAAAAGGCTTTCTTTGGAAGTAATCTCTCAATATAAGGAAAATGTAATTAATAATACAGCTTTATGTGTAATTCATATAAAAAGACATCAGTCTTTCAGAGGTAGGGAGGATACTAGTTGAAAAACTTGGTATGATAAAAATTGAACCTCCAACTTTTAGATTTATGGGCCGCTTTAGGAAGAGGTTTGAAATGAGCAATGAGTCACTAGGTTAGCTTACTAGTGAAACAAGCTTCGACATGTACCACCTTCTTTCCTCATTTTCTTAAAGGGAATCTAAGGTTTCAGTGAGTCACATTTGTCATGCTAAGCAAGGGATTGATGTATTGTACAGTATTATCATATTACCTGGAGGTCACAATCACTTGTTCAGCCTCCTGTATTTATAAGCATGTTGGTTGTTACGAAGTGTTACCAGAAATTATTTGAAATACATTAAAAAGGGTCAAATAGAAGTGATCTAATAAGTCCTTCCAATTGAATGAGAATATTTTCTACTTTGTGTTCTAGATTTGTTCTTGAAAGAGTTTTCGTGTTTCTAATGTATATATTGGAGAGAAGGAATCCATATATAAATAAAGATTTTATCATCCCAGTAGAATAAGGCAAAAGCTGTCCAAGGAACACTGGGAAGAGAATCGCAAAGCCACAGTTCATTTGCCCAAAATACCAATATTGCTTGGCCTTTTGAGTGCTGTGAAAATGAGAAACTTAATCAGTCTTTGTCTGCTTACGGTGGTTGGTCTGCAAGGAACACTGCGGGTGTGAATGAACAGATTTCTTGGGTAGTTTGGGTATGCAGAATTTGTATATATCCAGGTGACATTTTGCACAGTCTTGTGTGGAGCTAGGCTTAAACATTTCATTTAATGTGTATGAGGTCACATATTTTTTGGCTAACTGAACTGAGCTAGAACAGGAAGAACAATATTGACTTGAAGTTAGACTCTGGATGGATCATTTCCATTAGTGCTGGAGTACTCTAGCTGATGAGTTGAAGTTACAAATTGCAAAGAAAGCTGAAAGAAACTGGTAGCTCAGTGGCAACTCTCCACTGATTGTGCAGTTTTCAGTAAGAAGAAATGGTGTGATTTGTGTTTTAGAACAATTGGCTGTGTACTCCAAGAATATATGTCCAATAGTACTTACGGTATCTCACAGAAAATAGAAGTAAAGTATGTCCTCATAGAAAGCTTTGTTTCTAATCAATATGCTTACCACTCCAGGATACCAACAAAGGTAAAAGGAGTGAACCAGAGTCAGGAGTCCAGACCTAAATGTCAGGTCAGATTTGCTATGTAATTGTGGCCCTGGACACAATTTGGAAATGTCTCAGATACTTAGGAACAAAGCAAACAAAATAAAAAAAACACTCAAACCCTTCCTGGTTATAACAAATTAATTAGGAAAGGAAAAGATCAAAGATATGCAGTGTCATATGTTGTTAATAACAGCTGCTAGTGACAGAACTTCAGGTTGCAGAGGATCACATAAATGCTAAGAAATGTTAGTATGTGGCTGTTGTAAAAATATTTAGTTTCACAAAAATTGATTGTTTAGTTGGATACTGTTCTCTTCATATCTTACGTTTTTCCTTGTATGAACATGTACTGCCACTGTCAGTGCTGCAATAAAATAAAATTTTCAAAGTAGATGTCAGTCAGACATTAAAATCACTGATAATGCTGAAGCCTTTTATGTGCTGTGTGGAATGATTAGGGGATCAACAGGAGAGTGCAAATAAGGAAGAAGCAAGACATTTGTTGAGTGGTCACATGTTAATGGATTCACTTGGTAAAACTGATTCCCTTTTTAAGGCAAATTTCTAATTTTAACGGATGATATTTCTGGAATTTCCAACTAGCTTTTATTTTATAACTGTGATCTTACTATTTACAACTGTAAGACTAAAAATGAGTCTTAGGCTGCTGGTTGCTGCACTGTGCCACAGCTGTTGATCACAGATTCATTAGGTGCATGTTTCCTTTCCTTCTCCTTTGCATGCCTCCAGAGCATTATGCCTGGGTATTAGGTGCCAGATACACTTTTCTGATGGGACATATAATGCATTTTCTTTCTTTTCATCCTGGCAGCTGCTGATATCCATTTAACCCTGCTTGTTGCCTGACAGAGAGACAGGGAATGCCTTGCCTGTTCTTTCAGGGTAAGAGCCAAAGCTGAAATACCTACCAATCAATGAGTCAATGGAAACTCTCTTTTTCCTCCTGCCCAAGTAGACAAGAGGAAAAAGGAAATGGAAATGAAAAATAGAAAATCGGAAATAGCCTTTCTCAGCTTGCAATGACTGGTTTTATTCTTAGAATTGCACGTTGGTGAAGAACAGGTGCTATATTCTTTAACTGATATTGGCTTTGGCAGGTGGGAATAATGAAGGAGAACAACAACAAAGAATTAGAGGGAGTTAAGACTGGAGAAGTGCATGATAGTAGTGTGTAAATTGGCCGTCTCCACATAGCTTGTCACATTCATATCTTGAAAATCCTGGTACACTTTCCCCTGGTTAAAGTAAGAGGCATCATAAGTCTGAATGTGTATTATCTGATTAAACATTCATCAAAGGTTTTGTTAGAACTAATTTACTGATGTGCTCCCCCTGAATATAGCAGGTAATTCCAAGGCTTTTGTAATTAAGTCCTTAAAAACACTCTGCATGTAATTATTTTCATTATTAAAAAAAATTATAACAAGTATTTTCTAGAGGTATTTTATCTCAGCTTATCTCATGTGAAAACAAAAGCTGTTATTACTCTGAGGTCATTGTGAAAGGGAGATTATGAGTGCAGTAAACTAGACATCAGCATCACATGATATATCTAGTGCTACTTGCTAGACAGAAGGCCTATTTATATGACAAGCAAAGCATGGGAGAAAAGGAAGGCATTCAGTGATTCTGATGGCAAAATACATCTCCAGACCGCTAAATAGCTAAACTGTCTAACTCCTGAACAATTGCAGTAATTCAGTAAGTTTGTGAGTTTTTGCATTTGCTTTGTAGAAAGCAGAAGTCAGGAGAGGACAGACAGATTTGTTTATCTGACTCAGGAAGAAGAAATTGAGCATCTGCCCAATAATTTTTTGTTCATGTTCCTGAAAATAGTTTGGGGGTTTCTTTACTGATAATTAATATAAAAATTATCTGCTTACAGATCTGTCATTAATAAGTATACCAGCATTAGAAGAGAAATAGCAACAGAACTGTGTGTGCCTTAATCCACTGGATATTGTTTTAGATTTTTTTTATTTGGGAGTAAAATGTAGTGGACTGTTACAGAGGGAGTAAGGGATAGCAGGAAACTGAACAATATTTGACTGGATACCAACAGTCTGAGGAAAATTTTTCAAAGCATTTAGGCTCCTAATCTTGCTTTTAGCTTATTCCATATGATAGCTTTTCAGAGTATTGATCCTAGTTTTCGAGAGTGCACAGTGAAGTCCTGGATTGTTATTAAATACATATGCGTATGTACAAAGATAGCAAAACCAACAAAACAATAAAACTTTTCTGCGAAAAGATTTTTTTTTTCCTTTTTGTGTATTTAATTTGAGGAGTCACATGAGCTTTGTAAAGAAATCATTGGCTTCTGTTCCTTTTGCACTTTGGCGTTTCTTTCAAAGGCACTACTGCAGTTAGACAGATGCTTAAAGATAATGATTAGGTTGTCACATATTTAAGCTGCTTACAGACCATCAGGATTTCTTTTGAAATGTAATTGCTCTATTATACTATACTCTGTTCCATAAGAATAATTTTTCCTTCCTGGAAATTAGAAAAGGTTTCAAGGTACTTTCTTCCATTTCCATTCTTCTTCTTCAGCAGGAACTAGTGTGAGTGTCAAATCCTCTGTACTAGAAATAATAAAGTGCCGGGCTAGCGTTAACTAGTAACTGTTGTGGTCTTCCATTTTCAAACAACAACTAATTTGTTGAGTCATTATACCATTATAACATTTTTCAAAACCCACCTTAAATAATTGGTAGAAGTGGGAAAGTAATTGGTAGAACTGGGAGCATAGGCAAGCCTACTCCTTTCATCCTAGTCCCCCTGAAGGGAAAGACAAACCATCTGCTAACTTCGACAGGAGCTAGACTGGGTTTTACATGGTATTTACTGAAAGTAAGTGGGCGTCCCGTTTTGGTTACGTCTCTGTCACTTACATGTAACACTGAAGGACGTGGGTATAGAGACCCCATAATACCTAATTGATTCAAGCTCTCTGAACTTGAAACAATTCTGTTGAACTATTTTATGATAATACTGGTTTTCTCTGAATTTACTGAATATGGATTGTAATGTAACAGTGAAGAAAATACATTCACAAATAATCATAGAATCATAGAATGGTTTGTGTTGGAAGGGACCTTAAAATCATCTAGTTCCAACCCTCCTGCATTGGCTAGACCAAGTTGCTCAAAGCCCCATCCAAACTTGCCTTGAACAATTCCAGGGATGGGGCCTCCACAACTTCTCTGGGCATCCTTTTGCAGTGTCTTACCACTCTCACAGTGAAGAATTTAATCCTAATGTCTAATCTACATCTCCCCTTTTCCAATTTTAAGCCATTCCCCCTTGTCCTCTTGCTACATGCCCTTGTAAAAAGTCCCTCTCCAACATTCTTGTAGGCCCTCATCAGAAGGTATATTTATGTTGGGAAGCACCATAGCTTAGATTTGAAAGTTAGATCTAGTGTCTGTGTTACATTCTGTTTCCCTGTGCTTGTATTTACCTTATTTATGGCCTTGAGCTGCAAAGAAGACTTTGTTTCATATTCAATACTTTGTTCATACTGAAGAACTGAGTCCATTCTTAGGAGAACCACCTGCATATTCTGTCACTTTCCATAACAAGAAACAGGAACCTGTTGGAATTTAGACAGAGATTGTGAAAATTACAAAAGTTCTTTCATTATAATGTAGTTGAATAATGTTATGACAGCTCATCAACAAATAGTTTCATTATAGGTCAAATGATAGTAATCTGTGGTAAGCCACCAGAAAGACAAAGAAGGGAAGTGGGTAAGGAGAACTGTCAGCAGCATTTAGCTAAGCGAAGAGGCAAACTGGAAAAGAGAGTGATGAATTTTTATTATGTTGGCCTGACTGTAATTTGGATGTGCATTCTTTTGATTTATGCTTCTTTGTGTATCTCATGCCATGACATTTTAGAATTCTATACCAAGAAATGAAAGGAATTACTTGTTTAGATAGGAGGGGAAATGGTAAGAAGTAGATATATCTGCTGGAGACACCAACTATTGGATGAAAAGGAGAGGCTGGGAGCAGGTAATATGGCTACAAGTTTTCATTTTAGAAGTCACCACTTCCAATCTTCTGTCATTTTTAATAGCTTTTGTAGGGGATAAATGACTATTTTTTTATTTACAAGTTTTAGTGAATGGATTATATACATCCTGTTTCTTCTGCACAAGCATCTGGATTGCAAAAAATCTCACAAAAAAATCAGTATGACTTGGTCCATTTGTTGGCAGCCTAACAGCAGCTGAGCGGACATGAAGATTACATAAACGTATAGACAACTGTGCAGTATTAAGCAATGAGTTCTATACATCTGGATAGGAGAGATGCTCCTCACGGGTCAGGTTTAACAGATGGAAAGCAAAATACTTGAGTAGAATGGCAGATCTACTCTTACTCACATTTTACATGGTTTAAGACTAGAAATGTCATTCCAGTTCTGCTCGCTAAATCTAGTACTAAATCCATTTGGTTTGTTTTGTTTTTCTTAAAGAGAGGAATAGAGAACTCCACCTGTTTATATCCCTTTGAAAAGGACTAAAGGGAGAAAAATCATCTCAGTTAGTATGGATATTTCTCTGGGTTCAGAAGAGAGTAAGAACCATGGCAAAACCTTTGTCTCTCCACTGCATTTAGAGAGTCTAGTGACTCTCTAGCTACTGAAGACTGTAGTGACCTGTGATTCCAAGTACTGTCTGTTATAGCCAGAGCTGCATGGCTCTGATCCCTAGTTGTGGCAGCTAGATACTACTGTCAGATAAATTGTAAACCACAGGTTTCTCCCACAGTCCATAACTGAATTATTTTTTTTGTTTCTTGGGTAAAATTGCCAGTCAGGTTATTGCTTGGCTTTAGAATTTCCCACTCTAAAATCAATATGGATAGGTATGGACCTTTCATTAACAAATAAAGAAGGTCTGATTGGGGATGTTAAGGTTGGGGATGGCCTTGGCAACGGTGATCATGACATGGTAGAGTTTAGTATTTTACAAGGAAGAAGTAGGGCAATATGTACGATTACAACCATGGACTTCTGGAGGGCTAACTTTGTACTCTTCAAAGATCTACTTCCAGGAATGCCTTGGGCTAAGACTCTATAAGGTAGGGGGGCCCAAGGGAGCTTTCTCCAAGCTCAAGATAGGTGCATTTGTAAAAAATTGGGTAGAGGAGGAAGGAGACCTGCATGGATGAGCAAGGAGCTCCTGAAAAAAGTCACGTGGAAGGAAGAAGTTCAGAGTTTGTGGAAGAAGGAACTTGTCACTTGGGAGAACTACAGAAACATTGTCAGGGTATGAAGGAAGGCAACAGGGAAGGCCAAAGCACTCTTAGAACGAAAGGAAGTGAAAGAGAACAAGAAGGACTTCAAATATATCAGTGGTAAAAGGAAGAATAGGGAAAATGTGGGCCCACTGCTGAATGAGGTGGGAGCCCTGGTAACAGAGGAGGCAGAGAAGGCAGAGTTACTGGATACCTTCTTTGCTTCAGTCATTACTCCTAAGGTCAGCCCTTGTGAATCCCAGACTCTGAATGTAAAAGAGGGAATCTGGAGGAGAGAATACTCTCCACTGGTCAATGAGGATTGGGTTAGAGATCAGTTAGATAAACTGAATATACACAAATCCATGGGCCCTGATGGGATGCACCCATGAGTGTTGAGAGAGCTGGCTGATGGTACTGCTCTGTCACACTCCATCATTTCTGAAAGATCAGGGCAAACAGGAGAGGTGCCTGAGAACTGGAGGAAAGCCAATGTCACTCCAGGCTTCAAAAAGGGCAAGAAAGATGATCCAGGAAACTACAGACCAGTCAGCATCACCTCCATCCCTGGAAAAATGATGGAGCAGCTCATTCTGGAGGTCATCTCTAAGCACATGGAAGAGAAGAAGGTTATCAGGAGTAGTCAGCATGGATTTACCAAGGGGAAATCATGTTTGACTAATCTGATAGCCTTCTATGATATTGTGACTGAATGGGTAGATGTGGGGAGACCAGTGGATGTAGTCTACCTTGACCTTAGCAAGGCTTTTGACACAATCTCCCATAGCATCCTCATCAGCAAGCTCAGGAAGTGTAGGGTAGAAGAGAGGACAGTGAGATGGATTGAGAACTAGCTAAACAGTAGAGCCCAGAGGGTGGTGATCAGTGGTGCAGAGTCCAGCTGGAGACCTGTAACTAGTGAAGTCCCTCAAGGACTAGTGCTGGGTCCATTTCTGTTCAACATCTTCATCAGTGACCTGGATGATGGGACAGAGTGTATCCTCAGCAAGTTTGCTGATGATACGAAGCTGGGAGGATTGGCTGATTCACCTGAAGACTGTGCAGCCATTCAGTAAGATTTGAACAGACTGGAGGGCTGGGCAAGGAGGAACCTGATGAGGTGTAGAGTCCTGCACCTGGGGAGGAATAACACCATGCACCCATACAGATTAGGAGCTGACCTGCTAGAAGGCAGCTCCATGGAGAAAGACCTTGAAGTCCTGGTGGACAACAAGTTATCCATAGGACAGCAATATGCGCTTGTGGCCAAGAAGGTCAATGGTATCCTGGGGTGCATTTAGAAGAGTGTGTCCAGCAGGTCAAGGGAGGTTCTTCTTCCCCTCTACTCTGCCCTGGTGAGACAACACTTGGAGTATAGTGTCCAGTTCAGGGCTCCCGAGTTCAAGAGAGATGAGGATTTACTTGAGAGACTCCAACAGAGGACTATGAGGATGATTAAGGGACTGGAACAGCTGTCTTATGAGGAAAAGCTGAGAGACCTGGGGCTGTTTAGTCTAGAGAAGAGAAGACTAAGAGGGGACCTTACTAATGTTTATAAATATCTGAAGGATGGGTGTCAAGAAGGAAGGGCCAGTCTCTTTTCAGTCATGCCCTGTGATAGGACGAGGGGCGATGGATGCAAGCTAGAGCACAGAAAATTCCATCTCAACATGAGGAAAAACTTCTTTACTGTGAGGGTTACGGAGCACTGGAATAGGCTGCCCAGAGAGACTGTGGAATCTCCTTCTCTGGAGACTTTTAAGACCCTTCCGGATGTATTTCTGTGTGACCTGCCCTAGGTGGTCCTGATTTGGCAGGGGGGTTGGACTCGATGATCTCCAGAGGTCCCTTCCAACCACTAATGTTTTGTGATTCTGTGTAGCATTTTACTGTAGATTTAGTCTTACAGACAAATTCTGTACCTCATGGTAGACTTAGAAATCTGAAGTAAGATACAGCAATGCAGTAATTCACTTGTTATTACAGTGCAGTCCCTGTAATACTTCACAGTTTGTCTCAGTAATTATTTTTTCTTTTAGTAAAGCATCAGCTCAAGAGTTGAGACACATTCCATTACTGTGAGACTCCAGTGAGTTGTTCTGCAGAAAGGCTGTAACTACAAGGCTATTTCTCTACCACGCATGAGAGTACTAATTCTTTCCACAGTGTGTTAATAGTTGGAAGAATGACTAAACATGGCATCCTGGGAATTTTGTGTTTAATTCATTCCTTTCCCTGTGTCTATCTTTGTTTCTTTCTCTCAATGACTTACAGATTCACTTTCTTACAGGTCATAGAAGGGTTCAATTTGAAAACCACTCTGTGCTTTCAGCACTGCTTTCCCTAACTGCGAATTTAGCTGACTGCTTGTGGCTAATGCAAACAGCAGATTACAAGTCAAGTGCTTTCACAGTCTTACTGTTGACGCTGCGGTAACTAATGATACTTCAGGATTTTTTTGTTGTTGTTATAAAATAAGCAGCTGTGACACAGAAATGCTTTAAGGATCGTTAAGTGCTGAATACGAAGATACCAGTTTTTATATACTCAAACATCAATACTTTATAGAAAAATAGGCTCTTCTTTACTGCATAGCTAACTGGAAGTATCTCTGAGGTTTTCTTGGAAATCTGAAGTTCTCATCAAGCACCCATTCAAATAACCTTTAATACAGATTGGAGGATGCAAGTTTACAGCATTAGGTGGCATCAGGCTTTCTCAGGTTTTAGGAGGTTGCACAGGTAACTTCTTAAGACTTCTGGTTTTGCTTCAGTAACCTGCCATACATACCTTTTTCCCTCTTAATGGCTCTGAAGAGAGATAGTATTTATCCCTGTGCAAGGCACTTGTACATTCCCTGTAAGGCCTTTAGTTTCTGAATAAGAAAAACAATTTGTATTTTTATCTGAGAAAACCTGTGGGGTGTCTTGTGCATCTCAGAATATGTAACTCAAGCAAGAACAGGGTAGCAGCCATACCCGAGAGGTCATTTGCTCTTGAAACTAGGTGTACAGACACATATCATCCCTTGGATTGCCTTGGGATTCCCTAAAGAAATACTTTCCTTTTTCTGCTTCCCCTCTGAGGCTTCATAGACCCTGTAACCTCCAGCAGACCTTAGTAGAGATGACTCTGTACAATTTTTTTGAGGTGCCTGTTAGTATTCTGTTGGCCTCCTGACACTGAGCTCCCATACTACTGGTTCTCCAACACCAGCTTCCTCTCCTTAGCTGATGAGCCAGGCACCAATATGCAAATGCATCAGGAAAACAACACTTACATCTGTCCTAGAAAACTAAATGGGGCCAAGATGTGGATGAGTCAGACACCAAATATTCATCCCATGGTTTTAAATTTAAAGTGAGCTCCCTGGCACAGTTTTAGTCCATGCAATCTCTCTCCTAAACAGTGCTTGAGAATATTTATCCTTACAAAGTTCAATCTCTGGGCTTTAAAACCATCTGGCCTTGTATGTAGGAGCTCACTGGAGCTCTCCTGCTGACTGTTTTACAGAGTTCAGATCTGAAGGGGAACCTTATTTTCCTCATTGAACTGCCCCTGTTGGCACAGTTCTAAATTATAAAGCCAGTGAAAGGTGCTGTTCCTCCCACCACTGGTATGTCATGCCCATCTAATTGCTGTATGATTTACTAATTGCAAAACCTCTAAGAAAAAAAAAAACAAAACAACAACAGCAACTTTTTTAAGTATTTGGAATACAGTGCTACTTATAATCTTTTTAGTAATAAAAGAAAGGGGAAAATTGCTGCCTACTTGATTTTTCATTCAGCTCTGCTTGCCCAGTTTTAACTTTGTTGTTTTTGTTGTTGTTGACTTTCTTTTGAGACTTTGGAAAGAATATGGGTTTTACTAAACAGGTGGTATATGCCGCATTTGTCCTCAAGAAGTAGCCCTCAAAAACCAGCTGTATGCCTCAGTGTTATCTCTGACTTGAGAAAATTCTGCATCTTCAATACATACTTGGCAAGTCTCCCACCAGAGAGAGTCTCCCACTATTCAATCAGCAAGCAGCAATGACACCTATCTTTAATAAGAAGCCCATAGCAGGTCATCTGACAAAACTGAGGAACTTCGCTGTTCCCTACATCTTTTTTTTAATAATATTTCAATGCTTAAAGGAAAGAAAACAAATGTTGCTTGTTTTCATCCTGTGGAACTGTTGCTTTACTAAATTTGATGGGGTTTTTCATTGCCTCTATAAGCAAAGTATTAAGGTTTGCTCAAATCTGTTATGTTGCATTGGCTTAGCCCATAGGATGAAAACAGTGATAAGCTCTTGTACTTTCTTTCTTGTAGCAGAGGTGACTCTAAAACTCAGCATTAATTTATTAAATTAGCATTGTTTTAAATTTCTTGGAGTTTTATTATTTCAGCCCATGTCAGAACAACATGGCTGCACGTGTGATTACGTGATTTGGATAATGCAGTTATAAGGAAGTCATAATGAGGAAAAGCACCATAAATTGTCCAGCTAAGGACTAGGTTTAGTCACTGAACATTACTTTACATTTGTACTATGTTCATACAGGCTTCTGTTGGGTCAAACTGACTCCTTAGGCATGCTTTTCATCTTACATCTTTGGGAAAAAGAAAAAAGTGTGCAGAAGTGTTAATTAAATCTGCATTTCCAGGACATCTGTTGCACTGTTGGTTTTTCTCGCTCTTAAAATTTAGAAATTTGTTCTTTGTACAAGACTTGTAGGTTTTCCTGTATGTTTTCCTTTAGTTTACATTTAGTCTAGGTCACTTTAGGAAAGTAAATGGCTTTCTGGAAGAAATTAGCACTTTTGTTGAGGCAGCATGCAGTTTCTGTATGGCTGCCTTCACGGCTTAGCAGTGATAAAGCTTTGGTTTGTTTTTTCCAGTGCAACAACTGGATTTAAAACGTGTTAATGCAAATGGCAGCACAATTAATTGTAACAGGTGCTTTTCAGGTGTCCTGGTCTTTATCCTTCTCTTTATGCTGTACTAGGAATTGTAAAAACAAACCTGGAAAGAATTGTCCACACAGGTTGGATTTGAGGAATCCCCTCCATGTTGAACATGTTGAAATTAGGTTAAATCTGATAAAGGACATCAGAGAGCCAATGAAGTTCAGCAGTATAATTGAAATCAGACCAATAAAACTCTTATAAGACACACTTCCCCATAGGTAGATGTGTGAAATACAGCTTCTGGAATTGCTTGGCAGTGTTAGTTTCAATTCTCTGGGAACTGATTTCAAACTCCTTTCCAAACTGGAATACATGCTATTAAAAAAGCAGAATACAGTATTCTAGCCAGTGAGTGGAATGGTTGTAAAAGGTGTGCTAGAAACACAAGTTAAATAAAAAATCAGAGGATCATGGCCCAGTTCTTAGCTGAGAAAAGTGCAGGAACCCAAGATGAATTGCTAATTAAGTCATTTAAGAAGAAAGCCTGTATTGATCTTTTGAAAGTGAAGGTGTTTTCAGTATTTGCATATATAGCATCTTGGTATTGTGAACCTGTTGCATAGCACAAGATGGGCATATTGTGATTGGGCCAATAATTGAATGGAGGAATTCTACATATATCAGCATGCTTTGTGTTATGTTGATGAGCATTTTACCATTATGTTTTACCATGGTGCTGTGGCACATAAACATGATGATGCGGCACCTTGTTTTAAGTAGAACTCCTTTGTATTTCTGTAGTTTTAAAGCATGTGGACAAGCAAAGGCATAAAAGCAAGACCATTCCTACTGCAGTACTAGTCATCTAACTTCTGACTTTCTGCTTCCTTTGCAGTTGCACTTGGATGGTTACTGTGACATAAACTGTCTAATGCCAAAGCAAAAGTTACATTCCACTTTAGAAGTTAATAGCATAAATTTTGAGTCCAGAGGTCCTAAATTCACGCCTACTTCTAACACAAATGATGTTAAGAAAGAATATACTCACACAGCTGGTGTGGTTTTTTCAAAAGTTGGTGCACATACATGCAAGACATGCTTATACTTTTGAAAATTAGCATTTTTTACTTCAGATCATGTTTATAAGTTTATTGTTGATTTTAGTTGGATGTTTGTTAGTGATTTTCAATAGTGATTACAGATGTTTGAGTGAAGCAAATTTGTAACGGGGAATTAATGGTAAGTGCTTCTTCACTGAAACTAAAACAACTTGTTTGTATCATTAAAATCCAATCAAACCAGACACAGAGTCTACTGAATTGTCTGTCTGAGCTTTGCTATACATGCATGATGTCTAGAGACAAAAGACCTCCAGAACTGCCTTCCCACAGAGGCCAAATAGGCAATTCTTTCTCTATACGTGTACAAGATTTCTGAAGGTTTAAATTCTTGGCTAATGCTGGTAATGACTGCAGTGCCAATTCAGACAGAGAAGAGTGCTGAAAAAGTAAAAAACAATTATACCCTGGGGTTGTAGAAAGATGAGATCACTCATGGATATGTTGAATGCTAATATTATGTGACTGCCGATGACCACACCTTCCCAGGGGCAGAATCACTCACTCAGCTTTCAGTGGCTAAAGGGGAAAGTTTCTGGATACAACCTCTAAAGTTGCAAGACTAATTTGTCCAGAGACAGGTTCGTTCTTGTTTGACAGATTTTTTCAGTGCTCAGCTTGAAGAGCAAGAGGATCAAGGAGGTTCAGTATTTAGCAAAACAAACGAACAGAAGTACATAAAAATTAAAAAAAAAACCAAAAAACGAGCAACACACCAATCCCAAACCATAAAACTAGAGAAGAATGAAAACAAAAGAGGCTAGAGAAAAAGACGTTCCTCTTACCTCTTGCTTTTGCATTACAAGTTACATTCCTGTGCAGCATTTCTCTTCTCCTCCTCCAAAACTTTAAGTTTATATACTCCTGTGTGACCTGGAGGCTATTCGGGATTTGATATTTTTGAATCATTGTGAGCAGTGTTGAACAGAAGTGGAGACTTAGGAACCTCTGCGGAACACTTCCCCAGTGATCAGCAGAGAAGCAGCTGAGCAAAAGGTGTCAGCTTGTATGAGTGCTCCTAAAATCTCTTTTCTGTCATTTGCTTATGTACTTACTTGAGGATCTTCCCTGTGCACAGGGAGCTACACAGTTGTTCAGTTTTAGTTCTCCTGGACAGCATTTTCCTCGTTTCCAGCACTACCTGTATAACTAATAGCTCAGGACTTTGGATGCCTTAAAAGACTGACAGAATTGTTAGTCTGGAGCTCTCTTTTTGTGGATGACTTGTTAAGTTGTCTCTCTTTTCTCTTAGATACAATACTATTGCTTTGGTTAAAAATTATGGTAAAATGCTAATAGATCAGAGTGGATGACTGGTTTTTAGTCTGGGCAGAGATTATACAACATTTGCTTTTTTTTTAATTTTTAAAAGTATATTTTTTTCTAGTTATAACTTAATGGTCTTGTAGAGATGCAAATGTTCCTTAGAGTAGCAAGTAGAAATGCCAGTAAGAAAATACCTTACATATGAATATAGTAACAGGAACATTTGTAGAAAAAAATACATAATTTTGTTTTCCATTTTACATGGATATCATAATAAAACACAGGAATTTCAAGGTAGTTTTAAGAATTAAGACTTCGATTAAAATATCCAATGCTTTACCTGCTGATGAATTTTTTCAGTGGCTTGAACTCAAGACTAAATGTACAATGGGCCAGAAGATTGCGTAGAAAGGACTGAAATTTGAGTTGCTAGTGGGAAAGGAAAAAAAACCCTTTTTGCTGCTGGTTGGTAAGGGACTGCAATGCAGGACGTGAGACACTGTGTCATGATTTCCTAAAGAGCAGCTTGATAAAACACAAGCATACGTTTTAGCTTCTAAGGCAGAAACATAAACTGGAAATACATGGAAAAGCCTAGAAAAGAAGCCAGACTGCTGATATCCATAATATGAAGGGAGAGGATGAAGAAGAAATCAAATGTGGGACTGAATTGACAGTTTGGTGGCATCACTGGAAGAGAATATCAATGCAGGTGAACTCCTGACATTGAGTTGTTCTCTAACATGTTGTCCTGGTTTGAACCAAGATGAAGCCAATTTTCTTTGTACTGATTTTTTTTTCCTTCAGTAAGCTCTCTTTTAACTAGCAGCAAGTGTTCCAGCCAGTGGACTGATAACACTGGAATGTTTTGTTACTGCTGAGGCGCGAAGGTCAGTTTGTTCTGCCCAGTGAATCTGCAGCTACAGATGCTACCGAGAGCAGAAGAGTCATATCTGTGACCCTACCCTTCCCTACCTGGGGGAGGGATCGAGAGCATTGTTGTTGTTGGTTCAATTGCCGATCCTGAGTCAAACTGTGACACATGTAGAGGTTACATGAGCATCCAGAGTGATATCCTGGATACATCCTGGATGTACATCCAGGATATATTCTGGGATTTATTAGAAGGGGTGTGGTTAGCAGGTCGAGAGAGATATTCGTTCCCCTCTACTTTGCCCTGGTGAGGCCACATCTGGAGTATTGTGTCCGGTTCTGAGCCCCTCAGTTCAAGAACGACAGGGAACTTGAAAGAGTCCAGCACAGAGCCACCAAGATGATTAAGGGAGTGGAACATCTCCCTTATGAGGAAAGGCTGAGGGAGCTGGGTATCTTTAGCTTGGAGAAGAGGAGAATGAGGGGTGACCTCATTAATGTTTACAAATATCTAACGAGCGAGTGTTAGGGGGATGGAGCCAGACTCTTCTCAGTGATGTTCAGTGATAGGACAAGAGGTAACGGGTGCAAGCTGAAGCGTAGGAGGTTCCATGTAAGCATGAGGAAAACCTTTTTCATTGTGAGGGTGACAGAGCACTGGAATAGGCTGCCCAGAGAGGTTGTGGAGTCTCCTTCTCTGGAGACATTCAAAACCTGCCTGAACGTGTTTCTGTGTAACCTACTCTAGGTAATCCTGCTCTGGCAGGGGAGTTGGACTAGATGATCTTTCCAGGTGCCTTCCAACCCCTAAGATTCTGTGATTCTGTGATATGGTGGAAAGGCATTAAGTAACAGACTATATCAGTAATATAGAACTGAATGAAGACTGTAGGAAGAAGGTATGGAAAGCTACAGTTTATGAACCAGTAATATAAAGATTAACAGAAACTGGGGCAGTAAATGTGATTGCTGAGGTAAAAAGGAAGATACAATGAAGCTAAGGATGTTGCTCAGTGACACCAGTATCGGAAGAGAGAGTTTGTTGCAGAAATACAAGAACAATTGTTTTAGACATTCAAATGAAAAATCTCTCAGATACCAAATAAGCAATGTTTAAATGATAGGAACAGATTTTATTGGCTTTATTTAAAACAGTGTAGGATGTATTTCACATCAAATTACTCTTACCTTTCAGCTGAAGCGCAGAGACTCTTTCTTACAACTAGTTCAGTTTTTAAAGTCCTTTTTGAGGCATAAGACGTAAGGGTTTCTCCCAAATGAATACATTCCTGCTTTTTACCAGTCTTTTAATATTTATTTAAAGAGCTATAGGCAGTCATTTTCTTGCATTAAATACAATTCATTGACCAGCTTAAAGAAAAAGTACAACGTGGTCCCATGAAATGTGTTATTTGCTGTTTTTGGTCTCATTAAATACTCTGGCTTGTTTCATGGTAGCTTTTAGCTGTTGAACTTTTGAAAGGTAAGATGAAACATAACAGAAAGCAAAAGTTTGCTGCTTTTTTTTTTTTTTCCCCCTCAGAAGTGGACTTTATACTTCTACTGCTCTAGTAAAGCAGTGTTTTTAGGGGGAAATTTGTGATTTAACCAACACAAAAGTCTATCCAGCTCCTTATCAGCATGTAGTCTATAGGACTTAAATAATTACTCAGTTAAATACTGTATTGAAGGACAAAACAAAAATAAGTTGTGATTTTGCAATACCTTATCAAGTGGGCTATGTTTTTAAAAACAAAATATGTTTCATTTATTCCTTTTTTTTTTTTTTTGCCAGCATCTATGTTTAGTGCAGGAAATTAAAAGGTAATCTTATGGTTCATGTTTGTCAAAGAGCTTTAGGACTCATTCATAGTCTGTGCATTCTGCAGTCTCAGAACTGTTTGCTGTTTCATTTTCTTAAGTCCTTGAATAATAGAATTAAATGCCTATGTATGCAGAAAGGACTTAAGGTAAGGAATGAGGGCAAGAACTGCAAGAAGAATTTTCTCTTGGTGAGTTTCTCATTCACTGGGCAGCAATCTTATGTTTTCACAGTAATCTCTTTATGCTCTTTGCTGTGAATCTTGCATCTCTTTCTGAATAGCAGGATGACTTCCACAGCCTTGCTAGTATCTTCATACCTTCGTGGTTGAAGTTGCTGTATTGGTAGTTTGAATGCAGCCCAGTTCAAGCTGAGGAAAGAACAGAACCTCCTTTCCCACTTTGTGTGCACTTAGTTAGGTGCTAACATATTATGTAAAGATGTGTGGCACCACAGATCAAGTTTATTAGTGGTAATAAGTAAGGCAGTTGTGTTTCATGCTGAACTCAAAGTGTGCATTGAACACTGCTGCATGAGTTGGCTGCCTCATGCATTCTTACTTTAAACATGCCACAAGAGCTAAGCTGCTATGATCAACTGCAGTGGTGTGATTCTGGAATGAATAAAAAATTCAGAAATTATAAATAACTAAATGAGCAGAAAATAATGTACTTATGGGACTGTTGATACTAAGGTGATGTACGTGTAGGTTTTTGAAATTCTACTCCTAGACTTGAACCTCTAAATAATACCAAAAAGGAACTTCTACATCTTGAGCGCTCTTTGTGGAATTGATTTAAGTTATTCATGAAGATGTGAGGAAAACATCATACTAAAGGTATGATGATGATAAAGCATGAAAGAAAAAATTGTTCAATTCTACTCTCACATTCTTTCAGGTATATATGATTCTGTAAAACCTACAGAAAATTAGGGTGAATTTCTGAGACAGAAAATTGCTTTCAGTATGGGATAGCATTCAAAATACATACTGGAACTTAGGTTTTAGATCTAATATTTGTGGCTGAAGTTTCTTATATTGACTGCCTGACAATGTTTGAATAAATATAGCAATGTAGAATAAAAAACACTCATGTCTGAAAAGATAAAATAAAGCTCCTCATCACTCAGTCTTTGAAACACTCCCTTGTGTTTTTGAGGAAGTGATGCTAAAAGCAACTAAGTGTACAAAATTCTGGTGTAGAATTAAAAGGCACTGTTAATTTCAGCTCAATGCATACTTTCCTAAAATACATACTCCCTTCCTCCTAGATAATTACATCCTGGCAGAATAGAACCCATATATTTTGGAAGATAGTGAGAAGTTTCTGTGAAGAGCATGAAGTGTTTCCCTGTTCACTTGGGACAAATCTCTGTGGTTAGCATTTCAAGCTCTGAGAGATGAGGAAACCTGGTGCAGAAGACATGTGTTTTAAGTATCAAATCATCAATTGAAATTTTAGGTTAAATTGAGAGCTATGATATTTCTGACTATTCTGTACTTTAAAATGCCGTGTTTGTAAATATGTGTATTAGAATGTTCTGCAGTTTCATATTCAGGCTTATGCTGTATGTCATTAGCTGATACACATTTCCATTCAGAGCAGGCCTGAATTCTGATCAGTGAGAAGTTGGTTGACCTGCAGTCAGTCTCTCCTCTGTAGACTTACACACATTTTTCTCGTGAATTCAAAAGTTTACAGTTCCAGTTTTCAAAAATATCCAATCAGGTCTTTGTGGTGTGCGTTTCCAGGTGAGAGACACCAAGTGAAGCTGCAATTTGAGCCGTCCCAAAATGAAAGAGGATTTGAACCTTGTGGGTAGAAGTTCTCAGGAGGTTTGGGATGAAGTTGCAGTATTACATGACTGTGCTATGTCTGATTCTCCATGTCTCATTTGAATTCCCCATGAACAAAAAGGACCTTTACTAGATCTGCACTCTCTTCAACATTTACTCTATTTTTAGGTAGATGTTGGCAGTTATCAGGATTTTCAAATGAACTTACCTCCTGTTTGTAAACGGTTCAATCCTGTACATAATTGTCATCTGGAACCTGTGACCACATCTTTTGTGCTAAAGCACATGTCAGCACTTGAGGGGAAACTATGACAGTCGTCATTATGTTTGAAGATAAACCATATGCATTCACTGAATGACCTGTACTTAAAAAGGAACCCAGAAGCCCACCATTCTTAATCTATCAGTTGCTTTTATTTCCTATTTCCCTTTCCTATTTTGAAGTTTCTCAAACATTAAATAAATATTCTAATAGCTTACTAACTGAAATACTTAATGTCATTTTTAAAATAAAACTTTCAACTAGGATATGTTACCAGTCAAACTTTCGAAAGGCATTCTTGTCAAATTGCAGTACTAAAATTTTTACTTCAAGTTATAGATAGAAAATACTACCTCATGTAAATTTTTTCCAGGTCCTCCTATAAAAAATTTCTGTGAACTTAATGTAAACATACCCCCACTACACAGTACAGGAGGGGTTTTGATAATACAATATGTTTAAATAGCACACTTTTTTCTAAATGTAACTTTTATTAAGTTATTAATGATATAAGCAGAATTTAATAACACTTTTAAAAAATATATTCTGGAAAAACTGAGCAAACAACAGTTTATACTGCTATATCTCATTCATATTCAGTATTAACTCTTTCAATCACTTCATAAAAACACCTTTATGTTATATGTCAACAGGGAACTTTTTTATTTTGAGTGCAAAGGCAATCTAAGAATTGAAAATCAAACCATAGCCATCAAACAGAATGCAGTCAATATCACTAGTGGATTTTAAATAAGGTAACTCAGTAGGAAAGGTAGATAAGGTAGAAAGGTAGAATAAATTTCAGCTCAGTCTTTTATAAGTTTGCAGCATCAAAAGTATCTAACATTCATCTGTGTATCAATAATTGCATTATTATGACTGCAATTTAAAATGGAATTTCAAGACAGATTACTTTCAGATATGTTTTCTTTCTAGTCATAGAACAGAAACTGTGGTCATTGCCTCAGAAAGTAGTGCTTCTAATTTCCCCAGTATTTAAGGGTGCAAAATTTAGGATTTTTGCAACAGTTATGAGAGTTAACTATCTTAATTATTTGTTTATCAATGCAGTAGTTATTTTATAAGTGTGAACAAAAAAAAAAGATAGTCCTAACCCTACTCTTAGTGTCAGGCATTTGGAAAAAATTTGTATGTTTATTAACGTCAACTTTCTCTTGCTTTATATTACATTTCTCATACTACGGTCAGTTTATCACTTTTGGCAGCAATTCTTATGCTAGTCAGATGTGGTATAGGGTCCTGTAGAACTTTATGCTTCTGCCTAAGATTGCCATTATGTTCATGCAGCTTCCAGATACTTTACCGTACATCTAAGCAGTGTTTTCAATTACCATCTTTATGCTGTGACATCCAGGTGCTGAGAATTTATTTCTGTTCATGTGGAAGAAGCAGTCTTGGAAAATGCTTATCAGATGGTCTCTCTTACAAATTTATATAACACCTAGCAGCAGAAACAAGAATGTAGTCTCAAGAGCATGCAGGTATGAGACTTGCTAAAAGAAGGTTAAATGTGTTATTTTTCATCTCAGGCAATAACCCTCTGTGGAAGAGGGCCATGGAAATTAATTGGGATTTAAATAAATGAGTGTTCTTCTATAGAAATTATGGTAAACCCATATTTGTTTCATTACCATGCTTTTTATTTTTGAGGGACTTAACTGATCATCTGTAATTCTGTAGCAGGACCACTGCATTTAACTGCTGGTTAAGTTCTTATTAAAGGGCATGGAATATTTTCGTAAGAATTACAGTACCTATTGTAGTATGTAGTATATGTGTTAGACTCAGTTATTAATATGTGTCATTTTGGAAGCAATAGGAGATGGTTTATTTGTCTTACTTTTTTTTTCATTTAGATTTCATAGCACAGTAGTATTTTCTAAATACCTTACCTAACCAGAATTTACTAGCAATCTAAAAGGCACATGGTCACATACTGAATTCTGACAACTTTTTAAGAAGAAAATGGAGGATGAAAAGTGACTGACTGGTTTATGTTTATATATACATCTATAAATACATGCATATAGATTTATATGTATGCATACATGCATATATGTATATATTTGTGCATATACAGCTATGCATACACACTCTTCTTTGTGACTGAAGTTGAAGGCTATAGCAGATGCTGTGCAGCAAAGGTTTGTATGGTGCAAAGGAACAGGCTTTGTTCACATTGTATACAGGAGTAATAATACTTCTTGAAGCAACCTCTATACTGCTAGTTTCTGTGGATTGAGATCTTCCATCAAGGTTACACTGATTGCCCTCTATGATATGAGGCTGTGGATGAGGGAGAGCAGTAGGTGTCATTTGTCTTAACTTCAGTGAGACTTTTTGGACAACACCCCTAAATATTCTTGTGTCCAATTTATCTTGTTATGACCTGCATGGGTGGACAAATAATGCATACAAAATGGTTGGATCATTGGGTGTTAAGAGTAGTGATTGAGAGTCAGTGACAAGGGGAGCACCACAGGGGTTTCTTCTGTGACTTGTCTGGTTTTACACCTTCAGCAATGACCTGGAGAAGGTGGTGGATTGCATGTTTATGAAGTTTGCAGATGACACCAAATTGTAGGGACCAGAATTAAGGGCAGAAATACCACCCAGAATGACCTAGACAGGTTGGAGGAGTGAGCCAACAGGAATAAATGGAAAGTCCTGTCCCTGGGAGGGAAGACTACCCCTGCGGTGATACAGACTAGAGGAGCAGCTCTGCAGGAATGGCTCTGGGGATCTTTAAACTTGACAGGGTCTCGAGAGGGCTTTAAACTAGGTTTGAAGGGGGATGGGGACAAAACCAGAGATGAGCCTAAGGACGGCTGCCAGTCTGCTGTCCCACTCAAGGCAGGAAACGGGAATAAATGTGGCAACAAGAACATAGGGCTCACTAATAGGTTGGTAACCATGCAAGTGGTTGGGATACCTGTACCATGGCTCAAGTGTATATATGCCAATACTCGAAGCATGGGAAGTAAACAAGAGGAGTTAGAAGCTATTGTGCACCAGGGAGACCATGATATAATTGCCATCACAGAAACGTGGTGGGATGATTCGCATGGTTGGAGTGCTGCAGTGGATGGCTACAGGCTCTTTAGAAGGGACAGGCAAGGCAAGAGAGGTGGTGGGGTGGCGTTACATGTTAAGGAGTGCTTTGACTGCCTAGAGTTCAATACTAGGCACACCAAGGCAGAATGTATATGGGTGAGGATAAAAGGGAAGGCCAATGAGGCTGATATCCTAGTGGGAGTCTGCTACGGACCACCTGACCAGGATAAAGAGACTGACGAGATGTTCTTTCAACAACTTGGGGATGTCTCGCGTTCGCTAGCCCTTGTTCTTGTGGGGGACTTCAAATTACCAGATGTCTGCTGGAAATACAACACAGCAGAAAGGGGCCAATCCAGGAGGTTTCTGGAATGTATAGAAGATAACGTCTTGCTACAGCTGGTAAGTGAACCTACCAGGGGCAGTGCCATGCTGGACCTACTGTTCACAAACAGGGAAGGGCTGGTGGAAGATGTAGTGGTTGGAGGTCGTCTTGGGCATAGTGACCACGACATGATCGAATTTTCAATATGTGGTGAAGTTAGGAGAGTTGTCAGCAAAACCTCTACCTTGGACTTCCAGAGGGCTGACTTTGGCCTCTTCAGGACACTGGTTGGGAGAGTCCCTTGGGAAGCAGCCCTCAAAAACAAAGGAGCCCAGGAAGGCTGGGCTTACTTGAAGAATGAAATTATGAAGGTGCAGGAGCAGGCTGTCCCTGTGTGCCAAAAAAGGAGCTGGCGGGGAAGAAGACCAGCCTGGTTGAATAGGGAACTATTGCAAAAACTCAGAAATAAAAAATTAGTGTATCAACTTTGGAAAAAAGGGCAGGTGAATCAGGAGGTATTTAGGGATATGGTAAGGTCATGTAGGAAGAGAATCAGAGATGCAAAAGCCCAGCTAGAACTTAAACTAGCCATCTCTGTAAAGGATAATAAAAAATGCTTTTATAAATACATTAATAACAAAAGGAGGGTCAGGGAAAATCTTCATTATTTATTGGATGAGGAGGGGGACTTAGTAATGGAGGACAAGGAAAAGGCTGAGGTGCTTAATACCTTCTTTGCCTCAGTCTTTAACAAAAAGACTAGCTACCCTCAGGACAACTGGGCTCCTGAGTTGGTAGACAGGGATGGGGAGCAGAATCCCCCTCCTGTAATCCAGGAGGAAGTAGTAAGGGACCTGCTGTGCCACTTAGATCCCAACAAGTCCATGGGTCTGGATGGGATTCATCCTAGGGTGCTGAGGGAGCTGGTGGAAGAACTGGCTAAGCCACTCTCAATCATTTATCACCAGTCCTGGCTCACTGGGGAGGTCCCAGATGACTGGAGGTTGGCCAATGTGACGCCCATCCACAAGAAGGGCCAGAAGGAGGATCCGGGGAACTATAGGCCTGTCAGCCTGACCTCGGTGCCTGGCAAGGTTATGGAACAGATCATCCTGAGTGCCATCAAGCGGCATGTGGAAGACAACCAGGGGATCAGGTCCAGCCAACATGGGTTTAGGAAAGGAAGGTCCTGCCTGACTAATCTCATCTCCTTCTATGACTGGGTGACCCACCTAGTGGATGAGGGGAAGGCTGTGGATGTGGTCTACCTTGACTTCAGCAAGGCCTTTGACACAGTCTCCCACAGCATCCTCCTGGAGAAGCTAGCAATCCACAGCTTCAACAGGTGCACCCTTTGCTGGGTCAAAAACTGGTTGGATGACCGGGCCCAGAGAGTGATGGTGAATGGAGCTGCATCCAGCTGGCATCTGGTGACCAGCGGTGTCCCCCAGGGATCAGTACTGGGCCCAGTCCTATTCAATATCCTTACTGACAAACCTGGATATGGGGGTTGAGTCCACCCTCAGTAAATTTGCAGATGACACCAATCTGGGGAGGAGTGTTGATCTGCCAGAGGGTAGGAGGAAGCTGCAGGTGGACCTGGACAGGCTGGGTCGATGGGCTGAGGCCAATGGCATGAAATTCAACAAGACCAAGTGCAGGGTCCTGCACTTTGGCCACAATAACCCCAGGCAGCGCTACAGGCTGGGGGAAGAGTGGCTGGAGACAGTCTTATTTTTTCAATCCAAGAAAGTGAAAGTAGTATAAAGCAACCTGGTCAGGTTACTCTGGCCAGCCTTGCCAAATTCTTAGCAAGGTTATGCTAGAGGATAGAAGTGAAACAATGTCCAGATGACTCATCACAGACTCATCACAAATTCTATAGGTGATTGTCTAAGAAGGCATCTGATGGATTGTTTGGCAACACCATGAGACTGTTAAGCCCCATTTAGCATTTTTCCATGTGTCTGTGATGCAGTTAGAAAAAACAGTGATCCCATGACAGTATCTGTGTCAACCTTTCATCTATGTGAGTCAACCATTAAAAGAGAACAGAAAGTACATAAAATTTGTGGCAGTAAAAAAGGAGTTATTTATTTTTTCCATTTGTACAGCAATAGAGTACCTAAACTTATGGGTGTGCAGTCATGAGAGAATACGTGATACATTGTAACCTCCTAGGTAGTAGACATGAAACTGTTAATACTATTATTTGACTGATGGATTTTTTCATTACTTTTACTGAAATTACAGTAAAGCTTACATTATGCCAATTGCTTGTAGTTTGATTTCAGTCTGATTTTCTTTGCTTAAGAGCTTTTCTGAACAATTCAGTACAGTAACACATATATGAAGTTGTAAAGAAGGAACAATTTTCACCTTTTTATTTAACCTCTTTTTCTGTGTTGAACAGCAACAGTGATTTTCCATCATAGGAATACTGGTTTTCTTTAAGCTTCTAGAGGACAGTGTTTACCTAATTGAAAACACAATATTACATGTTCTTGCCTATTATCTGTTAAATTATTTGAGCCAGGAATATTGAGTGTGAATTTCTAACATCTTAAGTAATCGTATTAAAAGTTTATATTTTATAGTAGAAAGAGTGGTATTAAAAAATTTAGTTTGATACAACATCTATGAGCTACAACAGCAGAAATGCATGAAATAATACCTTAGGGTGCATTGTGAAGGAGGTACACACATCTAGATAAGGTCTAACTCTTGTCTTTTGGAGAATGTGACAGCTGGAGGACCAGAGTTTAAGGCAGGTAAGAGGAAATTATTCTATTCCCAGCTTTTTGACAGACCTCTGTGTGCACTACACTGATGAAATTACTTTCCTAATCTGTAAAACATTTATGAAGCCCTTTGTAAGGCATGCAAATATTCTGGTGCAGAATTCTGGTTCTGCACCAATGTTCAAGTTCTGGAGTCTGCCTGGGGAAAGTCCTGTGAACTGCAGTAGACTGATCAGGAGTTCTGGAGCTTGGAGCACCCTCCATCAACACTCCCCAGTGTGATTTATGCGGTCCCATGCAAGCTCTGCCCTACTCAGAGTGGAGCTACATCTACTTCTGAGGCACAGAGTTTTACTTGCTTCTGTAAGTAATTCCTGCATAGGAGCACTGTTGAGCATATGCAGGACTTCGATGGAAACCAGCAAGGAAGACTTAGGTGTGCACAGAAGTACTGTCCATGATACAGCATGTGCCCGCTTGCTCTTTATCAGTATTTCCATAATGGTGGTTTTCTGTGCTAAAGAAGAAAAATTTAAAATATTGGATTTCTAAGTCTTCAATAAACAAAAAGCTTATCAAACTACATGTCAAATACTAAATCAGGCAAAAGTAATTGGTTTTGTTGTGGGACTTTGCATCTTGGATTAGGAGGTTACAGTTGCTCCTGGCTGCACATGATAAAGTAAAACCGGTTGTGTCAGAAGATATTTATGGAGTACTTTTTAGAACTAGGTACTAGGTCAGCACCTATTTCTAAAAAGGATACCATAGTTATATTTAAAAAGAGACTGGATGGTATTTCGGTTTGCAACCAGTATATGTATCCTTTCTAGTTTAACACATTGTTTAACACATTAACCATTAAGAAAATCATAGAATCATAGAATCATAGAATCCTAGGGGTTGGAAGGGACCTCGAAAGATCATCTAGTCCAACCCCCCTGCCAGGCAGGGTCACCTAGAGTACATCACAACGACAACAACAAACATATCTCTCTTGAAATAGATTAGGATGGTGAGATTTCAACAGGTAAATGTCAAAACACCCATCTCAGCAGAGAGTGCTCAGGACATCTAGGAAGCAGGTGATAGAGTGGGGAAAAAGGAATTGGAAAGGAATTCTTCATTCTCACCAGCCAACCTCCTTCCTCCCCCCAGCAGTCCAGCTCTGTGAGTCTGCAATGGGGGAAGGCCAAGGTCTGTGCAAGAATGCCTGACTCCCGCAGGTACTCAACCAGCTTTTTACAGTTTTACTATTTCACCTGGCCAGCACATCTCCCCAAGAAAGCCTGGCAGCACAGACTTCCATGTAACGGGATGATAGAGAAAACTTTTCCGAGTCTGCATTGGTCTCTTAAAAAGAGACACTTGCTTTAAATGTGGGATCACACTTATGCAAGGATTTAGAATCAGAATGCTTACATCCTGTATTAATGTAAAGTAGCAGATTGCAAAGGACAACTCTTAAAATGCCCCAATTATTTTTGACAGTCTGTGTGACTCAGCTTGTGGGCATTTCTGTGCAGTAGATTAAACTGAAGAATCTTTAAAATGGGTGGGTCACTGTAGATTTAGGGGGACTGGTACCAATTTAGATTGTATTTCCACCATTCTGTATGAAAAATGTTTCCCTGAGCGCACCCCTTGGTCACGAGCCCATTCGTATGTTCCAGTCTAACTCTGGAACACTTGAGCAGCCTCATCTGCTCATTGGTTGTGTTGATGTTCCTCAGTGGCTCGACTCAGAGGTACATGTGCATCTACATGACGCACTTTTACAACCAGTTTCTCTATCGCAGCTGCAATGTCTTTCCACAGCTCAGCCACCCAAATAGGTTTACCCTTTCACTGCCAGTTGTTCTGCTGCCACTGCTTTAGCCAACCCCACAAGGCATTTGCTGCCATCCACGAGTCAGCGTAGAGATAGAGTCTTGGCCACCCATCTCACTCAGCAATGACCAAAACCAGCTGGATGGCTTCCACACAGTCCAGTAAACTCGGTTGTTGTCCCTCTCCTCCTCCTGGCTGGAGGCAGGGCACCTCTAACGTTGAGCATTTGAGGTTGAAGCACCATCCTGGTTGGAAACTGGTGCAACCTTCTTCCTTTGTTCTATTTAGTAGCTCTTGCACACGTATCTGGAGAATATCAGTGGATTTCTTATCCCAGATTCTCATGTCCTCCTTAAAATAATTATGCAAGAGAGACCACAGGTGGCATCGGAGTGGGTCACATTTCTCTTGCTGCTGTCTCTTGGCAGGACGTCTCCTCTTAGTGGCAGCAACACGTGACCAGTTGTCTCTAGGGAGTTTCTGAGTTTTACATTCCCATCTGTTTGGCATCTTATTCTTTCTGCCAGTCATTTGTTCAGTGGCTGAGGTGTGGAACGGATGAGAATCAGAGATCATGTCTCCATACTGTCATGCTCTGAAAGCCACTTCACAAACAGTTGGTCTTGCATCGTCATCAGTGCATCCCATGAAGGAGAATATATGGGCATGTGCTGCTGGTACAGCCTGTGGAAACCTCTGGAACATTGGTGTATCGACAGAACTGTAGCCATAATCAACCGTGTAATTACCAGCCTACATTATTATTATAATTACCTGCCAACATTATGAATTTTGAAAATATGAATTTAGTAGTTCACCTTCTGATTTTTTATTCTTAAAAGCACACAGAGATCTGATTTTCAGCCCTTCTGCTGGCAGGGCTAGCTGTGTAACTTGAAAAATTGGTCCAAGAATCCCCTTCTATGTACCCTTGCACAGCAATGCCCTGTTCTTAATCTGAGATTACAAATAACACGTTCTGAGTGTATGCACAAGCTGGCTCAGGGACTGTTGCTGAAATGGGGTATCTCAGAAGCCCATAAGGCTCACACTGAAATCAGCAGAATCTCTGCATCTTTGGCCTTTTTTACTGAAAGGAAAATGCTTTATTTGTAGTTTTATGAATTTAGGAATTTATGCTTGTCTAGTTATAGTTTAGGGGCAGGTTGTGTTGTAGTTGCAAAACTAAATAGATGAAGTAATGAAGCTGAATCTTAAGTAGAGCTTTTGCAGTTTGGTTCAGTTTCTTGCAAGAAAAACATGCTTGTTACAAGTCTTAGGCTAAGTTCAAAAAATACATTACAACATGTACCCTTTGAAAAAACTGTTTGGCAGAAGGAGGGGACAAATATGTTCCGTCCTTTTTAATGCTTCCTTTGGGAAGCAGAATGGGAAGATAATCTTACGTAGACCTATCCATTAGACCTACTTAGTGTAAAACACGGCTTTAGCATAAAATTTTAGTTTGGATCAGATTTGTCTATATTTTATCATTTTTTAAGCATTTGTGATGATCTGTTCTGTGCTCCGATTGCATCTGCTTTCAGATGGCAAAGGAGAAACTTACTGCAGCATCTGGAGGTTCATTTGAAAATGGAATATCCTTACCAGTCACATACTACTGGTGTAGTATGTGGGACTAATTCATCTTCCTTTATTGTTTAGTGCTAATACTAATAACATCTTTGTCATTAAACAGTGGAAGAGTTCACATTTACTCATGCAGTACCGCCCCACTGACAGTTACAGTCCCCATCAGTGTGTTACACCATGTTACTTTTTATTAACTTTAAAGTTGCTGTTGTAGGGGTTCCAGGGAGTTCCGGTATGGAAATTCTGTACGGGGTGAAATGGGAGCTCTGGTAAATTATCTTTTTTCTTCTAGGGTTAGTTGACCCTTTCAGTGCTTATGTTGACACTGGTTGTAGAAGCTTTCACTTAGAAATTTTTGTCTTTTTGCCTGAAAAAGAGAAGTTCATTTGAAGGCTTATTGAAGGTTATATATGCATTGCTATGGAAGATATTTAATAGAATAGAATCACTTATGTTGGAAAAGACCTTGAAGATCATCAAATCCAACCATTAACCCTACTCTACCAAGTCCAGCACTAATTTCACCTATTGTTTCATAAAACAGTTTGTATTTCATTCGAGTACCGTGTGCCAAATCTTTCTTATATTAATGAAGCTATACTACACTCTCATGAGATACATTTTTAATACAAAACAAGGAATATAATGAAGGCTATTAAATATGATAAAAAACTCCAGTGTGTATGCTAATGTTATAGAAGACTCAGAATAATTTTATTTGTAAGGAGTCTAACTTTATGTAATTGTACTTTCTTGAAAAAAGACTTCAATCTTGCTCTCATCTGTTTCAAATGGCTACCTTTTGTCAGTATAATAGTTAATAAAGTTAACACCAATTTTTGTACTGTCTGACTTTTAGCATTCATAACGTTAAAGATTATATCACTGTCTTGAAGAAGGGCTGGGTTGGTTTTTTTTGTTTCAGTAGGAAAAGACTTTAGGTGCATAAGAAGACTATGGACTGAAGAATTTTTTGCAAATGTGGATATAAAATGTTGTTTCTCTTATGTTCCAAACTGAAAACAATCTACTAAGTATCTGGGCTTTTTCCTTGTCCCAGTAATAAACTTACTATTTAATTTTATGGACATAATATTCTCCAGGTGTTTTATTTTGTTTGGGAGTTTTCTGAAGCCTTTCAAGATTGTAAGAAGTATTTTTACATGATCTTGCTTTCTAAAAAGTAATAATTTTAGGCTTTAAAGATTGGAAACTGTGCCTGCCCCCTCCTTGTCACCCTCTCAATACACCTTTTAATACTCCAGTCCATGGTAAATTTGTCAGAGAAGAGTCTAGGGGGCCTGTTTTGTGGAATTTGAAATGCCGACAAGTCTGTCGACACTGGATGTGCAATTGTCCCTTGGAGCTTACATCCAAGTTTGTTGTACCAAGCAGAGAATAGAATGTGGGAGAAGTTATTCTGACTGTGTGTGCATGTGATTGCAGTTTCCAAGGAGACCACCTTCTTTGTCTGAACATGTCCAAAATGATTGCCTAATTGATCTCATCATGTGGGACAGTCTGTCTGCTTCTCTTGTGCGTTCTTTCTTCCACACTGTTAATCTAAAAGTAAAAAATGAAAAGTTATGTTCTCAAAAAGAGCCAAAGAAAGCCGCTAGCCTGCCCGAAGAACAAGTTTGGACCGTCCTTTAGTCAAAACCAATTGCTAGTGTGTCACCAGTATGGATGTGAAACATGTTGTTGCTAGTATTTCTTCCCAATCTGTGCTATAATTCGTGCATAGATGATGCTAAGTGTTTCTTTGAAAGAGACAGCTGTTAATGCTACTACTGAATTTCCACTAATTATAAAATGAAAGGACCCGCTCTCTTTTCCTTCTCAAAGCTCAATAGTCTACTTTCACTGATTAAAAAAAAAAACAACAACAAAAAATCCCTCCAAACACAAAAAGCTCAGAGAAGGAGAAGATGTCAGTTAGCGACAGTGCTGAAAAGCATGCTGGTGTGCTTTTTTTCTTGCTTGTGGTTTTGTTGGTACTGATGATTTGCTAATGAAAGCCAAAGCTCTTTCAAATTTAGTCTCTCGACACTGGAACTGGAAATGAAGAGCTCAAGTTTAAAAACATTCTTGCTAAAGGGAGGAGAAGATTGCAGAAGGCAGTAAGAATAAGGTGGTGAGGCAAAACTGGAGGTCACTGAATAGTGCTATTCATATCACTCGGGAGCACAGAGGATTTAGGCCAATCCTTGCTTTCTTGCTAAGACTCCTATTAACTTTGGGAGAAATTTAAGCTAAACTATGGAAACAGAATATTACTGAGAGAGAAACTGAAATGACATCACAATTCAGTATGTAAAAAGCCTATTAAAACATGTTATTGAGTAAATTTAGTAACTACTGAAATAAATACTTCTTTCTTTAAATCCTCTCAGTTTTTTTAGTAGTCCTTTTCTCTGCAAATGCAGTCCTAAAAAAAAAAAGATGAGCATCAGTTGAATAGCATGGTTTTGTTTGTTTATTTGTAATAAGTGTCTGTAATCTGTGTAAAACTAGGGAAGGGGCATAGTCTGTGTCAGTTTATCTACAACGTGTCACACTGGGGGTAAATACCAGCTGGTACATGAAATAGGCCCAGGCAAATGTAAGCCAACAGAAGTAAGCATGGACAGCTTGAGGAGCAGAGTCTGAGAAAATAAGCAGAGTTTGCACCAGCCACAGCTCCCAACTTTCCTGGTGGCATTTGTTGGATAGAATGTGATTAATCTGTCACTTCAAGAAGAGATCTCAGTGATTGTTAGAACCCAGTCCTTGTCTGCCTTTACCATAAGCTAGAAAGAAGGAAATAGTATCACAGGTCTTTGATCTTGCCAACTCTTAGTCTGCCTCATTTTACTCATATGAGCAGTCCTGTTGAGCTGCTGGGTACAATTAAACATGTATGAGCATCATCAGAGTTTTTGCAATTATACATGACCTTAGCACAGGAGGATTTCAGAGTAGTTATTGGCAAGGTTTAGAAGTCTTTTTTGACAGAGAATCTTTTCTCTGTGTTTCACAAAGATGAAAATTTAGGCAATAAATCGTTTGAGGACGACTTACAGTACTAAGAAGTCCAGGGCAGAGCAGCTGCCATTTTATAGTCTAAGACCTTAGGTGGGACAGAGCAGGACACTTTAATCATGATTGAAACAACAGTCCTGGTTAGCACCTGGCTTAATTTAGAGTGGCTTGTTTACAGAGTGTTGTGCTGAAAGGAAGATACCGTACTGTAGCTGTGAATCCTAAATGTCAGTCACAAGCTCTGTGCTCCTTCCTCTACAACTCGGGGAATTCCCGAGCCTTATTTAATTAAAGCATGTTAAATGGTGCATTTGAAAAAATAAGTCTCTTTCCCCCTTTCTGTTTCTCCCCTCAAGTTCTGGCCAAAGCCCAAGGCCACTTCATATCTCGTCTGTTCTACAAGAGTGATATGAACAAGAACTAGTAGGACTCATAACATTTTAATTCGAGCATCGTATGTTTTAGCTAAGAGGGAAATAAAATGTGTAGGTACACTGTATTTTTTTAAGTAAATAATTCCTGTTTGAACCTACTTAGGTTTTGTGCAAACATGGTACTGCTGAACATAGTTCATCTTATAAAGGCTGAACTGTGAAGCAGCACTTCATTAAGTTTTCCAGAGACACCTGTTCCCTCTGGTACTCTGACAACATGCAAAACAGTGGCAATAAGGAGAGTGCCTGCTGAGAAGCAGAGGTGCTGCTCCCTCCTGAGAGTGAAGCAGGGAAGTAGCTCTCACATCCAGTGGCATGCACCTGCACTTACCTGACCTGAATGAACAAGCCTCCCAAATGACACATGCCTGTATCTGGAATATTGCATGTTCATAGTGCTGCACAAACAGAACCTCCTTTATTTGACATTATGCTAATTAAAGCAACATTTAAAATAAACTTTTCTGACTTGCTTGATAAAATACATCTTTCTGACCAAAAGGCTGAGACCTGCCAATTGTCTTTTAGAGTACATTTGAAGAAATCTAGTTTTACTTTTTAATCTGTATGAGATTCAACTGGTTTTGAAACATGAAGATAATGTGTCAGTATAATACACAGACCACACAGACCAGGTCAGAAGTCACATTGGTGCATGGGCATGACTGTTCTGTCACTTGTGCACAAAAATACTGAGCTGTCCAAACACAGATCTCTGACTTCTGCCCTTGTTTAGTAGCTGCCAGATTAGACAGGCTTAGACTTTTCTTCTCTCCTGTACCCTCACTTCCCAATCTTTATTCTCCTTTTTCTTAGCTCTTCCTGCAGCAAAACAGAAAAAGATGGACAAAGTCAAGCTTTGCAAGGGTGCTTCTGACTCACAGAAAATTCCTTTCTTCAACCAGAGTCCCAAATGAAAATTCTTTAAATCTACCTTTTGGTGTTTCTATCCTTTCCATCTTTTAGATTCTTCAGTACAATAATCTATGTCACTTAGGCAGGCCCAGTCTAGGAAAGCCTTTCTTGTGTGAGTGGTTATTAAACTAAAGTTAATAAGAAAAATAATATCAGTCCTTGCAGCCTAAGGCAAATTATTTTTTTTATTCCTATATTTTAAGGTAAGTATATTCTATGGGACTTTGACAAACAAAATTCATTTTAAACACCTATTTAAACTAAGGGAAAGATTACCAGAGCTCCTCTTTTTCAACTTAATATAGCTAATATGTTTCGTATTTGCCCTTTTCAGAACATGATTTCCATTGATTATAATAAGAATGAGTCAATATATTTTTTCAGTATTAGGAAATATTTCTGCATTCTAAAGGACAGGAGAACAATTTACCACTGTATCAGGCAAGTCAGGAAAATAAAACATTGACTTTTTATATGGTCTGATGTCTTCCAAAAGTAAAGCAAGCTGTGCACAAGCCTGTAACAAACACAAGAGAGGATGGCACAAATGGGAGTGTCATTCTTCTTTGTGCACTGGAAATAAGAAAGTTTTAGAAGAGGTAGATTTGAATTATGTAGCACATGCATTTTTTTGTGCTTTAACTTTTGATTTTATAGGTCTTCTCTGGCATTTTCCTTATTTCCGTAACAGTGAAGGCTATTCAGTTTAAATACGGCATCCTAAGGGTAAATGCAGCTGAAAGAACATAGCAAATACATTAGGAATTTTAGCCAATTTGAGTATTTTGTCAGCATTTTCTCTCCCCCACACAATCTGGTATAGAACATTGCTATTTTCTTACATTTGAATGACAAAGGACTGCATTTTCTGCACAAATGTGTATTCACGCCTTTTTGACTAGTCTTAAAAGTTGTTTTGCACTGTCCTGAGTGTAAGTGCTGATCAACTGCCCTACTCAGACACAGACAAGAATCAGTACATTAAGGCAGCTTTTTCTCACTCTCTCTTGTTAGTCTGTAAACTTTCCCAGTCTCAGAGTGGAGTCAAAGGGTATAACTTTTGCAAAATCAGAGCTGTTTAAACTTTTCTTAACAGTAGAAGAATCTGGTTAGCCTCGCAGAGTATTAGGAGGTAGGTATGTTTTTTCTGAGACCCGCTTGCAGTGAGTAGTAGCACTGCATGATCTTTTGCTCATCTAACGCAAAACTGCCATCTGTGACAGCATTGATGATAATTTAATTATATCACCTACGGTGGTATCACTTGTTAGATTACCTTTGAAAATCAGATGTGCGAGTAATACTACTTCATAGACATTTAGAAAGTTAAAATGAAAATGCAATTCTCAGCATTTTTCTTTCTCCACTTCCCTTATGTTTTTCTAGTTTAAACATTTCTAAAGAAACATGGGAAACAAAAGCATTCATAAAGTTATGTGTGGTTTTGTTGCTCCCCTGATAATGTAGCCTAATGTTCAAAAGCAGAACCTCCCATTTTAGTCCAGTAGAGATTTCAGAGCTATTTCTGTATTTGTCATACTGATGACTACTCATTATTTTATTGTACTAGGTAGTGAAAAAACAGAAAAAGAGATGATCACTGCTTTAAAACGTTTGTATTTTTTTTCCTGTTTATTGATATGATGCTTATGACAAATTCACATGGTATTCCTGATGATAATGATTTTGACTGAATCTTCCTTTGATGTGCGTAGGAGAAGAAACAAATTAGGTTTGTCTGACTAGCTCACTCAATCCTACATGGAAGTAGTTGGTATGGGTATGGAGATGGTAGTAGTTAATTAAGAAATACAAGTTGGAGATGTCTAGCACCGCCACAACAGAGTCTGTTGTCAGCTGCTGCCAACAGATCTTTGCAGATGTCCTTTCCTTTGTATCGCAGAGTCTTGGTTCACAGTTTTATATCTTGCAAGTTTGCAGCTTATCCTAACCATAATCCTGGCAGATGCTGCTTTCCTTCTGATCAGAACCCTAGCATACAAGTGGAGAGGGAGCTGCAGAGCACATCAGGAGCACTACCTGGGCTTGGATGATCAGGAAACTAGGACTGACCCTCAATCTGGACAGAGTGTATGAGGCTGACCAACTACATCTAGGAATGTTGCCTGCATTTTTCAGACTCTTTACTGCTGCTTTTTGGCAGCTATGGATCTTGGAGGGTAACTCTTTTGCTGAGTATCATCAGACTTGCTTTGTACTGAAATTAAGGCTTTCGCTGTCAGGCAAAGGAAGCACTTATTTCCTGAGCCATAGTAAGGGGATAATCTGTTTTTCTCAGTAGTTCTGGAATGATGGTTTATTTTCATGTATGGGCTTGTAACATCCTCATGGACATAGATACACACCTTTGGACAATATCCATAAATAAACCATTGTTGGTTATAGACCTTTGACTGTATGGGTAGTTCATCAATACATGATCTCTGGAAGAGCTTTCAGAATTTTTTCTACTAACTTACAGCTACTGTTAACAAGACATGCAAGCATATGGAAACATATATCTCTTCCAGGGAGCTATTTAATTTTTTCCCCCTTGCATATGTGGAATTTCTCCCCAAAATTATTTTGGCCCAACGCCCAGGAGTCCACAACAGTCAATGGCTGAGTGACATGTTTAAGATCAGCATGAAACACGTCTTTATGCTGTTGGAAAAGAGAAAGTCACAGTTTTGGGGACACATGGCACTTCTTACTAGTACTGTCTGGTGAAAGAGGGTTATAGTTAGTGATTTTTTAACATATTATTTCTGTTTTTCCTTTCTCCTCTGAGGGTTTTAGAGGCAAGCATGCCATATTGTAGGAAAACAGAGAGAAAATATAACATGCATGATATTTTCATTGTATACGCAGAATGATGTCCCGTGTGGTGCTAACGTTTTACCAGCATTCATTTCTGATGATGGTTATTGCTCTTGGCTTTACAGTTTAGGGGTCTTGTGGTTAGCAGGATAATGGAGATAAAGCTGCTATACCACAGCATTTCCATTCTTTGTAACTTCTGCAGTATATTTACAGTGTGAAGATAAAATTTACTGTATAAGTTACATCTCTTTCATCTTTAAGAACAAAGAGCAAAGCAAAACATTTATTTATAAACTGGATTATAAATATGCACAACATTTTTCAGGAAGGTAGCTTTTTAATCCACTTAATTGGAAGTAAAGGGATAAAAATTAATAATTGAAATATGGATGATGATCCAGTGCAGATGGTGATTGTTTTCCTAAATGCCTTAGCTAAGAAGTCAATTGTATGCTAAGTTCTATACTAACAAGGCAGGAATGAGAAAGGTTTTCTTGTAAGTGTCTGTGTTTTGTAGCAACTTTCCTTCCTTCCTTACAAAGCAGAGGATTTTGGCCCATGGAACTCTTTTTAGAAATGCACTGAACAGTATCCCAAACTTTCAATAGATAGTAAAACACTCTCGTGTCTCTACCTTGAAGTTACAGTCATGTAGCACAAAGGCTGCACCAAGGTGATCTGTATGAAGGGAACTGCCACTAGAGAAGTAAAGATCTTGTAATTTTATTATATATAGTGAACTCTGCCTGTAGTGACATAATCCTGTATTTAATCCTGTATTACACTAGGAAGGCCATGAAACTTTCATTAAAGATAATGTGAAATGATGTTTGCATTTTAAAACTGGAGAGAAAAACCCAAGAAGTGTAGACAAGTAAAGAGACACTCATGTAGTGACATTTAAGAAGTGACTGCTCAAGTCAAGAATCAGAATAAAAATAGTGTGAACCCACATACTATGCCAGATGAACTTCAGTATCTTTTGTTCTGTATATGAATTATTGTATGAGGCAATTTCAGAGGAATAAATATAAAGAATTTGCCTTTTCTCAAAAGACTACCTTCGTTTTTATTTTTCCAAGACCTCAAGAGTACCTGCACTATCTACATTTTCTTGTGCTTTCTTAATGTTGGCCTGAACAGAAGTTACATGAAAGTACTGAATGACCTGTCATGCATCTAATATTTTTGGCATTTGTTTGTGTTTTCTAATATTTAAAATGCTTTGACAAAGCATTTCAGTTGTGAGCTTTCTTCTCCAAGTAATTTCATTAAGTTCCAGTGACAGTCTGTTAAATACATTAATGTATATATTTCTATGTAGTGCAGATATTTATTGTGTCTGCTTATGAAAACTGGAACAGAAGTCACAGATGAATATAGAAATCTGCTTTGACTAAGAGAAGAAAAAATATTTTTTGAATGAGAATAATAAATACAAAGAAATGTGTGGCTAAGAAGGCTGTTGTTATATTTAATACAATATTTTCTTTGTATCAGGCAGTGCAGAAGTTGTTGCAGGATTTTGTAAATACTTTGTGCCACTGCAAAAATAGTTTGTGTAGCATGTAGGTATATGCTCATCTAACGGTAATGGCTATACCATTGACACTTTAGCTCACCAAGGGGTCAGTTCCTCATTTTTTTTACACTGGTGTGTTTAGTCCCAACTGCTCAGTCCTCATTTGCATTACAGGTTTCTAAAGTTTGATGACATATTCTTGCTAAAGTCAAAAAACCTAGTATCTGCAGTATTCAAAATCTGGAGCTGAAGCACGATTTGGAAAACAGTTCAACACCCAGAAGCTCAGTGCTTTTAAAACTTTGGCCACTCTATTTCATGTGTGTGTGAGAGCTGGGTAATTCTGCAAAGCAGGCCCTGACTAAGAAAGATGATCGCCTTCAAAAAATGTGACCCTAAAGGGCTTGGCAATATCTATTCCACTTATAGTGCAGAGCTCCAAATTCTTGAGTTGTCTGTTCTTGTGTTGGGAAACAGCCCCTCCTACCCAAGGGAGTGTGGCCTGACAAAAAGAGCATTGAGATAATAAAAATAAAGTGCATTCCATGTTCCAAAAAAGGGCAGATAGAAATATTTCTAGCATAAATTGATGCCAGTTTTTTTTTCTGGAAGAAATTATGCTGTAGAAGGATGTTAGACGTTTTCATTGTTTGTGTTGCTTTTTCTCATCTGTTTTAGACTAAACACAAGTTCAGTTTAGGAAGTTCACAAATAGTATGAGAGATATATATATACACATGGTATAGGGCTATTATAATCCCTTCTGATGAAACCTGTAATTCACAAACAGAATATAATGTTTGCCCTGTGGCACACTTACTGAAGTATTCTTATATGAGATAAAGTCCTTCTTTCTCTCAGATCAATACCGTGAGCATTCTAACCCAAAGGATACCTCTATGAATGAATTAAGGTAAAATATTGTAGTAGTTTATTATAAACATTTTTGCTTTTACAATGAACAGAATTAATTTCTCTTTCTGTAGCCTTTCACTATTAAACTATTGTTATCCAGATACCTGATCTAGATAAGTGAGAGAGACTATATATACAAAACTCCTACCAGCATGCATAGACCAGATATCCATATGCAGTGAATTCAGATATATAAACAAAGAGTCTAGTCCAAAGCCCATTTTGATGTTCCTAAAGCACAACTTTGAATTGTCTCTTATATCTGTGTAGTTTTTATATTTGCACTAGTAATGAAAACATTACAAAATGTAAATGGAGTAGTATGAAATCAACCCACAAATAGCAGAATAGCTAGCTAAACTGAAATAATCAGGCCTCAGAGAGAAGGCAACAGTGTGTGGCTATTATGTTACACACACGCACACACACACACAAAAGCAAATAAAGGAAGAAAAAGCTTTCTGGAACAGGAAGTTTTTGAAGAGGATATGTTCACATCCATGTAGAATGATTTTTTGAGACTACTGTAGTTTTTGAGAGCACTATAGTATTTAATGTAGAAGATCTCTGAGCATTCCTGTAGTTCCCAGTTTGGGTAATGCCTTTTTAAAAAATGGTCTTAGTGCAGTATAGAGAGATATTAATTTCAAAGATACGTAGAAGAAGTCAGCAGTTAAAACCATTGAGAAGATTGTCTACAGCAAGAGCATGCCATTGTTTTAGTTTCCAAAATAAAGGAAATACGTAGGTAGATTCCTCTTTGGAATAAATAAGGATATGAATGTGTGCAAGTCTGCATGTAAAAAAATCAAAAAGATTGTCTGGAGCAAGAGCATATTATTGTGCTAGCTTTTCCCAGGGAATAAATTAATTTATTCTTGGAATAAGTAAGGGTGTAACCCCATGTATTTAATCTGGGATTCAATTTGAGACAGTGTGTGGATTGTTTTTCTTTTCTCCTGATTCAGTTGTTCCTAGAGTGGTCTGCTGCAATCTTAGAGAAAGTAACTTAAATTTATTTTACATCATCATCTGTGAGTCAACAGCCTAAAAATGAAAATGCTTCTTTTAAATGTGAGATTAATTTACAGTGTTTTGTTAATGGCCATCTCTGTCAGCGAAATGAGGCATATCAAATGCACGTTCCCTCCCCCCTCTCCCATCATGACCTCTACAGTACACTGTGACAAACTGTAAGCTCACAACGTTGTGGAACAACCTAGGTGATTTACCGCAGCCTAGAGCAGGCGTGGGAAATGCCTCCCACTTCACAAGCATGCTACAAACTGCCTCAGTGCAGAACAATTGATGTAATTGTATTGCTTGGCTGTTCAATTCAGCATTTGGAGACTTCCTAATGATCCATTCCAAATGTTTTGGCTAGGCAACCCTTTTGTACTAGTAGGTATATAACCCTGCATTGCTTCCTGTTTTGTGGTATTACAGATAATATTCTTGTTACACTGGTTTTGACTTTGTATCTAAAATGAAGAGGGAGCAGTCTTTTACCTCAATCATAAATTTACTTATGGGAATATTAGAGAAAGTGTCCAAACACAGGAAAGCATCTTAAATTAACAGAATGAATAATCAGAAAGACTTGTCTCCCTAGTCACACGTATGTGAGTCTCATGCTAATTGTGCAAATTTCTTAACATTTACCCATAAATTGCAAAAGCTCTGATCTATAATTCATTACAACAACCTGATTTGTAGCAAAGATCAGAAATTAGGAGGATGGATCCTACTTTCATCGAAGGCAACAGCAAAACTTGAACCAATTTCCCTGTAGTAGGACAACACACTGTTCCTCAAGATCTGTCAGTATTTTCAGCATAAACCTTTTTTTCATATCTTCTCTCCCAACATCTTGAGATTCAAATAATGAATGGTAGTACTGTGTGTAATACTAATAGTTAAATATGTTTTGGTCAGTTATTGCAACAGGTCTGGGACCTTTCTGGATCCTAGGTCCGACACTCACAAGTCTACACTGCATTACCATTCCCAGAATTGGCCTGTGAGTTGACTAATTAAGGATGCTTAGATTATGTTTGGAGTACAAAAAAGTATAATCAAGATGAAGATCCTTTAGATGTTTTGTGATCTGGCTGAAGTGGCATAGCATTTCTGTACTGCTGCCCATGCTGCTGTGTTCAAAATAAGAAAATTAGCTGTGAAATTATTCTGGGGAGATGCAGCAAATATATTGTCCCCTTTGCCTTAAAAAATAAGGACAAACAGCCAAAGGGAAACATTGTGTATAATACTATGAAGATATAAACATGTTCGTAGAAAAATATTAGTGAATTTAACTGGGAAATGCATTTTCTTTAAATTAATACACTAAACTAAACTTAAACTTGACCAATTTAATTTTTCTTCAAAGAAAATTCTGACTATGACACAACAAAAGCCAAAGAAGTTGCATCAAGTGCAAAACAAAATTAAGCTTAAACCAGACTTTTTAGCAAAATATGTTAGAATTATCAAAGGTTTAAATTTTGATGATCTGGTCAGGACTGTTAACATTACTTCCCCTCCCCCAACCCCCCCCCCCCCCCACCTCCCTGCTAAATTTTATTGCTTAAATTAATGGGGAATTATTGCCTTTAATACAGTTGCACCTGGTAAACATCTATATTTTTATATCTAGATGCATGTTTTTATGTCTATAACCATATGTGACTTGATCTGACAGAACTTACTGACACTGCTGGCTCCAGAATGCCCACACATCCCAAGACCTGTAGCAAAAGCCTTCTGTGGAACTCATCCTGAAGGAATACCTTCTCTCACTATCCTTTTGAAATTAATCAGTCACTTTTTACACTTTTATCAGTTGTTTGTTTATAATATCCTGAGAGACAGTGTCAATATAAGTTGTCCCTTTTATGCAAAAGATTTACTAAATTTATTCAGTTTTATATGGGGAAATGACAACTCTCCAGACTGATTTCAAACAAATAGCCTACAGTTTTTAGATTAGGAAATGCAACAAAACCACATTCTTTCTAACAACCCAAACAAAAGCATTCCCTCCACATTCTAGGCAATTTCTGGGGCCAAGTTTGGATGAAATCCTCTCTACGCTCCTTATTTGTTGGTTTCATTCTTTACACCTTGTCTCAACAAGGCCATCTGCACAGATTTAGGTGCAGAATTCAAATATTTTTTGTTGTAAGCAGAAATATCAGAATATTACTTTGTGACTTCAGAGATGTGTTACTTGAACTTCTTATCCTGGAACAAAAATACTGTGTTGAGATTTCTCTTTCTGTCCCAATGAGGGATAACACTCCTCTTTTCAAATGATAATGAGTTAAACTAAAACTGAACAGTGCATAAGAAAATTTGCCAGCTCACAGCAACACAAGAACAGAGATATTTTCTCATATTATCTTTTCAGACATACTTAAATTGTCTAGCAGTGATAACTTTCCATGTAAAGAAAGAATACTGCCATAACTGCAGCCCAGAATATTCTAAAAGGAACTATCAGTGCACACCTACCATGAGTTATGTATTACCTTAATGGTGTAAGAAAGGCAAGATAGTAAAATGCAAAGATGGACATGAGGAGGTAGGTGATTTAAAAGCAAGTTTGTGCATAATCTGTCCTGATTCAGATTATATTAAGGTACAAAAATGAGAAAGTGCATAATGAGGGCTAAATTTTGCCCGGCTATTTTATGGAAAATATATAGAGGGGTTTATTGCCATGTATGTGAAACCTGCCTTGGCAGTAGAGGTCTCACAGCATTCTCCACCGTATTGACATGGATTACGATTACTTAAAAGATTTTAAAGACCGTTGAGCCATAGGACAGTTGAGCCATAGAACCTTTGAAGATCATTCAGTCTGACCCCCTGCCATGGGCAGGGTCAGTTTCCATTAGACCAGCTTGCTCAAAGCCCCATCCAACCTGACTTTGGACACTTCCAGAGATGGGGCTACTTCTCTGTACAATTGTTCCAGTGTCTCACTACCCTCGTTGTAAAAAAAACTTCTTCTGTCCAATCTAAATCTACCTTCTTTTATTTTAAAACCGTTGCCCCTTGTCCTATCACTGCAGGCCCTGGTAAAAAGTCTCTCTCTCTGTATTTCATTTAAGCTCCATTGATATACTGAAAAGCCGCAATAACGTTTCCCCAGAGCCTTCTTCTCTTCTCCAGGCTGAACAACCCCAATGCTCTCAGCCTTTTTTCAGAGGAGAAGTGCTCCAGCCCACTAACCATTTTCATGGTCCTCCTCTGAACCTGCTTAATCAGATCCATGTCTTTCTTGCACTGGGGACCCCAGAACAGATATATTGCTCCAGGCACATCAAGACTGGCAGCCCCTGAAGATGCTTAACTATGTGTGTGCTCCTCTTCCCTCAGAAAGGAACTCCACTTGGCAGTTCAGTTTGTAGGCCAACCCTTCTAGGTCCATACTGTGAGCCTCTGACAAATCAGGGTTTAGCTGGTGTATCTGGTTACATGGGAACATAATTTCAGCTCTAACAGTGTGACAGCAGGGCCAGCTCCAGTCAGGATCCATATCGAGCGGTACGGCTGTCTATGTGCTGAGGGCCATTATGGGCTGGAGTCAATGTCACTGAACAGGCTTGGAGAATGGAAGCAGCATCATCCCCATTTTAGGTCTTAGTAGCAGTTATTTGAAGGATCACGCACTCAATCTGAATCAAGGCTGGGAGCTGAATTAAAGTCTCAAGGCCCATTCAGCTGTCTTTAACCAAGAAATGGTAGTATTGCTGCTGTAGCTGTAAAGCCAGGAAAAGAGCTTACATGCCAAAAAGCTTGTGGTTTTCTTTTTTCCTGTTAACTCTTTGGTATATTAGTCCAAATCAATCTTGCCTTGCCTTGCCAACAACAGAATTCTTCATTCTCCAGAAGTGATCTTTTTCAAGCCTCTGTGCTTCAGCATTCCTCATATGAAGTGCTTTTCAGAAAGCAGCAATTAATGCTGGTCTAATGATTCTGTGCTCTATTTCAGCCTTGGAGATCACTGCACTAGTGATGTGGCTGAAGCAAACCCTGTGCAATTTTCATATACCTATGGGTGTAAAATGTGCTGATTTTGCGATTAAAAAAGGCAACAGCCTGCTAGAAAGCCACTGGCTAAGAATTCCAGGACAGCAGATCAAAAGGGTAAACTTTCTGAGTTTGTTCTTAAGCTTACAGGTATGTAGGCTCACCTTGGGGTTGTCCTGCAACTGCTGTATTTTTGCTTTTGTCTCATCTGTGGCCTTGCTAGCTTGCTGAAGTTTTAAGAGCATTCAAAACATTCTGATTAATACCTTTTTATATTATATCTAACCTCTGCTGTTGATGATTTCCTCATCTGATAAGAAGCAATTTCTTTAAAGAACCTTTGTACTGAAAAGACCATTTAGTCTGGATTCAAAGTTACATTGACTGAAACATGTACTCAAGTATTCTTCTTGCAGAATGGCAGGTGGGATCACTGAAAAAATCTGCTGTTTCCAAAAATGCTATGAAACACTTTTTTCCCCCTCTCTTGAGCTTTATGTAAGACGTGACTTATGTGTGGAAGTGTCATGTAAGTTATACTTCTCTGGCTGGGTGTCTATCTTATCACCATTCATGAAAGCCTGGATGGATGTATCATATATTTAATGCTGTAATATTTTCTGAGTTTAACAGAGTAAGGTGGGAATTTTAGATAAGTTATATGCTTTTAAAAGCCATGTGATCTTTTAAGATCTTGAACTTTAGCAAGAAAACATTTTTTAAAAACCCAACACTGTTTGTTTTTCATATGGAAACACATCCATAAATTTTAACTCTGTGCACTGTAAAGTACAATTTAAATTTAGACTTCTTTTCATACTAAAAATAAATTTGCTGCATTACATTAGATCTAAAAAATATCTTTTACACACTTTTGTAGTTCTGCAAAACTGTCTGCTGGTTGTTTCTTAGCTAGAATATTGGTAGTTTGGCTTAATTCTTCATCCTTAATTTCATCACGTGACAGAATATTGCTGACTCTGCAACACTAACACCTTTAGCGAACATTGATCTAAAAAAGCCAAAGGAAGATAGATAGTGTCTTTCCTGTATTTGTATTTGTATGTCTTTTCTTGTATTTGCCTTTCTACATGCTTTAGCCATGAAGAGGCAAATATCAATGAATTTTAAAGAAATTGTTGTTTAAAGTTTGTAATTTCAGCATAGTGGAATTTAATTTGTTTTTGAGATGCATTGTTGCTTTATGACAGAGGACCAAGTATAGAAAACTTCAGCCTCTAGATGTTAAGTGTCTTATCTCTTGACTTCATCAAAGATCCTCCTGTAATATTTGTAGAGAAGAGGAAGCCTTCTGTCACCTCAGAAGACAACTCCTATCACCTTGCCTTGTTCTTCTGGCTGTACAGGCAGCCCAAAAAGCAAGTCACACTTGGTACATAACATAGGCAGCTGCAACTAGTGGGGTGAACTCCAGCCCAAATATCCTGTAGGCTGCTAAAGGCCCAGATCTTCCGAATGTCCAAGAGAGCTGACGATATGTATCTCCTATCTTAAAGAACATGGCATAATGGCAGATTTTTAGTTAATCACTGGGAAGTCTGCACAGATATGTTACCTTTTTTGGACATTTTTTGCATCTGTTACTGCATATAAATCAGTTCTTCTGAAGTGATTCCACATGTGGCTATACTCCATTTTAAATCTCTTAGTGTATGCTTATATGGCAGTTTGATCCAGAAGGGACTTTCCCCTTCCTGTTCAAGTTCAGTTGCCTCTTACAATGGTTATGCCTTACCTTTTGCTATTAGGGGATAGAAACAAACTTACCTTTTTGTGCTCTCTTTTAAGCTATTCTGAGTACTAGTTGCCTCTTCATTTTTTATGAACACTGGAAGAATGTTTAATGAAATGGTTGTATATCATACACGCTTTAATGGAAACTTGAGACAATTCTTCTCAGCTTTCCTTAACATTCTGTCCTTAAAGGCCAGATGTTGAAAAGGTTTCAGAAATGTATCTGCCATGCTCAGAATCTAAGAGCTTGCACACAATCAATTTTATACACACGAGCAGTTTGCAAAAAGACTACTGGCAGCTGCTTGTAGGACTCATGCTCTGGCCAGGATTTTTTCTGCTTTAGGGAGATTAGATTTGGGGAGTAAATTAAAGCACCAGATTAGGAGTTTGCTCAGACTACGCTTCCAGCACCATCAGTCAATGATCTGAGTGCTCATCAGGAGGTGTCCATTTTTCTTCATTGCTTACATACACAGCTTCAGAAAATTAGATGTCTGGATACCTGAATTTAGGTGGGATAAATTAGATACCTGCATTAAACTGGTAGTGGTAAAGTGAAAATGTTACGGCTTACCTAATGAATGTTCAAGCAGTGCAAGCACAGGATGAAATCTAGGGTCAGACTTAATCACTAATGACTCTACCTAACGAACAGCAGGAGCACTGAGATAGCACCACATTTTCTCCTATGTTACTTTGCTCTCGTTCATCCCTTTCTTTCTGCACAAGGAGTGAGGCTGCTTTAATTAGCCTTAGATGGAAACAGACCAAGGGATGGCTATTTGGGCCCTTCCGTCACCAGCCTATGCAGAGTCGAATAAAAGGATAGCGAGGGCATGCAGATACTCAAGAAAAGAGCCATCCTCTTTCCATTTTAACTCCCTTACAAAAATAAATTATTTGTTTCACTGAAAAAATGCCTTATAGTGGTGCCTTATTTCCTTTCTCTGATGGAGAGGATTTTGCTGAATTACTATGAGTTTGATCTTCGTCATCTGTAGCTATTTTTGGGACCGTATGAGAGGTGGAGGTGTCAATACCTTCAGATATCTCTCCTGAGTAAAAATGCAATAATAATCATCATTCAAAGAGAAATGTAATCCAGAGATTTTTGTAGCCAAGCAGACCTCTTAGTCTGGATACACTCTTTCCCAAAGTGTAATTTAGTTCAGTCCTAGTATGTAATTCATTAGCAAACAACCATTTTTTAGACTCTGTTATTTACCGTATGCTTGCTTTTAGTGCATGAAATTTGATGGCTGAAGCCTGAACTGACTTCAGACTATGCAGCCCCTGATTTTTTCAGTTGCTAATTCCCACTGTGTTTTTCAAATTGTGCACTCTTCGTTTTAATAGTCAGATAATTTTACTCCCATTTACTTTTTTATTATGGTGTTTCAGGTGAAGAAGTTTGAAGAAAGATGGCTTTTCTTTTTCTGGCGTGGTCTGCATTTTATGTCTCCGTCAAGTGCTTTTCTAAAGCTGTTTTTCCCAGACTGTGTGTTTTGCATGGGTGGGACAGTGGGTTATTGTTAGCCTGTTAGACACAACTCGGTTTGAATACCCTTCAGTAGTTTGTGAGGCAAGTCAGCTCTATTTGCATTTGTTCCAGTCACAAAGGTTTATAGGTCAGCAAAGGCTGGCTGGAAAAATTCAACATGCCAATGCACTATTCTTCTATGGTTGTCAGGAATTCAAACGTGCTGGTTTTTATATTTCTTCTTGGTCATGAATATATGATAGCACAGTCTGAAGTCGCTTTGTTTCTTTGGAGCTTGGTACCAGCTGGGACTAAGATGGAGGACGTGACTTGATGCCAGCTTTCCCCCCCCTCTTATGCCCATTCTAATCAGCAGCAAATCAAATGTCAGTACATCTGGAGGCAGTGAGAGGGCAGTGCTCACCAGTGCACTGTATTGCTGTTATTTTTTTCTCTTCTATGAAAAAGAGTCCAGCTGAATAAAAGATGACATTTGTCCTTACATAGAAAACGTTGCATTAGCTTAATCTCCCATCCAGTTCAGGCTTGGGCTTTTTTTTCTGTTTTTATTCAGATACATTTGGGTTACATCCTGAAATGTTTCTTGCTTAGCTACATGCAAAGACTATGTGGAGATCTTCATTTATGCATGGACTGACAAAGGATAGTCATCTTTTAGAATTCAAGATTTCAGAAGCCATCCATATAGCTTCAATGGTCACATATGCATTTATCTAATGAAAACAATCTTGGGATATCTCCAATAACCTGGTCTTTTGATAACTTGCATGCAAAGCTTAAAAATATGTATAAAAAAGAATGTCTTCCCCAAGGAAAGCATTTCGTTAGCTTTGTTTTTAATCTTTCAGTTTTAGAAGAGGTTTGACCTCTTGCAGTTCTTAAAATGAAATATAGGATTTAGCCACTGTAATTTGATTCCTTCCAAACTGCATTTTGAATTTTAAATGGTGTCTCTGAATACATTGTGAGGGATACTATTGCAGGTTTGTTAGGAGCTGACATCTCATTTCCAGGATAACTTATTGTAGCCCCATTACTCTAAAACCAGTAAGCCCTTCTTGAGTTTGATTTATTTAAAACTCAGTTATAAAAATTATTGTCTAGTTGTGTCTTGAGTTCTGAGATTTTTCTTATAGCAGTGATAAAATATGCCAGATCTCCTTTTGGTATGCTCATTGAAATGCAAACTGTGACCTTTCTTGGTCTGTTTTAAAGAGACTTTCTGCAAAATATGGACTGTTTTGAGCAAAAGGCAACATAGGCAAGAAGGGTTGCATCTGTAAACTAAAGAGGCAGCAGCTAAGCCTCATACTGATGCCTCCATTTGAAGCAGACAGGGAGACCCGTTTACTCCTGAATGCACAATTCGCTGCCAAGTTGGCACCATCTTTCATGTTTATAGATTTAAATTCAGCACATGGCTTTAACTCTTCAGCTGCACTAGCTGCAAACAATTAGCCCAAAACAAATGCTTAGGTATAATCAGTTCATTGTCTTACCCATGCCAAGTTGCATCTGACCCTTTAGAAATACAGTTGAGAACGTTATTTTAAAATGCCGTATTGGCGAAGACACATGTAAGTAGCAAAAGCATGTTTTAAAGGGAAATGTTTTCAATATTAAACCTTACTGTGAAAAAGTGTCTCATAAAATAAACTTTTTAAAAATCATGTAATGTATTAATGGGAAAATACAGTGTTTATCAAATGAATAATTGAAAAAGATTCCATAGTTAGAATAATATTAATGACCACCAAAACACTGTTGTTTATGAACCTCCATTCTTAGCCTACACAGCTACTAATCTGGTGCAAACAACATAAAATTGTCAGTAGTTGGAAACTCATCTGTGAAGAACATTTCATAATTATTTTTTTTAACTCTTAAAAAAAATCAGTTCTGTCACAAGATTGCTTTAGTAAATAAATATTTCAGTCAGTTTTTTACTGTTTTACTAGGCAAAATATTTTACCACACATAGAAATTGTTTTTTTAAACACAACCATGATTAATGTATTAAGAATGTTTTCAGCAATTAGATACATATTGCTTCATGGCTTTAATATTTAGTAAAGGAGTAATAAGAACCTAGCTGTGTATGTAGCCATGCTCTGAAATAAAATTTGAACTGTCTCTTAAAAATGGACAAATAAACATTTAATACAGTGATGTGGGTGACTAACATCCATGCTGTGAAAGCTTAGGCTGAATCCCATCAACTCCGGTCACTGCTAAGGTTTGGGTGTGGACAAAGGAACAAGTAAATGCAATTCTGATGTTTTTATCTGCAGCACTTTATCCTGAGCAACCATTTTTTCTAACTTGCTTGTATGCTTCGTACAGTGATTTTTGTTTTGTTTGTTACTACACTTACCTGTTTTTCCCAACAATTTGCAAGACATAAAGCACTTGGCATGTGACACGACAGTTCTTTAATTCACTAATTATTTCATTTAGCGTTTAATTCTGGATGCATGCAAGTACTGACACATCTCTAAAGCATTCAGTGTAATCAAAAGGTAATTTGATAAGTTAGAGAGCATGTCTGCACAGTCATATATCCTTTCTGTGGTTTCAAATATTTTTGTAATCATGGATGCAGTTGTGCACATGGGAAGCTCCTTGTAGCTTCCTCTGAAAACAGGCAGAGATCAACAAAACATTTAGACTACATTAAAAACATGTGAATATATTCTGATTTTAGATTAAGAAAAAATTATCTATTTTTTTCTCTCATATTTTTCTCTCAAATCCTGCTGAGTGTATTGGTACAGTACACACTTCCAGAGTAGTTTTATTTTTGGCAGTTATTTTACTCTTGAAACTCAGTAATTCTTTCACAGTGCATCAGATTTATCAAATTAATAATTTCTTGGCATTATTATTTTAATTCAGGGGTGTGTGTGTATACATACATATGTGCTTTTTTGTTGTTTCTGGAATTTTAAAGCAGGCGAGAAGCTCACAGACCTGAATAGTTTTACATTCTGTAATGGTTCATTCTCTGTAGAATAGAGATTTATTTTTATAAAAAACCACACTGCTTTCTGGCCTACTGTGAAAGATACTATGCCTCTACAAACAATAAAGTAGGAAAAACAACTGTTACATTAGTTCATGCTTTTGTTCGGCGGGTTTCATCAGCTCCTAAACCTCTTGGATTACTCATAAGTGAAAGCAAAAGTTGCAAGCACAGTTTAAATATGATTGAACATCCTGGACTGCAATGGATTCTTTGATGGTTGCAGCCCTGAACAGTAAGAGGGAATTTTTTTGTTTGTTTGTTTTTATGGAAGTGACTGTGAATAGGGGAGAGAAAAGACAGAAATAGCTTCATGACATTTCTGTGCCACAGAAAAGGAGTAAGAAGACTACTACTATTGCAATAATTTTAAATGAAGACAAATCCTTTAATTAGGTGTGTACAGTGTGAGGACATTTGTAAAGATTCCATAATTAAGGTTGCTGTGAGCTTTCAGTTTTCCAGAGAGAAAAATATTAAAATCTTAGTAAATCAACATTTGAGAATTGCTTTATTTTAAGGTGGGAAAAGAAGAGGAAATGCGTTTTTTTTATCTGGTTCTTTGGTTTTCTTCTACTTGTTTTATTTTTTTTCTTTTCTTGTTTGTTTGGGGTTTTTTTGACACTGATATTCTCGCCAAGAATCTCTCACCTTGTGTTTTTTCCCTCCTGTTAGCTCTGTAGTGGGATTGAAGGCTGCATTCATACTCCAGAGCTATGCATACCCTTGCTTTGAAGAGGTAGGATGCTTCTGATATTTTATCATTAGAACAAATGGCTATTTTCCTCATTGTCTCATTATGCAATTTATAGACATACAGAAAAACCAGTGAACATGACACGTATTTACATGCCCTGCTACTGCCAACAGCCTACTGAGCTTCATTTTCTCCAGGCATGTTACCCTGTCTCAGGAGAGGCCCTCATCCCCACCACAGCTTGTCCTCCTTCCTCAGCTGTGTAGGCAACCCCTCCCCAGCTTCCCTATGGAGCTGTGACAGCCTGTCATTGTCTACCTCTCTGGATATTACAGTTGCAATTTGCTCACATGGATGCTGACTGATCCCTGTTTTCTTTGTGTTTCCTGCCCAACTCAAGTCCCGGTCATCACCAGGAGCAAGAGTCTGCAAAGGCTGGTCGTTGCTTGAATTTTTCTGCAGTGGATGGCAGAGGAATTAATGGCAGATTTTAGCTGTCAATTCTTAGCAGAATTCTCAGAAAATCTCATCCCCTCCATTCACCTCCTGATATGACTAAGGCACAGTGTGAAACTTCAAGAACAAATTCAGTTCACAAACAGAGCTTGGATCCCTGCAAAGGAGACATACTCTCCTCCTGTCAAATCTTAGAAAGATCATAAAAAAACTCTTGCTTTGATTAACTTTATGTAACCTCTTACATATCCTGCTTTGGGACACACTGCAAGTAATCTTCTTCACTCATACTGGGAAAATTATGTTGAATAAGCAAGGAACGTGCCTAAAGTTAATCAAGATTCTAGTTTTAATGGGGACCATTTTTATAGGAAAAGTTATGGTTATGCTTTCTCTGCATGTGGGCCTTTGCACAAAAAAGTACTGTACAGCTAAGCATAGTTTTACTCCTTGTCTTACCCTCATGCTATTATTTTATCTTAGTATTTTTTCATTGATCTATTAAAATAGGAAATACTTCTGGACACTTGCTCTCATTGAATTCAAATGCTCAAGAAAGTGGATTCTGCTTTTACTTTTTTGCAATTAAAGTTTTTAAGAACATTATCAATTACATTAAAAATGGAATTCTTTTTAGGAGAATTAATCTATATTTTTAGCAATGCAAAGCCTAATTTTTTGTAGAATTTTTCATAGTATTTTACTGTTTGGTGCATGTCTGCATGGCCCACTTGCATAATGAAATGCAGCCTCTAAGTAGATAGGGTACTCTACACAACTCAACAGGAATTTAAATATATTTAATTTTATTAAATATATTTAATTACATTAAAGCAATAATCATTGCACTGCTTGATCGTCCTTTTTTATTTCTGCTACACACAGCATAAGTTTAAGGATATTTATTGTGTAGACACAAGTAATTAAATCCAAGGGTTCTTTGAGGAATTGGTGTGGAGAAGTCTCCTTTTATTACCCATATGTGAGACCTCCATTTGTTTTTACATTTTGATGAATCACAGAATTGTCATGGTTAGAAAGGACTCTAAGATCCTAACTCCCACTGTCAACACAAAAAACCCCAAACGAACAAACAAACAAAACAAACAAAAAAACCCACAAAAAACCCCACAACCTCGGCCACCAGAGCGTGCCCTGAAATGACACATCTACACATTTCTTGAATACCTCCAAGGATGGTGACTCAAGCACCACCCTGGGCAGGCTGTTCCAGAGCCTGACCACTATTGCAGTATAGAAACTCCTCTTAATATCTAATCTAAACCTCCCCTGCTGCAACTTCAGGCCATTTCCTCTGGTTCTGTTGTTATTTACCTGGGAGAAGAGGCCAACACCCACCTCCCTGCAAGCTCCTTTCAGGTAGTTGTAGAGGGCAATGAGGTCTCCCCTCAGCCTTCTCTTCTCCAGACTAAACATCCCTAGTTCCGTCAGCCACTCCTCGTATGACTTGTTCTCTAGACCCTTCACCAGCTTGGTAGCTCTCCTCTGGGCACGCTCCAGCACCTCAGGGTCCTTCTTAAAGTGAGGGGTCCAGAACTGAACACAGCACTCGAGATGCAGCCTCACCAATGAAGTGCAAGTCTAAAGCATATACAATAACAGTTAACTTTAAAAAAGGACATCTTGAATTACTTAGCCATGACAAAGGTAGCGAAAAAATGTGTTGTATACCAAACAACAAAGAAAACAAAGTTAAATATAATTACTTTTAATTGTGGAAATGGTCCTTTTGTCCCAGTGCACTGTTCTGTGGACACTCAGATCTGAATGGGGACAGGACTGTGTTCAAGAGCTGGAAGCCACTGAGCAGTGGATGGGGTGGTGTACCAGAGGCTTAGTCAATGGTAAGGCCTGGAGGAGAACCCAGAGTAGAGAAGTGGTGAGGCAGAGGAGAAAAATGGTTGCTTTCCTTTTATAAAGGTTTACAAAGGTGTACATCATCCTGATCTCTCCTTGTCCTTCCCACTGTCATCACATTAATAAGAGCTTCAAAACTTCTACCTAGTCTGTGAGAAGGTGCAAGTGCAGACTGAGAATGAGTAAATAAAAATGTGGTGTTGAACTAGGCTGAAAAGTCAGGGAGGGCACTGCCAGCCACAGAAATATTTTTTTTTTTTCTTACAAAAGGAGGAATTTGCACTTGTTGCATTTAGCAGACTTGTATTTGCCAGACATGAAGCTGAAGTAGGTATTGTATATAGTACATCTGGGATTTTGTTTGACATAAGCAAAGGATTTTCACTTCACAGGGAATGTTGGCTTGGAATGTGGCCAGTTCTGACCATTTTGTGTAAATTTTGGGTGTCCGTGAAAAGGAAGATGCAAGGCTTGGTTGGGACTCCTTCTGGCATGGCTCGCAAGGAGTGCTTTTCTTCCCTTGGTGGGGTTAGCTCTAGCTATCTGCTTCTTTAAATTTGGAGGGGCTATTTAGAGATTAATTGCCATTAAAGATTAATAATGCATTTTAATTACTTTAATTGTGGTGAGTCTAATTCTGCAGCCGTTGTCTTTCCATGTATGCGTGCATTGCTAGAAAATTTTAATTTGCAGGAGAGAGATAGGTGAACTAAACAGTTTACTCTCAAAGGCATTTTATAATGCTTCACCTAAAAAAGTCTATTTCTAAGCAAAGCAAAAATGAACAAAAAAGCTCAGAACTAAATGTTGTTAGCACTTTTCTGTTGAACATGATTTTTTATGTATAAATGATATAACCTTCCAGGTATATGTATTGGTGTTATAACCACACATGGTTTTATTGTGTACTGTCCTGTCTAACAGTATGGCGATACCAACTGGATAAACTGCTTTTCATGCATTTTTAGCATTAATCCAGCTCTTACCTGACTTTCTCTAAATTTTCTGTTACCTCAGAAAGGCAGATACCTAACAGAAAAATCAGTATCTACCACAAATATGTTTTATTACCTAAACAAAGTAGGTACTTAAATAAAGAATTATAGTAGTTACAGTATTTAGTCTCAGATCAGTGGCACAGTTTTAGGGTCCAATAATTTGGCAGAATTGAAACAGGGCATTTTATTCCTCAAGTGGTGCTCACTTGAGTGCAAATTACGACTTCAAGACTATAAAAGTCTACAGATATCAGACTTTGGAAAATTGTAGCATTCCATTGTGTAAGAAACATTTAAAATATTTTCAGGGCATTTAACACTTACTAGCACTCTGATCTTTGCACAGCAGAACTTTTGTAAACTATAGTAACTGATTTAAAAATGCAGATACTGAAGTACTGCACAGTAAAAATGCCAAATGACCCTAATGGATTCTTAAAATAGTTTTCTTTCTGCAGATTAGTAAGATACAATTTTGTTAGTTTGTATCAGCATTTCTGTCAGCATTACATGACTCCTATAAGAAGATTCATATCTATAACTTTGGTTACACCACAAATGTCTTGTAGTTAAATACACAGTGGAAGTATCTGAACTATTACCAGTATAACTTCCACTGATAGTCAGTGAGGGCCAGTTGCCTGCTGCCCCCCCAGTTACACACCTGAAATTCCTCTGTTTGATGTGCATTCCTGGTGAATTTCTTAGACGAAAACTGTAAGGACTGTTTCTGCAATGAAGTTCTTTGCCTTTCTCTACTGCACAGCATTTTAATTTGACGCGGTTTCTGATTGCAGGAAAATGCTGTGTAATTGTACAGCATCAGCTGATGATAGATGCTATCACACTTCACTCTAGCATGTCAGATGTCCAAATATTTGCCTGAGTAACATTGTTAAAGATTCTACTGTTATCGTGGTTTATTCGTTTCTTGAAAGGATTTTAAACAGAAAAATGAATTCACTTACTAACTGCTAACACATTCTCTGAGTGCTTCTGAATAGCTGCTGGCTACTGTCTTTGCATATAATAACATATTGGAGTTCAAACAAAATCACCAACGACTGTATAGGAAATGTTCATGCTATAAATCTTTAAGGATTTATGAAGGTAATCTTTATAGAAGTGGGCTGGACCCTGTTGATACAGAGGCCTTTGCAGCCTTCTAAAGGCAGAAGAGGCTACAGTGTGTCATTTTCTAGACAATACAAACAATAAAGTATCCTTCGGCACTTCAAAATTGGTAAATCAACCCCTGAGTGAAAAGTTATAAATATAATGGTAGGCTCATAGCCTTCTGATGTGCCTTAAAACTTCTGTATCTTAGCTAATTTCTGCCTTCCAACTAGTAGAGTTTAGGGCCATCTCAGGAGGGACTATTCTGCTGTAAAATTATGGAAATAGACACCATAGATAAGCTGTAACCTAAACAAGACATAACACCTGTTAAGATAGTGGTGACGGTATTTGAACAGAAGGACCAGGATATAAGTTTACTTTAGTTCCATAGTTTTGCGTGCATCGGAGAGCAAAGAGAGTGGGTCTCAATTGACCAAAAAGTGAGAGGGGAGGAAAGCTTGATTAGCAGCCAGGTAGTCTAGGAGAAATGTTCCTGCTCATTGCAGAGGGGTTGGACTAGATGACCTTTAAAGGTCCCTTCCAACCCAAACCATTCTATGATTCTAAAAGTAGACTTTTCCAGAGCAGGCATCATATAACATAATTATGAGATTAAAGCATTTTAAACAGACAGTCTAGTTCTTCTGGCTGAAGATGCTCTTAGGCAAGGCCTCCTGAGCTGTAATGGTCCTGAGGATGTGGGGAAAGCTGGTGATTCAGGGTAGGTCTTCTACATAGCGTATTTATAGGCAGAAGTTGGAGGTATTTGCAGGTTCAGCACAGTAACTTCCCCATGTGAAATATTGTTACTTATTTATGTTTGATGGCATAATGATTTTTTTCACAAACATTCTGTAACTTGGAAAATACAGTGGTATCTTTCAAAAGCAATTTCTGTCCCTTTATAAAAACTTATATTCAGCTCTTAAAGATAAGGAAATATTCTAATACAGGGAGGAAAATACTGTACTGCATTTTCCTTTCTAAATAATAGATGAACACTTATAGATCAACAGCCCCTCCCATTAGTTAAATAATAAATAGAGCTGCATGAGTTTTCCTTCAAGTGAAATGTTCTTAATTGCTCCTGATAATGCCAAGCAAACTCAGTTGTTGTGGTGATGGTTGCAAATCTCAACATTGATATCACTTAACCTCACACAATCAATGTAAGAGGGGGTGTTATTTGCTCAACTGTGCAGAAAGTGCCATACGTCATGGTCTCCTGATCACTTTTGACTTAAATTTTATAAAGAAAAGACTCCATATTTGGGGGGAGCATTCTTTGATGAGCTGCGTGGTTTTTAACTCTTCTCCCCCTCCTCCCCTATTTTTGCTTGTATTTACCAATATTTGGATACCCTAAGGGTGAAATAACAACAGATTATACTAAATCATAACATAGAGCTCAGGAATTAAAAGGAGGCCTGAAGTCAGCGATACTACTTTATTTTCATATTGTGTTGCTGGACTGTGATCTTATTTTAACAACAGCATTTTCATTTGTTTACCTCTTAGTCTTTCTCTCATCCCCATTTTGCTTGCGCAAAATGATTGAATCTGGATGATCACACAGCCCTTAGTTACATCCCTAATTCAGTCTTGTCACCATTAATCAAAAGTGTTGTCCCTGGTATTTACTAATGGGAGCATGAAAAATGCAAAACAGCTGCATTAACACAGACAAATAAATACAATAAATTGAATCTATGTATAAACATAAACCAAACTGGACACGTATCTGTCCATCAGAGCAAAGGCAGTTGTGCCCCTCTGCCCTGTTATGTCCAGTTGGCACTAAATATGTTCTGAGAAAACAAGAGGAAAGGTGGCTAGCTGTCTGTGAAGTTGAGTGTATTGCTCAACAAGCATGCAGGTAGGTAGCACTGGATGACCATGTTCTTGATCACACAGACATAATTACTGAGAATTTATGGGCAAGTTTTCTAGTTTGCTCTACACCCATGCATTTAAGTCCCTGATCTAGGACATAGAGGTCTTCTACCTTTGTCCACCTTTACCAAAGGTGGTAAAGCCACAGCAATGATTGTGCTTTCTAATATCTATGTGAACAGCCTTTACATGAGTCTTACTTTGAGAACTTACGGGTTGCTTTCTTTGCACAATGGCAATCCATTTTTTCCTTCCCCTTTTCACCCCTGCACTGTACTCCCCAGACACAGGGTTCTAGTCCCATGGGCAGCTGTTAGTGCACCCTGGGAGTGAGCATGAACTGCAATACATCTCCAGCCTTTCCCTGCACTATATTTCTTCTCATTAATATCTACATTCCTTTAAGTTTTCCAAAGCTTACTCTGCCATATCAGCACCCTAAAATTAAGACGGGATCTGAAGTACTCCTGTAGTGTTAGTTAGCATTAATAGTAAATTCTGGGGAGCAGGTAACAGATAATTAATAGCAACCAAACCTATTATTTTTCAAAAAGTGACCGGAAGTTGAAAAGCTCTGTAATGTACTGCACTTTGCAGTTCACCACTCTTAGTCATACCACTCTCTTTGCCAGGTTTTTTTTATAAATAGCGACACAGTCAGAAAATGTTTAACCCACAATTTACCCACATTTTTTCATTAAAAAGTTCCCTTTCTCTTGCACAAAGTCTGTTTAAGTGCTCAAATGCTTATGACGGAGCTTGAATCTAGGTATTAGCCAGAGATGACTTAGAAACAAGTATGAGCCTGCATTCCTGAACCACATGCTCTGCTCTTCCACACTAGATGACTAATCTGAATGACATCTCAAGCCCAGATACTGTCTTTCTCCAGCAGGGTAACCAAACTACATCAAACCTACCTTCACAGTGATATTTGCCTGCTACCTTGTCTTTGCATAGCCCAGATCCTCGGCTGTTGTGTTTCTAGTTGAGTTGCAGGTGTTTATGGCAGGCAAGCAAGGGATCTCCTCTGAATTCTGGAAAGAGAAGAGTGGGGAAGATGTAGTTTGCTTCATATGGGTTCTACTTTCTCATTTTAGAAGCCTTTCCCTTTGCAGCTGAAACAAGTGTTTCATTGTGTCTGAGTCCTTTCAAGTTCTAAGGAGTAAGGCCACTGTTCGGAGAGGAAAAGGGAGCCACAGTTCTGTGAGAGTTATATATATTTGCTTTGTATTCTGTTCACAACCTTCGATATTCTTCTGAGCCTCGGCAGATAAATAGTCTGTGTGGTGTCCTCTGAGGTTAGCTAGTTCTGGCTGAGTGTTTGAGCTGTTTTGGCAGGAGGCGGCCTCACGGAGAGCTCGTGCCAGCACCTCTCTCTCCTCTGCTAGGAAGCCTGAGCTTTCACACCCCCACTCCCTGGCACTGGAGTGGCGTGGCTGAGGGAAAGAAGTGATTTCTCAAGTGCTGCTTAAGCCATCTAGCTCACTTCAGGTGAAAGAAAACATCTTAAACAACATCCATACACCATGCGGTAGCTAGTACTGGTGAGAGAGAGAATCCCAGTGAGGCTTACAGTAGAGGAGGAAGCTATATGAAACTCCCACGTGAGTCATACAGTCATAATCTACATGAGGCTTTTTAATGCATTTTACTGGGGAGGGTGCTGAGGGGGAAATGGAAAATGTTTTAGGGTAGGGTGGGTTTTTTTTTCAAATTTCTTTCTGCCTGTTTTTTCACCATGTATAGCTTCCCACCTTTTTGTAATAAAGTGTACATGAAGAGCAGATCAGATGAAGAAGTGATTACACCCTGTTGTAATGTCTAAAATATGCTTATTCAGCTAAACATGTTTTGAAATACTGGCAAAAAAAAAGCAGCCTGCTAAGTTCAGGCTGGAAGCAGTTTACATAGTTTCTAAGACTATTTCCTCTACTGTTCAATATATCAAGAACTCATAGGGCTGCAGGAACCAGTATTTTTCTGCCTCTAAAATATATCTCAAGAACAAAAGCTATTGTTTCAAAGTAACATGAACTTGCTCCCCATCTACATGTATAAAGAGTAAGTGACCAATAGCTGAATTATTTTTTGTAAATAAACCTCACCCATGGGGATCTTTTTTATCTTAAGTTTTTCCATTTAAAAAATGCTGAACTCAATACTGTGAGTATGAGAATACAAAATACAAGCACCAAGCTAAGGTTTTGGGGTTTTTTTAATTATTATTTTCTGCAGTTATCAATGTAAGAAAACAAACTTCTAAATAATTTTATATTTAAAACATTTTTATTGCAGAAAAGTCATATTGTGATTTTCCATTAAAAAAAATAATCATTCACTAATTCAGTCAGAATTTGGGGGAGAAATTTCATAGTAATCTATGATATGTATTTTCTAAAAGGAAAATGTTTGCTTTAGTCAAGAAGGTGCTAAAGCTAGAGTGATTTTTGTAATTAATACCTAATTGTAGCTGCTGTTAACTACTCTGAACTGCAGAGGAATACCCTTAAAATATCATTTCTTCAACTAAAGATTGAGATTGTATATTACAAATATGTAAGATGGCTTTTTTATTTATTTTATAGAAAGGGCTGTTGCCCTTAAGGCTTGGGAGTCAGTGTCTTTGTCTTTGCTCCGCATTCAACACAGTCCCTGCCAAAGTTACAGTCCTTGTACACTGCTGCAATGGAAATATTCAGTAATTCTGATAACTTCTACCTGCTCAGTATACTCAAGTTTCCTTTAAATGATGAGGGAAATAACTTAGTAGAGTTTGTAAGTGGGGAGTGGTGTTGTATCTTAAGTGAACAGAAAGTACTGGCTAGAAAACTTCAGCTTTTTAAAATAATTGCCCTGGTCTTTCCCAAATAATGGCAATTTTCTGTTTATTCTCTGCTAATTGCATGTACAGACAGATTCAGGCAAAACATCTGTGGTGGCTCTAAATAGGAGAATTTCCTACAAAGCAGTCAAGTTCCAGATGAGTTTTGTCCTGTTTCAGTCTCCCTTCCACTCTGAGATTTTAATCCCGGTTAACATCTTTCTACAGAAACAATGCACCATTTCATAGGTTCTGCCCATGGTCAAATAATACATGGATCTATGAAAGCTGTGCAGCTTTCTGCTATGAAGTACAAGCTGAACACAAATCAGCATGTCTTCTATTATTTTTGCTCAGTGAAGAAAAAAAATCCCTCATATTTTGTAGCTTTAAATCTTGATATTATAAAATCTGAAGCTGGGTAAGACATTTTTGGTTATGCTGTGTGATGGTTGGTATGTTTCCTCAGACTGCACTGTGAAAAAATCCATATTTGTCATTAATCTTCATTCAATGAGATTTCATCACAGATAATTCTAAGTAGCTTTAGGTAGAATGGTGGTTTTTGGATTAAAGATAATACATCTTAAAAGAGCGAGGTGGAAATATAAAAGCAAATCTAGAGAAGCCAATAAGGCATGAATCATTCAATAAAATAAGATCTAATGGTGGAAGTGTATTATGGTAGAGTTAAAGTAATCTTTGATGTTTGGTGGGTTTTTTCATCACCTGTTAGGTTTTGTATATAAATTCAGGAAGTTACAGCTCCTGGGAAGAGATTCTGATTTGCTAGATGTCTGTCTGCATGTGAGAGCTTTAGTCACAAGTATATTTAGATTGGGAGCAGACCAATACAGATTTATTTTACAAAACACAAAATACTAGGAGACCCATACAAGCTTGTGCTTGAATTTCTGACAGATGTATCTGTGTATAAAAACAAGCAGGCACAATGTGCTTGGCCACTTTTTCAAATGTCAGAATAATCTTAAAGATGCAATTGAATTAACATAGATTTCACTACTCCACCCCATTTTTCATTATTTACTTTGTTTTAAAATAATTTAAAAATTGATCTATTTAAAATAAAAACATGTGGAAGGTATATTTTAGTGTCAGGATGCATAGTTATATGAAAGTAACTAATGACACATGACAAAATGCATAAACATTGCTTGTCAAGCAGTCCTATGCTAGAAGTAAATTCATAAACAAAAAGCCATGTTTTAATAACAAGAAATGTTGTGAGAAAAAGAAACAAAAGCTAGGAAATAAGTGAACACTGAACTAGATCAGTCTAAATTTCTACTTGGTTGATTTTGACTTTTAAAATTCATTGAACAGAGGACTGTTTGGGTTTTTTTTTCCCCACTTCTTCCACTTCTTTTTTACTTGAGTATCAGCCTTACTTCTCAGGAGCGTATGCCTTGTTCCAGAATATATGAGTACTGCTCTTAGATGGTTTAGATAAGAATAATAAGACTTTTATTCAGAGTATAAACCACAGTTGAGTGGTTGGGAACCACCTAACGAAGGAAGCTCCTGTACTTTCTCATCTTCTACGCACTTTTTTTCTTACTTGCCTTTTCACCTTTCAGACTTAACAGTATGCATTGTAAATATAGGAACTTTAACTCTTAGTTTTCCTACTTTCTCTTCATTCAGTCTCTTAACAGATTAATTTTTCCCTAATTACAGGAGTACAGGGATGTGATTTGTACCTTTTCTTTTAAAAGTTTTATCAGAAGTAACTGAACATTCTGTAAGAAAATGAAAGCGCTGTTTTCACATCAGGGTTGGTTGGGGTTTTTCCTTTGAAAATGTTCACACAGTAGCCAACAGTTTGGGCTGGTTTGGAGAATTTCTTCCACATAGGTCAGCTGTTCTGACCTACAGCTGCTAGGATTCCAGAATGTGATTTTAGCATAGTTTTTTATGAGTACATTTCTTGAGAAATATTATAGGAGTCCTGAGATGAGGCAAGAATTGAAAAAATATTTTGTAGGGAAGAACTTCAATTTTCATTTCCTCAGATCAGGAGAGTGCCTTCAAAATTATACTTGAGTCCATTAAAATTCTATTTAGACTATCTGAACTGTTTCTCTCCTGGAGTAATTTTTTCAACCTTAGTTAAGCTTGCCCAGAGAAAGGCTGTTTTCAGGTTACAGCACTGTACTAAGAAAAATGAATCCCAAACAGTCATCAATGCATCATTGACAAGATGCTAGTCCGTGTATTGGAAACCACATTACTAACATTTTGCCCATTATCCTCATAGTCTGGGGGTAATTTGTGTTAGCATACCTTCCAGCAACTGTTTGCTGCATCACTAAAGCATAATGTGTTGCCTGTTGGAAACTGCCATCTGACCACCCTTTAGTTCAAGATCTTTGCTGTTTGCATCATTGCTCTATGATGTAGAAGCTTGTTCTTCCAAAGACCAAGTCTCCCTTTTGGTGCTCAAGGTTTCCTGTTGCTATGAATAAGGTATTTATGGTTAGATTTCTTTGCACTGAGTTCTTAAAAAATCACTCACCTTGAAAAGCAATTTTCTTTTCAATTACCCTCACGTTTAACGTCACAACTCATGTTTGCTGTGATTTTTGGATTTATCCCACTTACAGTTTTGCTTCTGTAGCTAGGTTAAAACAGTACTGTAATAAGAGTGTCTCAGAGATGCCTGTAAAAGTTAACATTGGCATTCATGTTAATACAGGTTTCTTTAAGTAATGATTTTCAGCTCCAGGCACTCTTTAAAACACTTAAAATATTCAATAAAGAAGGATGAAAATTCAGAAGATGATGAACAAATTAAACAAAGTGCTACTAGAATAGTAGTAATCCAAAATTACAAGAATCTGATATCTACAGACTTTCCAGTGAGAGCACTGTGGCCTCCCTCCTGCTGCCCTGAACATGTCCTCCAACCTCTGGTAGTGTAAAAGAAATGTGCATTTTCTGTGGTCTTTCAGTCTTCCTTTTGGGAGAAATGACTAGGGAAGTTGATGATGCTTTGGCCTGGCAAGTATTTTTGGTGATCACTTGGTAATGACCACCAAAACACCTGGGTCGGTCCATGTAGACCACTGAGCAGTCATCAGTTACAGCAACTGTGAATCATAACCTATGCGTATTTTATTCCGTTCAAACACAAAAAAGGGAAGGCTCAGCAACCCATTACAGCTCCCCCTAAGGCATTACTGGTATTGCCAACTCCACAGTTCAAAACTTATGAGTTAAACCTCCCCCAAGTCTTAGTATTTACTTAAAAGAAAGATATTAAAGAGTAGAAAATTGTTCCTATAACTGATTTTATTTTATATTGTGTTCAAACACTATAATGCTAAGAAAAAAAATTTTATTAAACTGGGGTAATGGGAAACATTACATCACCTCCTAGACCACAGTAGTACTTGCATTAAAACTTTGCCTTGTAAGGGAGGAGGTGTGTGTATTTGGCAGAAATACATTAGGTCAAGCATTTTACTGTTGTTTTTTAACACAATCAAATTAAAAGTCTGTTAATTTTGGTTCTTTGTATTCTCATTTGGTTGTGAACCATGGCAAGCTTTTGCCACAGTCAACAAAATCTAGGGAAAAGGTGCTTTCAGTTTACAATGCCAATATATGCAGTACTTCATAAAGCCAAGTACCTTGAAAAGCGAGGTTCTTCATCTCTCAGTTTGGGCACCCAGAATGGATGCATTATTTATGCCAAAGTCTTATACATTCAAATGCAGGTAGTCTCTCTCCTTTAGCTCAGGGGATTTTCATGAAGATAATTGAAATGGGTCTTTGAGAAGCATTCAAGGACAACAATGGTACGAAGTGCCACAGGAGAACCTTGTAATTCAGGTAGTTTGAGAAGCATCCGGTAAATAAGACAGGGGGCTGCACATTGTTCAGTGAGGAGAATACAAAATTGAGTGGCTGCTAATATTTGCATAGTTTTGTGCAATCCATTTAGTGAAGCTGGGACCCAGCAGAAAAGATGGAATACAGGCCTGTGAGTGAGAATTTTATCACACAAGGGCTGTATACAAGAAGTGTTGCTGCACCACAGATTTTATTTGTATTTTTTTCTGTTTGATTCTGCACCCTTTAATCCTGTTTGAACAAGTTTGACCCTTGTTTTAATACAGTTTTTACACGTGTATGCATGTGTGTGTGTGTGTGAGTGCACATGCTTGTACATGTCATTTTTTGCAAGTTAGGGGCATTTAAAAGCAAATTGCATGAACAGAGATTTTATCTTGTAGCAGTCTACTAACATCCAAATGAGTCATCAGAAGGAGTGGAATATTTTGAGCTACTTGAAGCTGCTACTTGAGCCAACTGATGGCAATAAAAATACAATTCTCTTTAAAGCACCTCCATAGAAAAACAATATAGAGTTGTTGGTGATTCCCTCTTTTACTAATCTTTAGCTTCTCAGCACTGCCTCTTTTATACCTGCTTCCATTTGCTTCCCCAGACAAGAAGTCCAGTTTCTTTTTGCAAATAGTTTTAATTTCCCTGCTTAGTCTGAGAGTCTACTCCCACCTTCTGCACCCGACATGCCCCCTTTGCTCTGCCAGGCTCTGTCAATTTACTGATATCCTTCTCCCTTCTTTTTCTTCTGCTCTGGTTTGATATCTGTAGTTCTTCCATATTGAAATAAAACAACTTCCACTAGGCCGTCTGGTTGGAAGCAGGAAAAATATTAAGGGCCAAAGATGCTTGTTTCGTGGCACCTGGATCAGTGCTGGTTGAGCCTAGTTCAGCCATTACAGGGCTGAATTACATAGTTTTGGTGTAGAGCATGTGGTGGGTTTATTTGCCATCTCGTCAACCTGGACAGCTGTGAGAGAAAGCAGCATGTTTAGCGAAGGTGGCATTTTGGGGATTTTTTCCTATTAAATTCCAGCAAGTCACTAGCAAGTGTATGTGATCTGAAGTTTTCAAATGTTTACAGCCTGGCTAGAATGAAGCGGAAAAATCCACTTCCTTAACAGGCTACCTTCCTTATATCTGCTCCAAACATGGGGTTACAGTAGCTTCTCAAATAGAAGTTTTCTGTAATTTGGCAGCATGGACCAAACAATAGATGCTTCGATAGGCTCGTTCTTGGAAAGGTCTAGACCGTTTGGCTGCAGATTTTCAAATAAGTTATCCCTGAGGCACACACCTGGTGAGGGAGATTTTCAGCCAAACAGTTTAAGTTTGGCAAAGTTTTTAATCAACTGAAAATGCAGTCTTATAATAGGAGGTATCTGGCAATCATAACAGTTGGCAGTTGTGCTAGCCCCACCTATAATATTTTTGGAACACTTAATAATGTAATGAAGATTTTTAAGATAGTATTTTTTTCCATTAGAATTTCTTAAGATACAACTGTGCAGATTCCTCATACTCCTCTGAGCTACAAAAGCATAGAGAGATCACTTGAAGCAAGCTTGTGAAGTTTGGAATCACTAGCCATTTCCCATAAGCTTTACATTACTGGCAAGTCTGTAATTGAACAGGTATGTAAAAAATTAGAAAAAATACATAACTAAAATTGTTACCGACTTTCCAGTTTTAACACCCACAGTATACCTTTAATTATCTTCAAAATGTATTTTCACATGTTCTAAAAATTATTTTAGAAATTAAAGCCTTACTGACATGTTGCATCCATGTGTGTCTGACTTCTTGGTTAGCATTAGCTCTGACAATGTCATGCTACTTTAAACAAGAGAAAAGCAATAACTTTACAAGAGTGCTGATGATAAAGAGCATTTTGACATGCAACTTTCACTCATTTTAACAAAATACTTAGTATTTGTTCTTGTGGCTACACTTAGCAATCTTCGTAGGAAAGAACAGCAAGCTTTTAATTCATTTTAAACCAAGTATTTATTAACATTTTTATAGCTAAAAGATTATATCCTCCAAAGAATTCTATAGCCTCTAAAAATAAATACATACCTAAATAGTTAGGCCTGCCTTTGTAAGCCTTTATGGGCTTGGATTTGCTCAGTATACTTTTTGTTTGTTTACTTTTAGATGCCAACCCTAATGAAAAACATTTGAGTATAATAAGTTGCTCTTCATATTGCACAGCAGAATATACTTCATTCTGATAAAAATGTTCTTGATGGTGGTAATTACAGAACGATTGTGATAAATTGTCTGGTGTGACTTCAGGTATTACAAGGATAAACAGATTACACCCAGTAAAAACTTTTATAGAATGTTTGTAGCAGGAAGGAAAACACAAAAATTTGTCATCCCTGATCAGAGCACTGCTGTTTCAGCTCTCTCCGTAACCTCTGTCATGGGAGCAGCATTGTGGAGGAGAGGTTCAGAAGGGACCTGACTCAATGGGAGGGCCACCCTTATTCTTTCTCCTGATCCCCGTGTAAATCACCCCAACTCAATTCCAAGCTTTTTATGTTCCTTCCACATAGTGGGTAATAGAGTGAACCTCGCCATTGAACTCTGTTAAGTGACGCTTTTACAAATATATATTAAAATCACTTCTCTAAAATTTGTGACAGTTACTCTTTAAACAACCCCAAGTCCTTCCCCTCCCTCCGTGACAAGCAGTTACCAAATACTTCAGAGGAAACTGAGGGACTCTGCTAGACATCTATATTAGTATGTAGATGGGGAAAATGCCTTTCTAATACCAAGCATCTAGTGGATGGTATTAGGGTCCTAAAACAGAGGCCCTATACATGTATTTGTTTCATTTTGCAGTCTCTCCTTTCTGCCCTAGCTCAGAATATTATTAATTAATATGCTGAATAATACCATGGGATTACAGCTCCTCAGGACAAACTTGGTACTAGGTTGTGAATTGACCATACTGAGGAGATAGAGCATAACTAGCCTAATTCACACCTAGATAAAATCAGGTTGTTGGAACTGCCTGGCAAGTGATAGCCAGAATTCATGGTCTGCAAAAAAAAAAAAAAAAAAAAAAGGCTTTTAATAAGTCAAATGAATACATCCTTGGCTTAACAAAAAAAAAAAAAGATAGCTTTAGTTTAGCGCATGGTCCATCTATTTTGCACATCCTCCAAATAACAAAATATATATTAGCCATACAGTTCTTTTTTAATCTGTAACCAAACAATCAAAGAAGAAAGCCTGGAATAACCGGCATTAAAACGAGGGAAGGATCGCAAAAAAAACCCGGAAGGGTTAAAACCGGGAGCTTCGGATGGGCAGGAAAAGGGATAAGGCTAGCAACAGCATCTCAGAGCAGGAGATGTTCATTTCCATGATGACGGCAGGCTGCTGAATCACCCCGGTCACGTGAGCCCGGGCCGGGCGGGCTCGCAGCGTTTCGGGGCGGTGGGGAGATTGGGGACCCCCGCGCGCGGGGGTCCCCAATCTCCCCACCGCCCCGAAACGCTGCGGACCCGCCACCGATCACCTTCCCGGCCACCCCCAGTTCCCCCGCCGCTGCTCAGGACCCTGCTGGGGCAGATGCTGAAAGCAAAGGATCCAAGTGGTAGAGGCACAAGCTCCCTTGAGCCCAGGAGCTCATAACCTACATGCTCTTCCTTACTCGCGGGGCGGGGGGGCAGCTGGTTGCTGTACGTGGGTTTTCACAGTTTGAATTTCCATAGAGTAAATGTTTGAGAGTATTTCAGTAACCAAACAGTAGTCAGATATACAGCCTTTCCCTCTGAGACAAAAACCCCCACAATCGGCATCTGTTACAGTAAGACGTGGAAACTAAGTACTTGAGAGAAACAGAATATTCCGAAGTTTAAGCTCCCTGATAAATTACTGTTAAATATTTTGATTACTATACACAGCATATTTATTACTTGTCTTCATTTATGTTCGAGGAGCTGAGATTCTGTGTGGAAGTTAATCACAGCATTTCAATATGAAATATTTTCATAATTTGGAGCACTCAGATGAGTTTAAATTACACATTTTACTGGATTTTAATTGCAATATTTCTTTATACAAATAACTTCGTAAATATTCTTTTAACCTCGCTGCATGAAAATACATTAATTTACAATCAGGCTAAAATTTATAAGCAATTTTTTTTTCCAAATGAAAGCTAATGATGAGTGGATTGCAGCAAATTCTCTTCATTAGTTTGTGGCTATTCAGAGCATTGCAAAAGAACTCACGTGGTTGCCTAACTACACAAAAATAGCAGAATTAATATTCACTCCGAGTTCCCAGGCACCAGCCGGGGGGGAGGCATCCTGCGAGCCCCAGGCGGACCCCGAAGAGTGTGGGAAAGAAGGAGTTAAAGCGGGCAGCCCTTCTGGCGAGTCAGCTTGGACAGCAAGCGCAGGCCTTTCCTCTTTCGCCTTTTTTCTTCTTAATTAATCATACGCTGCTTCACAATTTAAATATGGAAATGGAGAGCCATTCGCAATTATTAATGAGCCTCCAGGCTGTCCTGTGGCGTTTCAAGACAAGCTGTGTCAGCCCGCGGGAAGCAGCATGGCATCTCCTTTCTGATGTGTGTGAAATTTATGTGCACAAAGGCTCCTCCTTATCTATGCGCAAGCTAAATAAATAAATAAAGGCTTTTGTTTGCCAGGCTACTTGCACATGACTGTTTTGGCTAAACCACTCCACGCTATTTGTACTTTACAGTGCCTAGAGAGAAAGAGCAGGGAGAGGCAGGGGAGGAGGAGGTGAAGGTGGGGGGGTGGTGAGGGGCGAGACCCCGAGACTGAGCTACCTGCTCCGTGCGGCCGCTGCCTCCCGCTGGACCGGGCTGCTGATGGGCCGGGAGGGTGGGGGGGGGCGTCTCAAGGGAAAATAAAAAAAAAAGCCCCTGTCCTACCCACCCTAGGAGGTACAAATAACAGCTCCGAGCAATAAACTTTGCCCTCGCCTGACACCCGCCTTGCGACAGGCGGCTGGGCACGCTGCCTGCGCCTTCACCCGATAAGACGGGGCAGGAGGCGGCGGGCGGCGCGGACAACATGGCCGGTGTTTAGTCTCCGCGCCCCGGCCCGTGGCAGGACGGAGCGGAGCCGCTCTGCTCGGCTCTCTTCTCCATTCCTCCGCAGCGCCGGGGCCCACCCGGAGGGAATGGCTTGGAGGATTCAAGCGACAGCATCCCTCTATGTATTTTTAAACCCTTTTGGGGTTTTTTTTTGTTGTTTTTTTTTTTTCTCCCTCCTTGTCTTTTACCGCTGGTATGTCAGCTATCCATTCAATGCTGTGTACGACTACGTAAATACCAGTAGCGGGCAACTAGTTTAATTAGTCTGGGTTTGGGTTGGGTTTTTTTTTTTTAGAGCCTTTATAAATGAGGAGCAGTCCAAGGTGGGAGGAGGAAGTGAGGAGCGGAAGGGACAGGGAATGAATGGTGAGGGATAACAAAAGAGTCAGGTGCAGTGCTGTATGCGTCCTCACGGATGCTTATAGATTGATTTATTTTTTTAAACACTCCTGTAGCGATTCAATAAGAAAATGGAAAAGCAAAAGCCAGGTTTCTGACTGCAGCTGCAGGCTTTGAAAGAAGCGTATGCATTGTGTCAGAAAGAGCCCGTCCCTGTAGTGATGGAGAAGAACGTACCATCCAGTTCTGCGGGACAGCAATACGTAAAGATACGTCTGATTTCGGTTTTCCCACTCCAAAATAGTCTGCTGGTTCCCTGGGTGAAGGTAAAATCCCTCTAACGCGTTTTTGCAAGTTTGCCATGTTAGATAAGAGCATGAGTTTGATGTCGTGATGTAATTGCGAAGAGACACGAGCTGGGGCAAAGACAGATATTTCAGCTACAGTGAGGGGGGAGAAGAAAAAAGAAAAAAAAAAATCAGGATATGATAAACACCACTGAAAAATGGCAGGAGAATAATGTTTACTTTTGAATATATGGCGTGCTGCCAGGTTGGCGCTGGTTTTTAGGTTAGCAGAGGTTGGAGGAAGGGCCAGACTGAGGCGTGGCTAGCTGCTGTCAAGGAAAAAAAAAAGGGCTGCAAATTGCTGTTCTCAGCTTTTTTTCTCTCCTCCACCCCCACCCCCCCCCCCGCCCTCCCCCCAAAAAAGGCAGTGCTTACTCTTAAGGCTATTAAAAATTATGCAGAATGTTAACCATCTGCTGTACCGGGTACTCTTCGCTGGTGCTGCAAAGCTGAATTTTTGTAAAGGGAAAAAATTGCAAAGCTTTCCAAATAGAAAACTATTGGTTTATCATGTAAATATTTCAGGAAATAGCATCTTCAAAGAAGATTTTTTTTTAATTGTGAATTGAGGAATGGTTATTAAGATAACTGAATTTTTTAGCCTGTTGTGATTTTTTTTTTTTTTTTTTTGCTAAAAGGGACACAGGTGTACTACTACTACAGCGCAGCATACTACTGCTTTAGTTTACTGCTGTGTGAGCAATATAGGACTCAAGAAATGGACAGGGATAGAAGCTGATCATTTTTGTAGCCTTGTGATTAATTTTTTTTTCCCAAAGCTTGCTGTGGAAGTGCGCAAGATGTAGCTGAATGCAGCAAAGTCATTTGCACTCGACCAGCTGTGTATGTACGTATGGGAGTGAAATTATTTCATTAGTAGCATGCAGACTGGGAAGGGAAGCATGTCACTCATAAAGCCTCCTAAACTGTAATATGTCCAGTCCACAAAGGATGAATATTTCTGAATTATAATAGATGGGGAAAACGCTTTTGAAGCGGTGAAATTTAAAGAAAAAAGTAGCAGGAATCCTTAATGTGGTATTCTTACTTCTCATAAATTAGATTAACTGTTAAAGTGCCATGAATAGCAAATAAATCATTTCAGATACTCATAAACGAGAATATAATGCTGTCTGCAGTAGGAGTTAAGAAAATTGGAGGTTATTGCCTCATAATTCATCTATGTATTTAAGATCAATTAGCAAGTTACTGGAAAAAGAGATTGTAGTGAAGGATTTGAGGCATGCAGTTCCTTTGAAAATGCAGTTTGGGTTTTCTCTTTCAACATCTATCAATATTAGATGGTTACCCAAAGCCACTGGTTATTATTTGTAACTGGGAGAGCTGTATTTTCTTTAGATGAAACATCTACGATCTACAAATGAATGTGAAGAAAGGCATTTATTTTCTGAAGCCCATGTAGAGGCCCAGTTAAATATCTTCATTCAATTTTAATGGAAAAAAAACACAACAAAACCAACAAACTATATTATAGATGACTTGCAGACTAAGTCAGTCTTGTTTTTAAAGCAGGAGGTTGGGGGCTCTATTTCATCACCTGTTGCCTGCCACAGAAAGAAAAGGGGGGAAAAACATTTACTGATCATGCAAGCTTTTGCACATAACTTGCTGTTTGTCATTTCATTACCATTCGGTAGAGAAAATATCCCGTATTTTTCCTCCACTTTTAGGTGCCACATAAAATTGCACAGTATGTTGGCTTCAGATAGTGCCAGAGAAGCACAATGAGGTTTTTAGTCACAGTTTGGATACAGTATTGGTAGAAAACAGCGCAGGAACGTTGGGATAGGTTTTCAAGGGAATAGTCCTTGTAATCCAAGGCTGCCTAAATCCCAACCTGGTATCCAGGCAATATCGAGACACTAAGTTCTCTGTTAGCTTTTTGTTAGGTTGTTATCTGCTGAACATTTTCCTTTTCTTGCAAGGTGCCGGATTTAGTTGTTGTGGTTCATTGTTTTGCTTTGGTTTGGTTTTCTCCTTCTGTTAACCCTTGGATTTCTGTTTGCTCCCCTTCTTGCCAAGCACCTTCATAAATAGGAATGTAAACAGTCTGGAGTAAGTGTGTTTTTCTGACATGGAACCTGAGGATGGGAGGGCTTTGCAGGGTGACTGTTACAGACCAGTAAAATAGTAATGTGCTCACATTTTTCCCACTATTTTTTTGGATTTAAGTCAGTATTGTGTATCAAAGCGCTCCAGTATGGTGAAAGGTACATATATCACCTAATGTTCTGCAGTTTAGAGAAAAAAGATTTCTGCATGAATAAACGCGTCTACAAATACTATAGCATTGATATAATTCTGCAAGTTAATTGTATTTTACTAAATGTGCAAAATACAGCATGTGTACTTTACACAACCATGCATTATGCAGGCTTTGAGATTTCAAAATTTTATGTCGGAAACCTCTTAGGAAGTAGGACTATATGAAACTGTGAACATCCCTACTAATAGTGAAAGTGTATCATTTCTTTATAAGAGTATTTCTCTATGGGTATGGAATCATACCCATTAATAAATATGTGGTAGGTGCTGAGATTACAAAATTATTTTGGATTTGGCATTATTTGATATATTACTTGTAATATATGTTGTCGTCCCTTTACACACATCTCAATATAACCTAAATGTTTTCATTTTAATATCAGTTTGCTCTTTCAGCAAATATAATAGCATGAAGCTGTGGATTCAGGTTATGTATTTAGTTCTAAATTTAAAGGAACAAGCAGTTTATTTTAATATTAATTTCACAGTTCTAATGATAGCTGAACAATATTTTTCTTTCTGCAGTTGTCTGCAAAAAATTAAGCTTAAGTTGCTGAAACCTAAATACTGTATTTTTGCTTTGTTGTTGTTGTTTTGAGATACTGGAAAAAGTTGGTTTTATCACTTAGTATTAATATTCAATATTCTCTGGTTAAATTGAATACAATATGTATTATAATTACAGTGTCATTTAAGTAATGACTTAAAACTAGCAGATGATACAATATGCAAAACAGTTTATAGCAAGAATCAATTTCCATATAGTTCTATGTACTGCTGAATTATTGATAACATAAATTTTATTAAATACAGTAAGATTAAGGACATTATGATACTCCCTGTGCGGTATAATTATTAACTGTGCTAAAGATACTGTGGTGCAAATAATTTGATATTCTGTGTGAGGTTACGAGCGATACACAAGCTGGGAAAGTTTTACTCAAATAATATTTTTAAAATTATTTTTTAAAAAGTAAAGCCAGTTAAACAGATCTTGCCTGAGTTGCAACTCCATAGAACCCCACGGACTGAAGGGACAACCTCAGGAACGTCTTTCTAAGCTTGGCTTTTATTGGCATCTCTTACTATTACAAAATACATCAGCTTGTCAGAAGATACTCTGAAAAGCCTCTGATTGGTGAATTTTTCCACTACCAATGGAAAACATTCTATATTAAATTCTAAAAGGAGGCAGAGGGCTTGATTCTGCTGTCAATATGGAACACTTTTTCATGATGTGATTTGAATAGAGAGCCGATCAGGCCTACCAAATTTGTTTGAAACGAAACAGAAAAGATATGTGTGCAAATATATTTATTTGTTTCTAATCTGCCTAATTAAATCAGCAATGTAGTAGCTGGTGTCCATTAAATATGTTGGTTTGTTGTTTTTTTTTTTTTCAGGGCCTGGTTTAGAAAGTATTTCATGGTCAGCAGAAAAAAATGAGGAAGAGGAGGGTGTGGCTGCGGCTTAGAGGATCTAGCCAAGCAAACGGGCACTTGCTTGAGGACATGCGGTCCTTCACCATGACAAAATGAAGACTTCTTTTAGGTAAAACAAAACTTTTTGGTTTTTTTATCAGAAATCAAATAAGCATGTAATCCTATTATTTCTTAATGAGTATTTTTGAAGGACGGTCAGTTGCCCTCACAAATTCAGTGGCTTTATTTGCATCTTGTTTTGCCCTAGATTTGTGAACTCTTTCACTAATCATGACAAAACCCATAAAAACTAGTTCCAACATTACAGCATTGTAAGGAAGGTGGTTTGATGCTTTGTTTATTCTGAATATCCAACAAGAAACAGATCCTGTAGACTCTACAATGTATCTGTACCCAATTCTTGATTTTTATTTCCATTGTAGACTGCTGCAGCATTAGCTCCTGAACTGGCACATGTACATGCAGAGATTTTCATCCATAATTCTTTATGATGGCAATTACAGGATCAAAAAGATTGGCATGAGACTTTGAGAATATTTTTAGGTAACAATTCTTGTGGGGTGAGATCTTAGCAGTATTTCCAGTAAAACTATATATATGTGTTTATTTTTTTAAAGACAGTCCACACTTGTTACAAGGGCTGTTTGTTGATAACTATTATTTACAATCTTAATTCTGCATAACTGATGTTAAAGATAGCTTTTTTTTTTTCCTTTGCTGCTGCAGATGTTGCTGCAAAGGTATTTTTCGCTGATTTTTACTGATACTGTGAGTGAAGATGGAGCTGAAGAAACTTCCTTAGTAGTATAACCACTCACAGGTGCGGTTACAGAATCTGTTCCCTCATCTCCTGTCATATATTTGAGTTCATCATCTCTTAATTATGTATCCTTATTTTCCTTTGAAGAGCAGCAGTGTGTGGGTTGTGGTGAGGTATTATCACAGCCTGGGTGAATTGTTAGCCACAAGACTGAAGGCTAAGTGCAGCAAACCACCAAACGAGTGGCAGTATCCCAGCATCTGACACACATCTTGGAATCTCTTCTAATTATTAAATGGTTTTTGCAAATAATGATGTGTGGATGGGCAAAAAGATAATAAAATAAACAAGGAAACATGTTTCTATAGTAAAGCAGTATCTTACAATTTAGGTTCTTCTAATTATTTCCAGGGAGGAGCAGGTAGCAAAGTAAGCATACATGTTTCTAAGTATTTTTGTGAAGTTGGAGGGTGCATTAGTAACATTGTATCAGGCACAGTAGCTAGCTTAGAGGCTGAATGACTTCGCTGAGATTGAAGTGAATTTACCTATTTTTTTACCATTGCTTTTGGCCAGAGGAAACATTTAAAAGTAGAAATTCTTGCATTGGATCAGATCCACAGTCTAATTAATGTTAAGTCTACCCTGAGAGTTCTTACAAAGGTTTGATTGGTAAGAGAACAGAGAGCGAAGACAACCAACATGTGATCCTTTTGGAATACCCTGTCCTTGTCAGAAAGTGGGCCAGCTAGATCCCTTGGCCAATGCCTTTATCATGGCTTTGCACAAAGGTCTTTATGGTCTTTCTAGCAAACCATCCCATTTAACACCATATTTTTGTAGGTTATGAATAGAACTGTATTCATTCAGAATCCCACTGATGGCCCTTAATGATGAACTGTGGTGCAGATTTTCACATGCTCAGCCTGCACTTTGTAAAATAATGTGTTGCCATGGTTTGAACTTACTGCTTATTTAATTTAACTGAGTAATCTCCCATTCAAGACTGGAAGTAGGCAAGAAAGTCAGGCTACAATTCCTGACTTTCAATGTATCTCAGATGTTCCCTGTTGCTCATGTGCTCGCTAACATAAATAGTTTTATCTTTTTATGTCTTTGTATATGGCAATCTTTTTGTAAGTCAAATCATTTTGGTCACCTGCCCATGCACTCCTGTTACTTCTGTAGTTTTAATGAGGTAAGGTAAAAGGAACTGTAGATCACTTTCTCCATGAAGGTATTTCCCTGGCAGGTATATATTAGAAGAATGTTTTCCATACAGTATTCTGTGCACTTTTGCATGTGTTGTAAAATTTGGCTTATTTGTCATTGCTGCATCTACATGAAAGCTTTCATCAACTTATTATGATGGCACCCAGGTCTTTTCCCTTTGCTGGGAGTGTTGCAGTATTATTTTTTTTAGCTATTAAAAAAATATTTATTGTGTTTCACATTCATTCAACTTTGTTAAACCCTTCAGTAACCCTCACTTGTCAGGTTTGCCACCCTGTTTTACAGCTGATGATTCCACACACTGCTAAGTTAAAAGCTGATACCAGCATGGCCCCTGCATGCAACAACTATTAGCCTTTTTCTTAAAATGTCTTTTTATTCATACATTTTACTTTTGGCTGCTTAGCTCATTTTTAATCATGACTCCAACTTTCAGTAATGATTCCTCTGTTTTCTTTATGGTCTTTGAGAGACATTATCAAAGCCCTTTTGAAAGGCCAAATAAAGAATAATTTTTGCATACGCACTCCAAATTAAAAAAAGACATTTTTCATTATGTTAGCAATGTTATTTTTCTCTCCTTTGTGTAATCTCTACTTAGGCATTAAAGTTATAATCTTTTAAACTAGCCTCCCAGCCGGTTTACTAAATGCTAGAATTCATTGGCATGTAATCTGGATCATCATTTGTGGCTATTTTTAAGGAGTGCTACCCGTTCATTCCTGATAAGAGAGCGCATATTTTTGTTGGAAACCCTGCCTCCAACCATGAGCTACTTTAGAACTCCTGCCTGTGTATCTCTTCCTCAGAATGACTTGCCTTTTAATTTACCCAGTTATTTCAGCACTTTCTGCTTTGGGATCTGCTACTGTTTCACCCTTTACTTTGAAAATAATTTAATAATGGGATTTTCTGTCTACGGGGACCAGAGGAGACAATTTGATCATTTGAATATCATGGATTTTTCCACCTGTATTAAACCTGATAACAAGCTAAAATGTACCTTTGGGTCTGTCTGGATTTCTGGGAATCAGGAGATAAGGCGGTGTATACAGGAATATGAGGTAGCGTCGATATTGGTCAACCCCCCCCAAAAAATGGTCTATGCAAGAATTCTGGATCAGAAAGTCATGTTTCCTCTGTTTTCCTGTTTAAGAGAAGGGGACATCTTCCGTAACATTCTAGAGTGTGTTTTTTACTTCCCATCTTGGAGGGAGAGTGCTGTTGGCTCATGTGGAGGTGAAAGACAACTGGAAAATGAGAGACTAGGAGGTATAATCTTGAGTTTCCACTGGAAGAAGTAGTGGGTAAACAGCTTTGCCTTTTTAAATTTTTTATACCCCAGATAAGGAACCCAGCTAACAAGAAATGTTAATATGGTCATACAGGATGAGAAAGGGAGAGTTTACTCTTTTGCATGATTGAATATCTCAAGGTCATAATCAATCATTATCTTTTCTGCAGTGTTTTTCCTCCTCTTTATTCACTCCCTTTGTTTCCCAGTACTATTTCAGACTTGTCAGACAACTGTTGCACAGTCTTCCTGCTTCTAATGTATGTCAATAAATTGTCCTTACATCTTTGGTTCAGTCCTTATGCTCTTAATCTCCATTTTAAATACTACTTTCTATATATATATTCTTTGTTCTGTTTTTTTCAGATGAGTGCTTTTGTTTTTCAGGAAAGGTACCTCTTTGCCTTGACCTGTTACAAAGCTTTTTTTCAATACTTAGATTTCCCTTGTCCCCTGACTTCTGTGTCTAGGGATTTTGTTACCATTTTTCTGATGGATATGCTATACCTGCATAACCTTTAATGCATAAAAGCAGTGTTTCCATTGAAGTCAATGGGAAGATCTGATAAACGTATGATGTGGCAATATTGCACTGTATTTCCAGGGAGCTTTTTTAAAATACCTCCTGTACGTTTTTATTTTTCTGAAGGTGCTTGTTTTGCTCTGGACACAACCTTCTCTAACTTTCTTGTCTGTCAAGGCTTTCTGACTCCACTGTTCTTTCGTTGACTCCTGGTATATAATAAAAAGCCCAACACTTTTATATTAGGTTTTGGGGAACAGCAATCACTGGAAACAACACTATTAGATTTGATTGTTCCAGGCACAGAAGTGGACAGGTAAGAAAACCTGGGAGAGAGTGGTACTGAGTGCCAGTGTTTCACCCACCTGCAGTGGGAATACCACCCATCATGGTGCAAACACATGGTTTGGAAGTTTCTTTATGCTTGGCCATGTTGGAATCTGTTGTGAGCCATCTGGGCTAAGCCCTATGCTCCCCGGTGGGACATGTATGCTGAGGTTTTCTCCTTTTGGTTTTCCTGATTACAGTAAATTTCCCTGTCCTCCTACTGGGGTGACGAAAGACCTGAAACCATAGGAGCAAGGAACTGCAGTGCTGGGTGAAGAAGGAAGTGATTCTTTTCACAGAGAGAATATAATAAGGCAAACATAATGTTACTTTTATTGGATTCTTGATTTCATTTATGTCTTCAGATCCTTTTAAAACCATTTGAAATACATGCGTTCCTGCTTTGAAGAAGCCTGCAAACAGGGAAAGTGACTTCTTGAACATCTTGAAGAGGAGTGCAAAGAATCCTCCTTCCTCATCCTGCCTGATGCTTGAGGATGCAGGGCTAGCAGAAAAGACAGGAAGGAGCAGTGTGTACCAGTGTGCATGCAGACTGGGTGTAATGAGACCCCAGCTTGCCACATGTTATGTATTAATTCATGTTGCTGGAGACTAGAAAGCTGCATGTGTTATTGTGGATTCAAAAATAGCTATGTTGCACAAAGTATCTGAGAATTTAAGTGCACCCTCTCCCCTCTCCCTCCATATAATCCATGCTGTGAACTCCTGTACTGTGGTGCTCTAGGACCTTTATTTTTGGAGTTGGGTACTCCTGGTCCTTCTTTCAAAGTCAGCTGGCATGGTGGGTGATCTAGTGCTGATTTCAACTGCATTTAGCCCCTGTGGGGTTTGTCTGTGGTGCTGAGCTCCCTGCTCCGAAGTCTTTGATCAGTTTGGACCCCCTGCCTGGCCTTACTCCTGTTACTTTCTTTTGAAACCTCTTGCAATGTTCAGCTTCATCAGAAGTGCTTCTGTCTGAGGACGGAGACGGGAAAATAACTTAGTCTGGACCACTCCCTTCCACATGCTCTGTTTCTCCCATCCTGGCCAAGTAACTGACGGTAACATCTGCATCCCAGTGAGCAGTATCACCACAGATGAGGAAACCGAGGCACAAAGCAAAAGTTGGGATCATCCAGCAGGCCAGCAGATTGGAGGCAAGAATGGAAAGGAGACAAACTAGCTCTTTAAGCCGAGTTATCAGCATATGTGATTTCTCATAGGCAGCATTATTTTCACTTTATTTTTCTTGGTTTCTTTTTTGCAAGTGAACCACCCTAGAGTTAGCAATTGTCTACAGCAACAGGCACTTTTTCTGCCTATTCACACACTACAGGATATTTTAAGATTCACATTTACAATAGTTACAAAAGATTCCACTTCTTAATAACCATTTCAAGACACAATTTTATGAATGAACTCAGAACTTTTGAAAAGGAGATATAAAAGAAAAAATGTCTTGAGGTGGTAGTTTTCACTTAAAATATTTTTATAATTTTAAAAATAACTTCAAAACAGCTAGCTAGCTGCGCAGAAATGAACCTGGTTTTGGAAGGAAGATTACATGAAGTTCATACATACTTTTGCTCTGGAATTAATGTGCCATTGAGCCTTGGCAGCTTAAGGTGTCTCTAGTTTGGAGGGGGGGGTAGGGGGGAAGTAAAATGATTTAGTGACTGAAGAGAGTTGCCACTTGCATGAGCTCCATCCCTAGGGATATGACCTTTTTAATCCTCTTTAGTTAATGTATTGGTGATCTTTACTTAGGCAGAGTAAACAGTGCTGTTGTGAACAAAGGGGAGGTCATGCTTCCTGCATTACACTCTGACCCTGGGGTCGCGGCCTTTGTTCCCTTCTCAATGGGAATTGCTCTCAGAGGGCCACCACAAAATGGAGAACTAATTTAGGCACGTGCTGGCAGAGAATGGCAGAGTATCAGGTTTGCCTCACCCGAACCTCCAGGCCTGCACAGTCACGGCTAGAGTAAAAGTCAAACTGTTTCAAAGAGGACGTATTAGCTCTTTACTTACCACAGGCTGTGGCACTTAATCCCTCGTTGAACTAAATTTATTGCTTGGGTCTTCCCGCCCCGCCCCCACCCCCCCGCCCCATGCTGCCAGTAATTAAATTTATCTGTTTTCAGCCTTTAATTTTTTTTTTTTCCCCACCCACTGGACTCTCAAATGAAGAAGCTTTAGTCTAGTGAAAATTAGAGAATTTTTCTCTTGAAAGAAAGAGAGAAACTGCATGGCAACTGCAGCATTAAACTTGGGCCTCTGAAGTCTCAAAATAAGCGTTGTTTCTCAGCCTGTAAAGAAACGCCATGTCCCAGCAGATTGTCACCTTTTTAATAACATTTTATTTGTGTTGCAGCAAGTAAATACACACACATGCACACAGGGCCTATGAAGCCAAGTCTGGTAAGCGTCAGGTACTAAGCCAAAGTGAACTAGGACTTCTTCAGATTTACCAATAATTTTATGTAAAAATGCTTGTTTGTTCTGTTTGGTTGGTTTGTTTTTTGCTTCAAAAGTAACTAATGGCAGAATGTGATGCATCTAATTTTTAGTTGCTGTGACTAGGGAACATATATAAACATGGAAGCTGAGATAAATTATCTGGAAGACTTTCATATAGCAAACCACCACCTTTGACTGAAAGATGTTTATTATTTTTCATCTGTATGCTGTTCTTTGCTCAGCAGTAAAATCTGAAATACAATGATAGATCATAAAATAAACTGTAAACATATCTTCAGTCAAAATACTGCTTTTCCACATTTCTTTATTCTGTCAAAAAATTAAAAGCCCTTAATTGCTGATGAGAGCTAAGTAGAGTAAACCAGCAGGGTTAAAACTGAGCATCAGGGATGTGTGTGTATTGGGGGGAGCTTATAATGTTGCCATCACAAAAATAAGCAATACCACGATACTAAGCTTCGAGGCTTCTGTGGCTGTCGACATGAATAGGATCAAGGTAAAAATGTGTATGACAGTAATTTTAGCTCTTAGACTTACGTATTTCTGGGCTTACTAGTTCTGGGATTCCTGTCCCCCCCCTTCCACATTTTATACTACTGTAAATCCCTGGAAGGCTCTGCCATATTGGCATAATGGAGTTCAGGGTGGATTCACCTGATGCTACTGCTGGCTTAGGGTACAATCCTGCAAATGCTAGCTGCTGTTTACACTGTGTTTCTCTTAACTCCTTTTAGACCAGTTTAGTAATAAGTGGTAAGCCACCCAATAGATGCTTCTCAGTCTGTCTCTTCTGTACAATTGTGGGCACCTCTTGTGTCCTGGCCACCATTGTGTAGCGGGAGGCTTAACCATGCTGGATGTGGCTCAGTCCTGCCTGGAGCTGGGAGGAGTGCAAGGGCAGGAGATCCCCAGCGCCTCTGCCTTGCTCAGAGCATCAGTCTTCTGAGGCTTTTTCAAGCCATGGCACAGGGCTGGACAGAGAGCGCTGGTAGTGCTGCCACATTTATTGCACAGATTTGCCTTCAGTACCAGACTCTTCCCTCTGGAGAAGAGAGCATGCCACTTTCTTTGACTGTTGCAGATTTCCAAGTCTTCCCCCCCCCCCTTCAGATTATGTGCTGTAATAGAGATTTGCCTTATACTGAATATTGTAACTCTGTCTTGTGTAAGACTGCAAAATTTTCAGTTTTCCTTTTTCTTTCTCTTCCCTCCTTTTGTTTTCTTTGCATTCCAGTAATTTCAAGTAAAACGTTACGTCTTTCCCTTATTTTTCTTGAAGTCGTACTATTTAAACAAACACTTTTGATCATTTGCTCCTAGATTTACAAGTGCATTCTGTAATACAGCAAAATAAGCTATTTAAACAAAGGAATTGGCCAAGCAACTGAAAGATCATGCCCTTTTAATGAAAAGTTGCATTCAAAGCTGAGCCAAATGTGAACAGCAGAGGGTTAGTACGTCAGCAGCAAGTGACGCTGACTACAGCAATACTGAAACCAACCCTTTTGGGTCCCTTATTCATTACTTGAAATTCCCCAAGTCCACTAGCTTTAGAATTTGATGGAAGACAGAGGGGAAAAGTATATTTACTTACGTTATCCAATAAAAATAGTATTATCAGGGTAGCATACGTATACTCTTCATTTGTGTTAATTAGTTATAATTAATATGCTTACTAATGAAAATGCAGGGTCCATCTCCTTTTGCCATGTGTTCTTCAGTACTAGCATTTCTTTTCTGTTATCTGCAGGATTTTAAAGACTAAAGGGGGTGTCAAGGCAATGTCGGTTGCATTTACTTTTGGGGTTTTTTTCTCACCTTAAAGCATTGGTTGTGCTCTGTTTGGAGGCAATGAGCTGTAGGATAATTTTAAAATGTGCATAGCTATTGAGGAAAAGAAAAAAAAGTTAAGAAAATACTCAGCCTATATTAAAATTTTAAAATACTTATGTTTCCTCAAAAAGACATTGTAACCTTACAATAACTGTAGTAGATGCCTGCTTGGGAAGAAAACTATTTTTTTCTCAGAGTGTATTAAAAATCTTCAATGTGCAATATAATAATCTAAGATGTCACAGTAGAAGTGTCTCTTCTGAAATCTTGTTATTGAGAGGAGCCTTTTGGAGATTTTGTGCTTTGAATGTTCCTGACTCAAAACTCTTGGAATTCTTGTTATTGTTGTTTTACTGTTTAAAAAAGAGCTTTATTCTTGGCAAAGTTTGGATTAATAGACTGGGCAGAGAATAGTCTATTTTACTGTGTGAACTTGATTCCTCAGCATTACTATTTCTGGCACTGTTTTCTCCAGCTAGTATACCTTGTAAAGCTTAACGGTGGTTAAGACTTTTCTCATTTCCTAGACAAAGTTGTTACTGAAATTAGAAATACGAACTTGTGTATTCTTTTTCTAAATTTGCTTTATCAAAATTGTTTCCACATGTGACCCCTGCAGTGAAAATTAAGTAAGAATCATTCATATTTAACAGCCTCCTGTTAAGCAACTGTTGTACACCTGTCTATTTTGCTTTTAATAATAAGCTATTTCTACTATGCTGTTGATTTCCTTGATCCTTTTAACAATGATTTGCAATATATCAGTATATCTAAGGAGAGAAAAAATAAGAAAAATTAAAATATTGTCTTTTACAACATGAGTTTGGTCAGGCTTCAGATGCACTATGGAAATTACTGAGTCTATTCTTTACTTTTTGAAGACAAACATTTTTCTAAACACCAAACTGCCAGAAAGATATTTAGGCCCAGTATAACTCAGCAAAATTAATTTAACGTAAATGTTTATTTGCCTGGTTTATCGTGTGGTAAAATCTCTTCTTCTCCCTCTTTCCATTGAATACTTGAATAGAAAGAAATACAGGAAAGTTTCAAAATGCTACACAATTACAGGTAACTGTGTGTCATACACTGATGTGTGTGTGGTTTTGAAATTAATGTTAGGGTGAGCAGAAAATACAAGGCAGGCTTCAGTTGCACCTGTAAAAATAAAGATGCTACTTGTCTGTTAAACTGCATTGCTATATTTTTTTGCTGTACGAGGATACCATCCTTATGTTTGCCACTGGCATTATCCGTTTTGGAAAGAAAAATGCGTGACAACCTCAAAATGGCGTTCTCTTTTTAGGGAAGGGCAAAGACAAAAGCTGGAATAATATAGTAGTTCCAGCACAAAATGGCCTTTTCCGATAGGTTTCCAGTAAATTTCTTAGACTGATTAAGGTTTTGGCCATTAGCTAGCCAGGAAAAGCTGAACAATAATACAGTAAATGTGATATTCCTATTAAAATCTTCCTCTATATGTATGGGATACCCATTTGCTATATGAGCGCGTGTGTAAGCACAGTATTAAAGTAAAATTGTGTTTTGCAAGTCCCCACAATGGATCTTAAGCATCTATTTTGCTTTCCCCTCTGCAAAGCTCAGAACACTGCCAGTTGAGTGCTGTAACATTTTGGTGTACGTGTGCAGTGCTTAACTAGACAAAATCCCTTATTTCTATGTCAGTCTCCCTAATTGTTTCAGGGTCTTACATTCAGGTAGTTACAGGCAGTTAGTTGTACGTGTTCTCTGAATGTAGTGATGAGTTGTTACAATGCTGAAGGGATAAAATTACTGCTGATGTAGTGCTGTTATGATCAACTTCTTTTGTATAGTTCTTATGACACAATTTAGGTACAGTGACATTTTTTAAATAATGTTTATTTGTACAACTAGAAAAAGAATTATTACTGAACCATCTCTTCCATGATTTCCCTGTTACAATTCAAAGTAACCCTTTGTTAATAACCTTTAGGCAGCATTATTAAAATACTGTGATTTCTATTCAGTAGTATCATGTAAATTTAATATTAATTTACAGTCTTGCTCTGATAGTATTCATACTTACTGGGCTGTTGTAACATAAGACCATAAATGTGTACATACACATACGTATCTACCTCGTGTATAGGTCTGGTATATTGCACACATGTATGTGTGTGGACACACATATGAAGAAGAGATGAAGTATGTGATTTTTGTTAAAATGTTTGTTGGGGGAAGGAAGAATTGTCTAATTTTCTTATAAATAAATGATGGAAGTAATATGGGCTTTAGATTATAACTTTGATTTTTCTATTTACTTCAAAAGTTTTCGAAAAGCTGATGTTTTTCTAATTGAGATAGCGAGAGCTGTCTCTTTCAAACCAAGTCTCGCTGCCCTGTTGCCAAGAGGCAAAAAGTCTCTGTCTTTTTTTCCCAGCACAATTTTCTTATTAATTTACTTGTAATAGAAAAAGTACTGTGCAGTTGTCTTGAAATTTTTGGGGGACCAAGAAAAGTTGATTGCATTATGCTTCTGTTCATAACATTTTCTGGGACTATAAATTTAAGAGTTGACATTTTTGCATTTCAGTGCTTTTATCATCCATATAAAGTCTCCAGTAAAATGCATTTATGCCTTAGGAAAAAATGGTTAAATTTGTGACTTGAAATTTCCATGGACTAGTCACTGATATCCCCTGGGAATTTTTAGTATTCTGAAGAGGAAGTGTTTTTATACATCTGAAAAACACAGTTCATTGAATAAGTCTGGAAACAGCTTTTTACAATTCTCCTTTCTTTTTTTTTATGTGATGCCAGTGTTACCATTCATAATGTACTTTATTAGTGTAGATAGTATAGTAAAAATTCCATTGTTTTCCATATAAGAGTGTTTATATTGGTTTTGTCAGGTTGTAATGAACTTTATTTAAATAACCTTTATTAAATTACAGCATACATTTAATCTGATTAGGTGCTGATTCATCTTTTTTGAAAGCAAAATGGGAAATTATAAGAAAGATTTTTTTTTTTTTTTTTGCAATAAAATTCTGGTTTGCTGGCACCACCAATATGACCCTCTCTTTTTAAAAAAAAATGTACGTGCCATGCAATGGAAAGGTAATATAATGTAAAGGTCTCTTCTTGCTATATGAACAGAAATGGTTTATTTCAGAGCACAATGGTCTGAGTTGAGGCCTTGCTGCTGCATCTGCTTTGGAGTCCCAGCACTGTCTCTCCACCACTGCAGCTGCTGGTAGTGGAGCAAGTTTAAACTTCTGATGTCCACTGCCTAATGCTGAGCCTTGTTCACAGCCTGTGTTTGAGAGCAGGGCAGTTGGCCCTTCAAATTTGCAAACATCCTTTCTGTGTATTCTGTTGTCTTTGTCAAATGTGAAATGTGTGCATATACATCATGGAATGCTTAAATGTATCTCTCTGTGGGAATACATCTTTCTGGACAAAGGAAATGCAGAATCACATATGTGTGTGACATTTTGTTTACTAAAACTGAAAAGTAGCAGAATACGGTTAAAGCTGAACATGAAAATCTAGGCATCCCTTCAAAATGTAAGAAATTTAATAATGCAAGTGTGACAACTTAGTAAGTGTCACATGACAGGCGGGAAGAAAAAACCCAAATGATTCCCAGGAAGACACTTAATGGAACACAAATTCTGTGAAGTAGAAGATTGTGTTGTTTTATTCGTAACTAAAATTTACACCTGCAACTGATACAAAGAATGTAGAATCTTGTATTATCTGTCCAGATAAAGACATAAATACTTTCAATAGGATTATTTCTTCCTTAACATTATATTTTATGATAATAACAATAATGTGTCATTATCGTTCATGTTAGGATTTTTTTTAAAGAAGGATTTAAATTTAGCAGTGCCAGTATATGCTTTTACAGTTTGAGATTCCAGTGATTTTTTAGATAGCGAAGATAGATTAATCTAAGATGCACCTTATGTGCCATGTATTTTAGTTTTAATGGGCTAAAAAGAAATACTTAATTGAACCTAAATAGATTCAGTACTAATACTCAGCTCATAAACAGATTGTTTTCCTATAAACTCTGTATCTACAAGCATTTTGGATTAAGTATCTCTGTGTATACTACATAATTGCAACTGTTCGATAAATGTTACCGTAATGCATGTACCTTTTTGTTTTCTTAAAGTTTATGGAAATTTTTCATCTTTACCAACATTTCACTACCAAAAAAACACTAAGGAGTTTCCATTGTATGTAATTTTTGTTCCCATTACAGTTCACTTTGTTCGGGGTTGTAGCATGCTATTCTAATTGAAAAATAGATATTCTTAATGTCACAGAATTTGGTCACAGGACAACTCTTGACTAGGTTAAAAGCCTTTAAGTAATGTACCGTGTAAAGGTATTTTAATCCCCTTTTAGATTTAAGAAATTTCAAGTTTTCATTACAGATTTAATAATCTACATTTTCTTGCTTTTTGCAGCTTGTTGTTCTCTAAAAATTAAGTTTTTTCAAGTGTGTTATTTACCTTTCCCCTTTTTTAAAAAAATATTTTTTATTTAATTATCTCCCTTTTCTGTCCTCCAGTAGCTATTTCTGCAGTGCATCCAATTTTAAGCAGATGTGTCCATTTAAATAAACGGAGGGCTGTGGTTTAAGTCCTGTAGCTTGTTTTAACTGCGTGCTCCTAGTGATACGAGGAGGAAAGTACTGCCAGGACAGACTCTTCACATCAGGAGAGCTAGAAATGCCAGTCACTGCTAAAGGTGCAGAGGTGCCGGGTGGCAAAAATCCCTTGTATTTCTAGCCTGTAAAGTTTGCATGTGCGAGGCAGCCCGTCCCCGGGTGAGAGCCGCCCCCCCTGTCTCCGGGCAGAGGTGGGCGCGCTGCCGAGGAGAAACCTGCAAGCTTCGCTGTGGTCACTGTGCAGCAGCCGTGACCACCGCGGGCCGTCCAGCCGGCTGATGGCTGCTGCAGCCAGGGGAGGGGAAGGTGCTGGCTCCAGGGGGGTGACTGAAGCCCCGGCGGGGCAGCCGCTCACCTGCAGCCGGTAGGAGCGGGGCCGGGGTCGGGGCGGCGGCACCTGTGGCAGGTCGGGCCGGGCGGGGCGTGGGGAGCGGCGTGGCGGGGCTGGCAGGAAAAAACGAGACAGGGATCCCGAGTGTGGAGCTGTATTGTCTGCTCTCAGCGTGAAGAATAAATTACAGTCTGTCAGAGCAGGAATTAACAGTGCCAAGGGAAACTGGCTGTACTGTAAAGTTTAGTTACATTTTCAGTAAAAATGTGCTATTTTACAGCTGAGGAGCATGCTTCTTATCTCGCCATAAAGCCAGACGTGACTGTGCCATTGCTTAGTTTCCAGCTTGCACCTCCTTCGCAAGTATGTATTTGCACTTCAAGTAGCCTACAGGAACTTTGTAAAGTATTTATGATAAAGGAGTAGAAGCCAGTAAATAAAACCTCTTGGGCGTCGATTTGCGGATGCTGATGTAAATTTTCATCAGTAAGCACGGTATATAAGCAAAATATCAATACCATCACTTTCAAGTGTACACCTCTGTACAGTAAAAAGATTTTTTTAAAAATAATTGCAAGGTGAACAAAATTGTGTTGATAACACCCTTAAAAAACTAGTAATTAAATGCACTGTTTAATGCCTCCTTTATTAAAAAAAAATAATAAAAATTAAAAAACAGAACACTCGTCCTACTGCCAGAGTTTCATGTTGATACCAGTTTAATGCCAAGTTTCCTATAAAACATTACTGTTAAAATACAGTGTACTGAAGGAAGTGTTTTTGCAAAATGCTTTATTATGTTTTGAAGGGAAAAATGTGGAAATACATCCTTGTTCGGCTTGCCTTTATCATTCAGAATAAATTCAAAGTTGTCTTTATTTGCTATTTAAATGTTACTCCCCATAATTTAATATGCCACTGATCCATTGGAATTAAAGCTAGTTACTCAACAGCAGAATAAAAGTAACCTGTATAATGTGTAATTACTGTCCTTTCTATGAAGTGTACACTAGCTGTAATACCACAGAGCACCTTCGGTCCCTTCAGGAACTATGGACAAGACTGCTTTTTTTTTTTTTTTCTTTTAATCCCTGGAGAGTGTCTTTAAAAAGAAAAGCTCTCCAAATGTTAAGGTATTCATGGTGATTATTTTAATAGCATGTACTGGAATTATTTTAATGATACGTTTAAAAAAAAAATCCAGAAATGTGAATTAACACTTTTCTGGATAGCTGAATCCTAAAAAAGAAATATGTTGGTTTGGATTATTTTTGTTTTTAAGTCAAGTACCTGCTCATTTTTTATTAAATATTTCTGGAGGTTGTTAGGTTAGAAACCACCCCATATTGAAAATGAGCTATGTACTTCAGAAAGAAAAAAATCAGAGGTCTGTTTAGAGCTGACCTTAGTCTTGATGTCTGCATCATATAAAACTGAGATGAAAGAATATGAGATACTACTCTGAGTTAAAATATAAGCAAATTAATTAGTGTATAGCAGGAGTATCTATAATGAGTTTTGAATAGACAGAACTTGTGATAAGGGGAAAGAGAGAGGTTATAAAATTATGTAATAGTATAAACTGTGTTGTGAAAATATTGGCTTATTACTATTTATATAATTTGAATTTATTCAGGCATAATGAATCTGAAAATAATTCCTCCACTTCCCTTTTCAGAATTCCATTTCTATTAAATGAAGCTTACATGTTGGACTTCACTTAATTGTTTTCCACTTTCCTGAATCCTTATTTTTTAGTACTGCGGTAACCTAAAGTTAGATGATTTTCAATCTTATTTTACAACTATAGTGACAGATATAATGCATTTATATATCTCCTTGAAGAATTATAACTTTTAATGAATTAATCTGAGTCATAATTGTGTAAAGACAATGCACTTTTAACCCTCCAAATGCACCAGAGTTATTTCAGTTGAGACAGGCAAAAGCAGAGAGGAAACTCAGCTGTTTTCATATTTATACAAAAATTGAGAAAGGGAGGGATAAGTGTGGAGAGTAAAGAACAAGGTGATCTGTGTTTTTATATAGAAAGTACAAAAATAAATTAGGAGTTACGAATAGTGTCTCAGAAAAAAAAGGGGAAAGTAATTCAGAAGACCTATTAAAGCAAGTAAAACACTATGAACTAAGCTATTAATATACTTGAGTCTGATCCTTCCCTAAAAAGCAGGTCTGTCTTTTATATTACTTTGTCCTAAAAGCTGTTGAATGCACTATTGCATATAATATTTTTTTTCTGTGTAGGGTTAACATTCTCATCTGTGCATGTTCTGTTAAAATAAATACTATCACAAATGTAATGCCATTATTTTTAAACACAAATGATAAGAGTTTTAGCTGGACATTATGGCTGCCTGCTGCTAAGCCTGTTATCCAGAAATTTTGCTTGCTTTTACTTTTTAACCGCACAGAATTTATGCTTATGCATCCTCTGCATCCACAGTCTGTATGCGATAGATACCAAAGTTATTAGAAGAGGTCAGAATTACAAGGTGTCATTTTACCAAAATAAAATTCTGTGGGAAAGTTACTGTTTAAATACCTTGTCAGCTATGTCCTGATAATCCCTAGTATGCTTTTACTATAATTCTCTAAAAATAAATATTAAAAACATTTTGTGGTTTCACACCATTAAAAACAAAAACAAAAACAAAAAAACAGTTGGTAAGAGTAAACCATAAAACATGTATTTGGCTTAGAAAAGAAATGTTTATTCTCCTCAGAATGCCAGTGGTTGAGCATTTTCTTGAGATTTGAGGCTGGATAAAAATGTGTAACAGGGATTCCTTAAATATGCCACTGCAGCAGTTGTTCATGATGTGGCACAGCCAGCTAGTTCCGAGGAACCCTCGTGTGCCACCCTATACTTTCTACACTTGGCTAATATTATGCATGTTAATAGAGCAAATGTGATTAAAGTCAGGCCTGAAAACAATGAGATGTGTTTTCATGTACTTGATGATGTATAGGTGAGAAGTATGTTCTATCAAATACAGTATATACTGCTCTTAGTACCTTTTGCCAGTCTTACCAATTAGGCAGAGCACACACAGCTCTTGGAATGGCTGTATTACAAGCTATAATACATTGTAACTATCATTACCACAGCTGATCAGTTAAATACTGCACTTTTAAAAAATCATGTGAGACTATATAAGAAGGAAATGCACCTTGGAAGAAATCTATTACTCTAAAGACCTCTGCTCCATTTTGCAGGATAGTGCATTTTAAAGAGAAGGTTGGAGAGCAGCCTCTTTTGATGGGATCTGAGAGTTGCACAGGATAGAAATTCACATCTACCAGTTTTCTTTTTCCATTGCATTTTTTTCTGTTACTTCCCGATCAACATTTAGAGAAATAAAATATCAATTACTATTTTTTTTCTTGAAGATTATACAAAGTCTTAGAAACACACAGTATTGACTTTTCCAATTAGTTGGAACTGCCTAGCTGTTTTAGAAGTACATCAGGAAAGTAATGATAGCATAAGCAAAATCAATATTAAATGAGAGGGACTACTATGACTTTCCTTAAGTAACCATGTAATCCCTTTTTTCTTATGGTAACATATTTTTCACAAAGAAGACTCTTCAAGGTTGAATCCTGTACAGCCTCCTTTTTCTTGTTCTTCCCCCCTCCACCCCCCCACATAGGGCAAATCAAATGCTTGACAATGTTTTTTGTTAGGAAAGCACATTAAAAAAATTTGAATATACCAATAACAGAAAAAGTATATATATTTTTATTGTAACAAGGAGATTTCATTGGTTGAGTGAAATGGCGAGATGTGACGCAAAAGGACACTTGGACGGGTAGAAATGCTGATGTATGCCAAAGCAGGCGTACCAAGAAATGCTGTTGCTATGAGAGAAACAGAGGGGGAGAGAGGGAGAGAAAGATCGTGAGAGAGCAAGTTGTGGAGGCCTTATTTTTTCCTTTTTGGCGTATAGCACCGAGGCTGCAACATCTCCAGTTTCTAGCAGGGGGGGTTTAAAAGCTTTTGGTGGCTATTTTCATTAGACTGGGCATTTAGAGGAGGGGAGGAAGTCGAGAGAGAGATGCAGGTCACCTTAGAGTACAAAAGCAATTTAAAAGTAGGAGGCTGTATATACTAAGCCAATGATCTGTGCTATGATAGATAGACAAATTAGTACGACAGATGAAGCAGCTTAGGTCATTATCCACCTGATGGTATTAAGACTTAAAATTCAAAATTACAAAATTAAAATGCATACACACAAAGACAGACATACATTTATACTGACCCCACCTTTTCAGCTTGTGAATTATCCAGCGGGCATACCGATGTCTCTTGTTGTTAAATTCTTAAAGAGCTGCAAGAAATTCACCTTGTGAGTCCATTAACCAGAAAAGGGGGGAAATAATTTGCAGGAATTTTTTTTTTGTCTCTCTTCTTCGGCAAGGGGGAAAAAAGTTTGTGCTATGAACTTAGCCTAGCAGCTTCTGGAACGTGAGCCAAAAGGGGCAGGAAGTTGTTTTACAATAGCGTTACAGTGATCTGCCACAAATGGAAAAAGCCAAATGTTGGACTCGGCAAAGAGAAAAAACATCCTTCTCTCCCTCGTTTCTCTCCTTTGCCCCTTACGAGTGAAAAAGAGAAAGGAACATTAAGCTAGAAGTTATTTTTCTTTTTTAATTACTTCTTGTAAGTAATGGAAAGATTATCTTCCTTGCATATTCCGTGGCAGGCACGAGGGAAAGAATTATCAAAGGGACGTTTAAAAAAATGCACTTGGTAACTAGCAACGGGACTTTTGGCACAATTCCGTGAGTTTGCTTGAGGTTATGGAGGGGGGATGGGAAGAAGAAAAGCAAGTCAACGCAGTACGTTTTCTTTAAAAAAGGGGAGGGGGAATGGAGGAGAAACTATATAAAAACTTTTTTTTTTTAAAGGAAATGTGTGTTGATCCTCTGAAGCTCAATCCTCAGGCATTTGTGGCCCGTCTTTGCAGTCCGATATGTTTTTTTGTGAGTGTGTGTAAGCGCTCTCAATCAAACAGCAATCATGGCAGCTGTTTTTCTTCCAGCACAGCAGTTGAGCTGTCTCGCCCAAATGCTTATCAGCTTTTGACTCGGTGCCAAGATAGTTATAAGGGCCAAGCAGCCTAAGCTTGGCTGTGCAGCTGGTTTAGAAGTAAGGGCATGAGGAAACAAAATCACGACGTTTTTTGCCGCATACAGCATTTACTTTTTCAAACGTCCATTTTCAGCTCTGTGGGTTTGGGTTTTTGGGGATTTTTTGTGTGTGTGCTGCAGTTCTGTGGTCCTTGTGGACTGCTTTGCTACAGAGGAACGTCTAAGTACATGTAAATGTGAAGAGGTGCCTCTTCTCTCCATTTGAATCCCGGAAGATATTTCTGTAGGACCTTCCTCCTCGCCGTCCCCCCCCCCCCGCATTAAAAAGCTTCATCAGCCGCCCTTCACTGTCAAGCATATTGCCATTGCGCGGGTGCATTTACATTCCAGCGCAGCGCCTTTCCTCCCAGTTGCTGTTTTTCGCCCTGGGTCCCCTGCCGGCAGGGCCGTGCCCATCCCAGCCTCTGGGGTGCAGGGCCGCGGGGCAGCTGGTCTCGGTGCGGGCTGCCTGCGTGCGGGCTGTGTGGCTCTGTCTCTGCGTATGATGAAAACGAGCCTGCTCACGCAGGGCCGTGCCTCTCTTTCATCATCAGCTCTAGCCCTCTGCGTTTCGCTAGCTCACGTCCTCCTCCTCCTCTTCCTTAGCCAGATTGCTCCAGTCGCTCACAAGGGGGAGGCTGGACTCTGGAAAAAAGGTTGCTGCTGCTGCTCGCATTCCTGCTGCAAGGGCCTCCCCTTCAGACGGCCTTTGCCAGAGCAGAACTTTTAAAAATGCTGCAAATAGGTTCTTGATTTTCCTCTGCTTTATTTAACCCTCCTCTTCCACGGTTTTAGAACGGGGCTCATTTTCCGTCTCTACTGCGCTGTGCTCGGCTGTACTGTATATCGCAATGTTGAGGTTAAAGCTCCAAGTGTTTTCCCCTCCGCTGATCCTTTTCTCTCTCTCTCCTCTCTCTTTTTCCTCCGTTAAAGAAATTGATTTCTTTGACTGAGCAATGAATCGGGCTTTGCTAGTTTGTATGCTGTGAGAATGAAGGCTTATATTTGTGGTTTTTCTCCCCTGAGTATCAGTGCATAGTGCTGCTTATGGAACAAGCCTCTCGCTCTTGCTGGCTTTCTCTTTCTCTTTAACAGAAATATATTTTCAATGGCTTTGGGTATCTGCGCCATGTGAAATAGGGCGGATGATATCCCTCCAAACCCCTTGTAATCTGACCATGGCTGAAATGAAAATATTGGAGGGGGCGGAAGACAAGGGGCTGGGTGTGGGGTAGGGGGTGCACAGGCTGTTTCGTCCTTGCAAACCTCTCCCCCCTCTTTCTCTGCTGAGGAGGGAACAGGGGATGTGCAGTAAAATGCCGTCTCTGGGACAGGTGCCAGCTCCTAGACAAAAGAAGTAAAATAGGCGGTAAAGCGGGAGGAGGCGGGGGGGGGGGGGGGGTGGGGGGGAGGCAAGGGGGAGGAAATTAATAGCCAAGAAAAATAGGAATCGAAAAATCTCTCAGAGGCAGCACTGGCGAAAGTGATGGTGCCTAACTGGCCTTTTTGCCGAATATTTTCTTAGCGATGGGTGGAAAGGAGAAAGTTGCGGCATACTTTTTATTCTCGTCTTCTATGCAGACGTTTGAACGCGTGAGGGGAGGGTGGAGGGTGCGCGCTTTTTTTTTTCCCCTTTTCCCTCCTTTCTACTGAATTATTCATAGTGTCAGTGGTGAAGCCAGGACTATTAGCATGCATCAGACATGCTGTTTGTCTGTTTGCTAACATTCTTCATTCAAGACTTGTTAACTACCAGACAAGCTTAACACGCTTCTCTTTTTTTTTTTTTTTTTTTTCCCTCCCCTCCTCTCTCTCTCCGTCTCTCTCTTCCCTCCCTCCCTCCCTCCCTCCCCTCGCTTCTCCCTTCCCTTCCCTCCCTTTCATGCCACCCCTCGCAGCCGCCCATTGTTGCTGCCGGGCGCTGGCAGCCGGGGGCAGTTGTGGCCGGGGAGCGGGCGGAGGAGAAGCCGGCGCCGGTTGCTAGGTAAGGACCGCCTTCCCCTCCTCTCACAGGCCTGCATGCACTTGCAAGGGCGAGAAATGCCACAGAGCTCGCTCACTGCCTTCTGCCTGCTTTTCCAGGAGACTGCAGAGCTGCAAGGTGAACACCACCACCGCCAACCACCACATCGGCTTCTCCACGAGCTGGCTTCCCACCCTGCGCAGGGTAAGCTGCTTTCCCACCGCTTTCCCCTTGACGGGCACCAGCATTTCGTGTTGATGTACCGCTACCATGGCGTGAGCGGCGAGTAATTACCAAGTAGGAAAATTAAGTTTCAGAAACTACGTGGGTATCGGTAAATTGGCTTGCGACTGCCTATTAATTTATTATTATCCAGTAGTACGTTACCAGCCTGGCGAGGTTTAGGCTCATTCAGGGAGATCGCTTGCTGGCTATTAGGGATGTGATATACTAATATTTGTTATTGTTGCTATTTTTTAGGTTCTCTTCTCCTTCTCTATCAAGTCTGCCCCTCCCTTCGCTAGTCTGTTTAAAACCAGCAAGCTTCATTTTCTTAGCAGACAAAGGTCGATCACAGCTTTTATTTCGGAATGCAAATGTTCTAGGACTTGTGCCAGTCTTTGCCTTCATTGATTACAGTATAGCTTCTTTCTTGAATGGCATTCTACCCCTTCCCTTTTTTTTTTTTTTTTAATTATGGAAGGAAGCTCAAGGAAAGAAATTAAGTTGGGCGGTCCAAGTTTTTATATTTATTTAATATTTCAGTATGTTTGAAAAATTGTTAAACATCCATGAGCAGAGCAGCTCTAACGCAACTGCTAACAAGTACGTAGGGTTTTATGCCATTTGTGTGTGTATACTCGAAGGTATGTGTTTGCATTTCTCAACTAAAATTTTTTTAAGGTAACTGTGTGATGATTTTCAGTAATTGTATCTCATTACTGTTAGGTTCCCTGATTGTCTCAGCAATGTGAATCGACATAAATATTTTCAGGATTCATATTTAAATTTTATTATACTTGGAATGTTTCAGGATTAGTTTATAGTGACCTTTTTATAATATATTTTTGAAATACCATTTTTTAGGGCCTTCAAAAGTCCTTAAGTGCCATAAGTGTATTTTCTTCTTTATCTTTTACGTGCGCGGACAGGCACATGCTCACGCAGACTCCCTCTCTTTCTCTTCGGGTGGTAATGAAGGAATTAATTTTAAGTATAATACTTAAATATTAGGGTAATGCCTTTTATAGATCAAAGTACCATGTGGTTATAGATGTACTGAGTTAGGCACAATTTGGCAGACGGTTCTACACTTAAGATTTATTACTACTATGAATTTGCCAAACCTACTATAATACTTCGTTTTCTTTATATAGACAAGTGCACATGCAAATTAAAGTATCTGGGAATATATATATATTAAAGGCACTTTATGAGTTCTTTCCTATATATTTTTAAAACAAAATGCTTCCCTCTGCACTGAAAAAATGGGACACCTATTTAAAATATTTTAATATTTTCCCTTTAATTTTATTTATATCCAGGAATTAAAGTAAATAACACAAATTCAAATAAATTTAGGGGGTTTTTTCTTCAAAAACTCCCCCCCCCCCGCAAATAATTGGAAAATATATAGTGACCTGTGCAAAAATAGTTTTACATTCAGACCATTAACAGCATTGTATTAAAACTGTCTATGTACTGGCATTGCATTTGAGCTGTTTTATGGCAACATAAACTGAAAAACAACTCATAACTTTAAGTAGTAAAGCAGTATTTATTGGCTGATCAAGCTCAAAGTAAGTACAGAAAGTTTTAGTGAACTGTGTAGAAAGGAATTTAGGAATGTATGGCTTGGTGATAGCTAAAATTAATTTCTTCAAAGTACTTTTTAGAGGCTGTGGTGGCTGCACAATACAATGCAAATAAAATATTACTTGAGGGTTTTAACTTGCAGTAGTTGTTATAAAATCACAAACTGCTAAACATTCCTCACTGAGAAATTTCGGAGTACTCGGTGATGTTGCTCCTAATGATGCTGTTTATCTAAAGAGGTTTTATTTTTCTTAGGCTGTAATACTTGTTGGGGTGGTTTTGTTGCTGAGGACTAGCACTTAAAGGAATATAAAGTTGCTTCTGGTGTATTAGTTCATTATTTTGTGGTGGCTTGCTAGAAGTGATCGCTGGGAAAGTAAGAGAAGCAGAATTGCCTTATTACTGGTTTATTTCACAGTGAGGACTTCTATAAGCGTGCTAAAAAAGAACATAGTGCATAAAGATCATGTGTATGTTAATTGATTAAGGATTAAAATCTGTTCATTAGATTTGTGAATTCTAAATTGTAAATTTAAAATTATTTTTAGACTGTAACTTGAAATGTAACTGCTGGTAGAAATATTCAGCCCCTCAGATGAATGCCCTCAGGAATTATACACGTGAGCTAGAGCATTTTACATTTTGAAAGTGTTTTGTGTTGAACTGCCAGGATTTTCATGCAAAATGTTTGGTGCATGGAATGAAAAATTAAAAGCATATACAAAATACTTTGCTTAATTAAAATATATATATATATTTTTTATAGCTGGCTAGGATGAAGTTTTGCATATTCACAAGTACTGATGGAGTGAAACACAGTGAAAATAATGTTAGATGCACTGGTTTTGCTCCATACTCAGTCTTTCTCCCCCACCCCCATCCTCCAAATGGATTTTTTTCCTCCAGAAGGATATTTAAGGTGTTGCTGATAAATGAACAGTCTATTCTTAAACTCCCACCTATCTTAACTAAAAATATGGCTTTTACCAAATGATACCAATGCAGAGAGAAAGCAGAGAACAGGAGGGAAAGGTACATATGTTCTAGGCCTGTGAGTAATAAGGAGTGCTCAACAGAGAGCACTGTTAACGTGCAAGGCAGAGAGCAGCTTGCAGGGAAACAAGAGGAGCGTAGTCCACAGCATTTGACACAAATAGGTGGGTGACGACGTGGTGGTTACTCTCACTGATAATAAATGGGATGTTTGGTGTCCTTATTGAAGCTAAATTTTTTGAAATCAATTGGAATTCCATCTGGATGAACGCTGCCTGGTTTGGATCAGGTTAAGAGAGATTTTATTGTAGGCAAAGCAGAGGGAAAAGGGAGGAGGTGGAGAGAAGAAAGAGAAAGCGAATGGAGCAGGAGTTACCACTTTCAAATGTAGGTGAAGTCCAGAGTTCTTGTATTCACTGAATATAGGAGATAACTGAATATATGGATTATGATTTTTATGGCTGTATTGGTACAGCACTCCCTTCTCCTAGTACATGCCAAGTATTCATAAACATTTTTTACTAGCTAAGGAGAAATAAAAGGAGGACTGGAAGGAATGCCTTGTTTCATCCAGGTTTCTTTTGAAAAAAAATATTCTGGGGGGAACAGGGGTGTAATTCAGATCCACTCCGTGTTTCAGCAGCTCCCTTGCAGGCAAAATGGTTTCACTGTTACCGGCCTTCATCCACGCGCCACATGTTCCTGTGGGGTGATAAACCTCGGCAGGGCCTTCTGCTTCATACGGCAGCATTCCAAGTCTCCTGTGCGCATGGGTTCTCAGGGCATGGGCAGGCCTGCCATCGTGACACCTTCCCTCAAGAAAATGGAAATACAGTCTAATTAGGCATTTTTCCTACTAACTGCATCAGTCACTCTCGGCTTGAAACAGGTGCAGGTAATCAGCCCTGCCTCCTCCTCCTCCCCCTGCAACACTGGTGGTTGTGGAGCTCAAATATATAACAAAGCAATACTGCCATACAGTTTTAATTTATATGTATGGCGTCTGTACATGTCTGAGAAGAAAAAAAAATTAGAAATACAATTGCATGTCTTTGTTTCTCAAATAAGACATACTGTAGAACGTTACTTCATAGCTACATACATGTTCACATAACGTGTCTGCTTGTACAATGCATTTCATATTTGCAAATAGAGGTATTAATTTATGCAGTATGCATGCAGCTAGCTGGAATTATTATTGCAGCCAGAAGACAAAAAGTTGAAATCCCTGTGGCCAGCACAATAGACATTCATGACTAGAGTGATCCCAGTAGATATAAAATGGCGGGATAGAGTTTTCAAGTGCACGCACACTTTTGTAAGCTTATGCTACTGTAAACTGTACTGGCTGTGCAAATCTATACTTGTTTATGCATTGTACTCCATGCCTCATCCACAATAGGTGAATTCTGTTGAGTTTGCTTTGGAGCAATCCCCCTCTTCCCAGATATTCACTAATGCAGTATGTATGCACATTTGTAGAATCACTAATAAATCTGGCCTATCACTTCTCAATAGCAAGCAAACCATTTTTTGATTTTCTGAGGAACGATGCAGAAATTTGTCCACAGGTATTCCTGCACTGACATAAAGTATTTTAAATCTCCTAGTGACCTCGGTACTAGTAGGATTTCATTAAAGTTTGACTTAGTATCTCCGAACGAGAACATAATTCTGTTCAAGATGCCTTGATTTGTAGGTGGATATGCAGGAATAAAATGCCCAGAATCAGGCTCTTTGAAGCCTGTCTTTTAAAAATACACCATAAAATATAAGAGCTCATAATTTTGAGTTGCCATTTGCAAAAACGGTCTTTTTTTTCCACAGAAGTTTAGTGTTACCATTTATTTAGTAGTTGTGCACTCTTCCCTCTTGCATACATTTGAAAATTGCTGTGCCATACTTCTGGAAACAAAGGATCTGATCCAAAGGCCTGTGAAGGCGACGGGGGTTTTTCCACCGACTTCAAATGGGATTTGGATTAAGCCTATATACATAATAGTTTGCAGTAGTGATCTGACTGCTGTAGTGGTTTTCAGGGTCTTTCACAAAACTTTTCAAAACTCTCATAAAAATTGTCCAGGCATGGTACGCCAAAATACATGTCTAGGCATTGATCATGTTTTGTTGTTTTTTATATGTTTTTTGTTCTGTTTTTAAAAGGGTGGGGGAGCTAAAAAGAGCTTCATCTCATTGATGCTCTACATGAGAGTTTTATTCATAAAAAAAAGAAAGTGAATGATGGTTCCATATTTAGTATGTAGTTGAGGCATTACCTTATGCATTCTTTATTGAAATTAGGCCAGTCTTTTTGGAAGTAGTCTATAGGTTTAAGATGGCAATGTATTACTTACTTATCGTTACACATGTAAGTTTAAATTAACCTCAACTGTTGTATCATGTTATCTGCCAAGGAAAACATTTAGCTCCTGTCTGTTCTCTCTGGAGTTTCAAAGGATTGGCTCTTTTCAAACTTGTTAAAACACAAATAGAAAAGTAAACTGCTTTGGATTGAAGATTTTGTGAAGGAGAAGGAAGAGGAGCTAAGGAAAACTGAATTTATTGTTATAATAACCAGTATACCTTTATTAAATATTAATTAAGTCATCATTTTCTGTAGCCTTTGATTTTTTTGTGTTTGAATTGCTGACTGATATTTTGCAACACTCTAAATCTGAGGTACACTTAGTATGTTGCCTATGTATTCAGATACCTACATACAGATATGGTTACTGTGGCATTCATTTATCTCCTGAATTTCTTTTGTTCATGTAAGAGAACATTTCCAGAAGGAGAAGGCAGCTTCAGTTTTAATAGTAAAAGAGTTCAAATGCTTTTACAACTACAGACACATATATATTTTAGAATGCCAAATTAGAAAAAAACAGCATTATTTGAAACTGTTCTTGTTTTCTTTATGCTTCTCTATTATATTTTTAAAATTACCTAAGACAAGAGAAAAAAAAAAAAGAGTACTTGGGAAACAGTTGATCTCAGGAGCTAGAAAACAAGAAGCAGCACCATTAAGTCTTATTTATTTTAATGCTGAGAGGGTAGACACTGACACTGAGTAGCTTAGAGAAATATGTGATTGTGTTTTACAACCATGGTAGGCCAGGATACTTCATGCTGAAGTTACTTCATCAGAGAGGTCAGTCAGTTATGGATTTCTGTAAAGAGGATACACCTAATACTTATTTTCCGACATGTTATATTATTCTTTCTAATATGTTGCTCACAGTAACTGGTCTTACAGTATCACAGCAGGATAGGTGACAGAAAATACTTTATTCTGGCTGGAAGATAAAGCTGTAGAAGAATTCATTTACATTTTCATCTGCAAGATGTAATAACTATAAAGAAGTTACAAATATTTACAGTTTTAGATGGAAAGTTGCTTGTTTCAGGTCAGAAAGTACTGAGTTGGTGAACACAAAGCTTTGACGTGGACTTTTAAATGCATTGGCAATCTTTTCAGAATTAGTTTTGCTTTTTATTAGAATTCAGTGTGCAACGGGGTAGGAAAGCTATTTGATTGCATCCAAGAGATTTTGATCACTGTAACTGTTTTCCTACCCATACACAAAGAGTTCTGGTGTATTTACTTCTACATTTGTATATACAGCAAGTATTATTTTCAAAAGATTTTACTCTTTGATAATTTACTCTTTTTTTTTCTCTCTCTTTTTTGGTGTTTATTTTTCTCTCTGATTGCAGATTTTTTTTTTAAGAAAATAGAGTTCTTAGGATGTTTCTATTACCTTTGGCAAATGTTACCTTTGTCTATAGGAAACAGAATAGTAGATCCCGTTCTGAGTCAGTGGAAAGTCTCCCACAGATATTGGAGAGTTTTGGATTATACTCTCAAACCAAAGTGACACTAATTTAAAAACCTGATACAGGAAACCTGAACTCAAATGACTTAAAGTGCATTTAAAGAATGCTACATTCTGCATGACCTTATGGACTTATGCAGTTAGCTTTTTTTTACCTGCTTATTTTGTCTAATTTAAACCAAGGAGTATCATAATCTTGCTTTATTGTTTTAAGGGCACAACATTGGCATTCTTCCTACTCTGGTATGCATTTATGAACTGCAAGATGCCTCAGAAGGAATTGATCATATTATCCCCAAATGTATGGAAATACTGTTACAGGGCCAAGGGGCTTGCATGTTTAAATTTTGCTACAGGGTTTCATCATGGCGTTTGTTTTTTGTTTTAATGCAGTGTGTAATATAGAGAGGTTTTTGTTGCTTAGTTATTATGTGAATAGACCATTTACATCTATCTATTTTTATTAGTAACCCTTTTTCTTTTACATAGTTTTTCAACTCAGTCTGTTATGAAGACAGTTAGTTACCGTTTTTTAATGGAAGGTTATACATTTCTCATTCTATAATTATTATAGGAGGAGGAATTAACATGATCACATGGAAATTTTGTTTCTTAAATGGAGATTTACATTGATGGATTGAAGGTTTAAGGTGCAGATTTACATTTAAATTACATATTACATGACATTTACATTTTAAATTATACTAAAACAATTATTTCTGCTGTCTCCTTGGTGCCTTCTGAATGTCTCTATAAAATTATTTCATTTAAAGTATAACCCACTCTACAATATATATTTCATGTATAAGATCAAAGTATTTTTTGCATCAACGCTCTCCTCCTTGGTGTAAATAAAAATGAAGTTGATCATACAATATTCACATGTACACATTTAGGATGCTATTTAGTACTTCACTTAGAGTGACAATTACTTTCTTCTCAATAAGACAAAATGTTCTCAGGGGGTAGTGTTTAACAGGATAAAAAAAAAATTGTATCCATTGGGTGCTTGTATTTTTTTGCCACAAAATGCTTTCAGGAGTCAAAACTTAGGCAAGCTGGTAAGGAGTAAAACTTGGCTGCAGATACAGCCAGCTGGGAGCAAGGTGGTCTAGAGTTTCTAGGAAAAGAGGAGTGATTTGGGAGAGAAAAGCAGAACTGAAAGGTGCTTTTGCCTGTTGTAAAGAGCAGGCCAGTGTGGAAGTCAGGAGTGAAAACCAAATAGTTGTAAGTTTATGAAGATATATTTCCATGCTTATGCAAGGTAGTGTGTGTGCATATAGGTATATGCTAGTAAATGTTTCTTTGGTCTGTGACACTGCAGTTCACATCTTGCCATCAGTTTCAGCAACTTGAGGGAACTTAAAGTATAATACTCCTCCCAAAATAAATTACTCTACACTGCCAGCTGGGTATGGCTGTTTTGCACCCATATAAGGTTCTGGGTTGGACACAGAAGCACTAAAATTCCATTTTTGTCAAAATAATTGCTGCAAGCCTTTTAACTTTTGGTGCCTGCTGGGCTGAATACATGAAAGAGTACACACTAGCCTGCTGTTGGGTTGAACTTCACCTGTAAGAGGGGGTGAGTGAGCCAGTAGCAAATCCCTGAATTTTGTAACTGTTCTTGTCATCTGGTGTGTTCCTTATGAGATACAATTTAACCTGAAGTACAGATTAATTGCAAGTTCAGCAGGAAGTGCTAACAAGCCTTTCAATCTGTGGAAAACCAGGCCTGTGCCTTTAACTGTGTACATTAGTTTTGAAGTTGCAGATAGTGGAAGAAGAACAAACAGAAAAGTCTTACAATTCAATTAACATCAAGAATCAAGCTGAAAAGTTACTTTGCTGGTGTACTTGTAACTTTGCTACAGCTCTATATGAGCATTTTTGAAAAACGCTTATAAATGAAAAGGTTTATCTGGGTGATCAGTGGCTGTGTTTCACATAATGGTTGAGTGGGTATTACTTCTAATGGCAGTTAAAAAAAAGTGAAGCCATTCTTCACAGTGAGTTTCACCTCTTTGCAGATTACTAGTTTGAGACTTACATAGAGTTTAAGTCCCATTCAAGCCACTTCAGATAGCACACAGCTTTTTTAATATCCTTTATGTACTATGAACTACTACTGTAGAAGCCACTGGAAGAAATACTGGGTGCAAAGGATAATTTTTATTGTGCCATTGAAATCAGTGGTGTTAACTCTTTCTGATCAATATAATCTGCAATCCCAAGAGTTTTTCTAGTTGCTTTTCTACCCTTTAATATAATATCCTTTAATTTGTAAATTATGTCTCTTAGACATGCTATTGTCCAGAAATTAGGCCTTGATGAAGTATTTGTATGTGGGAGTCATGGTGCCCTCGTCTGGAAAATTGTTAAGAGCTGGGGAGATTCTTTTACACTCATTTTTGGGTGTAACATGAGCCTTTTCACGTTTCCTCCTCCTCTGCCTCAGCACCTCCCTTTGTAGATGGGAGGTAACTCCGATGTCCATGAGATTTCCGTGGGAAACAGTTGATGTGTGAATAAACTGTGGAGAACATGGAGCTGTGAAGGGAGAAGTTTTGAACGGTTTTGAAATGCAGTGCCTACAGAACTCGAGGGGTTAAATACTGCTTTGCAAAAGGTGGCATCTCCTAGTCTAGATCTGTGTTGCAGCTGCTCTTCTGCCTCTGCTTCTTTTGAGTGGAGACTTTCACTTAATAGCTTTAGGAGACAATTCCTCTGTCCCCAAAATTCGGTGGTATCCTCTACCAAACTGGAAGGTTATGTGCTCTCTTGCTTACTTGCCATGAGGTTTCTTTCATCACCACCATCTTGTAAATTAGTCACTCATAAATAATAGGAGGATTGCCACAGATGAAGCGTCTGCATGGCTATTGTCTAAATCAAAGTCTAAGTCTGATCAGAACAGCTCAGTAGAAAGATGCTGTGAAATTGCCTCGTCTGTTGCCCTTCCAGTTTAGGATTCTGATGCATAAGTAATTAAAACCCAGTATGTTTAAAATATCTTAAGATTATATGGGGAAGTTAATTAGATCATTGACACTAAAAAAACCTAACAAAACCCGTAAAACTTTAAAGGATACTGAACAATGATCATGGAAACTAAAACTTAAAATCAAATCATTTATGTACGCTATGCAGAACAGAAAACCGAGAGGGAACTTTATAAAGACATCGGCATATTTTAAATCTTTTTTTGGTGAATTTTTTTTTTCTGTGATAATTTCATTCTTTTTATCCTACTGCTTACCTGAGTGTGGTTGAGTTCAGTATTTATTTCTTTTTACAGCAACCTATCCTCTGTTTGTACTAAGAGTTTAGTTTCTAGAAGACAGGGAAGTGTGTCTGGTTCATGCAGCATTGGCATTGTGTAGCAAATTAGAGTCAGCTCAAGTGAGCAGGCTTTCTTAGTCACCCTGTCTACAATTTTCATTTTCATCAAGGGCACAGCTACACTGGAGAGTGCCCCAGACACACACGTGATCCATAGAGTTGAGGAGAAGGATTTAACTGAGTGCAGAAAGCCACACTGGTTCCACCATGTGAACAGCTTCAAGCCAGCTAAAGCTGTAGTGCCTTACTTACTGCAGAAGGACAAATGTGTTTTAAAGAATACTGTAAAAACTGAGGTCAGTCTGTGTTCATCCACCTCCCACCACCCCCACCCCCCAAATTGTCTATTAAATGTGCCTGTGACAAGCAAATCCTGCGGATGCTCACGCATAGGACTTCTTTGCACTCACTAGCAGTTCAGTGAAGTTCATAAACAGGATTACCATTACATTTCCCAGCCTGTACTGCTTCTATGTCCTCTCCCCCTCCTACCACTGCTTCCCCTCTCCTCTCATCTGCAGCTGGTAAGGGCTGTGTGAAAAAACAATGCTTTGAGCCAAAGTTAAAATACAGGAGACCTATGGCCAGAGTTTTCTGAAATGTTCCCTAGTAATCCTCTCTCCAGTTTGAGACCCCTATAAGCCCGGTTACTAATGGTGCTGAAAATCTTTGGGTGAGTGCTGCCAGGGGCCAAGTAAGTTCTTTTGGTTGCACTGGGGTGTCTCCAACTGGCTTCTGAGTGCTACTGATCTGCTTATATTCTCAGTTCCTGTGGTGTGAGAGCACTTCCAGTCCAAGCTGTACGTAGGCATCTTGAGCACCAGGGAGTTTCCCTCTTCAGTTTACAGCATTGTTTGTGGTCAAATGGGAGAAGTTAGCATGATAAAGCTGAGGAGAAGAAGAGAAGGGATGAATGTTCTAGCTTGGACTGTTAAGTTGGGCAGGGTTTGTAACGATCTAAATGGAGTAAGTGCTTTAGTTTTTTTCATGCTATTTGCACAAGATTTCAAAATTCCTGTGTTTGACTTCTGGGTTTTCACCACTTTTTGTTTCTTTATTCTTTCGGTCAGTTCACATCCCGTCTGTCCAAAATCACTGGTAGGCAAGGCTGTGGTTGCAGGAATTGTTTTGGTTAGAGCATCTCCTGTGTAGTCAGTACCTACCTTTGGCTGATGCTGAGGTCAGAGAGGAAAATAAAATGAGAAGTTCCCCTTTCCATTATCTTGGTAAATGGTATGCTCAAAATGATGAGCAAGTTCCAGCAAACCGAAGAAAAGACCTGGGAGCATATTTTGTCACAGATGAACTGACATGTTTTTAACGCGCTTCTTGAGAAACAGAGCTGTTGATTGCTCCAGGAGTTCATTGTCAGAGATAATGAGAACTGCAAATATATTAGAAATCTTTGTTAGGAGGAAATCCAGTAGTAAAACAATGTTTCAAACTACAGTCTCAGTAAGTAATTTACTTTTAAAAATCTGATTCTTCTCAGAGGTGAAAACTTTTGTGTTGCTATTTTATTGAAACAGAGCATTTGAATAGTAACTCAGTGTTGGGAAGACTGTTCTGTTTTTCTACGAACTCCTTCCAGTGACTCCCAAAACTCTTCACAGCTATTTTCTTTCTGTCCAATTAAAAAAATTAGGAATTTTTAAATTTGAATTTTACCAGTAAAAGGTTCCTCTTTGGCATGGAATGTACACATTACGGACTGTGTTTAACTGGAAGCCAATTTTTATTTTGAGTACATGTTGTATGAATAAGTTACTACTATTGCTTATTCTTATTGTGGATGTACTGCCACAGATAATGCGGAGACTTGTGCCTCTGTAGGATTTTTGAAAAGAGTAATACCACGAGGAATTAAGCCTCCCCCTAAAAATATCTGGGCCCCAAAAGCAGTAATGACATAAAAAAAATTTTTTGAGCAACGGAGACCGAGGGAAAAAAAAAAAAGACAGCTGGGTGAAACGTGTCTGTTGATTTAAGAGTTTATATTTTATTTTGTCTTGAAAACAAGATGCATTTTTTCTTTTTATTTACTAAAAATGCATCATTTTGACTTCCAGTTTGGAAAAACAGAAACCTCAAGTGTACATATTTCACACGGCTTCATTTTTCACTACTATTTTAATTTTACATTTGTATGTCATAATTTAAATTTAAATTTAAATTTTGATGTTGAAATAAATGGCTTTTGTAAATTATTCTTTAAAAAGGAGGAGGAAAAAAAAGTATATTTCAGTTCATATATGTAAAGTAAAAGACATGGCTCCATGGCTGCTTCTGGTGAGAGGAAAAAGCATGATCACTTCTGCATGTGCAGCATCAAGAGTGGTTGTCTCTCTAGTAGCATTGCAATGGTGCAAATGTTCCTGGTGCTGTACTTTTTAGCAGGCTTCTGTTGTGTCAGGAGGTGAGAGAGGCTGCTGTAAATAACTGTGATTGATTATATTGTAGCAAGTGATTTTTTATTGTTTTTTTGAGTCAATAAAGAAGTCGATAGGCTTCGGGTTTTTTTTCTCCCATCTTAAATAGCATGCAATGCTATGACATTTAGTATACCTTTATTTCATTTGTCTCATCTGTGACACAGTCTCTTCTAAAGAGCTCAAGCTTTAGATTAAAATGTAGTTCTCAGGCAGAAAGAAACTGCAGTAGAAGTAGTTGTACTACTAGTTCATCCTATGATTAATAGCAAGACTTGCTTAGAAGTTAGTCTTTGATTTCCTCTGTTTAATTGTAGCCCTAAGTGAAATGGGTTTTTGATTTATAGAAAATGCAAAATTGGGTACAGAAAGTTTTAAATTACAGTAACAGTAAAAAATTTCCCACAATAATCATCCCATATTGTTTCAATTCAAAAGAGCTAAGGCTTGATTTGTGTGGGAAAGAACCCATAGCAGCCAAGTTCCACATTTGAAACTGGGGAGAGGGGAGGATCAATTACCCTCTTTTGAGGGAATAAAAATATGCCTGAACTTCACTATGTAATACTTTTGTCATATATTCCTTCTCTGGAAGGGTACATGCTAATTAATTAATTTAGAATAGCTATTTTCTTACACAGATACCATGTAAAAGTACGTCGCAAAATTGTGTTAGGAAATAAAAGAACATTGGCAAAAAAAGCTGAAGCTTTAGGAAAAGTGATGGCTTGTAATCATGATGGAAAATTAATCTCTTTTTAAAATAATATTTGCATTGTATAGAATGGTTTAGAATACTGTCAAAGTTTTAATAACTGTAGTTTAATTTGCTTTAATAACAACAGTTTAATTCCTAAACTACTTTTTGGAAGTTCTGCATGGCTGATACTGCTTTTGCTTCACATGTTTATGTTGACTTTTTCTTTCATTAGACCACAATTGCTATGTATGTTTACAGCAGTAATCCTAGATGTTGAAAATTCTAGATAGTTAAAATACAGTCAGTATCATTGAAGCTATTCTGGGGGAAATGGCTTTGCTTTAATGGGGAAAGACTGAATCCTGCTCTCTTTACAGGGATAAATACTGAAAAACACTATTCTGACCCATGGAGGTTTACATCTGTGTTACTGAGAGCATGAGTTTTGGCCTTTCATATTTGCTTTTTTGTGTACCAAAATAGAGTTAAAAATAATTTTGAAAATAATAATACTGTTGTTATTCTTTTGGCTAACTTGCTGATTTTAAAAATCCTGCTTCACAGTCTCTCCTCACATACAGTTTTTACTTGGAACATACTGACTTTACAGTTTGAATATAAAATGCTGCTTCTATTCCATTTGATTTATCATGACCAAAATTTAAAATCTAAACTTAAAGCTTAGTATTGATCCATTTGTAAGTATTTTCAAATGGTACTGCACTTGTGGGATAATTTAATGTAGTATTATTTTAGAGTCAGGTAAGCTCTGCTTTTGTGCTAAAGTCTGACAGTTTAATCAAGATACAAATTTAGAAACAAATCAGCACTGTCTTTTATATAGTGCCTCTAAATCCATGGTAATTGGTACCAGACCTTGGTAAAAGGATCGCCATTTCATGCTACTAGTACCAGTGGGTGTTGCTCCACAGCTGCATCATATAAGATGAGAAGATGCAAGAAAAATTAAAGGATCCCCATATGCATTTTTCTGTAATATGCCTTTCCCAGATTCGAGGTTGATGGAAAATTCCCTTGAATTCAGTGTGTTAGTCTGCTGTAAATAGTGCCGTATGTTCTGCACACTTTAACTCTTACCTTTTGATAGCACTCAAAAATTTTTAAGTCAGCTTTCTTCACTCTGTAGTTTTGAAACAGTCGAAAAACCTAAAAGCCTGTACTTAATAAAATCAGGGAGAGTAGAATAAAAGTGCTGCTGGTGCATTTGGATTGTACTGACGTAAACTGGCTGACTTCAGACTCCCTACAAAGGCCTGTTTTGGGTAGATTTGTCATGTCAGGATGTACCTTGCAGTATGAGCTGCAGAGCAGGTTCCGTTTGAGGATTCATGCTCAGCTAGAGCATATATGAGCTATAGACTGAGGCTGTACGCTCTGGCAGCACAGATGGAGTATTCTGTCATTAGGGCTGTTTGTTGCCTGTTGGAACACACAGCATATTTCTACCGTGGCATCAACAGTTTCTATGAACTGAGGTCAAAATAAACAGGTTGCAGTTGGATACAGGAACAGTCTGCAAAACAACTTGAAATTCCCTGCTTAGGCATAGCCATATTCCTAGATACATGGATAAGAAGACATTTTTATAGCAAGGGCTCATCCTAATTTATGATAGCATATACAGATTAGCATAGATGTGCAGGGGCACAGTTATTAAGTTTTCGATGGTTATTGTCCTATGTATGCAAAATTGACCTTTTAAATAAATAAATTTAAGCACAGCAATCTCGCACATTTTTTCTCCTAGTATTTGGTGTACTTCAGCAAAGTGAAAGCAATGTCATCGTGCAAATTTTAAAAAATACATATTTTAATTAGGCTTCAGTCTTCTCTGCAAGCGTGGATGTCACTAATTGCACTGGTGCACGCAGCTCCTTTGAAGTCGATAGGACTCTTTACAGGAATAAAGCTGGAGTGCTGACAGACAAGCTCTGGCAAACCTCCTTGAAGTGGTTTAAGTTGCTGCTGCCCCAAACTCCCTGCTCCACCCTTTTACTGGGGATTAATGCTTCCTCAGCAGAATTTGCAGAAGAGAACGTGTGCCCACACCTTAGCTGCTTCATTGCAAAACACACAGGTTCAGTTCAAACCCTTCAAAATACATCACTTTTTGCTAAGCTGCTGGAGCATGCCTTAGGTCTGTGTTTGCTGATTCAGCACAGAGAGCCGTAATCTCCAGCAGCTGAGTGGAGCAGACCGCTGCGAAAAGAGACTTAAATGTGTGACAGCAAGATTCACCAGAGCTCAAATATCAGTGCCCCTTCCATCCTGGGTAAGTATTTACAGGATCAGCCCATATATAGACTCAAATTCCAGGTGAAATCCTGGCCCCAGAGGGATGAGTGGAGTTTTAGCCAGGGATATCAGTGAAACCAGGGTTTAAATGTGTAGTGTTTAAAAACCCAGCAGATTTTTACATAACAGGACAAATACTTGTGATGATTTAGGCTTGAATAGAGGTGACAGAATCGGCATCAGTCACTTCAAAAGGCTTACTCATATTTACCTAGTCACAGTTCATTTATAGCTAATGTAACTATCTCCTGTTATTGAACTGGAAACACATAGCTGCATAGCAAGCTGCTAGAAGTTACAAGATGTTCTCATGGGTTGGGTTTTTTTTTGGTGGGAGGGTTAAATGTAACTCAAGTTTCAGTGGTTAAAATTAAAAAACAAGGTTATTTTTCCCTTTTCAGAAATGAAACATTATTGCGCTCTATGGCATGCATAACAGTAAATAGCTAATATGAATATGGGTAGTGGCAGTAGTGAAAAGAGATATCAAGAGAATTAAGAAAATGTATGACTAATATAGAAAGGTGTATTTAATTCTTTAAAAGAAAGAGTAAAAAAGAAAGCCTCCCCAGATTCTTCAATGCTACTAGTTTACTGCCATTGCCATTCTTATTTCCCACATCATGAGAAGTTCAGTGGTCCATCTTACAACCAGAGTAATAACACCATCTTTCCTCACCTTCTTAATGCTCCTTCCAGAACAGAGACAGGGAGGCAGTTGTCCTAGAAGACTTTTTTAATGGGCTTAATCTTTTTGTCTTCAACAGATTTTCTATTTTCTTGTTGCTCTTCTCTGAATACTGCTATACCACAGTATGTATGTAACTTTTTTTCCATCCTTTACAATGACAGGTCTTGGACAGCCTTCATCGTAGTCTACCACCTCTTTTTTACTTACAAACAGCTACTGAGTCTTAAGCTCTTTGCTGACTGTGAATGCATCTGGGAACACTGCCCTCATCCCCTGCTTATTTTAAGTTGGCTTTCTGAGCCCGCCTCAGATATTCTGTACCTCATACATAATAAAGATTTTTTTTTTTTTTTTTTTTCCTTCTGAGGCAGGTTGCTATGAATGTAAGAGGCAGACTGGAAAGCTTAGACCTGTGTTTTTGTGGTGTTGTTTTTTTTTTCTGAGTGAGCCCTGGGGGACTTGTTTGCCACAGTTTGGAACCCCTTAATAACATATGGAGCTCAGTAATATCTTGGTACCAGAATCAGGAACCTGAGTTGACCACTTGATCTTAGGGAAAATTGTATACATTAGCAAAATTAAGTTAGGGCACAGATGGACAAGAAAAATAAATTAAGCAAAGCCCCTTCAGGAATGGATGAAAATTGATTGCTTTAGGGAGGTGGTCTTCTAATGGAAGTATAGCAGGTTTGTGCTGTGTTTTAGAAGTTCTTTGAGGTGGCCTGTTATAACTGTTTATTTATTACTGCTTATTTATTTCACTTTGCACCATTTTTAGTCTGACCTCATGTGAGAGCTGAATGAGCATTTTGAAATGTTAGATGTTTGAAGTTCTAGGTAGCTCAACACTGTTGCTTCCCAGTTCCTTCGTATGTTGTATTTATGTTGTATGCTCTGTTTTATAGTAGTAATAAAAACAGGTACATGTATGGAGATGTATATCATGGGTCTTGCTGTGCATGTACTTTGATTTTTCTGTTATGTGAGGAAGCTGCCTGCCTGCATAGGGCTGTTCTTGTTCTCAGCAGTGTGCTTTGGGAGCAGAAAATGTAGAACATATGCAGGGAAAAATTATGGAAATACACCAGGAGTTTTAGCAGCTGATTTGACACCCATGGGAAAGGATATGTCAAGGTCAGATATTGGATTGTATTTTTTTGAAAGATAAGAGGAAAATATCCTGAACTAAGTTGAATTTTTTTCATGAGGAAAATTTTTTACAGATCTTTCACTCCTCTTTTTTGCCTGTTGATACTGTGGGAGGGTTCCTCATCAGATAGGAACAATTAGAGTCCAGAATCACCTCATGAATTTCAGGGTACTTGCAATAACTGGAGTTCAAGTGCCTGAAAGAATTATTGGCTCTTAGAAAAACAGTGGTGTCAGATAAGACACTCTCTTGGGGTCTGAACGGTTATCAAATTAAGGGCTCTAAGGAGTGAACAGAGGAAATAAAATCTTGTGAGTAGAGACTTGCTCCAGAAAACCTGCCAGTTAGGCAGCAGTGGCCAGAAAGAATGATCATAGGATCATCCTTTAGATTGGAAGGGACCTCAGGAGGTCCAACCTCCTGCTCAAAGGAAAGTCAGCTGTGAGATGAGACCAGGTTTCATCCAGTTGGGTCATGAAAGCCTCCAAGCATGGCAACTGCACAGCCTTTTTCACAATAGAACGTTTTCCCTTCTTTCCAGTCTGAACCTCTCATAATTCAACTTATGTCTGTTTTCTCTTGGTCTCCCAGCACACCCCACTGCAAGCAGCCTGGCTCTGACTTCTCAGTAAACTCCCCTCAGGTATGGAAAGGCTATCACTAAAGCCTTCTCTTGTCCAAGCTGAGCAAGCTCAGTTCCATAGCACAGGGCCAAAGTTCCAGCCCCTGACTGTCTGGGGGATCCTTCTACTTTGTCTGTCTAGGTTGCAGTAACACTCAGCAAGCTGATGAGTGACGCAGGAGGCCTGTCTGGACACTGCCAGGGCTATTACCTGCACATGGTGGCTGTAGCCAGGACAGGCTTGGTGGCTGCACATGAGCCATACTGCTCTCTCCAAGCTCATCTAAGGTATATGGGTATTTTTGCTGACCATCAGCTAGAAGCACTGCCAGGAGCTGATGCTGTTAGCTTGCCTGGCCTTGGCCTTCACAGCAGATTTCTGGGGTAATAGTGTGGTGTTAATAATTTCAGGTATTAATGTAGAAAAATATTAGCCTGGATTAAAAAATCATGACATAGTTTGAATGCTAGGTTAAAACACTGTCGATTTTCTTTTACTCTGCTGAGTGATTTTTAAGCTGCTGAGATACATATTTTAAGCATAAAACATTAAGGTTAGAGATATACTTAGTCTTAAATGGTTAAGTGTCTTGTAATTGTATAAATGCAGGACCAAGGCTTTAAGAACAATACTGAATATAATGAAATTTGTAATTTGATTTTAAAATCAAGCAACATGGATAAGGTCAAGAGTCTGGTGCTTTTGTAAAGTGAATGTTCATCTAAGAAGGGTTTTTTCAAATAGCAAACCATGTCTGTAAAGTTCTAAAATAATAGCTGCGATTATGTATTCATCTGCTTGGCACAGTAATTAAAGTATACATTAATGCTCTAAGGCACGCGTTTAGAAGTATGGATTGAAATTAATCAGCCTGCCACTATATAAATTGCTAGTTGAGTACAACAACATATATGTTTCTATCAAGAGTTGTATACTTGTATATTCTACATGAGTACAGTTAAATTTAGTATTTCATATATGTAATTTTATTACATATCATTAAAATAAAAATGCATTTAATTTTGTTAACTATATGTAGGGGCTTATTTACATATTTAACCTGTCTGGGACAAGTGTTTTTAAAGGTAAATCTTGCACTGTAATAACCAGTAAATTAATCATTTGCCAAGACACTCAAATACTGCTCAAGGAGTCTTTGAGCTGTCCACAGGCATCTGTGTGAGCAGGGCAACAGGAATTCCTGTCTCTGCAAGATTTGAATCATCCAAGATGACTGGTTTTTACATACATACTGCAGATGGGGATGAGTCTCCTGCTGCACACCAGGCTTGGCCCCTCTCTAGCAAACTGCAGAACGGATTTTTACTGGGAGATGAGGTTTGAGGAGGATGCCCTTCTCTAATGAAAAACCATGATAATTCTTCAGCCATTAATTATTTTTTTCTTAGATTTAAGCTTGCGATGTCAATTCCATTTCTGGCTTTCTGAACAGTTCAGTGTCCTGAGGAAATCTCCAGTGTGAATTTATAGGCTGTACAGTTACAAAGTGAGGTACTGCCTCTGTCTGTAACATGGTTACCCTTCATACTAGAAAGCCTCTGTAATAAAGAATCTGCAAGATGTTTGAGAAACCATTAATGCTACTCCTACACTGGACAATTCATCAGATCAGGTTTACTCTGTTATTTTACAGACTACGTGAGTTGTAAGTCAAAAAGCAGGTGTCTGTCCTTTTCACTTTGCTGAAATGCATGGGGCATACAGTTCAAAACAATACTGCTGTCCTGCTTTACAATGCAGACAACTTCTTTTCTGTTACAGTTTGTCTCACTGTATAGAGAGTAGTTGGAAATATATGCGCACGCTGCTTGATCTGTTGCTTTTTCCTTGTGGTACAGTGCAATCTCCTGACAAAGAGTGTCGTTCTGTGCAGCGTGATCACACAGCTCATGGATGAATATATAGAAGTATCTAGCGGTGTGTTGATAGAAAGGACACACAAAGAATAAGATCGTTGTGTGGGGAATCATTTGAGAATTGCTGCTCTCGCAAAGCTAAAATGTGCGCTAAAAATGTCTTGTTCTTCCCTACCTACATACTGACATAGGACCCAATTTTTAAAAATGAACATCTCTGTGAAACTTTGATTTTTCGACGTGCACTCTTTGTATGTTTGAGTTCTAAAGGCAATGTTCAGGAATCCTTTCTTGTACAGCTAATATTGGTGATCCTACCCGAGAGTTACAAAAGCAGAAAAAAGAAAACCTTTACAGATATTTGCTGCTTCAGTTGATACTTCTATACATGTTTCTGCATGGTGAAAGATTTTCTTTTTTAAAATTATTTTTTCAGTGAATCAGCCTCGATGTAGCTTCCCTGTAAGGAGTGTGAAATTTACAGCAAAAGAATTACAGTTTAACACTGAACAAGCTCTTCTTCATCTGAACCGTCATTCAAAACATAGGATGAATGTAGCTGAATGGAATTTTTTTATCACGTTGCCTGCAGGATGCCTAGAAGATTCGTCTGAAACCTGGGGTAAGATTTAAAAAAAGAACAAACAACTTAGTTGTAAAGTAGAAGCTGATATGAATTCTAGGACAGAGAAGAGACAGTTTGTGCATTGACCTCTATGCTGAAATGTCTCTAGGAGTAATTCCATGGAAGAAAATTGCAATGCAATATTTGTTCGAATAATGAAAACAGAAACTACAATAAACCTGATTTTACTACCAAAGTTAATTATATATATTTTTGAAGAAATACTTTACTTTAAAAAATGCAAGCATATAATGTGTTTTCTTTATTCTTTTGATAAGATATGTCAAAGTACAGAAATGTTTAACTATCAAAAATAAGTTTTATTGGAAGTATGGAAAGTATGAATGAGTAGTACAATATATTTTGGCTTGCTTAGCTCCTTAGAAATAGCTGAAATATTTGCACTGCGTATAGTTAATGTTGTTACCTTTTTTTTACTGGTTTTGTTTTGTTTTCATCAGTGGTATCCATTATCATCTTACATTTGGTGAATTACATTCTTCCAGTATATTTGCTTATTTCTATATCAATTTAGTACAGGTAGTTGGGGTGTGATAGGGATGGATACCTTTGCTGCAACTGTAGTCATAGTATTTCAAATAAAGAGTATTTTCCAAGGGATATCAGTTCTTTCTTGTACACATGAATCTTTTTTTCCTGCTTCTGTTTCGGATCATATAGATAGCTAAAATTAATGCCAAAGATCTTGTTGTCTAAATGTGTATTGGACACAGTTCTGAATATTACAGGTGTTTATATTCATGGCAATACAAAATGTTTCTTATAAGAAATAATGGAACGCCTACTTTGTAGCCTTAGGAATTTGGCCAGGGCATACAAACCATTTATTTTTTATTTGTTTACAGTCATACAAGTTTATAATTGAGACAGTAACGGGCATAAACATTCTTGCGGCCTTTACAGCTCATCTTTCTTGTTAACATCAAAGAGAATATTTGTGGTAGAAGACATAGCAGTCAGTAATAAGTGTGGGAGAATCAATAGCATGCAGATTTTGATTTTTTTTTTTTAATCTGGTTATCCCCTATCCTCCTATCGCCTGTGTATCTGCAATAAAGGAAAAGCATGCATACTTTTTTTAAAAATAATTCTGAATGCTGTAGATAAAAATTATACCTGGGCTCTAGTACCACATTGTGTGCACACCCCAAGCCACCAGAGGTATTAATGAAAACGTGCAAAGACTTATATAACCATTACATCAGTGTCTTATTTCTAGAAATGGCTAGTGTAAATAAGTCTTCTGCTGATGAATCCATTGCACTGATCTTGTAGCCTGCATGGTCCAACTATGGACTAAATCAAGAACATGATTAAGCTGAACAGGAATCCTGGCATAGGATGATAATACTTTGATTTGCATAGGAAACATATGTGGGTGAATTATATGTGTGTTCATGCATACACGTGTATAAATACATGAAGTGTTCTGGATTTTCTGTGCCTGAGGACAATGCCTTATATGTGACAGACCTTTTAACTTAAGGCGTTACGCCTCTTTTGTGTCAGTTCTGAGAAAGTTGAGATCAGCTGAAATACCAGACCTGGAGGGTCACGGGTGTGTAAGAGTTACCAACAACACACTTTCTCTAAGGGCCCTTTAATTCTATGATTTGATTCCTCTTGCAGCTTAGTTCAAAATAGCACTTACTCGTTGGCTATGAAACCCAATTATCTCTGCAACAACAAGGACATTTTTTGGGGGCTGTGCATATCTACTGGAAAGGTGCTGGGGTTTGAGAGTTTCAAGGCCTTAAAATAATTAGATAATTATTTCCACTCGTTAAGTGTTACCAGTTTGCTGATTCTTGTCTCAGTTTGTCTTATAATTATGTGCCAGTGGTGTTAAAAAGCTGAGATTTGGGTGTCCATATATTTTACACTGAATTTAAAATACAAATAGCTCACTATAAGAATCTTCTTATATAAAATGGAGAGAGAGGAAAAATCAGTCTGGTTAAGAGGTGGTTGTTCTTATTAAGAAAACAGTGAATTATTATTGCTATCTCTGATATACAGAAGTCTAGTAATATATATATCTCTCTTTAGGACTAGACATCAGAATAAATTGCAAGGCCAGAGACTAAATTTAAATCTTAAAAAACTTGATCCTCATGTATTTTTAAGGAAGTGGCCTATTCTAGTAACTTTAATGTATGAAGTCTTGTTAAGGTAAAAGTCTCTGCAGGTTGACATTAATTTTTTGAGGAAGAAACCCCGCTAGCAATAAAATCAGGTAATGCCCAATGATACTGTCACAACTAGTTAATTAAAACAAATTTGTAATCAGAATATCTTCAATGTATACAATAAATGCTAGCCTCTCCTTTGATTGCTAAGGTGTTTCACAGTTCTCTCAGTAGTAACAGGTTTTTTTTGGGAAAAACTAAGCTTTGGGTCTTGGGCTAACTAACATTCAGTACTCTTACTGTTTTCTCATTCTGTTGGTTCTCACTTACATGTTCATAGGAGGATATTTTGGAACATATCTTAAAAGCCTTTTAATTCCCAGTAAAGCTTCATTCAAATCGCTTGCTCTGGATACTCTCACAGGGAGGAGAAATGCTTCTCCCATGCTTCCCATGCCCTGGATATGTGTAGTTGACTCTGTCACCTGATGCTGCATTGCTCCAGATATGAATAGAAAGAGAAATCAGGAAATCTGGCTTTACCTTACCTGTTGCCAAGTGAGAAATGAGGTATTTTGGAAACAGATGCAAACACAGATTCAAATTAAGTTTGCTTTCTTCCTGATTTTTCAGTTTCTGGCCCAGGGAACTTGGTGTTTTCAAATTCTCAAATCAGCAGAGGGAAAGGTGACCTAGTACTTGTTACATTTCTTGAAAGTTAATTTGCATGTGTTCAGACCAAGAAAAAGGATTGGGTTTTGTTTGGTTTTTTTTCCTCCCAGCTGCGGTTTTCTTTGTAATTCCACAAGAAATTGAATAATTTGGACTTTTTCTACCAAAAGCTTTAGACCCACCTGTGAAAAGCAGATTCCCTTGTAAACACAAGATTTTAACTTGGCTGATGATAAATGAATATAGAAAATGGGCAGTGCAGTTGCTCCAATATTAAATAGCTCTTGCAAGCCTTTCAAGTCTGAATTTCTTTCCAGTCCACAGCAAATGACTGATAATTTTTTTTGCCTTTTAAAATTTTTTTCTTTGTTTTTTGTTTTGAGTTTTTTGTGGGTTTTTTGTTTGGTTGTGTTTTTTTATTTGTTTGGTTTGGGGCTTTTTGTTAGTTTTCTTTTGTTTCTTTTGTGTTTTTTTTTTTCCAGAAAGGGAATTTGCTGGAATAGAAATACAGTAGGTATAATAAATATTAAGATATATTTTCAAATTAGTTAATTCATTGGAAAGGTATTTACTTTCTCTCTCCAACTACATAGCAGTAAAGCAGGGAAAGTTAACTGTAGAAGAAGCTGGTTGTCTCATATTTGCATTGTTATCAGTTCCTTAGAATATTGCAAAACTTAAAATACTTGGGATGAACTTTCAGTGCTGTGCGTATTGTACAGACTTGCTCTGATAGGGCAATTTCAGTCAAAACAGCTTTTTCTGAGAAGAGGGAAGTCTTACCTTAGGCGTTTTCTAGATTTTGAGGACTTTATATTATAACTGTGACCTTTTTTCGTTCAGTCCTCTAAATAAAGGTCTTTGTTTGTACACCCAGTTGGCTGATTGAATCTCCAGCTGAAAAGGGATGAGTATATGTTCCTTATAATTCAAACCTTTTTCTGATAGCTTCTAGAAAATGTCTACGGGCTTAAATAAATATGGCAGGGGTCTTCAATATGTACCTCTTTTATTTTGTACATAATTCCTGTGCAAGAGGTCCTGTAAGAAAAAGTGGCTCAGCTCTAGCTAACATTGAGACAATAAATTTTATTTTGAAGATTTAAGGAACAAAAGGCGCTTTTAAGGAAGGTAATTAAATACCCTGGGTAACTAGGGGAAAAATAGAAAGGCAGTAATGTTGTTTTGGAGTATTTTGGTTAAGTCATAATATTTCTATTATCTTGGTATAAGTCCTATTCTTTATTTCCCATATTGTAGTTTTACAAATTACCAAATATTTTCATAGTCTTACAATATTACTTGAGTACTTCAAATAACTTGCCTATAATAATCAATGAAACTGAATTTTTAAACAGTGTTTTGCATATGTGATTTCTCATCATTGGAAGCTACATACCCAGCTAAAGCAAAATCTGAGACAGACATAAAACAGACATAAAATTCCTACATTTAAAGCACTAGAAGTATAACTTCTCTGTAGGTGATGAAATGAGATGGATGATTTTTCCCTCCTACTTTTCTGTTCTGGGTGGAAGGGTTGTTTCTGAAAGTGCCTGTAGCTCTTCATCAGCTATGGTGAGTGCCTGCTCCAGGGCACCCGCTGTCTAGCAAGGTTGAAGGCACGGGAGATGGCCTGTTACTTGGGACTAGAACCAGTGCCTGTTTGACTGGGAAGAGGTGTGCTGCTTTTAATAGGAGAATTCAGGACACCTCTGTCACATGCATAAATGTCTTCTGTGTTCTTCCTTTGTAAAATGCACCAGAATTATTCTTTCTAATAAAAAGTTTCTTCATTTCACTGTCAGAAATAAGAATGGCCTAGTTATTAAGAACTATTAAATATATACAAGCAGGAAATAAAAATTAAACCTTATCAGTAAGGTTTTACTGAAAATGTTGACATTGAAGGAAATAAAATAAAGTTATCATATATTCCAGATACATAATTCAGTGCTGAATTTTGAAGAGTCTTGGTGTTGAAGCTGCGTAGTTTTATTTACAACAGCCTAATCACTGCAGTTCAGAAGAGCATGAGCAACATGTGGCTGTTCCTGACAGATGACACACTGCAGATGAAATTACTTGGGTGATTGCTAATAATGTTTTGTACCAATGTAACTGATGGCAAAGTGTCCTCAACCAACTAGTGGAAGCAGAGCTGTATGAATCTGAATCATAGTAATTCTTGGAACTTAAAACTCTTTCACCAGGGACAGCTATATTATTTCTAACTTAGGCACATTTGTATTTTTACTTAATCCTGTTGGAGCAGGTCTTGAAATAGCAGGATGGCACATGGACTCCTGTTAGAATTATTTTTGTATTTCAAATTGTCTCTGCTAAAAAAGCTGATTAAAAACTGGAATTCAGTTGTCTCTTTTGTTGGAAGTATTGTAATCTGTTAACACCATTGTTTTTCTCTTTCGTGCATATGTGTTTGTGTATTTCTTTCTTTACAGAGAGTGGTGAAAATCAGGATAGAAAGGGGATGTGAAAAAGGTGCCAATATTCTAATTCAAAATGTTAGTATGACATTGCAGTTCATCAGCGACTGATGAACAATTCTATCTTTTTATTGTATTGGACACTGTTACTCCATCTTTGGGCTGCTTTAGCGTTTTTATACTTTCAGGGAAATGGATTTGAGAAGCATGCCTTTTTTTGTAAATTAAGTGCACCTCAGAGAATCAATAAATGGATCTTAAAGGTGCCTGCTGTCTTCTTCCATATTTGCCCACAATTTTAAATACAATCATTCTGGACTTAGCTCTCTGAGGAATTCCTTTGTCAGGTATTTGACACACTGTGGGGTGTGCTTTCTTGTGTCTCAGAGTGACTTCTACTCTGCCTCGGTTTACTTGAGACATAGCATTGCATTCATGCTAAACTCACCTCAGGTACATCCAGTTGAATGGACTGCCCAACATTCATTAATAGTTTCATCTCTTATCTAATGATTCTTATGTCTCCCAGTGTATTCTCCAGCCATGCCCCAGTACTTCATAGGCATGCTCAGTGATGTGGCAAGATTTCTTTTCTGTGAACTAGTACCAGATCCCAACATTGGTATTACTGCTGCAGAACACAGATCAGGTGAACTACTAAAGCTGATTTAAAACTCACCATTGAATTGCACTGTTTCCTTGAGGTCTAAAACAGTGCTCTCAGATAGTCCCTTAGCACTCAGAGCAGCCCACAGGCTGGTTGGAGTGTGGCTGTAGCATCCAGACAGACTAACGCAGCCTTGGAGATACTTGATCAAGAGCCATATCTTTGTTTTCATTTACCAATTGGTACCTGGCACTGATACTTGCTTCAAACAATCTGGCCCACAAGAACTGCTTAGAGGCCAGTTCTTTACTTTTTCCTTTACATTGGACCTTGAAGGAAGAAGAATCTCTCTCATCAGGTAGCCTGAGAGGAGGGACATTTTGGGTATGCTTTTAAGAAACCAGGTTTAAATGCTGGGTAAACCCTACCAGTTTTGGGTTCATTATCTCTCTTGTCTGATTTTTTTTTTTAATACTTTATACAGTTCCAGTCTGATATGCCTGTCTTCTCGAGATTGGTAGTAGAATAGGAGAAGCAGTATGTTAAAGATATTGGAGCCCTTTTACAGGTATATCTGGTATTCTTTGTTTAAGCATGTGATATTGGGGATATGATTCTTACATTGTATTGGATTTTTCAGAATATTTTTTTTTCCATGGGAGAGAACTGCTTCTGCTGTATGAAAACTCCAGAGTGCAAGCTGTTGTTGAAAAGTAAATTTAAGGGCATGTTATTTCTAATGTAAATGTGGAACTACTGTGGTCATGGGCACACACAGACTGCTCTAAATTCATAGGTTCATGCAGTGCTACTGCTCTGACTACAAATATAGGGTTACAGTAAAAAGAAAGTCCAGTGTCTTTTTCCCATTTTTAGATACAGTTTAGCAGCTAGACATGAAATTAATCAATGCCATTTGATCACTCAGCTCTCTGTGGAAGAGCTTCACAAATCAGTTTAGTTTAGGGCTGCTAAGCTGGTTGACATAATCAGAAATTAAATCTGTAAAGCTGGTTTTGTTCAACCCATGGTTAAGCAATTATATGGCCTCTCTGCTCTTTTTTTTTTCATGTCAGTTCTCTTGAGTATTAATAGATAATGAAACCATGTGTCCACAAAATTCACATTTAGTAAACTGGCCACAAAAAACAATTATTTATTAAAAAAAAGAAAGAATAAATAATTTTAAGTGTATATTAGACTTAATTGTAACAACTGTGGAATATGTATTGTTCTCAGACTCTGGAATGAGGCACTGGGACTGACAAAAGTTGCTCTCTGATTATTCCCTGGATTAAAAATTCTTGCTGTTTGGATTCTGTCATGAAATGGTTGGCATCCCAACAATCATGACAAGTGTGTATGTTGGCAAGGAATTAAAAATGGTGGTGCCTCTGAAGTTTTGCAGGAGGTTTACTGCCTGGGGATGGTAGACAGTTGTAGCTGTTACTAATGCCATTCTGTTGTCTGTGTTGCAGCCAATTTCTAAAACAAAGCAAGACTGGTTGCATGTTCCACTTGGTAATAGGAGCTGCTACATTTGGTTTTCTTTGAGCATTTTCTGACACCGGAGTTTTCATGTGCCCACTTCTTTTTGTTGTTTTTGTTTTGATAATAAATTAAATCTGACTACAAGATCTCTCTGCCTTTAAACCGCAGTAAAGGCTGCTTGAAAAAGCATGACCCTCCTAAAATTTTTCCCTCAAGAGGAAGTATCTGACTTTTTGTTTGTCTTTGATCCTGTCTCATCAGCACAATTTTACTTCTACAAACAATTGAGCCTGCAGTTCATTATAGTGCAAGACCGGAACCCTTCTATTACCTTATTTTTAGCAACAATTACATTAAGTCTTAAAATGGTATTTGCTGAAAGAAGGGCCTGCACCAATCCCAAATCTTAGCCCTTAAAAATCTCCTCTCACTTAGTCTTTTAAGAGGGGCACCGGAAGATTAAATTCCAGCAGCTTTGTTCTCCAGAGAGAAGACCAGTTGGATGTGAGGCATTGTTTCGTGGTATGTCTTGATGATATTTCTCTATGGCCAAGTCAAATTAAATGTGTGGTAACCTCACAAAATTATTTCAATTCTTACATCTTTGTTTGCAATATTTTCATGTACTTTCATAAAGTACATTAAACAATGCTTTTACTTTTTTGAAGTGTGTAGCATTGTTTGGATCCTGCGCTTGGCCTAAGGATGCTGTGTCTGTTTTACTGTGTCTGTCCCTCCAGGGGTGGTGGTATGTGACCCATTTTGAAGTGCCGGCTGTCATGTGAATGTTAATGGCCACCTCCACCCATGAAGTGAGGGTGCATGGTGGGAGAGCACTTCAACGCCGTGCCTCCGGCAGGTGCACCCTTGGGGGTGACTCTAGAGCTTCTCTGTCCAAGACAGCGACTCTGCACCTGCAAAGCAGCTCAGCCCAGCAGGAGGAACTGAAGGGGAGCTAGTGGTTTTAGCATCCTCCAAAAGCAGAGCCTCTGACTCTTTTTTTAGAGCTTATGTACTTGATTAAAACATAATTTGCCTTCAGCTTATGGAGCTGAGAAGCTTTTAGAGGCATGAATTAATGGGGAGGCAAGTTGTGTCTGCTACAGAGTTGAGGAGCTGTGCTGCAGAAGAAAAATACCATTCTGCTAGGTGATTTGTAAGGTTCAAGCCATGCTTCCAGAAATCTCCACACAAGAGTATTTTTTCTGCAATTGGGACTGACCGACACTGTCACTTCTAAGGAAAAGTCTCCATTAGAGAATGTCGTAGTTTTTCTAAACACGGTCATTAGAAGTCTAGGAAAAGAAATATAACACTAAGGCAGAAGGGGGGTGAGAGTGAGTATTTCAGAAGATTTTGAAGTGTCTGCCAAGTTTGTCAGAAAACCTCCTGTCACTGTAGTTGTGGCAACCCAACTGGAACTTGCAAAGAGGAGCGTGGTTTGCCAGTTTGAAAAACTGGATGTTTTATTCTTATTGTACCTGCCTGAAAAATCCATGTATTATGTGCAGTAAAGCTCTCTGAATACCCATATTAAAGGTGGCTGCATAGAAACACAGTTAGCATGAGGCAGACTGAGACCCACAGAGAGGAAAAAAATCTTAACAGCACCTAGAACTGGGCAAATTAATCCCCTGCAAGGAACCAGACTGCTGGGAATGCAAAACTTCCAGGCTAAGGAGATTTCATGTGTATGTGGAAAAACTGTGCCTGTCTCTGAACCTGACAAAAGGAATGAAAATTATTTGTAATGAAGGTACAGCTTTTTTACGTTTTCACAGGACAAAATGAAAGAGTGAAATAAAATTGCCAGGGATGAATATCCTAGAACAGCTGAGGAAAATATGTGAGAAAAATAATGCACAAGGTAGCAGAGGTATACTTTCTCTAAATCTGAAAAGCAAGAAGCAGAGGATAGATGCTTGCATCGTGTTGCTGAGAATTCTGGCGTGCACATGTACTTTAGAGACATAAAAGATGTCCTAATTAGAGACAGGATCATTTGTGGGACATGTGATTCCAGTTTGTTGGAGGAATTGCTGAGAAAAAGACATCTAACCCTAAAGGAATGAATCAAAGAATGAGAGGAGCTGAACTGTCCAGGGAAAGAAGCAAAATGACGGCCGCTCACACAGGCTATGCTGAAAATTAATCCAGGGAACGAGGCAGAGACAGGCTCATGAAGGATGCCTCTGTGGAAGTGTGCTGGTACACTTCTCTGAACACATGCTGGACAGGCCATGGAAATCATCCTTACTGAGGTCTCAGTGCTGCACGCAGCCTCTTTTGTAAAAAAAAGCAGCTGTACTTAAAGTTGCAGAGAAATTGCCAAAGTATGGGAGGAAATTTACAGCAAGACTTTAGTAAATTCAACATCTTGTAGCACGTGTCCACTGCAGAAAGTGGTCATCACATACGTTTTCAGCTACTGATTGCAACAACTGTATTTGTGCCACACTTGTGGATCAGCAGCCCCTCGGCTGGGGGTGGGGACGTGGGGTCAGCCAGCAGGTCTGGTGCAGGGAGGGCCAGTAAGGCCATGCTGGGAAGCAGAGGGCAGGAAGAGTGTGACCATGTTGTGGGGGAGGCACCCAGCAGGGGAGCAGTGGTGAAAGGAAGATTGTGAGCAATGCACGAAAGCCAAGTAACATGAGGGGCTGGTAGGAAGAGAGTCATAAGAGTATAATCCATTAGTGAGCAACAGGATTGTGCAGTGTGTCTGGCTGACGCGTGGTGGGCTCTCCCATCTTCAGCCAGAGATAATAGGAGGAGGAAGGAGGAAACCAATAGGCAGTATAGTATGATAGAGCTTCGGCAAGGTGAAAGCAAGTTCTGTTTCAGCAGACCAGGAACCAAGAGGCTGCTCTGGAGTTCCACATTTGTGAAAGAGTATGAAATCAAGCTGGTCCAGGTGGGCTGTCAGTGAAGGCCAGCCTTTAGATGTCTTTGGGTTAGCAACCTCTAGTTGGTCAGCAAATGTTTACATGAAAAGCACAACAGCTGTTGAATGGAAAGTTGTGGTGATCTGTCTGCTGTTCAGAGAGAGAAGGAGGAAAATGGTCTTTGAAAGAGGCACTACAAGTTAATAGATCTGAGCATGACCTGAGCGTTACCCCCATTTTTTGTGTTTCTGTACACCGTCCTCTAAAGAAAAGCCAATTATGTTTTAGAATAATAAGGGCCTCTCATGTTGTTATTCATCATGTGGTACATGAAACACAAACACTAACTCAGAAATTGTGAGTTAACCTTGTCCTTTCATCACATATGATCATCTCATCACTAGACTGGTGACTGCTCAAAGCTGCCTGAAAATGGTTGGGCCCCAGACAACTAAACTTTTTTACATCAGTACAAAAGCAGCAAAGAAGATGAGAAGGAAAAATGATTGTCCCAAGGGACACAGCATAGTGGTTTGAGTAGTTCTGCTTAGAAAGTCGCTTGTGGCTTTTATAATGAGGAACTTAAGGTTTGAATTTTCAGACTTATTAGCTGTACATTTGTTTGTTTTTTATTAACTTAATATACTGTGTGCCACATTTTCTTTGGGGTATTGAGTCAATTTCTTTTTCATAAAACTTTGAAGAGATTTGGGTCTCAAATTTCCTGAGTTATTTTATTTTATGCCTGTATATTTTTTATACAGCAGCTAATGTTTTCTGTCCTGTTTCCTTTCTGAGAATATGTGCTTCTGGCTAATGTAGGAAGGTAATATAGATTTTGTTTGCTCTCTTTCTTGACAGTGAGAATTAGAGTTGTTTTCCTATATGAGCAGACAGACACAGTTAAACAACTTCAGTCTACAAAAGAATCACTGGAAGTTTCCAATCCCCTAGCTCTCCTCTCCTATAGAAAAGAAAAACTTGTTTTAAAAAGTTTGAGAAAGGTATGGCTATTAAGCTAATACAGTATACTAAAAATCTTGACTGTTAACAGTAGTTAAATATAAGTGCATCAGTAAAGGTGCTGTAAAAAAACCAAAACAAAACAAACACCTGACTTTGATTAGAAGCTATCCTTAAGAAACCCCGATTCCTTGAGTTTAAGTTACATTTAACATCGCTGTTTTATTTTGGGTAGTGCTTTGAAGGTTTCTTAAACATAGGAATATGTAGAAAGAATAAATAAACCATAGCAGAACAAATACACAGTTCTGAAGTGTTCTGCTAGGTTTCGTTATATATCTGCAGTACATATGGTTTATTCAAAAAGAAAATTGGGCATAAAACCAAAAAGTTAATGGAATAATATTCAACCATCTTAAAGATCTGACCAAATAATAAAGATATTTCCAAGAAAAAACAAATGAACAAACCACCAGCTATGTGCCAGATAATTTTTCATTGAACAATATGGAAGGACTCCCAGTAATTTCAGTTATAGCTAGTGAGTTATTTTTTTGTGTGTGTGTGAGTTTTTTTTGTTGCTGTTGTTTGGTGGGGTTTTTTTGGTTTTTTGGGTGGTTGTTTTGTGGTTTTTTTGCTACTCTTCGATTTGGAAGGGAATCTTTTCATATTTTAAGGTGTGAAAAACAAAGTTGTTACACTTTTTTTCTTATTTTCACATATTTAAAATCTGAGCTGTGTCATATCCTTAACTCTATGCAACATTTATAAAGGTTTTAAAATTTCTCCAAGTTATGTGATCTGGAAAAGTTCTTCCTAGACAGATCTTAACAAATTAAGTGGTTTTGGTATCATGTAGAATACCACATGCTATTCTGTATCTTTGGAGCTAAACTGGATATTTGCAGATTTGTTTTTATTCTGTAGATTATGAGAAATAATGTAAACTGAAAGAGGACTGTAAAATCTCTGACAGTGAAATACTGAAAATTACGAAATAATTAATTCTTACATAACTTTGTCACTGCCTATGTTAAATGTTAATGCAAGTATTTATTGCAAGAGCAAAAAGTATAACAGCTTAAAGCAATAATATACTCCAAATGTGTTCCACAGGAATAATCGTATAATTTTTGTGGGTATTCAAGAGAAGTGGTAATCATGAAGTACAGAATACTGCTAATAATGTTTCCACAGGGAAACACAGTAAAAAATACTTAGCTGTTCCCCTAAACGAAGTTTAAGTGAAGTTTTAGTCCAGATCTTGAGGTGGCCTGTGGTGAGCACTGAACTGAACACTGATGTGTCTTCTCCACATACAGGCACTTTCTGCTTTCAAGTTATTAAAGGTATTAAAACAATGAAAATGTGTTGATATTTAGGTCATTGAATGAAATATTCAAATAATTTAATCATGTAAGGTACAAAACAAAGATAGTATGGATCATAAAAAATGAGTCCTTTGTGAATTTAGTGTTCCTATTCTGCTTAATTATTTGCTTTTTATTTTGAAAATCCCAATGTGAAAAAATATTTTTATCATCAGTGTTCCTTATTTTTGGCCCTTATGCAATTTTGATTCATGACTTGAATTCCTGTTTCCATGGAAATCAGCTGACTTGTTCATCAGCTTTGAATTTCTCCCACAAATTTAAGCGACTAGGGGACATCATCCAGGCTGATTCTGTCCATAATGTTGGTCATAGTATTTTCCCTTCTATCCCATATGAATGGGAGCTGTATTCTGGTGATGATTTAAGTCAAGATTCCCAAATCACAGAATGGTAGGGGTTGGCATAGACCTCTGGAGATCATCTACTCCAACCCCCTTGCTAGAGCAGGTTCACCTAGAGCAGGTTCCACAGGCTCACACTCAGGCAGGTTTTTAATATCTTCAAAGAAGGAGACTCCACAACCACTCTGGGCAGCCTGTTCCAGTGCCCTGTCACTCACCCTCAAAGCCAAAATTTTTTCCTCTTGTTCAGATGGAACTTCCTGTGTTCCAGTTTGTGCCCATTGCCCCTTGTCCTGTCACTGGGCACTACTAAAAAATGCGTGGCCCCATCCTCTTGACACCTGCCCTGTAGATATTTATAAGCATTGATAAGATCCCCGCTCAGTCTTCTCTTCTCCAGACTAAAGAGACCCAGGTCTCAGCCTTTACTCATAAGAGAGGTGCTTCAGTTCTCTAATCATCTTTATAGCCCTTAGCTACAATTATCATTGTAATAAATTCTCTTGTATCAAGAGAAACACAAAATTACCAAAAACCCAAAAAATAATATGACATGTATGCATGTGCTTGTCACTCTGGCAACATACATGTGCTCAAAAAAAACCCAAGGACAGCTGCAGTTGTTGTCACTATTATCTTTTAAGGTAATTCTACAACCAACCCACCTTATTTTTAGTGAGGTTGGGTTGCAGCTGTATAGCCTTCATTCATAGCCTGTTTCTTTTCCAGTTTCTGCTAGGGTATTTGACAGACATGTTTGAGTTGAAAGGAACCGAGTGTCATGTACATAAATGTCCGCTGGACATAAACTTCCCTCTCTACCTTCAAACATACTGAGCGCGAGGAAAAGCAACATGTGACCAAGACTTGTCAAAAATAAATGCAGGGGGTTTTTTTCCAGATTTCTAGAAGACAAAAAGCAAGTCAGCAAGTCTAAGATTTTTAGAGGACAGGACAGTGTCTTCAGTGTCTCCTGTTGACCAGTGTTAAAAGCCCATGGATGTCCTGCAATCACTTAATACGTGATCAGTGCAAGTTCTCAGGAGGATACCAGGGTAATAACAAAACGCTGTGATCTCTCTGTGTGTGTCCTTTGATCAGCTTGGGCAAATAGAGCTACTCTGTTCATATACTTGAACCTGACAGCATTCTCAGTAATTTTGGCCAAAAGTGGAAGTTCAGTCTGTGGGCAGTTGCTGTCCAGTTGTCAGCATCAAGTGACTTCTTGTGTGACAGCTGTCCACAACTTCCTCAGCAGGAGCCAGCAGATCTGCCCCTGCTCCGTATTATAACCACTAGTAATAGGTGTAGGTATTCTCTGATGACTTTCAGAACAGCTGATATAAAAGTAAACACTTTATTTTTTAGAAAGTAAAAAAAAGAATAAAATCAGTACTTGATATATAGCTTGGGAAGAAGGGTTTAAGATAAACTTATTTTAATTAGAATAATAAGGAGAGGTGAAACTCAAAAATGCCAACTCTGTTGTTTCCTTAGTTCTAACTTGTAACTCAAAGAAATGGATGTGGTAGGAATTGGCTACTGTAGGGAGAGTGGGACAAGAATATGATTGCTGCTTTGAAAGTGTTTCTCAGGCATTCGGATGGGAGGGTGGCAGTGAAAACAGACCCTTCACCACACTGGAAATGCCAGGTGCTGTACTTCAGCAATATCCAGATTCTGAGTGTATTTCTGGCTTTCCTAATCTTTGATCCTGCCATTGAATCCACGGGGGTGCAAAAATCCACCCACACAGATCCGATTTCAAAACTCTGGCCATAATTATTTATGGTTTGGTTTGGACAAATTACTGTTCTCAGTGCAATAAGCACAGTTATTACCAGAAATACAGAACTAAAACATACATCTATACATTATGTATGTATGTATGTATGTACGTATTTTTTAAAATGTTGCCTTTACTAATGTGTTTCGAGGCTTAACTGAAATTCTTTTACTCAGTCTTGCCCTGTGCTGCTTTTCACTTGACCACGCTGGCCTTGATCTATAGCAATTACTTTTCAGAAAAAAAAAAAGCTCATAATGTTTGTAACTTGGAAGCAGTCCTACAACTAAAAGAAGAACATCTAGCTTTATGCACCTTGCAACAAGATTCTAGTGTTAAACTGGAAATGGACTGTACTAGTTTCTTCTGCACAAAACAGACCCCCCTTATTTTAGTGTCTCTGGGCCCTATTAATTAATGCTGGTATCTTTGCTGTCGTAATGCTTACAGGTAGGTTCCCAGCACTTGAGCCTTGCGTTAAATTTGGATTCTTGTCTTCACTGTTGACCCTTAATAGACCTGGGTCAAAGAAACATACTGGCTTCAAATGTTCATAGATAGGATATGGCAAGCTAGGCAATTTCAGTGATCGCCTGTTCTCAGTTGGAAGTCAACTGACAGTTACCAGAAGCTCTCAGTTAATTCCTGTACCTGCTTAGAATTGTGTAAGATTGAGTTTTATTTGAAGTTAGAATCTGTACTCCAATTTTCAATTAGGGGCTGTCCGGGTATGCTCTAAAACATGTTCCTGATCCTCGACCAGCTTCTCAAGTTTTAGATTAGCAACCAAACCGGACGACAGCTGAACATGGTTTTCTCTCCATAAGATTGCTAACAGTTTTTCTCCTGAAGGGTTGGGTAGAAGACTTCTCTGTCACACCTCCTACATGCTTCTCTGACCAGGGAACCTGACCTCATGCTTAAAGCAGAGGATTTGGGCTGGGGCAGTGAGGGCTCTGCTCTCAGCTGTGCCACAGCCTTCCTGCACAGCCTCTGTAGGTCACTTGTCTCTCTGTACCTTCCTTTCACCATCACAGAATACACTGTTTACTTGTGAAAGGTCTCTTTGTTAATGCGTGTCGAGCATTCAGACATTTCAGGTGGAAGACAATAGAAATACAGAATACCATTCCTAAATGTTCTTTGCATTTCAATGCATTGAGAACTCACATCCAAGAAGGACGCTTGCATGTTATCTAATAAGACAGTAGCACTAATTTTGATTTTTGGCTATTTAATGTATGCTTTAAGATCTGAGATTTCAGTCCACTGTGTCAATGGATGTGGATTGTAATACCAATCTCAATGTCTAAAATCGTTTCTAGGTTCCCAGGAAACTCTTGTTTTGCGCATGTTATTATTGAGGAAAACTAAATGGCAATAAAAGTATTGTAGAATGGAAAAAAAATTATAGTAAAAATTCTGTTCATATGAGTGATCTATCTGGAAATTATAGAACTTTACAAAGCACTGTATAATTGCCTCATAGGAAACAGTATACTTGCCTTTCAATAAATAATATTTATCATTTTAAAAATTAAAATACAGTATTAGCATTTTGCCAGTTTATGAAGTAATGCAAAAGGCTTTTTCTAGTTTGGTACAGTCAGTTTGTATTTCCAAGCCATGGTTGTGTTTAGTGTTTCTTTAAAAAAAATTTCTCAAGCTTTTGTAATTATAAGTTCCAGAGCTTTAGTACTCCATTGCAGCCTGTGCTGGAGCTAACTGTTTACTAAGCCTGAAATAAACCTCTTGAAGGGGTCCTCAGTCTTCTACTGACAGAAAATAATAGTAAGCTAAAGCAGTGGGACTGTTTAAGGGCTTTGATGATGAGAAGCCAGTTAGGCAATGGGGAGGAATTTTGCCCTTAATATACGTGTACAATATTTTTTTTCCCTGCAGAATTACCAGCTGCAGGGAATTTTGAGGATTGTGAGCCAAAGTTTAAAAATTACTAGTAAATTTGAAAATTTCAGCTTTGGAGAACCAAACTTGAGACCTTGCCTGTGCCCCTTCCAGAGGTTTCAAAGCATTCAGCTCTGAGCAGGAGATCCACCTATAAGGTGCCTCAGGTTGGGATAGAAAAGTCCAGACTTGTCGGCTTTCAGCCTTTGACTTACTTTCATTTTTATAAGAAAATGCTATAAGTATGTATTTGCCCATTAATACAAAGTGATGTCTTACAGATTTAACAGTTTCCCACAGTAAAAAACTATCTGAACATATTTTTGTATGGGAAACATGAGGAACGTTACACGAACTAGAAATGTTTCATCTTTCAAGCTACGAGTGGGTGTGGCTTATAAAATCTGTAGATTTTCTCTGTAAATTAATCTTCCTCTATCTTATGTTGGTGTCTTTCAAGTTCTTCTGGCTTCCAGCTAGAAATCTAATGATAACACATCAGAATTGTACCCTTTTAAAAGAACAAAAAGCAGGCTACACATCTGTAATAATGGTGTAATGACACCAAATCTGTGCATGTATGGTTTAGTGTTTTTTACCTCAATGTTCATTCATTGGCATATAGACAGTATCTCTGTGCTTAATCTTCATATTAGGTTTTGCAACGCCAGTCTGGCATCATTAGACATGCACCCGCAAGCGTTTTAAAGATTTTTCCACACAGCCATAAAATTGCACCTTCCTCGTTGAATATAAAATCAAGTACACCTGTAATAACAAAGCAGTGGAATAGTATGCATCTCTTCCAGTCTGACTGCATTGCAGTAGAGCTGGTGGTGGTTTGCCTTCACAGACTCAGTGAAATTAAAGGTCGTGTCCTAATGTTATGTCTTCCTGTTTAAAATGAATAGCTTGTAAATGTTTATCTCAACGAGAAGTGAGAACGTGGCCTACGTTTGTGCTCTCAGATTCCCATTTGGAGAAACGGTGCAGCAAAACAGCTGCATATCCTTTTGTGTCCTTCTTTTGCTATTAAACATTTACATCTTTGATTTCAGTTCTTTGCCAGGTTTCTCCCTCCTTGCAGTTGGATTTCTGGTTGCAGCTTGCAGTAGTGCCATCTAGATTTATAGTGGGTTATGTTGTTTTCTGCAGAAAAGAGGGAGAGAAAGAAATAACTCCATCGCAGAAGTACTGAGAATTCATGTACAGTGTCATACAGTATATAGTTTATTTGTGTTCTGCCAATATGTATTTCATTTTAAAATGTCTTGAATCTGGTTGGGACTATTTCTATAGAGAGAGGACCAAAGTATACAGTATATTGGCTTCTATTTTGCTGTTTTTGGACAGTCAGGGTTGCTTTCCATTTCCTACGATGTTCCAATATAACTAAATCACTTATACTCTGTAATGGAGGCTTCTGAGACCTGGGGCTTCTGTAAAATGTAAAAGAGCAAAGTAGTATTTATACAGTATAATATTTTGATTTGCTAATGAGCTGTGAGGTGGGTGTTATCATGAACTACTGTGCAGCAAGAAAGGTTCCTAAAACATGCATCAACTTATTCCATCGACAAATCGTTGCAGATAACACAGTATTTAGTTTCTCATTAGACTTGTGTTGTGCTAATTCTCCTGAGTAGTGTAAGTTATTGACATTCTGTATTTTGTGGCAAGTGCCATAGCAGCTGACTTCAGCTCCATGATGAAGCTGGCATACAGCTGCTGGGAGAAGCAAGCTGTTTGGAGAAACTGATTTGCAAGATTAACACACACTGATTGGTATGGTCTTGTTCTGAGGGGGAAGGGAGATAAAAGGTGCATAGTCTTGAATTAAACTAATGATATTCTAGTCCTAAAAGGATTAGGAAAGAAATGTTTAATTGAAAAAAATGAAAAGTCCTATGCATAATAGTTTGCAAATTATTTATTTACTTTGGATAGTCTGTTGCACTACTTCTTAGGAGAGGATAAACATCATTCTTCCATGCCTCAGTCCTGTGTATTTAAAATACAGACTGTTTGTCCTGTGTCCTGTTTTCTGTACATGTCCATAGCAAGTGTGACCTTCAAGGAAGAATCGTGTGAACTATTTCTTGATGAAACATGCCAGAGCAGCATAGGCCTTTTACGTGGCTAAAATGATTTCTGAATAATTTTTTGCTAGCATTTTTTCTTTGTGGCCATCTCAAGTCAGTATTTTTGGTAGTACAGTTCCACTGCAGAAATAGAAATAGCAATACGGGTTTGATGTAAGACAGTCTCATTGAACTAGATTGGATTATTGTGTGGTCCATCTTCTAACCTAAACTCTCCAGTTAGGTCTGAATCCCTTCCATCAGATTCTAAATGTAAAGTTCGGCTTTTTCAAATCATCATCATAATTGCATTCAGCACTAACAAAGACTGTGCCTGTGGCTCTTGGATGTTATTCATGTAGCACATGAGTTTTTCACAGCCTTTAACGCCTTACTTATTTCAACCATTGAAGGTACCTTGTGAGACAGAGCAGTACTGGTTTTCTGTTTTATGGACTGGAGACAGATGACTACAGTAAGGTCCCTTGTATGTATTGTATTACAGGCAAGGAGCTGGCTAAGGAGTGGCATTTTGTCAGGATGATCAAGCTGTGGCTTGCTGCAAATCCCATCTGCCCTCTCCACATGCAGTGTTAGAGGCCCTTCCTGGAACAGGCTCCTCAGGTGATTTATCTGCATGAGGTTGCCGGTACAGGATCACTGGAAAGGCATATGGGACACATGATGGCAGACTTGGACCAGTTGCATTTGGCAGAGAACAGATCTATGGAGTATGCTAGTCACTTTATGGGTCAGAAAAAAAGATGATCGAAGGACTGGGCAGCCCGCTGTAGGAGGAAGGGCTGAGATGACTGAGTATGTTCAGCCTGGAGAAAAGAAGGCTTAGGGGAGACCTTACTGCCATGGGGTAACACAAACCTCTCATTTACTTCCTTTCTGACCCCATTTCTTTTTTGTCTTTCTCTGAAAATGCAAAAAGAAGGATCTGGACCTTCATCATCGCATAACCACTCACTTGACCCAGCTATGGTCAACACGTTTTATCTATATGTAATTGCAAACTGCTCATGCATTATTACACTGAGTGAAGATCCTCTACTGCTTTCTTTGAAGATGAAACTTGTCTTGGACTTCACTGGCAGTGGAATCAGGCTTGCTACAGATCCATGTAGATTAGGTCATTTGCTTATATTTCAGTTACGGTGTTTTTTCCAGTTTCTCTTCCACCGCTGTTCTGTTGAAGTAGTGCAGCTGGCCTGAAGGCTGTAGGCATTGAAAGGGCTGGGGCATTAAAAATAGAAGCTTTGGGTCCTTTTTCATAGTCAGACAAATTTTTATATCCCAAGTGCAGTATTTTATGCTGCCCATGGAAAAGGATATTGTTTGCTGCACTTTAAAATAACACAAAAGCCATTCCAGCTCTCCCTAAAGCCAGTGGCAAAATTCCACTTGCTTTGAATGGGAATTTTCAAAAGAACCATGATGCAGTTTCTGTCAGAGTAGAAGAAAGCCCTAAGTCCATAGTACCATGGAAATGTAAACTGCATACGTTCCCTTTTGGGCTTAGTACAACTAATTATTTTATTGTTTTCTTCAGAGAATTGACAAGTTGTTGTCCACAGAAAATAGCTGTAACAAGGACTGCTGATCCTCCAGGCAGTTGAAGGGATGGCCCATAAAACAAGAATTTGCTGTCTGTAGAAAACCAGCCTAATGTCCTGCATAGGACATTGCAGTCAGGACTCACCATTAAAGCATTTCCCCTGCTTATTCAGCAAAACACTGATGGAAAAGGAGAGCAACTGTTCATGGACATTAGGAAGAAGCAATCATAATATGTCTTTTGTAAGTACCGCAATGTCTTAAAATAGAAGGACAATTAAGCTTAATTTTTACAGATAGAGATATATGATCCCTATCAACCTGGTGCCATATAATTTGCTCATTTTAGAAAGAAACTGCTCTGGGTTTGGAGGAAGAGTACTGTAAACTTGTTACTCAGGCACTTACACATCACTCAGAGAAAGACATTAAGTGTGTGACTGCATTCCTACCTGCCAGTTTTTTGTTTGAGTTTGTATTAGAGCATAGGGAAGGAGGGACCACCTTCTTTTCCTGGGTGTTTCCTTCCATTTGGAAGATGAAGTATCAGCTACTGTTTGAATATGTAATAATCAACAATAAATCTCTAAATATAAATATTTGCCTTAGTTAACTAGAGTTTACTGAATCAGTCATGAGCAAAGCAGATATTGAAATGGCAGAACTTAAAGGAAGACACTTCTCTCTTTAAAAGTGAGTTTTCCCTTGGACTTCCCTGCCACAAGACAGCAGAAGTTTGGCTGCCCCAGAGGCTGCTCTTCGTGCAGCTACTGCTCACAGTGCCTGAACCACTGTGTAAAAGGTAATCCAACAGTGAACTGGCTTCTGTGAAGGGAAGAGCATGTAGGTAAATGTACCTTCCAGATACCCCCATCAGCAGCGTGACAGGAAAAAAGAAATTTCTCATGTTCTTTCCACATGAGATTGTCCTTAAAATTCTCCAGAACAATGAGGCTTCTCTGCAGCTGCGAAGAGCCCAAGGCCCTTGTCACACATTCTTGCACTTCTCAGCTTATTCTGTTGCACCTTGATAGAGATAAGAGTAATTATTAGATTCTCAGCTTTAGACTTCCTGCAGTTACTCAGTGCACAGAGTTTTCTATATCCATCCTTTTCCATTCTAGCCTTACAGTTTACTTTAGTGAGATTATATACTTGCTGCTAATGGCAGAATTTGGCTACCAGGAAAGTACTTAGTTTGAACTCCATGGGATGTTGTTGGTGTGTAAATCATCTTATCTCTTCCAAGCAGTGGCCACTCCATCACTTTTCATAATATACTTTGCCTTAAGATAGGAAAATAGTTAGTGATTTTGGGTGGTCAGCTTCAGGGATCTTCAAAGGGACACAACATTTTCAGAAACTGCTGTTAGGGAAGATTGCATCTTCTAAAATCACATCATTCCAAGTTTTGAAAATTTCAGGCTTGCATCAATATTCATGAGAGATCCAAGCTCCATGAAATTTAATGAAAGAATACCTTTATGGAAAGTACTTTGTATGCATAGTAGATGCATTTTAGAACCCATTTGAAATGTATGTGTAGATTCTGGTGTTACCAGAAAGCCAAAACTTAGCAAAACAGAAGCGTCTGAAACTGGGAAGGAACATGTCAGTCTTCTGCTACTGGAGCTGGTTTTGAATGAGACCTATATGCTGCTGTGTGACCTTTGACCATGTAACACATCAGTCTGCCATATGCTGTAATCAGTATCTAATGGTAAGGAGAAGTAGAGACCTGAAGAATCAGGGCATAGTGGAGACTTGGACTTGTGCCTATTATGGGCCCATGATAGTGTCTGGTTGGTAGAGCTGCTTGTCTTTGATGACAACTAACATTCATTCATCTGTTTTTTGAAGGTAGAAGAAACTAAGTACTGTACATAACTACCAATTGTAATTTAGAATCTGTATTTTTAAACAAGCATCACTTGTCAGCAGTCAGCAGTAACAGCTGATGTAGGTAAATTGGCACAAAGAGTGTGGAAGCTGTTATGATACACATGTGATGACTGGACTAGCCAGGTGACCTCCAGTGAGAGAGGTTTCAGCCCTGCAGCTGGTATCTCTGCTGAGTGCTTTGTACCGCACACTAGCAGGATTTGGAAGAAGCAGTGAGAAGGAGAATGCATTTTATTTCATGTTCAAAATTTTGTACTGAGGAGGCCATATCCAAGTTGCTTCAACCCAGGAAAGGCTCACAGTGGCCTAAGGTCTAAGGATGTTAGAGGGGAAGACAGGTTTTTGGATTAGTTTTGTGAAAGAAGAGGGGAATCAAGGAAAATGCAGAAGAAGAATGGCTGAGGTATGTGTTGAACATTCAGTAACATTTTCATTCTCCTCTAGATTTATGTGTAGTTGAGGTATTTGTGTGTGTTAATTCATCTTTATGTTAATGTCAGTGAATTGACTCACAAAAACAGAGCAAACATTTTATTACTGGCCTGGAGAGAAAAGGGCTCTCTAGTGTTTATTCTGATTAATTTACAAATATTTCAAAGAGATTTTTACACATGCAGTGACCAAATTCTCTGCTTTTATGAACTGGCACAGCATCACTATTCAATGCAAGCTTATGCCAGTTTATGTGGCAGATGACTTGGCCTCGGAGTACAGCAAATGGTTTATTGCTCATTCTCCTAATTTCTGAGTAGCCAATGGAGGGAAAGCTTTTTCATCAGGTTTTGCGTGTAGGTTTGCTGTAATGTGTATACTCTGGGTGAGTAGTCTCAAGGCAGTGAGGTGTCTGTATATCATAATGGAGATGTTGCATTCCAGCTGTGCTTTTCTGATTCAGTTGAAGACGGGGAAAAGGAGAGGGGTTGGCAAAGAAGCCACTAACTCCAGCAAAGCATTGAGCGCTGCCAGTAGTCGTGAGAGCAGCTCAGGTCAAAAAGTTCAAAACCACTGCTTAAAGGAACAGTTCCATCCTTTTCTATGAAAAGAAATTGTTTGTTTGCTGTTTCATGTTTATCTGCTCTGCATGTTATGTCACTTTTCTCAGTAAAACAGACTGTAGGGGTAACAGTACTTGAATGTTTATTTTATCTGGTTTGGCTTTTGCTGTGTTTATTCTGCATTTTCTGACTAAATTCATACTCAGATAGCTTTTTCTTCTGCCATTACAGCATATCTCTCTCGGGCTGCCCGTAAAAATATGAAGTAGTAATCTGGCAAAATGAACTCAAGACACGCAGACACGGCATTAGAGACTGATCTGCAAGGTGTTCAGGTATTTGCGCTTTCATTACATATACCAGTGGTGTGGGGTACTCTGCAGTTCATGCACTTGAAGGAGAATGTTCTTGTTAGCTCTCCCAAGGTGGTGATGAAAGAATACAAAATAACTGAAAACGTCACAAGAAGAATTAAAGCTGTTCCACGCAATTTAAAGATGAAGCTAGGGTTGAAAAGGTGCTGTATCAGAGTTGCAGCTCAACGTTCAACACACATTGATGCTTCTGGATGTTCCATCACATCTGTTAGCTAAGTCAAATTTTACCATCTATTACTACTCAGAGCATTGATGGCCATCTGAGAAATAGTGGAGAAAGTGACATTCACTGAAGCAAAATGAACAGAATCTCCTCTGCTGATGGGATAAGGCACTATAAAACTCCCAGTGGCCTTAGGAATTAGATCCTGGGAACTGTTCAAACCCTGGATTAGGCCTACAGTGAAGGTGAAATTCATTTAGGTTCCCACAGATGACAGAAAGTCCTGTGTACCTCTTGCTAGGTCTCAAGGATTGTAGTGAGATTTAAATAGAGTGTATGTCCTGTGTACAGTTCAAATGAAGTAAGGCGTTTGCAGTTCCTCACAGTGCAGAAATGGGACTTTCTTGTTGAATAGCAAAGCGTTCTAGAAAAAGGTTGTAAATTCCTAGATTGTAGGAAAATAGATTTTTGTTTTACAAGTACATAACAGGGAAAAATAGAACTGTAGTGTCTGCTGTGTGTCTCTGAAGCATGGAGGACAATTGTGTGATTGCTTTTCAAAGCTCCTTGCAAGCAGGTGATGACAGACGTGCTATAGATGTGCAAACTTGATAACTTAATAGCAACAAGTAGTTATATACATTTTTGTAGTATGATAATAGTGTAGAGATATTGACTGTACACAGCTAGGTCCCCTTATAGCTGATTAATTCAGTGAAGCAAATGGGATTGTTAACAGGTGTGAAGGTAAGAGTTGTGTTTGCAGAATGCATTAATACAAAGTGCATTCAGAGAAAACGTTTTACTTGTATAGTCGTTACAAGCTTATATTATCTCATTGCAATCATTAAAATATTATCATTAACATTGCAAACTATTGTTCATAATTGAGTATTTTAAACCAAACCACGAAAGCAGAGGTACTTCTGAAGGGTGTATATTTAACAGTTATTTCACTAATATGTGAAAAATCAGTCTTGTTAAATGTTATACCATATGTGACTGTCTGAAAAGCAAATATGAGTAAACAGTAAAGTCACTCTGAATATTATTTCAATTCCTGAACTACACACTGTATCAGCTTCCCAATATTTTTTCAAGTTCGTGTTTTATTATGTGTGCATTCCGGTGGTTTTGGCAGTGTGTTCATAGACAGTATTGATGTACTCTTTCAGATTTTGCTACCAGACTGTTTCTTTGATTTTATGCAGTTTGCTTCATCTGAACGAGCCTCAAATAACTCATATGCAAAATTGATATTAAATCCCAGAGCACCAGGTTTTGCCACACATAGTACAGATGGAACACATGGAACCAGTGAATGAAGATGTAGGGTTATTAATACCTTTCACTTCAGTGTTTTGTCTTCACTGGGCATTTGTTTGTAACATTGGTCCTCCAATGCAAGTAGCTGCTAGCAGTGGCATCACGCAATATAAAGTCGGTGGAGAAAACTCTGATTTTCTTCCAAGTGTTCTTGAACCTTGGGTCAGATCATTGGCCTTCAGAAACATACTCAGTCTCTTTTTGGAGCTACAGCTTCCTCTGTAAGAACAGGAAACTGCTGTTAGAACTCCCGATGTAGATTTAGGAAAGGTTTCTCTTCAACTTTGAAGAGTGATACTATTTTCCTGTAAGAAGATTAGTTGTATTGAAATAATTTTCACTTTTAAGCCTTTTGAAAATAAGAAGTGTTTAACTACTCAGCTGTGCAGTTCCTTCAGAAGAGTTAACACTCTTAAGACAGAGGAAATGAGCCTTATACAAACTTTATTTACAATATGTAGGAAGAATAGTCCCTGAAATTAAGCACTAATTCTGTACCCAAAGGTGGTGGTCAAATTGAACATCCAGTATTTTAGGTATTAATTACTGACCTTACTTAATGTTCTAAAAACTCATAGTTATGGGGAAAATAGGCTTAACGTTGAATTTCAGGTTGTGATCATGCCAGTACTTCTAATTCCCTCAGAATAAGAAAAATCTACAATTCAGATTTTCCTCTTAGAAATTTCAAACTATATATGATTTGAATAACTGTGAGTAACAAGCTACTTCAGAAAGGAAGATTTTTTCCTTCTTTGGGGAGAAAATTACACTTAATACTCATTGCAACCCTTTCATGTTTCTAACACTACCCCGATACAGTATTTTCTAAATAAATTAAAATTACAATATAACAAAGCTACTTAACAAGTGTTGCTGTATTCGAGAGATGCAGATTTTAATTAATTTTTATTTCCATAGAAGGAGTACTTCTATTTCACAAATTTTCTGTAATTTTGGGACCTGAAAAACTTGAAATCAGTATATTACCACAATCAGTATTTCTAGATGATGATGGCATTTTGAAAGGAATTTTTCCTATTTGGAAAACTTTGCACAACTCTCAAATACCTACCTCAAATTCCTTCTCATTCCAAAGCACTTTGCATTGAGTTTTGGAGGAATGAGTATCAAAATACTAATAGAGAATGTGATACAGGATTATCCCAGTTAATTGTGTTAACCACTACTTTCATTCCTGTTTGCCGCATCTTGTAACCAAGGCAGTGGTTTCAGAGAGTGCAGGAGTATCAGTTACTTTTTTTGAACATTGGTTCTGTGTTAAGTGCTGGCAGTGATGTCTGGTTGCTGTTGGTTTGCCAGTGATGTTTGGATGCCTTTTTTTCAAAATGACAGCTTTGCACCTATTATGCAGCCCAGGCTTGAGCAGTCCCTACTGCAAAATGAAGACTGGGTAGCAGCAGTTAGTTGAATGTCAGCTGTAAAATCTAAATGCAATGAAGACACTGAGGAGAAAGAAAATAAAAAATTAAGACACGATGTTAGAAGTTCCTGAACTTGTGGTCTAAAAGTTTGGTTTCCTTGATAATGTTCAAAAACATGAATTGATCTTTTTCCTTTTTTTTCCTTCTGGAGGTAGGGCACTCATTGGACCCAAGTGGCATATATTGAACAGTAATGTGGGGAGGGAAGAGGGTTTCAGATGTGAATTAAAACTGAGTTATAATGACTCATAACTGACAACAAAACACCCAGGAAGAGACATGAGACAGGATGAGATGAAATGAGACAAGCCATGAAAGAAGGGGCAGATTTATGAGTTATCAGCCTACAGATGGAATGTGAAGATATATGTGTGGAGAATGAGATCACCACAAAGAAGTGTGCTAGAATAAAAGAGGATGTTCACAGGACAGATCTCAGTAGCCTTTTGCAGATAGTGGGAAGATTGCTTTAAGCCACATTAAAATTAGTATTAAAATTATATAAAGATGAGTTGGATCTGAAACCTCAGGCAGGCTTGGTTTTTCTCTCACTGCACCTCAAAAAGCAAAGAAACAACAGTTAGGATACCCTGTGGCTCCAACAGTATGTGGAGACCATGGACCTTGATGATAATCCTACCTAACTAAAGTCGCATAAACGTGCTTTCAATTCTGGTAATGCAAGGCAGTTTTCAGCATTTTAAGGAAACTGCTGTATTGCTTAGAATAAAGACAGGAGGCAGAATTCCTGCCTTCAATCTAAACAAAGCAGTAGTTTTCTTAAAACGTTAAAATTTGCTTTTCATTCCTGAAACTGAAAGCATGTTTCCAAGTAACTACATCCTTTGTGCTACACTGCAGCCAAAGCATTTCTCATGGATTATAAGTACTGGAATTGATTGCCAAGTGTATTTGAATGAAATTTCAGTTGGCGCAATTATAATCCATTTCAAGATTCAGCATCTTAAAATTTCCACCTAAAAGATGAAAATAAATACTTGGCTGGTCCCAAATTATTAAATGGCACGTACAGATCTGTGAAGTTTCTGTGCTACTTTAGTCACATCCCCTGCCCCTTATCTAATTTTGTTCCTGTATCCTGTGAAGAGTGATTAGGAGGATCTGTGCAGAGAATAGCACAGAAGTCTCTGATTTACCTGAATCTGCAGAATCAGTTGGCAGTGTCATGAGGGAAACTTTTCTGGTGGAGTTTCTTCTTCCATCTGATTCTGTAATAGATGGGAATTGGGAAGAGGCAAAAGAGCATTTCTCACAGATTCAGTTTTTGCTCCCTGTTTAGCTAAGAATACCAGGAGATACCTGTGCTGCTGCTCAGATTGAATTCAAGTCATTTTCCTTGGTAACTGATGGATGGAACTTGAGGTAATCAGTAAAGCAGTTTTGATTTTGTTGAATGCCATTAACTTTTGAAATTTAAATTTGAATATAAAAGTGAACTATATTAAATATTCATGAGACCTCTCTTATTCTAAAACTGTATCTGGAGCTATTTAGTTTTGGGTGGAACTGAAAAATTGCTAGTTTATTCCTTAAAACAAGAAAATTTAAAAATGCTGAAACATTTTTGCCCTAGTTGAGCCAGTAGGCTGAAACAGGACATGGTTAAGCCTCAGTCTATAATGTTTTAGATTTTGTTTAGCTATTGCTAATCATTCACTCAACAGCAGTGTGCAAGGAGTGAAAGTTCCCTTTAGGAAGGGCTGAAACATCTGAGCATAAGAATGGGCACGTGTGCTTAGTCCCTGGATTGTCCAGCCGCTTGTACTGTCACCTGTCCTCAGCACTGGCCAAAACTGAATGCCTAAGGAAGTGTGTAAGAACAAGGAAGTTGTAGATCATATTTCGACTAAGTAGTCTCTTGGTGCTCAGCCATCCCAGGGATATAGGCAGCCAGGCATAGTTTCTTTCTGTTTATTAACCACAGTGGATTTATACTTTGTAAACTTGAGTGACCTGTCTCTGAGCTCTGCAAACTCTGAGCATTCACGTTACTCTGTAGTAAGGGGTCCCACAGCTTAACACATGTTAAGCCACTTTTTGTTTTTTTTGAAACCACCTCCTGCTAGTTGGAGATGGAAGGATGCTTTATGGAATCTGACAGCAAAGCTGCTAAAGGATTATTGAGATTATATTTTTGAAATGTGATTCAGTTTTAGAAGTTAGATTAGTGTGGTAGATAGAATACAGTTAAGTAATCCGGGACAGGGCAGCTTTGTAAATGAAATAACTTGGCAACCGTATAAATTATAAGCCTGGGCATATTTGGTAACAGCAGAAAAACTCATGACGGGTTCCAGTTAAAGGAAGCATTTAAGCATATGTTTAACTCCCCTGCCATGTTTCAGACTAAGTATGTGCTATGGTACTTTACTCAGTCTGCATGTCATTCTTGAGGTACCTCTCTATTTCCAAAATATAATGCTGCTGGCATACATATATATGTGTTGTCTTTTTTTTAAAATGTTTGCTTGATAAACACCATATGCTTTTGACTTTGCTATCATTTTATATGCTTTCAGTATCCTTCATTTTGTGTAGAGCACTGATCCTAATTGGGATCTAAGTTGAGATCAACCTGTCCAACTCATTTTCATCTTTCCAGTGATAAGAGAGATGAGTGGTAGAGGGAAGTGGGAAGACGAGAGGAAAGGTGCATGAGGAACCCTGCCATTTAAAGAAAAGAAGAGAAATCATCAGTCTGTTACATACTGAGACACAAGATCTCCTTAGAATGGGCTAATAAATGTTTAACTACTACTTAAATAGACACATGAAATCCAGAAGACTTTAAGAATTAAATTGTAAAATTTTCCAGCTTTAGGAGTTTGATGGTACCTTTTCTCTTCTGGTAGAACCAGTGTTTTATAAATGTACCTGTGGTTGATGGGTTAGGATGTCGCCCAAAGTCACAAGGTGTGCTTAAGATTCAACTACTCTTAAACTCTTTTGGGCGTTACAGCAGAACATGTATAGTGTGCTACAGGTCCTATGTAGCCTTTACCCATCACTGAACCCTCAGGTTATGGGACAAAAGAGTACTGGATTTAGCTATCCTTCAGAATGGGCATAACACAGAGGTGAAAACAAGCAAGTTGTGACTGCCTGAGCTGCTCTTTGTCCTCCAACATGGTCACTCCTTTATAGCATCTTCTGTTAAATACAAAGAAGAGCTCTTTGCTGTGTTTGTAAAAGACATTAAGACCTTCAAATGGAAAGCAATGGAAAGAGCAAAGTATTAAAACTGATATTTACTCACCAAGTTTCACAGACTGTTAAGATTACTTCTGCAAAACCAAATGACCAGCTGAACAAACATACAAAATCGTGATACTGAGAGACTGATTTTAACTAAATCATTCTAAAGTCTTGCTGCTTGTGGTAGGTTTTCCTTACTATATTTCATTTTGAGACGGTTTATTAATGCAGACTTTACACATTGTAGTCCATATAACTGAGCTGTCTTAAATGTCAAATGTTCTTTTTGGAAAAATACTATAGCAAATATAATGTATGACACTACATAACATTACATAGCAGTGTTATTCTTAAGTGAGTCTTAGAGTTCCAGGTTAAAATTCAAGACAAGCTATGTATAATACAATATTTAGTCTTGTATATCCTAAGCTTCCCTTATGCAAAGATAAAGCTTGGGAGAAAGCAAATACCATTTTGGTTTTTTTCTTTTCATATGACATACTGGGGCACTGAAAGATAAGGGCCAGAGAGTCAAAGACTGTGAAGTCCTATTTAGACAGCAGAACAGAAGGCAGGACTTTGAAAAATACTCAGCTCTATTGGCCTTGAGGTATTCCAAGTATCTGATCATAAGAAGTGAAGCAGGAACTAGTTGATGCTAAGCTTGGTTGAAAATCTGACAGCAGTGCTGGGCTTTTAGGACTGGAAAATAAAGAATCAGTTTTGAAAATCTGTTTCAGTGCGGGAAATAAAACTGATTTAATCCAATGTTTTAAACAAAACAAGTTTATGGGGTTTGGTAGGTTTTTTTAAGAGGCAGATGGTAAAGGGAGAGGAAACAAAAGGAATAAAAAGCCATGGTTATGATGGAGAGGAATACAACAGGAGAGAAGGTGTAAGTAGGAAAATGCCATGGACAGTACATTGCTGCCACTAAAAGATGGAACCCATCAAAAGAAATGTCAAAAGTAGCTTGAGATGCCAGAAGAGGTAAAAAATGGAAATTATTTTTCCCACAATGTGTTCTGTCGAGCAGAAATCAGAAGGAAACTTTGAGGATGAATACAATCAGGAAATGGTACTGCCCATCAAGACATCGTAAAAGGACACCATAAAAGCCACCATTATGGGATTGGTGTGGGATGACAGCAATGACGAGTTTTGTTGCAGGAAGATCACTAATAGCTGTATTTTCTGTATAAGGTAGGAAATCACTTTATTTCTAAATTGAATTGGCAGAATACTGTCTATCATCAAAATAAATGCAGCTGAAGCAAAAAATCTCAAATATAAACTTCTGAAATCAGTTACTCTATACATCTCCCAGAGGGCATATATGTCTCTTATATACTCAAGTTTTGTGTTGATAGAACAGGAGGATCTTACGCAGAATACTTAAATAATTCTGTCTATTCATTTTATTTATTTCTTGTTTGCTGCATTTCAGACAGGTTAAAATGGAGTGTTTTTCTGACTCTTGGGACTGACATTCAGCTTTCTTGTTATGTCTTATTAAATGCTCTGCCAAATTTGAAAACCAGTAATGTTAAAATAAAAACTGTCTAGAGGGAAAGGCACAATATGCTTTAGTTTTCCAGGCTGTTAGTAAGTGAGGAGTGGGAGGGAAGGCAGGGTTCACTACAGGTCTGAAGGCTACTTTAAGTCTCTTCTTCAACTGAAAAGGGGGAAAAGGTGTTTATTTTGTAGAGAACAGCCTGTATTTGTATGTACTCAAAATACTGATTGATTTGCTGGTGTTACTGAGAGACATGGCATGCATTTCAAGTCCTTGAACAACAATTTACAGAAATTCTATTTTCCTTTGTGGAGATAATTAAGCCACACAACAGCTGTCTGGCAAACATTAACACTCTACAGCGTGGTCCCAGGAGAGCAGCAGCAAGACAAGAGTGGTTTGACCAAGCAACCGCACCTATTAGATGGCAGAACTAGGGTGAAAATCAAATCTTAACCAACCTCTTCATGATAAAGTGGTATATGTTATGGCTGAGGAGGATGGACTCATAGTGGTTATAGCATCTCATACAGTGTGCTACACAAATGCAGAAGATAAAGTGTATTTATGTGTATAGAAAAAAGATACAGCTGTGCTACATGCTCTACAAACATGTAATAAGAGGAATGCATGTCTTGGTACTGCTCAGTCAAACTATTCTAACTATTTTTTTTAAAACCATTAAACCAGGTAAGCTCTGTCCCAACTGAGCAAGATTTAAGCACATCTTGATTTTCTTCTTGAATCAAGGCCACATAGTAGTTACAGAGGACACCTTTCAATTGTAGGTATGCTTTAATGCCATTTCTCAAAATGTGATGTACGTTGCATTATTTCACAGAATCACAGTGCACTTAGGTTAGGAGTACAAGATTTCTAAACCTCATATGGTTTGTACGGTATCCTCCTTCTCTATAAATAAATAATACATGACCTTTGTACTCTAGAAGCCTAGTAAAGACCCTGGCAGGACATCACACAACCTCTTAATATAACTTCCCAGCTATTTGTGGAACTCTGCCTCCGTGTCACTGAGAAACAGAGTTGGAGGTGACAGTTCAGATTTTGCATCCTCCTTCCGGAGGCCATTTCAATTATACAGCCAGTTATGTATCTTACTGTGCATTTATAGCGTAAGGAATCATTTGCAGTTGAAAATAGTCCTGGACACAGTGAAGATGAACATAGAATGCAGGCAAAGGTACACCTCTGCTATTGTTTTAAGGTACTGAAATTAAATACATGTTTAATAGGTTTCTGTTTCAGTGAAAATTATAAAAATAATAAATGTGATTATGTACAGTTCAGTAAAGATGCAATTTAGAATGTTAAAAGATGTATGTGAACTCTCAAATACCAACCTAAGTAGGTGTGGTATTAAAATTGCATATTAAAACAAAATACAAATTTCCCTTCCTTGCTTATTGTCAGTTACTCCATTTTGATCACTGAAAATGTTTTTCAGTTATTTTTCAGTTTTCTGATTTTTCTCTGCTTATATAAATAAATGTACAAGTTTAATGAATTTAAATTTATAACCTTCAAAACTTAAACTTCTCTCTGCTTTGATAATTGAAATGAAAAATACAAAATAAAAATGTGTAAAATGCAGGCATACTGTTTTTACATAGCCATACTGTTTTCAGGTGTTCATTCATGTTGCAGTGTTCTGGATTAACATGTTGTTATTTGAAGAAAATACCCATCCATACATCCTACAGGAAGGCTTTCTTAAGTCTTTTTGTTGGTGTCAGGGCTCAAGCCTGGGAGTATGTAGTGAGCAAACCTGAGTGTCCTATTGCACATGCCAGCTTTTGCGCAAAGGAGTGGTTTTCAGACTTTATAGGTTTGTGACTGCTAAGCAAATTCTAAAAGAAGAGTGGATATTTAGATCCTCTTCGGTCTTTAGAAAGATTTGGTTTCTGTCCAGCATGTCTGAACTTGTCCTCTGAGCCGTCTGCCATCGAGTTTATTCCTGTGTCCTCCCTGAGCCACCCAGGGCAGGTTTTGAGCTGCAGATCCCAGGCCAGCCAGCTTTTGAAGCAGAGTGCTGATGATCTGCAGCCATTGAGAGAAACAGGGGCAAAGAGGATGTGGTTTTCTAGACTCCTACCCACAGACCAGCATGAAGACCACCACAGCTACCTTTTCCTGGTGATGGAAGTGGAAACTGGATTTGGGCAAAGCGTATACTCACTGCAAGGATGTTTGTTTTTCTCTTAACTAGGCTTTGGTGTTTTTTGGTGGCTGATCAGCATAGGCTTCTCTTGAGATGTGGAGAAACGACTCACATGCATAACTTTAGTCATGTGCCCAACCTTCTTAGGGCATTCCCAAATTGTGTTACTGGTGAAAGGTACACAGTGCATTGAATTTGTCACATGCATTCTACTTTTGCAGGGCAGGAGTACAATTTAGAAGTGGAGATGAGAATGGAACTTCCATTTGTATTGTGCTACTACAGTGACACTTGCTGAAATCACATTAGAATGCAAGTGATAAAGCAGCCACCTAATTCAGTGTGGGATTCTGGAACATGAAACAATGTTCCAGGTGAAAGGCAGATATGCGCCATTAATTAGTAAAAATCAAAGACGGTGATCTTTTTGTAAACAATTCTCCTGGATTTTAGACAGAATTAATGGTTTTTAAGTTTATACCTACATTAGCGGTAAATATTACTTGGTACATCATTTAGCTTACATATTTAATGTACATCCTGGGAGCTAGATACAGGTCTGTTAGTGTCTAGTAAGTGTCTACTTTGAGGATGTTTTTATCAATGATTAGACAAAGAAAATTGACATTAAAGACCTCTTCTTAGACTTTGTGGTTCTTCCATTGTTTTGCTCTTGAATTAGTGAATGCTTAGTGCAAAACTGCAACTGAAAGCATAGAAGCCATTGAAAGGGAAATGCAAATATGTTGTATGAATACTTTGTTTTTCTTGCTTCCCTGTGATTACACAAACACTGTGTCTTTGAGAAAGTAAAAGAGAGTTCTAAGGGCAAGTCTCCGAACCAGGACAGAGGCTTAGTTTAGTCCCTGGTCTGCCTGCAAATTGACTTCTCTTGTCTTCCCTCCTTCCCTGCTGCTGAAGCTAAAAATGGTTTGCAGCATTTTGGAGTCCCAGAGCTTGTGGCCCCAGTTATGTGGGTATATTCTGTGAGAATTATTAGTGTCAGTGGAATTCAGAGTTGATAAATGCTACTATTATTCTATAATTATGTGTTAAACGTTACCTGTATTACCCTCTCAGGACAACATACTGCACTTGCAGGGAAGAAACACATAAAATGACACGAAGAAAATGAGAACATATTTAAATAGAATGTCTCCAGGACAATCTGGGGAGAGATTAAACTGGAATTCAGCTGAAGTCTTATGTAGGTACGGGCACTAGTGAAGAATTAAGAAAACAGGAGAGCTAAAGGGATTTGCTTAGCTTGTCTTTTTTCCCCGGCTGGTAAAATTTGGTATATAATTTCTAATATAATGTCCAGCTTTGGTTTCCTTTTAGTTTCTCTGAGAAAATAATACCAAGGCTTCTTTTCTTTTCCTGCTGTTGTTGGACGTTTCATTCAGCAATGTCTAACTGGTTGACTTACGATTGGACAAAGTGCTGTGAAATAGTGTATAAATAAACAAAAACAGAAAGGCTCTTTATGTGTTTGTCCCCTGCTAACTTCTTTCTGTGATTATAATCTCAGTGATTATTTATAACTGTAAGAAAACAGTGTCTATCTGCACGAATACTGAGAAGATACGCCTGATTTAGTTGTGCATATGAAGAAAGGGAACTACATAAAATATTTTTCATTCCTCTTGTTAATTCTTGATTGAAATCCATTGAGCATTGTTATTCTTTTGCTGGTAATGCACAGACAAAAGAGCAGGCTGTCAGCAAAGACAATTCTTTAATTCATATTTCAGAGGATAAAAACGTAGAGCATATTCTCTTATTTTATGGGTACCTATGTGCATACATAAATGGGCATTGGCTACAATGGAGAATGATACAGTAAAAGTTCTGGAGAGAGTAAAGCAGAAGGAAATCCCTAGTGGCAATACATATATTGTGGTTAGTTATAGAAAACCTGTTTAATCTGTGAAATTAGCATTTGCTGTTTGTAGATATACAAAATACAGTGTAAGTGCTGGCACTGCCTTTTCTCGGGGATGCACTAAGTTGCGGTATTTAAGATGTTGTGGAACACATATGGCTTGTGAAGGAGATAACCAGAACATAGCTGGCTTTGAGAGTCTAGAGCAAAGGCAAGGTATTTTATGTGCAAAGGATCTGGCTCAGTGAATTCTCAGTACTGGCAGCATAAAACTTTAATTTCCTTATAGAAGCAGAACAGTTTGAAGTGATAGGTTTGATGGTGAAAGCTTAGTATTGGTTTTCTTTTCAAATTCCTATTTATAACTTAGAAAGTTGTTATTATTTATTTTATTTTACATTATATTTTAAAATATTTAAAGTAATAGAGTAATGCTTGTGGTATAGGTTTACACAGATAATTATATACCCATTGTAGAAAAAAATCTATGAAGAAAAGAAAGTATATTAGATTTTGGTCTGTTTAATTTGACATTATATGTGTAAGAAAACAGGCTATTCTTGGGAGCCTAATTTGTACAGATGATCATAAAAATAATTTGGGGAAGGGAAAGAATGTATTGAAAGCAGTTTCTGTAAAATGTCACTAGCAAGACTAAATGCTGCTCTTCCCTTAAATATAAAATCACAGTAAAGGACCCTACAGAGAGTTTTGCTTGTTGTAGCCAAACCCTAACTGTGCACAGGTAACTGTCAGAGTCCAGGTGAGGAATATAGTGATCTCTCTCTGCATGGGGACAAGCCTAGTTAAACAAACACAACTCTGATTTTTTAATTCATATGTGCATTTTCAGTGCAGTGCTTTGAGGAATAACAAATGTTGGGCCTCTTCAGTACCTGCAGCAGCAGGTGTTAAATGGAAACTGTATCATGAATTATACTTTAGAACTCAGCCTCCTGTTTTACTTCCTTTGACTTGAAGGACACAATCAGGCTAATTGTGAATGGGTTTAATGTACTTCAGGCTGTATCAGAACACAACTTTTTAATGGTGTTTTGGTGAATAGTTACAGCACCTGCTATTATAAGAATATTTTATTAATACTACTTCGTGTTTTTAGAAATGCAGAAACATGAGAGAAGTTACATTTTGTTGCTGTAGTGTTATTTAAAACCTTTTCTTCAAGATAGCAAGCCCCATCAAAACTTCTTTTTAATGAGTCATACCTTGGGAAAGGTGAAAGAATATGTGAATAATACAGCAACTACTTCTGGCTGGTGATACGCTAAAAAGCTGTGTTTCCTTACCAAAATGGTAGGCACATCATTATTTGGAATAGTTGAGAAGTTTTAAAAGCAGTAAAACACAAATCATATTCCATCATGGGTGTGCTTTCTTTCTTAATTAAAAGATATTTTGCCAATGACATTTACAGGCTTTTTCACTGTTGGATCTGCTGCTGCGTCTGTCTGCAGCAGATTTTTGCATGGCGCTTGCACAGGAGAATGACCGAATGCATTTCTGCATAACATTCTGAAAAGGTATAAAGTTGGAGTTCAGCCACTGGAAAAGGAAAGTATCATATCCTGAGTATAACTTAATTTGTACAGAAGATGGTTACAATTTTTCAAGGTAGATTTTGGCACCAGGTCTTGCTCAAAGCAAGGTTTGTGGAGTTTTTTCCCTAACAAGTTTGCGGACCTGATGATTGCAGAAAAGACCATTATTATAATGTGTCCTATTTAACAAGAGTGGTCCTAGTTTCCTGTATTTTTGCTTCTGGTACCAGGATGCTTGGAGTAATTACCAACATAGTAAATATTATTATCTCCATTATTGGATTTTGCAGGCTCAGTGATGTAATGTTGGATGCACTGAGCAGTTCTGGTAGAACCCTTGAACAGTCCCCAGGGTGAATTTGGGATTGTTCCGAGACAAAAAAGCATAGTGTAAAAGGCAGATGATTTTTTCCACGAGTTATTTTCTCATATTCAATGCAACAGGATTTATTTGCTTCACATACTTTTTCTGGATCTTTTGGCAACCAAGAAAACAGTTTAAAATGAGAAAGTGTAAGTTACAAAATTGTTGCAGAGGTCATCAGAATACTGTGTTCTTTCTATACAGTCTGATGTTGCTGTGCAGTGGCGGGGATTCATTATTCTGTTATCATGTTCGAGGGACTCCTGCATGATATTGATAAAAATAGTGATCAGATTATTAAGGTATAAAATCAAGGCCATGGAGATTAATTAGATTGATAATTTGGGTTGCTGCCTTTCATGTTCACCAGGTTCACCTACAAAAATCTAAAGCTTTTTGCTTTTATTAAAGTATTCCAATCACTATGAAAGTGCTGTTCATAAATACAAATGTGGCATTCTTTCATAAGGGAGAGGTTTTGAAACAGTCGCAGTGAAAATCTGAGACTCAGAAATAGAAGATTTTCCAGTTTGTTTAAACAATGGTCATATATTGAGCAGCATGCCACGGAAAACAGACCTAACAAAAAAAATTAAGTTGGCTTCAGACTTACTCTTGGACATCAGCTGAACAATAAGTGCTATGCGTAAGAAGCTTCTTTTAAAATTGCCTTCACTTAGATCGATCTTGTGTGGAATCATCTGGTAGTGGCTTCTGATGAGCTGAGTGTTGTGTTTGACAGCTCAGTGGGATTCTCAGGTATGTCGGTACTGAAGTTTGACAGTGCTTGTGTTCCTTGACGCATGGAAAATAAAAGTAATTCTGAACAAAATTTTTTTCTTCATTTCAGATTCACCGGTAACATGCAAACCAGAGTCTACTTACTGTTGTCTGTTCCAGATGTCAAAACAATCAAAGGAGACTTAGAAGTAGTATGACTCAAAAAAGAAGTATTTGGTAAGTCACCTAATGTGCATTAAGAAGTTGAGAAAGTGATCTTTCATTTGAACAATTTTTTTTTTTCCTGCTGCTTTGTAGTTAAAGTATGCTTCTAAGGAACATTGCTAAAACACAGTAGGCTGTTCACATTTTGGAAAGTGTTTATCCTTTCAGAAGGCTAGTGAATCAAAACCAGTACCTTCCTGCAAGGTATGTGTAGTTAAGAACATCTTGCCACAGCTGAAACTTCTGGAAAACTTTGCAGTCCCTCAGCATTGCATTCTGGTTTTGGTCCAGTGCTCTTCCTATCTATGCAGCTTCCACATTCTTTCAGAGTTAATTATTCGTGTGTTTCAGTTGGGACATATTTCTTGGTAAGACTGCATTCCCTCAGCATGTCTGAAGGAATATTCTCGTATTCAAACTCCATTGAATAACATGATCTGCTTGCAGAGTTTCTCATTGCCTTCCAAAATATGTATTGATTACAGCAGAGTATAAATAAAACAAATCCCAGCACACACCTAATTCTTGTGTATTCACTATCTAAATATGCTTTACAGGTTTTAATCACCTTCTTGCATTCTTAAAAGCTTGGTTTTTAATGTGGTAACCATATATATCGTTTTAATACTATTAATTCTTAAATTTACTGAAACTCTCATTCTAGCATGCACAATTGTCTTATACCTTAAGGACTGTTTAGTTGTGCTAATATAGCTCAAAATATTGCTTGACTGTGGAGGCATGGAAGTGTCTTCCTTCACTCCCTAGCCTTCTTGATGTTGTTCTAGTCACACCATTCCCTAACCAATTCTAGTTGGCATTTCATGTCCTCTGGGCGGGTGTACACATGCTGTTCCCTGCTTGTACATGTTTTATCTGTTTAATTAGAGCCACTGAAGACATCTTGTGCCCCTCAAAATAATGCTTCTTGATTCTACAGTTGGAGGAATATGCCTGATATCTACCATAACCTGGGAGATGACAAGGAGGGCAGAGGCTAGCTAAAAGGAGGGATTCTCAAAGTCTTGATCTACTTCTCATGGTACACACATGAGAAAAAAAACATCTGAAAAATGCATCCAAATGCATTTCTCTTCTGCAAATGCAGAGCCTGGGACAGAACTGGAAACAGCTGTAATCCCTGCCTCAGTGAGGTACAATACAGCTCTGCTTCTATAGGAATGCTATCCCAGCAAAATAGACTGGGAAATTCCTTATCTAAGGTATTAGTATTTTATTGTCATGATGTTCTGACACCCACGTATGAGCCTTTACATTAGCAGGGCATTGAGAAAGGTCGTAGTTGGTTAAATAAATAACATTGGTATTTTGCAAATGAGCAATTAAGTTGTGAAAGAAGCCTCTTTTCCTATAGCTGCTGGCTTTGATCCTTCTTTGCATTATTTAACACCTAAGACTCCGGAGTAAATTCCTTTTGTCAGTTATGGAGTGTAGCTTTGCTGTGGTAACACCTTGCATGACCTCCTCTAGCAGGGACAGAGCAGGCCACAGGCTGATAGGTGCTGCACTTCCCTGCAGTGGAATTGCCTTGACTGTCTTCACAGCCTGTCTCTTTGCTCACTCCCATCCTTCCCTGCACCATTCCTTCCCTGGTTTCCTCTGATTCCTGGCACAGACATCTGTGGTCTCAGCGCAGTATGTGCCCTCTGCTGTAGCTGATTTCTGTCTCTATTCGCTTTTCCAAGGCTCTCAAAATATTTGCTGCCTTCCCCACACCTCCTCATTTGTATCTTCAAGTCGGAACACTGCCTGCACAAAATATTTGGCTTGACACAGGTCCCATGACATAAGTCACCACAGACAGGGGAGTGGTAAGCCTAACCTCCGAAGCTGTAAAAGCTGATTGACAAGTGGTAATGTCCCTTTATATCGCAGTTCATCAGAAGGGATTCCAGGAGGGAAAAAGTTAAAAAAGAATTCATGTGAAATTGAGAATCACATTTTTAAAAAAAAAAACAACAAACATGAGTTAATGTTTACTGTGAAGTTCTTTTTTGACTACAGACTGAACAAGGAAGGAAACAAAACATTTGAGTTCTCCCTGTAAGGCAGCTACTTTCTCTGTTGTGCCTTTTTCTTTCCTCTGTTTAATTCCCAATACCCTAGAGGCACAGTTTCCTCCCTCCGCAAGGACTGTGACCTTAAAAATAGCTGGCTCCAAAATAAACACAGAAAAAAGCCACTTCAATTGTTTCAAATACATGGTAAGTAACCCAAACTGCGTCCATGCTGAAGCTGAAATCCATAATATTTTGGAGCTGCAACTGGGACTTTTGTTTCTCTGAGGGTTAGCATTCATTATTTTGAGTTCATGCTGCACGCCTGCCTCTCTCTCCAAAGAAATTTGTTACAACTTAGGATGCTGTTCGTAAGTAATTTGTCACTACTTTTAGCACTCTGGCCAGATTTTTAGAGGGGGTACTTTGACTTTGGATGAGGGCCAGGCAGAGCACCAAACACCTAATGAAGTGGTGATCTGAGGCTGTTTTTGCAGCGTTCTCCTGATGGGCTCTTTTTGTGCTGGTAGATGTCACAGCTGCCTGGGGCCAGCTGGAAGAGTTGATGATTTGTCGAACAGAAAGCTTGTTCTGTCACTTTCACTCCCAGTTTTAAGTCTCCATTCTCTGATTCAGCTGCATGAAGGAGGAGGTGGTCCAGCCTGGACCTCCCCTATGTGTTTCGGCCATGGTATAACCCCGTCTATAGGGTGTTGCATTGTCACTGCTGCCTTCACATGGGTCCACAGCTGAACCAGAGTTCACAGTTTATGCAAAAGATTTTTCCAGGAAAAGAACTTACCATCAAACAGATTTAATGGGGGCTGGAACCAAGCCCTCACCTATTATGTTAAATGGCCGCCGTGCATCTGTATGTTGAAGTGGTTGTTAACAGCTATACTCTACATTTCACTGAGTAACCCTTGGTCGTACATAACCAGTAAGGACAGAAGGACAGGAGAGAGAACATTCAAGTCCAAAAGTTAAATCCCCTCTGGCAAGTAAGTATTGCAGAGGAATTTTAGAGTCTGGTCAATGCCCTTGCATGGAAAAGTTAGTTGCGTCTCACAAATAACCTCTCACTGGGCAGAAGTGTCTTCTGACTTTGCTTAGGAAGGTTTAAAACTGGTCCAGGTTCAAGACTAACAGTCTGTTGGGTCTTCAAACACATTTCAAACCCTTCTCCCACAAACAGACATCAAGTAGTGTCTGTGCAGGCTGTCATAAAATGTGAATATTCCCTCTGCTTTTCAAGGGCTAAGTTCATATCACAGGGGGGAATTTTCTACCTCTTCCCGCTTTAATTTGCCAGCTGTTTATCTATGGTGTAGCAAATATTTAGGGACTTGAGTATCTTCCTCTGAGTATATTCTAAAATCATTCATTTATTTGGAAAAATACGTGTTAGAGTGTTCTGAAGTCTCAGAATAGGACTGTGAAACTTTTGATTAACAAAGACACCTTGGTCTTTAGGTGTAGGGGAAAGATGAACAGCCTGAAAATGAGCACGGGGAAACAGCAAAAGAACATTTGGTGTACTTTTCCATCTAAGATATTGCAGGGTTTGGGAATATTTTTTTAATCCATCGTGTTAGCCTAATCCACAGGGAACTCATTTTTAAATTAAGTATACCAAAGCATTTATGATTTACAAAGAGGTAAAAAATAAAAGCCTTAAAAAATATCTTGTGTTTGATCTATTTGTCGCAATGAAAATATTGACAAAAGGCAAAAGAATGGCCTTCATTTAGCTTATTGTTTTTGGCTTGCTTTAATGCTTTCTTATTACGGACAAACTCCCATTAAGATGGGAGATTAACTCTTTCACAGTTGCAAAGGAATAAAAAATGGAAACTTTTAACATAAATCTCCTGTAAACAGTGATTCTAAACGAGGTAATCTGTATGTGATTCTTACACAGAAATATGTGATGTGGCAAAAGGAAGTTTTTAAAAATAAAAAAATGCATGTGGACTAGTTGTGCAGAATCTGTGGTTCAAAATATCTTCATGATTATTACAGAAAATAAATACTTTATGGGGGAAAAAAAGAGCATAAAAATCTTATAAACCCTGAGTGTACATGTGTAAAATAAAGATCTGCCTTCAGTGAAGTGTTAACTACAGACCCAAGTCAGATGTTACTGGGATGTTAGCTTCATTCACTCACAAAAACCTCTACAGCCATGTGGAGTGATGCTTTTCACTTAAGTCAGCTAGTCCTTTGGGAGCCTGCTTTGAAGAGCAAGTACTACCAAGGCTGAAATTGGTAATGCTAAAGAGAAGTGGCAAGAGGCTTCAAACTTGAGTCAACAGAGTGCATCAGCTGCCAATCCAGTCATGCTGTGCTGCCAACCAAATCATCCTCGTAGTCCAAGCGCTGTTTTTTGCTGTAGTCACTGTCACACAGGTAAGAACAAGGTTGAAGCCCATGCCAGAACTGCCTCTTAGCAGCATGCACCCAAACCAGCTTCTGGCTGACTGGTCTGGGTCCCAGGTGCTGCCTGGATGTAGCAGTACAAGAGACCAGCTCCTAAGGCAGATAGACCAGTCCCTTGCATATGCCATGCCGCAATGGCTACGCTGCTAATACTCATTAGTTTGAAGCTCATTAAGGTTGACAGGAGAATGATTACCTAGCTCCGGGTTAGTAATGTGATGCCTAATGTTGCAGAGGAGGCAAACCTGAAGTTTAAGCTGTCTGTTGTCACTTTACAGAGAGACAGATGTTACTGGTACCAGCCCAGAATTCCTAAAATAAATTGCTAATTTGAACTATTTATTCCATTACATTCCCATTGAATTAGCATTAATAATGAAACTAATTGTATTGTTATCACTGTAGTATCTGAGGAAGCCTGTTGGCCAGAATGTTGTATGAACAGGAATGTCTGTTGGGATATTTCATTTCATCTCCCTTGACAATGTGTGATTGTTCTCTTTTGTACATTTTCTGTTGACTATTCGTGATCTGGATAACTTTGTGGAATAGGTCAAAGTCATTCCAGGCCAGCACAAAGCACACAGAAGTCTATCTGGAGAATGCCAGCGTGTAGGGAGAATTTGGAATTTTCCTTCCCAGAATTTCCCATCAGGCCCTGGTTATTTGTGCTGACCAATACACTTCCATGTCTCTGTAATTAAGAATAGACCTTAGGATTGCTAGTTGCACTGCAAGGGCCTGATCCTACAAAGACATACCTCCTTTGGGCTATCTTTGTAGCCTTGTTTGAAGACTGTTTGCTCAGATGTACAGAATCTACTCTCCCTTGGCACTTAACAAGCCTTTCATCACTAACTCACATCAGATTTTAAGTGATGCCTTGGTCTCAGTAGGTATAGAGCTTTTAGCATTTAAGACTGTAGCCTCGCAATACTTGCAGTGTGCATTGCGTTATGCGTGGTTTGTTGGAGTCCAATTAAGAGACACAGGTTTGATCAGTTTGCCATGGGGACACAGAAGGAAGTTATGGGTGTGGGAGGTATAAGTAATAAAGCTTATAATAAGCAGTAAGCTTGTCCTTGGAATTGTGGAACAGAAATACCACTTCCATACAAAATTCATTTGGTGTGCAGGGTTCTCCTTTTTTTTTTTTTTTTTTCTCAGCTTCTTTTTGTGTCATATTATTTTGTATCTTTGGAGTTATGGGGTAGATTTATTTTACTCAGAAACCTGTAGTATTTAAAATATAGGGGGACACTGCTTTATTAAAACAATTATTTTAGTTGTCACGGCAACTAGTCTTAGCTAAATGAGGAAGAGAAGAGGGATGTATATAAAGAGATACATTAGGTCGTAATGGTAAATCTAGTCCTTTTTAAACTAACAAGAAAGCTTTTGGGTTTCTTGTTGCTCTAGTTTATTTTATTGCAGATAATTTTTATGACTCTGGTGTTATCTACGTTCACAGTCAAAACCACAGCACTCGTATGCTCACAGCTTTATCAATCTGACTCTCTCTCGTCTATGTAGTTTTAAAGCTCCCCCATTAAGAAATAGATTTGTAAAAAATGGATGCAGAACTGCATAATAAAAAGCCAGATGTGATACTTTGTGATTCTCCACAAATTATTTTTCTGCCCTTCTTTTCCAAAACTTCATTCAGTCAGATAGGCAGAACCTACAACATTAGGGAGAATACTGCAGTGACCCTGAGGTGATCTGATTAACTATTTCATACAAATGGTTAATTTTCTTACAGCTTTGCTGTGTTAAAGGATAATTGGAGACTTGGGGGCACAGAGGGTATTATTCTAGGATCAGCATATATAAATAGTTAAGAAATAGTTCACCAAAGAAGTGGAACCCTAAAGACCAAAACTGTGCTAACAAAATTCAGGATTTTTTCTCTTTCTCTAGTGATTTAACAGCAGAATAAAAATTTAATTATACTAATGTTTCTTTACTGCTCAACAAGTTTACTGCAGTTAAGAAAAAATGTGTCAAAGAAACATGCCATAATTAACGTGCTTAGTCTTTTTCATTCTTGTTATCTGATTTTCAGTATGATTTCTAAACCTTTCTCCCAATTTTTGCCAGTTGTTTTTTAATTTTTATTCTCATCTGTCTTTAATAATCTGACTTTTCATTTCCTATTTTACCTTTCTCTTTTTTCTGCTTACAGGCGTTTACCTCTTCTTTGTTTTCAACTTGCGTATATATTAATTTTCACATTTTCCCTTACACCTCATGTAGATCCTCCTGTTTCCAGTGCTAGTAAGAAAGCTCTTTCAAAATATGAAGTTTTGTAAATTCCCTGTAATCGTACAGGATACAATTATTACCATCCTAACACACAGCAAATCAAAGCTGATACATTGTGTGGCTGTAGACCAGTGGTGCCCATGCAAATGGTTTTCTTTCACACTGGTTTCCCTCTCTTGCTTACAAGCTGCCCTTTATTGTGACAAGAAGACCAAGGCTGCTCACAGTGTTCTGCATCAGCTAGCTAACAGACGCCAACTAGCACAGAGATTCACAGTCATGAACTAATATAATACCCCTCCTGGAATCGACTCCAAGCCATGTAGTGTTTCCTCAGGCTTGAAAGCTGGCAGTTGTAAAGGAAATGACTGAAAAGTGCTATTTGAAGAAAAATACACTTCAAAACTTAAACCCATGTGATTGTTTGGTCATTTTCATTCCGGTCCTCCAAATTTAAGGAAGGACTAGAACCAGCTTCTCTTTCATTACCTCCTGATGGTCGAAAGTTAAGCCTTGGTAGCTTTGGTGATTCTAGAAAAGGGGCCGTGAAAAGGGGCTGTGGGGCTGTGGGGATGGCTCTGCATAACTTCTTGTGAATAGTTGCAACAACTGCAGTGGGCAGTGACATTTGCAAGGACTGTGCAGTCCACCCGTGGTTACCTCACTTACCTAAGTCAAAAGTGTAATGCAGCTGTCCCTCAAACATACCTCCCTAATGTTTTTACTTAAATTCAAGTTGAACGGTAGGGTGTGTAGAATTTTGCTTTTTCAAATGTCAGCAGGTGAAACTCCGTGTATGCTTCCCAGGAGCTCGTGCAAACATTTTTTTCATAATCTTTGTCTCGCTGTGTTTAAGTTTGCAGCTGCTGGATTCTGCTTTGAGTTTCAAGTTCAAAGGCACCCAGACACTCTTTGTGAAATATCACAGAAACCACTGAGCTTCACCTGGCTTTGCAAGGAAATCTTGTCAAACCACGAGTTTCCCACACTTCCAGTGTGAAAACTTGTGTTAACTCAGAGCTTTTTTCTTCCAGTGAGGATTGGAGATAGCTTAACTCTGAAGGACCTCGGCCCTTAGGGAACTTCTTCATGAGGTTTGGTCTGTTTTCAGGTTTGTAACAAAGCTCAGAATTCTTTTCATGATTTGGGGGTTTTGTAACAAAAGCAAAGAACAACTGTAATCAGCATTGCTTTTAAATCAGTGGTTTTAGAGATGGGTCATAACCTTTGAATATAGTGTCTGTGTAGTAAGCTTGCCAGGCATCCGGATTTTGGCAGGTTTGTTCAAGTTTTGAAAGAGCTGTCCCACCTGTTGTCAACAGCAGCGTGGCAGATTGCTAGCCCCACCACAAAGATACGGGAAGCTGCAAAATATGTCTCTGAGAAATCACAGCTCTCATAAAACACAGAAGGCTATATTGTGTTGTAAGAGACAGCGCTGGAGGAAGTTGTGTAGCAGCTGGACTCTTCAGGCGTGTCTCTCTCAGGGCTTGCTGTAGCACAGTCTGGACGGAGACCTCCACCATATGTTAACAGCATCGCACATGTGCCTGTCCCAGGCTGCTCTGGCTCTGCCAAGGGTACAGGCTGTGGCAATAATTCTCCTTCTGTCCTTTTATATATACTACAGGTCTAAGTGGCCCAACTAATATTCACCCTTCACTTGCTGTATCGCTTATTTGCTTGTAAGGGAATGGTCAGTTTGTAGCTTGGACATTTTTGGCATGTAAAAGCTTAGAGAGATACAGTGTTACTGGCACATGTGTCACAGTCATGTACTATAGGTTAAATTCATACCTTTCCTGTGAACATTTTACCCTGCTCTCTCTCGGGGCTCGGAGCAGTTTTCCTTCAACACAGTCAGGCACATCAGCTTTCTTCCATTTACCACTGAAAGACAGAGTTTCAAAATAAGCTTCTCCAGGCTGTTTTTTCCAGGTAGCTCGTTCACTGTGCCACCTACACTCTGAGAAGGGGGACCTAACTTTGGCTTTTGAGTGCCAGCCATTTCTTCCCATTCAGTTGCCTGTTCCATGACCTGATTAGTTGAGTATCAAATAGCAGCATCACACCAGAGTGAGAGTCTTCCTAAAAAAGGAGAAGTGGGAACAGAGATGCATTGCTTTATCCTAATCCCTTCTAACATCAATGTATCTGCATAATGCCTGTGTTTTCAGCATGCCTATGTAATTATTCCCTACCTGTTTTGTTGATTTAAGTTCTGTATTACAAGTACATCAAAAGCAGAGATCCATTAAAATGAATAATTGTATTTTTTTTCCCCATTCTATACTTCTAGGGTGTTTTTTTTCACCTATATCCCTCTTTTCAAATGTAGCATTAGCCCAGCCTCTCTGGACATTTTGTATAATTAAAAAACTGCAAGCAGAATTCCCTCCGCTGTTTTTTTATTTATAGGAGGGTAACAGAAACACAGTTTTTCTGTGTTAAAAGTTGTTGTAGGTTTGGGTTTTTGTTTTGTTTTGTTTTTTTCCTCAGAGAACAGTGTAAAAATGTCTGAATCTTTAAACCTGAAATTTGGCGGGTACCTAAACCTTTTATGAATAGGATGCACTTTGCATTTTTTTCTAAGGATTTGCATATTTGCTTCTTAGGATGCATCAGTTACTAATACTTCTAGGAGCAGTCTGGTGCACACAATTTAGAAAAATGAACATGCTTACTAGTTTTTGGGGTTTTTTGCTTTTATCAGCTATGGTATTACTTTATGCTACTTTTGCTGTCCCTAGCTTTTTTCACATTAGATGGTTAAATTTCAATGAAAAAAAGTAGGCTCCCTTCTTTAAATGTTCATTTGATTATTTTGTTGCAAGTGCTTTCAAAGCTGTGCTGAAGACTCTAAAGTTCCTGGAGCTGTAATAGAAAACATTAGTGTCTGGACTTTCAAGGGAAGAATGTGGTTAAGATTATAGCGACTGAGTCACTGTCAATGGGTGGTCTCAAGTCCATATGGCACACAGTAGACAGGGGCACAGAAGAGCCTTTGCTCAGATAGGTGACGAGCTGCACTCGCTGAAGTGAAAGTATTTGAAAAGGGCCCTCCCTGACTATATTTTGCCTGCACGGGGGGAAAATACCGTCAGGTTGCTTCTCAGTGCTGCTTTGTTTTAACTTTGCTACAAAACAAGATGAAGGATTTGCTTAAAAACTGTCGTCACAATGCTACATGCTCCTTTTGGCTCCTCGGGTTGCTTCTTTTCATTCGGCGCATTTTCATTGTTCTGTTAGGCTTTTAATGAGACAGTTACAAAATGTCTGCCTCCCTCTGACCGCCATTTTGTAGCCTGATTGTTGGATAATGAAGACTGTGAGAAATAGAAAATAAACAGCGTGGCACAGAGGAGATTTCAAAAGGAGTACAAAATCTGCATGTTTTATTTAGACGCTTAATTGTTGCCGACTGGCTGCATTTAAACAAGCGACTTTACAGTGTCTGGAAGAAAACCAGCTCCCGAATTTGAGGAGCTGACCTTGGGTAGATGCCATCAACTGTTCTTTTCTATTGGCACGAATGTGTTGCTGGCAGGGTCTCCCCGTAGCTGCATTCGCTCACCCAGCTCTGAATCAGAACCTGCTTACACTGTACTGGGCCACCAAATTATGCCATTTATCCTGAATATTACTTGCAGCCCCTTTGGTAACCAAGATTTGATCTGAAATATGTAGAATATTTAAAAATAAGAACCTTCAAAATAGCTATGATTAAGCTGCTCCCATAGAGCAACATAGAATGTTGTACAGAAAAAAAGGGGGGGGAGGCTACAAGTTTGCTGAAAGCAAACTAAAAATGCACGACGGGAGTTGAAAGGACACTGTGGAGTTGTAACAGTGGTTCTATGGATCCAATACTCACTGTGTGAGGAGTTAAGTTAGTGTCATTTACCTGCTTCCTTTATGAAAAAGTCTGGTTTGTGTGTGTAACGAGGGCAAGGGGGGATGGGGAAGGACGCTTTACATTCACAGTAGGGTGCAGCTTCAAAGCTGTTTAAAATTCTGCCATATCTTAATGATAATAGTTAATCCCAGTATCAGAACAGTACTTCTATTTTTAAAATGCAATCAATCAATCATTTTAATACATTGTGCCCTTAGTGCCAAACACCTAGAAAATGGTGTGTACAGCAGTAAAAATAAAGCATCTGAAAATCCTGTAGAGTCGTTCTTCCTTTCTTTATCACCCATACATGTACAGCAAAATCTCAAAGCTGCAAGAAAAATCTGGAATTGCATAAGAGGGAGGAAGTCCTCCAAAGAAGACCTATTGCCAGGTGGGTCTTGCTAGTACGGACTGAGCAAGGAGGGACAGAGAAATTGCCACATCTTACTTATGTTCCCTAGAAATAGAGCATGTGCTGTTTTGGTCTTGGGTTTTGTTGGGTTTTCTTTTTGGCTTTTGAGGCAGGAGTTGCGTACAGATGCTAGGCTTTCTTTGAAAAGGTTTGCACTGAAAATTGGCATTTTTTTCCGTTTCCTTCTCAGGAGAGACTTCCCATGCTCTTTTCGAAAGCTGTTCATATAGATGAAATAGACATGGTAAGTAATTCAAGTTCAGTTTCTGCCTCTGCCATTGTGATTAACACAAAAGCATTGAAGTGTCTTATACATGTGTTCTTTACCTGCAAAATAAGGATAAATACTTCCTTATCGCTAGTGCTTACTTTGAAGTTTCTTCAGTGTGCTGCAAAAATACCCATCACTGTTGTTAGTGTTAAAATGTGAACTACATGACTCAGTCATGTTAACAGTGTGTTAAGCAGGGCAATTCTTAGAACAATTTGACTATAAAAGTATGAGCACCATATTCCAGCAAATACCCAACTACAGAGAGAGCATACCTCTATATTACTTATATTTTCACATCCACGTGTGTTTTCTCATGGGTGAACCTTTTCTCGGGTCACTTATTTTCTGAGACTGACTCTCACCCATTTTATTGATCAAAGGCTGTGCTTTTTTTAAGGGATCAACAAGAAACAGTCATGTTTTCAGTCGTCACACTGGTAGGACCATTGCACTGGACCAAGATTCCCCCAAATTCTCTCACATTAATTATTAATTAATTTCAAACATTGTTGCCCCAACAATAAATAAAGGGGGAAGTTCTGAAAGAGATTTTGCTTTCAGTTGAGCAGTAGCCTCTGCAAATAGGTATTTGTGTAACAAAAAAAATAGCTCAATGCAAAGTACTTTTAGTTGAAGTGAAGTTGGAGACAAAGGCACAAATGATCTGGAGTCAGATCATAGGTTACAGACATAAGACATCTGGATTTCCAGTCAACTCTCTGAAAGTGTAACTAGGAGTTAATAAGGTTTACTTTCCTATTACACAAGAGCATTTTTTACTCGGTGTCTGAAATCTAGGTTCCTTGGGGGATTAGTAAGTGTTTTTCCATTAATTCAAAATAACCACCTTGGAACTACAGGGCAGCTTATGACAGGACTTCCTAGTGTTATGCTTTCATAACTGTAGTGGCATATTTTTGTGATTTTTACATATAAACACATCCTTCCTAGGGACAGCTGTCTCAGCAAGCAGAATACAAACATTCATAGTAAGACTTTAACATGTTTACTGCTTTGATAAGCCATATCTTAGGCAATATCTCAAAGGATTTTTTTTTAAAGGAGCAATAATGAGGGCTCACATTTTGTGTTTCATTTTAATAGGCAGCAAGCATGTTCTGCTTCTTCCTTGAGATGTGTCTGCATTGCTGACATCTGGAAAGCAGCCATACGGGGTTCCATGCATAGTTTTTGGAAGCACCATTTGCTGGCGGAACGATCCAGAGCAGACACCTCTTTTGGCAGAACTTGATTGCCACCTATTTTTAGTTGAACTCTTGTACATCAGATTACTGTGTGTGAGCCACAAGAGTGTGGCTTTTAGACAGATGCTCCAAGAAGAAAGGTGGCTTCTCTGTGTGGTAGATAAAGTGCTTGGGGGTGACTTGTCTGCATGTACCTCCTGTGACCTGCCTCAGTCTCATTAGTTTAATGTCACAAACTGTATTCAAAGTGAACAAACTGAAAGGAAAGTGGGATGTGCACTGTCCTTTTGGTTATCCTTACAGCACATAGGAGCATGTAATGAACTTCGGAGGACAATGCTGACCAGAATACTCCAGTTTTAAAATAGCAGACACGATGTACTACACCAGCAGAGCACACATATGAACAATGCATCCTACAACTGATCAATAACTCTTTTGGAATCTCTCAGCTGAGGTCCAAAGCTTTCCAGTCATTTTAAGAAGGGCTGTTGACTGTTGTTATGCTCAAAGCCAGAGAAAGGCCTAGGGTTTCCCTAAACACTGGGGCAGTGAAGAGGATGAAAAACTCTGTAAATTCCCTGCAGAATTTTGCAGTCTCTGTTTCTGTACAAAACTGCCTTTCTCAGAGGTTTGCAGAAGCAGCATGTTTTTTAGTGATGTTGATACTTATGCTTTTGTAACTTACTGCACATTTATATGTCAGATAAATTTATAAGTATATATGGTTTTAGTTCACTGTACTTCAATACCTGTGGCATAAATGAAAGACAGTAGAGTATGTCATTACTGTATGTTCTGGAATTCATCCTACAGCTCCACGCAATGTTTGAATGGTACAGGACACACTATCACGGTGGAGTATATCAAGCATCTGATTTTTTTCTGTGCCTTTTTTGAAAAGGTGATGTTGAATTTTAGCAAGGGCATGGCACTCAAAAACTGAAGTTGCATTTGAACATCTGAAGTGTCATTTGTGCAAAATATATAATATATTTACCGCACAATTGTTTTAAGCTCCAAAACACATAAAGAATCTCCATGAAAAATCCCATTTTGTTTCATGAAAATGCTTGGTCTTATTTTGTAAGTGATTTTTTTTTATTTTATTTTTAAGTAAGACCTTTCTCCTCTGACTGTAGATTGCAAGTTTTTGGTAGTAGTTTGCAAGCAATTAGTTTGCGCAATGTTTGGACACTCAAAAGGACTTTACAGATCAGGAGGTTAGGAATGTAAGCTAGTACCAGGTGAATGGCCAGTTTTCATTCCTTTCCATAGTTAATGTCAAAGGGTCAGAAACTGTCAGATCAGTTTTTTAAACAAAATTGTAAAAATGGCAGTGCCCATGTTTCCAGAAGTGAAAAGGCTTGCTAACATTCATCCTCATCTGCGTTAGTCGTTTATGGTGATGACTTTTTACTTGTGTAGTTGTCTGATTAATACTTCTTTGCCATTACTTTACGATAGTCATTAATTTAAAAGATCTCAGAGAGAAAATCTCAAAAAAATGCCAGTATTTGAAGTTCATTGCTATTGTTTCCCTTTTGATATTGGACACCTGTTTTCATGTAGCAAGAAGCTTGTTTTCCTTCTACTTTATCAGATCCCAGTTATGGTAACGTGTGTAGCTTGAGTAGATAAACTTAAAATCTAGTCTGGTATCTAGACACAGTTATGAACCTTTAAAAATTGCATTGCATGCTGTACCAATCTTCCTATGTATAATGATCATCTTTGGATAACAGACTGTTCTGAGAGCATTTGTGTTATTAGAGAAGATAAAAATGAATTATTTGTGTATTCTCATATGCTTTATTAAAGCAAGCCTATGTATTACGTTCCCATTTTACTCTAGATATTGTGAAATATTTAGTTTATCATTTATCATACATTGTGGAGAGTTGAAGTCATGACAATACTATTCATCCTTTCTACTTTAATACTTGGTAATAGGTTATGTTTACATTAGTAAGATCATAGTTTTTCTTACATGAATTACCAAGTAGGTGAGCATTATAATTGTTATTCAGAGCTTAGATGATTCATTATTGATACAAAGTGGTGTTTCTTTCTTAAATGAATGGGCTGTTTATTTGGAACGTTCAGTATTACAGTTGTCTTTCCAAAAGGTTTCTTTTTTAGCAGCTAAGGATCATTCTAGCAAAAAAACCTGATAATCCGCTACCAAATTGCAGATTCCTGGTTTTCTACCAGCCCAACCTTTTGTACAGAGAATATCTGCTAGCTTTGGAGGAGGCAGAGCAGCATGCTGCAAAAGGTGAAAAACTGAAATGTCGTTAAAGAATTTAGCAGGTCTGAGACTTTTGTGCTGAATCTTTGCATTTGCAAATTCTGATTCACATGAAAATTGTCTGTGAAAGTTTGTTTACAATTGTAATTAAAGTATTGTACATTCAAAGTGTCTCCTACTGGACAGGCTCATTCTGCCTTCACCCAAATCAGCCACACAGTCCAGCTGACAATGGTGCACTTTCAGTATCTAGCAACTAGGTTAGAGTGTGTTCTGGGATTATAGTACCCCAGTACATTGATGCTAGAAAAATTACTCCACTGTAGACTTGTTATGTCCCAGTTTATCATCCACATTTTATTTAAGAGTGTGTGGTGCTTTTGTTAGTTTTTGTAAAAGTGTTTTCTGTGCTTCAAGACGTGGAAATTAAGAAACTTGCATATTAACATTTCCACAGCACCATAAAAGATAGTGGAAAGTGTGTGTTTGCCAACATAACTAGTATCCAAAAATGATGCATGTACAATATATGGACAAGGAAATATTTAAATGTTAGTAGGGAAAGTTAAGCTTTTAGTTTTCTTAGGTGTTGTGTATTTAAATATTTATCCTTGATGTTGGATAAATTCTGGGGTTTTTTCCTTGTTATTTTTTTTCTCCTTGCTTGCTTACGTATTATACAGGCTCCGATTTTCTGGCCACAATAGAGCAGACAGAATTACTTGATGTTGAGAACCTTGTTAATTTTATGGCCCATTTTCACATGGAGATCAGCTTTTATTTCCCCTCTCACTCTTTATTCTTGACTCAATTGTTAGTAAGGTTTACTGAGCAAAAACACTGGATGTATTATGGGAAGAAATCTAATCAATGCAGCACCAAGGGACAGTCCTTCAGAGTCCTCCCTAGTGGCTGTGAGCCAGACTAGAGGTTACTATGAGGTTACTCTGTCTGACTTTAACCAAAATACCCATCCACTTCTGAAAAGGCTGCCGGCAGCCTTGTACATGTGTAACAGAAGCCTCATTAATATAAGCTCCCAGTATATATACACCTGTTATAGTAGCCCCCAGCACAGAGCCTGTGTTTCCTATTTTAAACACTTTGCATGTCTGTCTACATTCCCTTCTGTCTGCAGTTGTTCTAGTGTGGTACTGCAGAGCAACTCGTATGTAGTACCTCCAGGGAATGCAGAAGGCTAAATAAAGTTGTGGCAGATGCCAGTGGACTTTGCCAAATGCTATTTTTCAAGGTAAATAGTTTGAAAGACTCATTGGCTAATCCAGACTGTGTGATACCAGAAGTAACCTCATTAGTAGCCTCTTTAAGTGTGTATTTCTTTAATTCCTGCTCCTTTTTCGGGTATTGATGCAGAGAATTTTATTGACATATGTTTGGAAAATCTTTATTTGATTGGCAAAACTCTGCTCCTCGCCTTCCTCCCAAACCGCAACACTCCTGTTCAGGTATAGAGTTTAACTCCTCTTAGAGTTTGATTATTTGAAAGATACAGCACTTCCTGAGGACTTTGACCTGTTGAGTTCTAATATATCCTTTGACAGCAAAATGACTCTAAAGATAAAGTCTTCCCCTTTTATGAAATATTTGTTCAGCACATTCTAGAAGATGGATCTGCCTCAAAAGTTACATATCTTATTTGTCAAAATCAAAAGAAGAATCAAAAGCAGTACCAGATACAACTGCTGATTCAGCACAGGAACAAAACCATAGCATATTCACTGTGCTGTGTGCTTTCTGGCTACCTAGCTTGGTTTTCCTGACCAATGCCTTGGGACTCAAGTGTGTCAGTACTTCTTCCAGGCCCTTGCCATGTTTTTCATAAAAGAGCAGTAAGTTTGCTTGACATGTCTCTCAAGGAAAGTCTGTTGTGTTCCTCCACGCAGGTCCAGAGATGCTGCAAAGTGCTGATGTTCTGAGGCCCTTGCCCAGAAGCCGGCACCGTGCTCTTAGCTGCACACAGGCTGGGCCCAGGGGGCTGCCTTCTGGGAGCTGTGGGGCTCCTGTTACACCATGTGTGGAGCGAAATTTCTGTAAGCAGGCACATCTGCTATTGCATTCACAGTTTTCATAATTGTTTTCACAATGCACGGTTGATAATGTCTGTGTTCTGTTTTTGTTTCCAAAGCTTTTTCCATGGAAATTTTCAGTAAGGTATGAATCCTAGCACTAAACATCGATGGCTAACAGTAGCCAGCAGCTCTGCTGTGAAATGTGCTGCAGTGAATCAGAGAGACACTGAAGGAAGTTGGTTTTTAACAGTATGTCTCAGTGAACAAATGCTTTGGTCCATATGGAACAGAAATAAGCGCTTGATTCTTTTACATAAGTGCTACTATTTGGGTAACTTCAGGATTTTTTTTGTGTGTTCTTAGTAGTGGTTAGTTGGAGCAAGACTTTTTCTGTGGGAAGGCAATCAACAAGGAGAAGTGACTCTTGGAAAGTTTCATGTGACACACTAGGTTATCAAAACCTAGTTGCTATAAGCTATGTTAGTATTGTGAGTGTGTTTCTGAAAGGAAACAATTCCTTAAAGAGAAGTACTCGGAGCAAGTGCTTTTAATTCTTTTTAGGAGTTTGCTGCTAGTTTCAGATCTCGATTTTCCAATTAAGAAAAGCAAATATTTTCAGTCCATGAGTCAGGTGGCACACACATGGATCTTTCAATATCAGGGAGAAAAAAAGTTAAAACTCCTCAAGAAAGATTAGCCAGCAGTCTAACCCATACAGGGAGGACGAGAAGGGAAGGAGAACCTGTAAAAATTGTGAAAATTAGCACAATTGATTAACTACCCTAGGGTGTAGATATTAAGTACAAAGGACATTTTTACTCTCTGTTCTAGAGGTGCATTATCGTTAGTTCTCTGGCTCTCAGGCTGTATCACTTTGCTGTCTCAAATACTGTAATTAGCACACTCCTGCTGTTTACCTTCTCTTTTTGCTTCTACTCACAATGTTAGAATACAGTTCTTGCTAAAGAAGGTCATATTTGTTGCTTGGGGAGCAATATATCTGATGTTCAGTAATGTCCCAATTCAGAACAATACATGAACACATTTATTTTTAATTTGGTATTTAAGTGCTTGGAGCATGGGCACAGTACGTTTCAGAAAATGGACGCAAGTTTAATGTAGTGTTTCTTGTTGTGCATTCTTACGTTTTAACGAAATATATCTGGCAACTGCTGCTCTTCTCTGATAAATCTAAGAGTGAGGGTTTTCTTATTAACTCTCTGGAGAAGGAATTTAAGACCCAGTCATGAAAACACTGACATAACTGAGTAGAGTTCTTCGTGTCTAAACATCTGCAGGTTTGTAGCCTACTGTAATAACGGAATAGTCTGAAAACTGTGTCTATAAAATCTCGATATGGCACTGAATCAACACACATTCTTTACACAGCTTTAAGGCAGTCAGGTTTGAAAAGTTTCTTTATCTGTAGCATTTCTATCCCATCTTGTGTCTGGACTTCTTTCTACCAATGGGCTCCCATGTCTGACTGAGGCTAAAGATTATTTTCATGTACATTTTTGTGCAGTACCTATATTCTACTTTAAGGAAAAATATACACATGCATTTATTTTCTTTATTAATAAACCGAGTGACAGTTTAAAATAAATTCTTTCAGCTGTTCAGAATGGTACGCAGATGTACTGGCACATTTCAGAGTAAGTTAAATAGAGAGCAAAGTATTACATCACCAAAGGAGCAGAAGAAGAGGAGCTGGTCTCTGACCACTAAAGCAAAATGGGAGGTGTCTTTTGTTGGAGGAAAACAACATTCCAAGTAGATTTGATGGGCTGTTACATATTTAGAAATTTTAAGGACATTGTGGAGAAAAGTAACCTTTCTTAAAAAAAAAGCTGCAGAAATAGCTGAAGACAATAGAAGCAATAAACAAGTGAGTAGATTTAGTATGTGGCCTGATGCACAGGCAGAGAACAGTCATAGCGTCACTTATTTGGGATGACCCAGAATAGTTTCTCTAAAGTGTTGTTGCGCATTCCCCATGGTTCTATCACTAGTACAGTAGAAAAAAACAAAAATTGTTATTTCACCGTACTGTATATATTTTTGTATGCAATTAGTGGTTTCTATGCTTGACTATGATTACAAAGCATATGCAAAGGTATTACTGACCCAAATGCATTACCAAAAAATGTTAGTATCACTGGCTACTGAGACTAAACTGCTGAATATTACATTTTATTAATAATTTATATCTGGTGTATTGATGTCCGTGCTTGGTTGTAGTCTAAGAAAACGTAACTTTTCTACTACGAAGCAGTAGAGTACTTTGAAAGGACTGAAAATAAAGCTGATACTAAGGAGTAAAGTTTGAAAAGTGCCATTCATGCCCCAGTTGCCCTCAATTCAGGCTTTCAAAGTAAGTTTGAAGTGGGACACTAGCCTTCTACTGAAGTACATTCCGCACCCACAGAGAAGACTTTGGAAGGCCTGCATTTAATATCTAGATGTCTGTTTCTCACTTTTTTCCCTCATAATGATAACATAGCAATTTTGTTATTTGTTCTTATTTCTTTTTTGAAACAGAAGGAATGAACTTAGAGGGAAACCAAGTTAGAAGGTGAAAGAAGTGAAGATCAGTCATCTGTGCACAGGAAATGACAAGGTATGCATAGCAATCACGCTGGAGATTCATTTCTTGGTGGTGCTTAGGTCTTCATGGTAAATTACTTCTGGCAATAAAGTTTAAAAATAGTCCTCAGAAACCTTGAAAAAGATGTTTTGAGAAGAACTTTTTTCTTCTGTTTGATTGCCAGAGTAAGCAAAGTAAGTATTTACATCTTTATAAATATCTTCAAGATACGCCTTTGAACTCATTACTGTGCTGAATTGTAGCTGTATTTCTACAGGTAAATGGCAGTCACATTCATTAATTGGTTTTTTTGGCAGAGGCCAGTAAAAGGAACCCTTCTCCCAACACCAAACTGAAATCCCTTTAGACACTATCAGTGGTCATTCTTGAGACTTTAAAGTAATTGTTTCATGGGTTCATTTAAATCACTATAACACTCAGTGCAGGAGTTGTACCATTTTCTCTTTTCTTTGTCATTTGTAACCATTACAAGGAGATGTGCTAGTGACTGTTTTGCACTGCATTTAAATATGTTCTTTTATATGCATTTAATAGCTTTTTTACATTTGTCATCCTGTTGATCTGTAACTTGAGGAATGCAAAATCACCACTACGAAAAACTCTTGTCTGTCATATAATTTCAGTAATATGAATGTATAATATTTATACAGTGACTGCCAAGAGACTGGCACAAGGATATATGCCACTTAAGTTCTAGGTTAAATGTTACTGCAGTGATGCATAAAATTTGTATTGACCATCTGCCCAGCATTGAATTGAACCCATTAATGAATAAGCCTCGCAGTATCACTTTGAGATAGGGAATTATGATGTCCGTTTAACAAGTGATGAAACTGAGCCCCAAAGGGCTCCTGTAATCATTTCAAGTCATGCAGGAAGTCTATAACAGAGCTAGCAGTGAAAGCCAGCTCACCTGACCTACCGTCCTTCCTATTTAGACATCCCAGCATTCGGTGTCCTTTTCACCATGTTCTGTCATGGGTGGAATATGTACATCAACAGCTACACATTCTTTATGCACGGTTTTAACCATCAAATTCTCTTGCAAAGCAACGTAAAACACACAGTTCATGTGAACTGCGTATCATGCTCGTTCATAAAGAACAATATGAGACACAATGCAAAAAGGCCAGCATAAACAGCACCAGATGGCCTTCGTAAATTGAGCAAGTTAGCAAAAAATACCAAAAGGGAGATCTGTTATTGTGGCCTCTCTCTCTATTTTTTTGCATAATGTTGACAGGAAGACTCTGCAGATCTTTCTATACTACAGGGAGGAATGGCTGGTATAGAACGATTAATGCTTTTCCTTTTGTAATCTTGCTGAATGTCTCTTTGATTTCCTTTAGTAAATGTCAAGTCACATGTTGGCTGCTTGCATTCTAAAACTGAAGTATAAATCATCTTCTCAAGTGTCAGAAACTGTCATTTTTCCTTGCAAAATATTTTTCTAACTATATCTTATGTAACTGTTAAAAGTTGTTGACATTTTCCTTAAAAGCCCTGCTCGTTTGACACTCAAGACTCAGTATAAAGCTATAGACTGGAACAGAGAACTCTTTTGCCTTTGCTTGTATCTGTTTCCTTTACCATGAGTTGAAGAAAGGAATATTATGCATTTCTGGATCATGCTGTAGAAAGGTATTTTATTTCTAATAGAATTTTAAAAGAAGGAGAAGGATAAACCTTAGCATAGGTGAAAATAAGAGTTAATACACTTCAATTATAGAAAGTGGCTGTTAAATTTTAATGGGATGCTATCACTGATACTTCAAATAAAATGTTGATGTGATGATGTGGGGAGTGCGGATAATGAGTTGAATGCTAGAGAAAGGCTGTTGATTTTTATGGAAAATATATGTTAAGAATACATGAGCCTCAACCAGAGATGTTCATGTGGATATATCCATAGGAAAAAATCAGAGTATAGACTTCTTAGGTCTGTCTTGATCTGTGCCTACAGGAGTGCAGCCCTAAATAGCTGGATCTTGACATAGATAAAGACTGAAAGTGCTTGCCCACACCTTATGTTTTATTGTGCCTGTTTTCTGCCTAGCTTAAGGGTTATACTCTAGCATTAAGAATCTTCTTTCCCTCTATGCTTATATGTCTGCAGAAAACTATTGCTACATCTTCCTGATGAGTCTTTTAAATAAAAATTATTAAATGTAACAATTTCTTAGAAAAAAATGCTTTGGAATGTCAATTGGTGTGGAACTCCTGCTGGCCAGGCCTTTTACTTGCGGCTTCTGCTGGATTCAGCTGAGCGATGAGAGAGAGATCTGTTGCAGGTATTTCATTACCTGTGCCAATCTCACCTTAATAAGCAGTAAATTAAAGTGTTTCAAAATTGTTCTGGAAAAATAAGTTAAAGAAACGGGGTTTCATTTCCCTTCTTCTGAGGGAATGCTAGAAGGGTGATCTGGATTGACAGGATTTAGGTCATGAGAGTGAGTCCATTAATCCTAACACATCCAAGTCCAAATGTTTTTGTTAAATTTTCAGCAAGCTAGAGGCTGTTCTGGTAGATGCAGGTTATTTTAAGACAACTTTAGGAGTTTGAAGATGTATTAAGATAACCATGTTGACCTAGTCTTAATCCTTCAAAACCAGGATCTAAATTGTTTGGTTAAGTATCCTGTTGCTGTAAAATAACATTGCTGAGTTTAGGGAGGAAAGTCAGATCTTGATCTAAATATCTCTGCTTTATAATGAGATACTGTATAATAATAACCTGCACAGTGGACAGTTAAACTCAACACAGACAAATGTTAGAGGAGGCAAATGTTAGATCTTGGTTAAAGAAAGGAGTGAAAAGTTCCCTCCTCATTCCTGAGTCTTTCACAGAGTTAAGAGCAACCTACCCTGGCATCTGTTGCATCTTAGGATTTCAGGGTTTGTAGAGTCATAGTTCCCTTCTTGTCAGAAGCAGGAGATGAGGCCCCAAGAAACAGATTCCCTGTATCAATCTACATACTTATGGGATCTTAACCACTGAAGATTCTCAGAGCTGGTTCACGAATGCTACAAACTTGTTCTCCTCAGCTCATAGAGGTAGGAACATACTATTTTACAGGTGTGGAAGTGAAGCACAGATGTGAACATATTAAGATGTATAGCCTCAACAGTTGTGGCTGGTTATTTTAAAATATTCAGCATGGGTCAGCTCATATTGTAATGTTTTCAAGGATACCAACAGCTGTGTTGCAGTTTTAGCATCTTAAGAAGCCAGGAGAACTGAACTTACTTCTCTAAAAACCTGAGCCAAGTTTTGCTCAAGATCATGAAGGAAATATGTGGTACAATTGTGAAATGAATCCAGCTCTCCCAAATTTCTTCATTCCCAAAGGATCTTCCTCCCTCCCACCTTACTCTCTGTTCCAAAGACTTCTTTTGCTGAGTTTTTGGAAGATGATGAAGCTCTTCTGTGAATGGTTCTCATCAAATCTTTTTTTCTCTGGCGGCAAGCTGTAATAGAGGGGGACTCCCAACACTACTCTCAGAAAGTCCTGTAGTGCATATTAGACAATACTGGGTCCTGAACCCTGAAGTCTTCAAAGGCTTACTGGATATCTCCTTTTAGGACCTCTGTTGGTACCAGTTATCTCAAATTACAAACCATTGGCAGGTCTCAGAAATCTGCAAGAGTAGGTCTCCCCAGTGGTTAACATGTATCCCATGACATCTGCAAAGACAAGGAGGATGGTTAAAGTTCATGGATTGAGCAAGAAGTCAGAGGGAACATTTCCCAGTGTTCTTTTTATGAGGTTTTTTAAAGGGAAAATATTTTTCACTGACAGGCCTTTCTGATGATTGAATACACTCTAAGTTCTGTATGTGCAAGAAGGCCTAGAGGAACACACTTTTATTTTCTGCAGGAAGACTGCACTCTTTAGCACTCTCAGTATTAAGATCATTGGAGCCAGAGTTCCCTGCTGATGTTACTAAAATGAACTTTAATCAGTCTTGGAAAAAAAGACTTTAATAACCTGATTTATGGCCCCCAGTGCTAGATCTTTGTAGGAGAGTGAGCCTAGCAGTATTGATATTTTCACGCTCAGCATTTCTTCTGATATTTTTGCCACTTGTTAGCAATGTATAGTTTAATAAAATCTCAGTTTGTGAAGTGCCTTTTCCCCGGAATCCTTCTATGTTTAAGTGGAACGCTTTTACATTATTCACATATATTTTTCCTCATTTTGAAGAAAACACATTTTTTGAAAAAGATTCTGGATTCCCAAACAAATCTAAAACTGGAAGCTTCCTTCCCTCTCTAGTTATGACACAGCTTATCAGTCCCACCAGATGGGAAAGATGAGCCAGAAAGTAGCATGGATAGTCAACCAATTTTATTCTTTCATTTTCACTTTTGCTGTGAGGAGGCAAATACTTTTTTTTGACTCAAGACAGCATTTTAAGTCTTGGCCTGTATGTTTCAAAGAACTTGGAGTTGATTTTAATAGAACAGCCTGGAGAGGTTCAGGGAATTCAGTGCCTTCTTGAGAGAACTGCAGATATCTGACAGGGGGCCACCTTTGGCCAGAAAATCGGATGGGGAGTGCACAGGAGCAGTTTACTGTTCATATGTGAAGAAAGGGGCAAGCGGTAGGGGGAATGCTGAAACTAATGATGTTACTAATATTTCTTAAGGCTTGTGTTCTAACAATGTAAATTACAGCAAAGTCCACAGGTGGCATCTTGTATGTGGCCTGCAGCCTTCTGACCTCCTTCTGAAAGGTGACCTTGTGGTTTGATGGGTTAGCTCTCCATGAGTAAGTTGTTATTGAGCAGACCACTAATGTTTCTCCACAGCACTATTGCTGTACCTTTATAGGGACTGCTAAATGATGTGGTATGTACCACAGAGACCATTGTCCAGAAGAAAGTGCTGTCAAAGAATGAGAGGGGGTTAACCACAAAATATTTACATATTTTAGTGTGCAATGAAAAAAAGAAAAAATATAGCTGAAAACAGGATTTTCCTTTAGTGTTCTTTGTGTGTTATGGTTTTACATTGGCTGCAGAAAAGGTTCTGTACAGTGTGGATTCTCCAAAGCAGATGGCAAACAATGATTAACCAGTTCCTTCCAACTGCTCACTAACAAGCAGAAACCAAGTTGAACCAGTTACTCATACTGAATTACACTTAAAAAAAATCACACTGTTATGAGCATACATGTTCTCATCTAAATCTAAACTTTCCTAGAATAGTGCATTTGGGGCTGGATGTCTTTCTTCAAGCTTGTTTCTAGTGGCAGAGGATATGAAAAAGTAAATGATAGTAGAATACAATTATAGCTTTTAATGCAATTTAAAATTATTCTGTTGTAAGTGAAATACTGATGCACAAGGGCAGGACCTCTTAACCACATACATTTACAAGCCTGCCCTATGCAAAATTTAAGTATCTTGTATGCAGCTGTTGAGACTTACTATCTTGTCTAAAGCTCCTTTAAGATTTGAGTGGAACCACTGCTCTAGCAGTACTATCAAGGATTTTACATTTATGGCATTAAGAGCTAATGGGAAGCACATTTGCTGTACGTTCACATTCCTAAGCTGTTTTACTCATGGCGTTCAACGCTAAGTGAGGCCTAGGATAGATGAGCTTTCAAATTAAAAAAAAAAAAAGTTTTAATATTGATAATTTGAGAAATTTACTGCCAGTGTATACTGCCATCAGTGAGATGATATTGAAACAGACTGGGGGCCAGTTGTGTAGGAAGCAGCTCTGTAGAAAAGGATCTGGGGGTCCTGATGCACAACTTGATGTCAGCCAGCTGTATGCCCTTCCAGCAAAGAGCCAACCGCATCCAGAGCTACATTAGCAAAATTACAGCCAGCAGCTCTAGGGAAATCCTCCCCTCTTCATAGCACTTGTGAGACTGCATTTGGAGTGTTGTGTCCAGTTTTGGCCACCCTAGTACAAGAAAGAGCAATGTGCTGTCATGAGCCCGGTGGAGGGCCACCAATCTAGTCAGGGATGGAGCACATGGTAAGCAAGGAGAAGCTGAAGAGCCGAGTCTGTCCAGGCTGGGGGGGGGGAAAGTGAAGGGAGGACCTTATTTCTGTCTGCAACTACCTGATTGCAGAGTAAGGAGAAGACGGAGCTCGACTTTTCTTGGAGGTGCACAGCAATACGACATGAGAAATTCCAGTCAGATACAAAGAAAATCTTTTTACCAAAGAATTGTCAAACACTGGGACATCCTTGGAGGTGTCCAAGATTCAATTAGATTTGTGCCTGAGCAACCTGATCTAATTAGACCTGCTGTGTGTAGGAGGTTGGACTAGATGCTTCCAGAGGTCCCTTCCAACCTGAATTATTCTGTGGTTCTTTGATTCTGTCATAATAGAGACTAACACAAGAACCATATTGCAGACTTGAACCACTGGAAGATCGAAAAGGAACAACTTGTTGAAAGAGTGCAATTAATAGTATTGTGCATCAGATCAAATCACCTTCTGGCAGGTATTTATGTAATAGTTACTTCAGCATTTCTTCTCTGTTGTTCTGCCTGAAATGAAATCACAGCTTCCTTGAAGTCAGATAACAAAATTCTCATTGACTTCATGAGGCTCTGAGTTCTGTCAGCTTAAATGGAGAATATAAGAGGGTTCTTTAAAGTCAGATAATAGTTTTAATGTGGGTAGGATTTCAGATAATAGTTTTCAGTTTTTGTGAAAGTATATTTCACAACCACCAGATTCCTTTAGCATATGCAGTTAAAGTTATGCTAGTATTGGAAGCAAAACCCCAATATTTCTCTCTTAGCTTTGTACCTGTGTTCCTGTGAGCACAAGTATTTGAGTTGCTCAAAAAAGGAGGGAAGAAAAGCATCCTTCCTGTGACCCCCAAGTTAGAAAGTATTTCAAAACTTTGAAAACTGTTGGCCAGCTCTGAAATTTAGAAAGCACATCTTATAAAGACTATTTAAGAAGTCCAAACCTTATAGTGAGCTTAATTACACCCTGAAAATGCTTGTTTTTTACAACCATAAAAAAACACATAAAATGCAGTACAAACATATAGTGCAGTATTAGAGCAGTTGTTCCTTCACTGTGTTTCTGAAAAGGGGTGAGGGTTTTCAGCATTGCTTAGGCTGGTTTTATGAAGTGGCACTTGTCAGTAGAGTGCATGTAGCCCTCTTGCTGTCATGTTTATATGATTTTAAAAGTCCAGGGTATGCTTCCTCCGCTTATCTAACTGGCATATTCTATTTTATAATGTTGCATATACTATTGATTACAATATTTTTAATTACGTGAATTGTGCATGAGTGTAGATAATGATAAATTCACACTGGAGCCTACTTGGCCTGTAAAAATTTTATGCAACTCTGAGGAAAAGTTACTGTTCTTAAAGAACCATTTTCTAAACCAAAGTGCCTGTTTCAACAGCACAGCCTTGATCCTTTAATACTATCAGTGTTTTGGATGACTGCAGGTATACGTGTAATTATGCATTTAGAATGGCCCAGGAATATTTAAGAACAAAAATACCTCCAATGTAGAGGTTAATTTCTCCTGAATAATGGCTACAGAAGGATTTGGTAATTTTCTACCCTAACCTTCACAACATAGCCTTCCATAAGAACAGTCTGGATCTAAGGAGTGTTTATCAGCATGTTATTGCCAATTCCAGTCTTTGGCATGCATTGTGATTTTGTAGTAATATTCATAATATATTTCGGGCTATTTCCTCATACAGTTTAAGCCTTCAGAACCTGTTTTCTTTGCAGCATTTTACCTGTAGTCATGAGGGATTTTTACATATTTGTAGAGAATCTGACGTAACTCATTAGTCCAGTAGCTGAAGCATTAAAAAGCAAGAAATGTAAGACTTGCGATCCTGAGAACTGGTAATACTGTTTTTAGTGTTTAGGAAGATTTTTTTTTTAATGGAACATTTATATGCTTAGATGTGAATCCATTACATGACATACACCACGGTTAGCAACAGCTTTTGTGTATCATGGCTCAGGTTCCCATACACTCCTGACAGTATGTATATTCATGAGATTCATGACATTTTCCTGCATCTGCTCTTATAACAGATTTCATTTCAAAGCAGCATTTCATTGATGTAGTACACTGACGCATTTTACATGTAATTGCTTTTCATTTGGTTGTATGATTATTTTGTGACACCTAGTGGATAAATTGATAGTAGTGCTGATTTGAATTTCCTCAGGTTTTTTAGATTCTCTTGATAGACATTCTGGCCTGGAAACTCAGTTCACATTACAAGCACACAAACTCTCTTGCTTTCTTACTTTCTCTCTTGGTTGGTTTGTTGTTTTTTTTTTTCTTTTTAACTTCGCTTATGAAGTAACTTGCTAATAGCCAGGTGAACAAATACCCAAAATGAGTCTGGAGGAAATTCCAAGAGTTCCAAAATGATACAAAGTAGCAAATGTTTGAAAATACCATTTTGTTTAGTCAGGATCCCTACATATGCAGCATGTGATCTTCACACATCAACTTTTTCTACTATGTCAAGTTTTCTGTGGTGTGCTTCAATATGCAATTCCCTTAGGGATTAGGTATAGGCTGCATAAAGTTACAAAAGGTTGCAAAGAAGTACTTCTACTTACTATCCTATGAAGACTCTTAGAAATACCCATGTCTTTACTGCTCCTAGAGAATGACATCTGATAAATAATTAAAATATTATTCTGTACACACAAGAACATTTACAGAATATTTACACCAAGAAACAGTCTAAAAATGCCTTAAATGTATGACCTACTTTCACAACTAATATCTTGTGAAGTATATCTTAATTTACATGTCATGGATTCTGTGCCTGAAGCTTGTTTCAAAGTCATTTCTCCTACAGGAAAATGTTGAAATACTGTCCAGTATGTTTGCTCTAAGTGCTATGAAGTACAAAAGTAGGTATCTTTATATTACTCTTATGTTTTACATTGATAAGGGGAGGGGAATTAATTATTTCAGTTGCCCTAAGTCTACTTGCTGTGTTTCTGGGTTGATACTATTAGTGTGCACATTTCTATCTTCAGAAAGGGTATAAATGCTCCTTGCGCATTAGATTTTAAGCTCTGAACATTTCTGGCATCCCAGAGAAGGCGCAGAACAATAGCTTACATGATAGCTAAGATGAAATGTTAGTAATTTTTAAATAGGAGCTAAAAGGAGCTGTAAGGCATGTTAATTTGGAGTTAAGAAGTTATGTATTTTTCATATGTGGGGAATTGGAATGGAGTTGTGCAGAGGACATGAAGAAATTGATTTTAAAGACCGTCTTCAAGATTATAGGTTTTAGCTTGTCACTCTTCAGAGAAAATGTGTTGCACATTTCCACTCCCAAGAGGCTTCAGAATCAGAAAATGTAATACTAAACTGTGTCTTTAATATCGACCGATGAGGCATTCTTCTCCTGTGCTCTTCCTAGTTGCTCATCCTAACAGTTCTCTTGTGACTTTCATTTATGTAAAATTAGGGCCTGTAGCAACAGCATCATGAATAATGGACACGAAAAGTCTTAACACACTGTCGAGCTCTGGCACAGGCCTGCTCACTGTCTGCGGCCTGCTCACTGTCTGCCACCTGCAGCCCTGCTTTGGGCCCGTTAATGAATATTCAACCAGTGAAAGCTTTAGTCTCAGGTAAAAAAAACTCACACTAGAGAAAGTTGTGTAAACCTGGTGTGTGTCTCGGACTGGGCTTTGCGTTGGCTGGCTAATGAGGCTGGTAATCTCATTAGCTCGTGCAGCGAGTGTGTGTATAAGCCTTCTCTTCGGTCTCTTTGTTGCGCCCGCAGCCTGGAGTACTCCGAATGGAAAATAACTGATCAGAGCAGAGGCAAAGTAATTGTGACAAAAGCACATGTGTATATTTTTTTAATCATAACACAACTTGAGACAATATCAAAGGGTGGTAACAAAGCTGTTACTGTGCACAGAGATCATCTGCTGGCAACCAAAGAAAAACAATAACTAAAAGGAAAAACAGGATCTCAGTAATTAGCAGTGTTGTTGCAGTTTTGGTTTGCAAGGCCTGTACAAGTATTTTCCCTGTGTGAACTTCTAGGATTCTGCTTCTTGACTGTCGGGTTGAACCAGGCCCAGTGGCTTGAGCCAAAATACAGAATATCATTCTAAAATGGAAATTAATTTTAAGCTTTAACAATATTTTAAAACAAACATCCTACATAGACTGGTGATTTTATGCCAGTTTTTCACATAACGCTATGAGTGGTTTGGAATGCTACAAGTCTAAAGTGATCATGTCAAATGTAACAGTTTGTAAAGGATGGATTTTGCTTGTCTGATATGATACAAAGCTTATTCTTTGTTAGCACTTAAGTAACTATATCCTGTTTGTGATGATGGCAAATGTAACTGTACATTGATGTAAATACAGAATTTAAGGCTAAATCCATGTAATGCTGGGTTATTCAAACCCTTGGTCTAATCCTGGGTCCCAGACTACTTATTTCCTCACTCCTACTTGTCAGCTTCTTGGTCTCACTGAAGGCTAAAATTTAAATGTAAAGCTTTATGGAGAAAAGGGCAAAAGGTATTTTTCTACCAACTAGAATTCTTGGCATGGTTGCATTTCGACAAAATGAATTCTAGTTTCTTGTTGAGGTTTAGAACATACCCTGACAGACCTTCCCTCTTGATATTTAATCAAGTTAGGACTTGAATGTACTGATTTATTGAATGTCTTTTAAAAAGGAAAACAATTTCAGAGGATTTAAATCCATTTCAGAGTGAAATTTCAATTTTCCAAAAAAGGAATTGGTGGGTTGAGATTGGAGATGGCGGTTTTGGAGAAGATGTCAGATAAATATTGTTTTCACAATCTTGTGACTGTGGTTGATGTTATTTTCCTAGCTTCATATAAGGAACTGAAATAAATAACATTCCCATCATCGGTATCACATAGCTTAGGTGTGACACTGTATGAATTACACATACTAAAAAGTCAAATCTTGTTGACTGAAAAGTCAAATGGCTTATTTAAGATTCTCTGTGTAATAAGATGGGTTTTGGTCCAAAATTGCTTAAAAACATTACTCAAATAATTGCTTGTGGGATGGCTGAGTATTTAGCTAGAGAAACTGGAAAACTGTGATCCTGACTGTTCTCTACATCAGTGAGTGTGCCAAGTAGCATTTTTTTATTTTGCTGGGGCTTGAGAGGAAGTGGGAAAGTTGCATTTTTGAAGAGTTGGACTTCACATATCCAATCAAAGATAACAGTGCTCAATCTAAGTGTTCACTTTTATGTTTGAAGATGTTAATCAAAACCAGGCAATGTTAACTGAGTTACACAAGTTCGAGTCTTCAAAAAATAGGGTCCAACGTTCAACATCCTAACATAAGTGAATATTTGGGGAAGGGGTGGTGGCATTAATATTTCATTTTTGTGTCATCTGCATGAATACAGTGTGCATTAGAGCATGGAGGTAAATTATGAATGTTTGGGAAATGCTTATTGTATCCTTAGAAACGATACCTAATTTGTCACAGCTTCATCTCCTCTCACTGCAGACACTCCTCTCCCAGATAATCCAGCCCTTGCTATTTTTCTTTTAGGCATGGTTAGATATCAAGAGTAAACATCTCCTTTTTGTAAGATGTTCCTCACTTTCCCCCGGTGAATTTGTCATCTCCACACAGGTTTCATGTCCTGTGGACGCCGTCCTCACTCTGATTTCTGGGCATTGGGATCTGGTAGTCATCATTTCAGCCATGGAGAACACAGCAACGCAGCCCAGTGTGAGCTCCTGCTGCTGCTGCTGTGCTGCTGCCACCATCCGTGTCCTGCCTGGCAGCCAACTTAGACCTGGGCAGAAAGCCCATCAGGGTGAACACAACGACTCTCCTGGGAAGTAAGTAGACGGAAAGATTATGCTAGGAAAACACGGAAGATAAATATTTAAGTCCTGCAAGACAAATAGTTCGTAATACACTGAACAGTTCTGCGTTCCTGTTGGAGTTTATTTTTTAAAAAATTGATTGGTTTGCTTAAGAATACAAGTGCAACATACAGAGCAGCCAATGATTAGCCCTGTTTTAATTTCTCTTTTTGTGGAAGCTTTGAGAGATTCTGAGTGTTTTCATCATTCTCTTGAATGCTAGCTTTTATAGCTTTTTAGCATGCAGAATATTACATAAGCAAAACTCAGATACAAACGCAATAGAAAACAAAAATTTTGTCACTGTAGGTACTGCAGTTTGCATAAGCAGAAGACGTGATCCTATGTCCAAGAAATTATTCCACATCCAAGAAAAATGAGATGGCATTGGATGGAAAACTGTCTTTTTCCTAATGCATTTTGTTTTGAAGCATCTGTTTAACATGCAAGGCATTTTACAGCAGTAAGGCTATGAAATATGTGTAAAACATGCCTGTGAAGGTGCAGAATGCCTTTGATGTAAACCCAGCCTTGGCTCCCTGTCTTTACTACTGGTCAGATCTCCATACACCCATTCAGTAGGTTAAAGCAGTTTTCATTAAGCACATCCCATTCTTCCCATTTTTTGATACCACTTCTGAAACATGCAATGTGAACATTCATTTCTCTGGAGGTGTTTCCTTGACTCTTGCATGGATCCCCATGAGAATAAGGAAGCTCCTGTGCAGATCTGGGCTGGTAGTCAGGCTACAGTACATGAAATGGAATTATTTAAGCTCATGTATTTGTATGTTTTTACATTCTGTTGCCTTTTTTTTCCCCCCTCATACATAAAATGTTCCAGAATTCAGGAACATACAAAAACTACTGCAAAGCTCAGAGACATTTAGCCACAGAGTTCCAACTTGTTTCACAGTTGCTCCTTTTTCCCAAATATTTGCAAACAGTTAGATAAAGACAGTGGTTTCGGTGAACATGTGAAATTACATATTAATGATAGAACCATGGTAAAATACCTGTAATGTAATTAAAAAAATATACAAAGGCAAAGAAAAAAATATAACTGATTTTAATAGAATTACTATTCAGTGAAAGTAGTCATTGGTTCCTAAATCCTTTTCTGATGTGTAGGACTTCTAAGGATCCAGAAGTGTTGACTAACTTCTGTGCTCCACAAGTTGCGCTGTGTTGGGTGATCATCAGGACTGAGGCCAAATGAAGGCGTACTGTAGATTTCAGTAGCATGTGAATTCCTCCCCTTCTCAAGTCTTCTGATGAGTTGGAGGAAAATATTTCCATGCAAAACTGTGAATAGGGTTTGTAGAAACCAGACAGCACACCTGGATGTTACAGCACCAAGTAACCTCATTGATGAGCAAACATCACAACTGAAGTTGATCAGCCAGTTGGATGTTACCACAAAGGTAGAGAATTAGAAATTTGATCTGCTAATGCCTAGTTAAAGATACTATAAAGCTAGTGTATGGAGGCTAATGTTCTTCTGTAGCCAGCTAAGAAAGACAAACACTTGTACAGAGAACTGTCTAGAGCAGGAGCCTAACTGAATCAAGCTTTGGAAAACCTGTGCCAGTTCACAGAGTGTAGGAGGAGACTGGAGAGTTGGGCCTGTGAGTATTTCCCATTCTGTCTGCCTGAAGTTCCATCAGATCATGTCCTGTATTGTTAAATTACAGTAAAGTTTCACAGCTGGGGACGGAGCTGTCAATTGCCATTTTAGAAGCAGCTGTATTTCAGTAGTGGGTAAGATCACAATAAATGTTGTATTTTCCAGGAGTCAAAGAATCTGTGTTTGTAGATTACGGTTTTTTTACTTCTTGAAGGGTGCAAGCTGCATGAAGGCAGTGTATCCTTTTTTTTATATTTATTGAAAATACCTTGTGTCAAGTGTGTCTTACGCAGGTCACGGGAAACTGAATCCTTCCCTCCAGCAATTAATTTCTGTCCAAAATCTCCAGAAAAGTTACCTGCCATGGTACTGCTCTGTCACAACCCTGTCCTGGAAGGATGATGTAGCAGTCCAAATTCCTACCCAGGGCCTGATCCAGGGCTGGTTGAATTCAGCCAGAAAGCTTCCATTGGCCTCAGCATTCACTGTAGCAGAACCTCAGCCATTTACTCCACAACCACTCTTGCCAGCAAATGTTTGTGACATTTTTAATAGTGAATAAAAACTCAGTCAGAGCAGAGCAGAGCAGTGACTGTACATGACTTTGGATGCCAGAAGATAATCGTTATATGGAGACATGGGAAACTGCTGATCTGGCCTGTATCCAGACCCTCAACCTTCATGCAGAATATCCTTACCTTGAAATTAGCCTCTGAACCATCTCCTTCCCAGTGTAGTCACAGTGCACCACCTCGAGCCTGCACCTGGGGTGTTTACCTTCCTCTGGGGAGCCCAGCGGGGTTCTAAATTTAAGTCATTCAGAGGTTATGGGTTGAAGGTGCTCTGAAATAGCAAAATGCTTGGTCTGTGTTTTCCCAGAGTCTGTTAATGAGTAAGGCTTTTAATTATATAACAACCCTACTTCAAAACTGTCATCTTTCCTATAACGTCATAGAAATAACAGACTTGGCCCTGTGCCTTTTTAAAAGTGACTGCTGAGATATTTATTAACATCAGTTCCAAGACATTTTTCAGTGAGCAGTGAGAGTTGGAATATGGAAATGTCATATTTTTCCTAGTATTAAACAGTTGTTAAACTAGAAACATAGCTCTTGCCAGATAGTTATTTTGTATGCATGCCTTCATAGAAAAAAAATGAACATGCATTTTCCTTTCATTAAGTATTTTAAAGTTCATCCTTGTTTGGTGATCTAGTCAATTAAAATGAGTTTATGAGCAGCTTGTGAGAGCAGAAGACTAATTAATTTTAGATGTTGGATAAAGCACATTCTTTTCCATTTTTGTCTGCTAATGAGTACTACTAATAACCATAATAACAGGTCTTACAGAAAATAGTATTGCACAGAGTTTATGGAACTCTACAAATAGTATCTCAATGTATTTGTGACTTTAAAAGCTACTTCTGTTTTTGTGGGAAAATATGCATACTATATCAGAACACATAGAGAAAAGAATCTTTAACGTCGCTATCATGGTAGAAAATAAGAGAATCCTTTTGAAATGGTTAATAAAAGATCACAATTTTTTCAACAGGGATGAACATTTTCCAGTCACTCACCTAGCATTGCACCTAAGAGTGAAAGTGAAGTCAAGATATATTAAAGATAGGCAGGCAATCTAAATCCCAAGAACATATCCAGGCTTTCCAACATGTTGCTATTGTTTGGGTTCATGTTTTCACTTCTGTCTCTTAGATTCACTGGAGTCAGCCTAAGTGTAGGATCTTGATCCGAAATTTCTAGCAAGTGGAGGTGTTTGGGTCTGCAGAGTCTTTGGGCTTTTCACTAATGTGAACACATCCTTCCAATGCCAGATTAGTCCTTTGAACTGTTTTCACTAGACCGTCTAGCATGGAGAGCTGCTACACTGAAAGGTTGGTTACATTCTGTTCATTCTTCCACTATAAACCAAATGCTTATACAGAAGTCTCACTTGGAAGTAAATCACACATTACACAGCTTTCCTCCAGTTATGCTATGTAGCACTGTTACATTTATGTAAGCATAGGGTTTATTTTACACTGAAAGAACTTTCTGTGAGGTGACTGCACAATACACAGGTAACCCACCCAGCATGGCTAAAATTCACTGACTTCTGTATGGAACTTTAACCAAAGCCCCAATATGAATTCTTGCCTCTTAGGAAAAATACTCTGACTGCACAGATAAAGATGATGTTTGTTTTTAAATATTTTATCTGAAAAGCAGAGGTACAGGGTGCTCTTATTCAGAGTAATTGACCTTGGCTCTCACTCAGAAAATACAGACAATTAAAACCCTTCAGTAGGTAGAGAAACCTGTCATGCTTTCTGCTGCAGAGCTTTCCAAATTAGTTTATTTGATAGTGGTTAGAGAGCAGCTTCTGCTACCAATTGTTAACAATTAACATTAATGAGATGTTGAAATCTCTCAAGCTACTCTTTAGGTATAGATACATCGGTATACAGAAAATATTTTACATCCTTTTTGGCCTATAAGGGCATTGATATTAAAATATGAGAAATGTGGGGTTGTCTAGTGTTTCCTCTAGTACGTCTCAGAAAGGACAGAGTTGCACCAGTCTGGTTTTGTGCAACTAATATGCACCATGTACAGCTCACAGAAAACTCTCTGCATGTGGTCTGAGTCCACTACAGTGAAATGATCTTTGAAATTGACCATATAACATTGCCCTTTATAGACTAAGACATTGCTGTCTGATTTGGTTAGACATCTGCGCTCTCCTTCCTTCTCTGCTTCATTTAAAACCATATTTGTTCCTTGAAGGTGAAGTAACTGATACCTCTCTCTGCCTGTCTTTGCAATTCTCTTAACATTAAAGTCAATCTAAAAAAATACCCTTTATTTTTTTCTCTATACGCTGTCTCTTGGCTCTGTCTTTTCAATTGGGATCCCCCATGGGCCACAGAATAATTGTGGTAGTAACAACTGCATGAGACAGCTGGTGCTGTGCCTGGTTCTCTGGAGAAAATGTACGAAGAAGCTGCTCTCTGCTTTTGCACGTGCTCTCACTCAACTTAATAATTGTTTCAGTATGCAGTGAAATGAAATTGATATGTATGTGTTTTCTCTTTCTCCTCTCTTTTTAGGTCCCCATATCCATTATGGTGAAAGCAGTGGCAGATCGCTTCAGTTACTGTGAAATGTGACCTACTGCCTTTGGGGTGAGATCTGCTTTACAGTGAAACATCACTTTAGGTTATCTGTGTGTGGCTGCTGTATGTGTGATTTAATTTTTTCTTTAGTTACCTGCTAACAAAAAGTAAGTTAGCTGATTGAGTCAGGGTGTCTCCTTTAAAAGTTTGCTTCTTTATTTAAGTAGTATTTATATTACATTATGGACTGGTACTGCAGTTATTTCCACCTATTTAGATCTGCCCTGAATGAGAAGTTTTGTGGTTTGTCAAACCTGATGGTGGGCAATTAAAACCCCCTCAGACTCTAGCTTAAGTGTGAGGTTACAGCAGGTCATACTATAGTGGCAATTTGCTAGTCATATTAACCAAAGCCTGTGTAGTATGGGAGGCCGTGTTTAGTCTGGCTGGTGATTCAGAGCTGGGTTACTGTTCATGGAGGAGCAGCACATTGTTCAAGTAGCCCGTAATGTTTCCTCACAGTCTTGACAAATTCTTTGTTCAGTCTTACAGATTTATTTATGCAGAACTTGGGAAGTTCAGTTAGAGAAACTCAGCTCTTCCCCATTGGTATAATAGAGGAATATCTAGAAGCATGTTAAACAGTCTCTCCATGCCAGCATCCCTTCTCTAAAGCACAGCAATGCCTTTCTTGAAGAGACAAAAGTGGTTTGATAAGATGCAGTCATGTCAGAGCTGGAAGTACAAAAGCGCATTTATTAAAAATGAAGGCTGTATCCTCTTTCCCCTTGTGAATCTTGTCACTGACATGGCTTCACAAGTTGCAAATCTATTATATGTTTCAAACATGAAACTGCAGCTCATTAGGCAAAATGTCGACCGGTATAGACCAAACTGTTTCAGACTCAAGACTGTTAATATTTGTCTCCAGAGTTTTTTGTCTTCTAGGTTGTCACCAAGCAATCCATCTGTTTGGGAATACAGCTTATGTTTCATCTGATCAGAGTCTGACTGTCCTTTGGGGTGAGGTAGTAGGTTGTATAGTTTTAGGGTTATGCCCTGCCTGTCAGATAACTATACAATCTACTGTCTTTCCTGAAGTGGCTGTGATATCATCGCTGGATATGTTTTCAAAAGACAAAGCAAATATTTTTCAACTGTAACATTCTCTGGCTCAGTTTACATGTTGGATTTGGCTCTTGTAGCAGGGTTATGAAAGAATACAAATCTCCTTATAGTATTTAAATTCCTGTATTTCTCATTACAGTACAAAAGCAATTTCCTTTTTGTCATTTTTCTCAGAGGAGGTGAGGTCTAAGTGACAAGGCAGAGAGGTACAACACAGTCTGCAATGGGCTTGCTTCCGCCCAGCTTTCTTGGACTGCCATGAGAGTGACCATTTGGAAACAGCTGACCCATTTCTCCAATTACTTTGTGGCATTTGTGTTTATATTCAATGGAAAATGCCAGTTTTGATTCAGCAGGTATTTAAATCCACTTTGCCTAGACTGTTTCAGAAACTATGAAGTGATGAGCTGGACAGAAATCAAAGAGGATGTCTTCCAGTTGCACATGTTTTGCCCTGGAAGTGATAAATGCTTGAGCCCTAAGTAAAGAAGATTCTTTCATCAGTTTTGTACACTGATTTAACTTGCTTTTATATTACATAAAGCTAATTTGGGTGGGACAGTGCTTGCCACTGTGGTTCTTGTGTTTCTAGAGTCACCCCAACACTTCTGACTGACTTGCAGGAAGAACTGCAAGAAAGGGTCAACAGGATATAATTATGGTCTTCTTAAGGCTAAGAAACGTGGGCTAGAAACTGTTAAGATATTCTTACTTGTAAATGGTGAAATGTTAGTTTTCATCAGGAGATGCACTTGATGCTCTAACAGGATGAGGTAGTAGGTTGTGTGGTTTCAGGGTAGTGATTTTGCCCCAATCAGGAGATAACTATACAACCTACTGCCTTCCCTGATAAGCAGCATAACAACATCAGTGTCTTACTTCACAGAAGAACAAGGGCTAGAATATACTTCTGTGACCGGCAAAGTAAGTTTACATACATTTGATGTTACCCTGTCCTAATAGCTCTAAATTTAGTGTCTTGCATTATTTTTAATAACTTCCTAAAAAATAATTACCTTCTTTAAAGTCTTTCTCTTAAAAAATAATTGAATTAAAGAAGTTTTGCTTATTTCAAAGTTTGTCTGCTCTTGGTCTCTTTCATTTCTGGTTCATTTCAGTGGAGTGAAGTTATCATGGGAAATTATTCCCAAAAAGCTATGAACTTGCATTCGAGGTGTTTATTATTTCCTTGACACCCAAGTTTGAGTGCAACAAGTTTTACTAGCAATGCACTGGTTTTGTTCAACCTTATCTCACCCTCAGGAATCTTCCAGTGTTTTACAGATAATACCAGATTGAGTGACACAACATTCTCCAGCAGGTCAACTTTATATTAGAAATAAAAAGCTGTAACAAAGAAAATCAAGGCCCAGATTTTAAAGAAATCCCAGAAGCAGACATAGATTTTATACCCTCCGTTTCTCATAAGCAGGCTCATTTAGTAATATGTAAATGTCCCCAAAAGAGAATTCTCTGCTATCTAAAAGGCACAAATTGCACCTGGAAAACCACGGAGAGAAAATTTTACGTCCTTTAAAGACATTTTTAAGCATATAACTTATATATGCCAAAAGACTGTGGAAAAAAGGGAATATAACAACAAGATGCTGGTTTTGGTTGCATACACAGTAATCATTCTCCCACATGCAAAATATTCTGGGAAATAGGAATCATATAAAACTTAAGGTTACCTTAAGGCCAGGGGTATTGAACTGGTTATGTATAACCAATTGATTATACAGCATCTCGTTACTGTAGATGGAAGTGAAAATTTAAGTTAGTCATAATTTTCTATTCCTATCTAACATGCTACACAAAAGAAAGCCTTGTTCACATAAAAAGTATTGCCCTCATTCTGTAGCTGGGCAAGCTGAGACATCCATGGTGAGAGCAAATGAAAAAACTGATGTTACATTCAACAGCAAAACTGGGTATTTTATTGCTTCTCTGTTCCAAAAATATCATACATATCTGGATTCAGACGGTACTTGGGGTCATTTAACACCTCAGAACAGGGCCTTTTGTTAATACCTCTAATGAAAGGTTAGGAATGTTATTTGACTCGTTTCCATAGAGTGGGATAAAGGCCATTGGTATCAGAGGAAGAATCGCTGCGTGTTTGAAAAACATAGGAGAATAGGCAATACTGTGGCTGGCTTTAATCTTCTCTTCTCTTCTTGCTGTTTAAAGAGGGAGGATCTCTTAATTTAAAACTGCTGTAAGGATACTTACCATGCTGGCCATGTTCAAGGGCTGCGGGACATGCATTGCAGATTCTGAACTCTTCTTTCTTCTGCTGAAAATGCAGACTCACAGCTGCAGTGTAAACATCTTAGATGAGCGTGAGTAGTGATTGCATTGTGTGTAGCTTAAAACATCCTGCTCCTCTCCAGGATGCAAAATTGGCTGGAAATTTCTAGCTTAGTCTTACATTCAGTAAATACATAGCAAATGTTCTGTATGGGAGAAAGGGGTGAACAGAGGGAAAATGCTCTCCACAGTCTACAGCAGCCTGTTAGAGCTTGTCTCTGAAGTAGTTTTAAAATCTTGTTGGCTCTGCCTGGGTCAGCATTTTGTTCCTGGTAATGAGCTGTGAGTCTTCAGACTCTAGTCATTCTGGCAATCCCATTAAAACAAAGGGCCAAAAAAATCCATGGTGTTCTCTTTGCTAGGATCTACAGTAAATGCAAAAACATGTGCCTATATTTAGCAGTGTGCAAGCCTGCAGTTAATCAGGTCTGTCCTTAGCAGTAGGTGTCATTACAGCTAATGGGAACTCCAATAGAAACTTTAAACTCTGTGGTACCAAATATTTTCCAGAACTGTATACTGAAAATGTTTGTATCAAAACGTAAGTAGTAGCTTGGGCTGCTGGAATGATGATGAAAAAACAAGCTGTTTTTTAAAAACTCAAGTCAGCATTACTTCTTCTTGAGGATATCTGCCATTGTGTTGCACACGTTAGGTCTGAGGAAAAAGCATAATCCTGAGTATGCATAACATAACATATTATAAGTGTATATCATAACATACACTTCTATAATCTGTGTCTGATTAAACATCTTTTTTTTTTAGTGTAACAACAGCTTTAATAGATGAGCAGAAACTTAATACATCTTTCTGGAACAAAGCCTGTACATTTGCTGATAACAGACAGGGTGAAAATTGGTGAGTGCAAGACTTTATGTGAGGTCAGGATTTCAGTTGTTAGTTTCTCTTCTGTACCCTGGACAAAGTAGATGGTGTTTTGAGAAAAGGTATGAAAAAGACATCAAGGAGATCCCTGACATTACAGCCACTGGTGCTGAATTTTAGATGTCTGCTGCATGGATGCATGGAGCATTATACCTCTTCTTCTGTGATCCTGTTCAAGGCTGTTATGTTTTTTGTCGAGTTCTTTTTTTTTAATGTGAGCAAACATCCATATTCTCTAAACTCAGATGCCCAGCATGAAAATTTCTACTCCATTTGGGAAAACACTATAGCAAAGGTAAATGTTTTAGACAATCTGGATAACCCTAATACCTGGCTGTGCTACCAGACCCACTTGTGAAAATCTGGCATTGTATCTGTGCATAGGTACCACAACATGCCCGCTGCTGGGGCTGTTCTTGAGAGAGCAAAGACCTTGAACATAGAAGTAGTTCCTGGGTGCCTCACTGAAAGGGCAGGTTACAAAGTGGGCTTTATACTGGGAGAGAATCCAAAAATGCAGTAAGACCATAGCTGGCATGCCAGTCTGTGCTGGTGCAGATTCAACATGACACACCACATATTGTTGAACAAGAGCAGCACTCGTGTTTGCAAAGAGAGAGCTGGTGGTCCTCAGGGAAGAAAAAATGCCTTCCTTCCTTTGTGCTCGGAGAGATTTCCCACTTAGGATGGGTCCCAGGATTGTGCTCATACTGGGAGTTGAATACTAAATGAGAACAAAATAAAATGTTAGCAGAAATTATCTGTGATAAAACAGCATGCACCATTCAGAGACTTGGAGGTCTGAGCATATTGCTAATTACCATGAATGTGATTGTGCACAGCAGTTACCTAGGGATGGCGTAGCTAAAACCTGGTTGGGCTTGGAAGGGTTTTAGTAACTAGTGCTAAGCAGTTCTCATAATATGAAGGCGTTCTGTTACGGGAATAACAGTTGTCAGGATTATAGATGAAATAATTTCTGTCATGAAATACAACAGCAAGTTGAAGGTGAGAAGGGAGGGAGGATACAGATTTGGATTAAAACTGCAACAGGGACTGGTAAAAGCATGGTGGTGGTTATACAAACTGGAATCTGACCAGGACTCCAAGGTTAAACTACATATGCTTAGGAAAAGAAATACAAACAGGAATACCAATAAATGATCATCCAAGGAAAAAGATGCTGCATCCCCACTGAATTCACTTTTCCACCAGGCAGGGAGATGCGAGGCAGCAGTCTAGCTGTGAGTCCACCAAGTGCTTTTGCTTGGCAGGAGCATGGGAAGCAGGTTTTCTTCATGCTGCGTCACTGCGGGTGGAGCCGAGCGATGTCAAAGCGCTAGAAGAGTTACAGACACCAAGAAGTGTTTGTATTTCCAGTCCCTCTCTGCATGAGATGTGTTTGCTCTGCTGGGCTTCTCCCCTGTTCTCAGCTCTCTGCATTGGTCTGAATTACTACGTTAATTAATACACTTAAAAGGAAGTGCAAGAGCTAAAGCCCATCTAAGCCTTGTACAGGGGCCAGTCAATGACAGGATGCACCAAATTGTGCCCCCCTTGCTAGTAATGTTTGGAAGGGTTTTGAAGCCGAAAGAAAGGTGCCAACTTTACAAAAGCTTACTAGGAAAAAAATCCAAACAATTTGCTTTTGAGATTCGGAGACTCCACAGGGACGTTGGCTCTAGGAAGGCCAACAACCTAGCTGGCTGCACCCAGGAAATCCTACTGATGCCATTGATTTTACATGGGTGCAGCTGGGGGGATGATGTAGGTTACACTGAAAAAGGCTGTTTAACTACATATAAGATCAGCCTAAGGAGCATGTCTGCTCATATCCTCTCTCTTTGAGCCTCCAGCCCAGCCGGGCCTTTGGTACAATTGCACTGACATCAAGATGGGCATGCCCCTTCTTGGCAGAGGGATTTCCACTAGGACCACCCAGGATATCCTGCAAGGCCTTCAAACACAGCCTGTAGCTCTGATTAAAGACAACTTCAACTGCCTTCCACAGTGCTTGAACCCAAAGATGTGTTCAGGTTTGGGCTGGAGCACAGCCTAGCTCCTTTTTTCAGGATACACCTGCCTGCAGCAACGCTGAAGTGCAGTGTCAAGGAAGGAAATCTGGGCTCATGCTGTCAAGCCTCCAGCACTGTGGGCTTTGCAGAACTGGGAGAGCTGTAAGTATCTGAGCTGCAGACATCTTTTTTTGCTGCAATGCAGATGCAAGAAGAAGTGGAATCAGTGGGAAAAAGCAAAACTTAGCCCTAAGAGCAAGTAAAAGTTAAACTTGCCTCAAGGCCTAAGAGCACCACGCCAAGCTTGAAAGACAGAGGTATTAACAAAGTATTTTAAAGCTATATTGGCATGGCTCTGGTCCATGTGGCTCAAAGCCATTGATGAAGGTATCCAGGAATTAACTTCCATTACAAAAACTATGGGAGATGGGAGCCTTTGAAAATGTTTATGAGGAGCTGGGATTGAGTGACTTGGATGCCCAGATCTCACAAAAAAAATCAGTGCCAGCACTGCTTAACAGAGCAAGACAAAGACATGGAAAAACCTAGGCCAAAATACCCACTGATTGTCAAATAGATCTGTGTTCCTAGGTCACTTTGGCACTTTTAATTGTTTTACAATTAACAGTAATGATTACCAGTCATGTTAAGCATTTGATGGTATAAATGCTTTTGTCTGGTTGTGGAGTACAGTTCATGCCTAGTCTCCAACACAAATCAAAACCATGTGAGTAACCAGGTTAAGAGACAACCAAGTTGTAACTATGTTCCCTGATGTGGCTTATGTTTGTACTCCAGCCAGGGCCTGAGGCTCTTTCTTGAGATTTTCTCTGTCCAGCTTGCATATGCAAATGTAAACACTAATATTTCCATCCTCGAGGAGCCCAAGTGAGCTTTTATAATGGAAACAAAGGCATTAGTTTCTTAAAAAGGTCTCTCAATCAGCTGAAAGTGTGCAGCAGTTTACATATTAGTATATGTTTTTAATTAACACTTGGAAGAGAGCAAGGAACACTTGATGCACTTAGAACTAACAAATGAAAGTACCTTTCTTAGATGTTTCTCAATGTAAGCAGCTAAACTGAAAATAATTCCTGAGAAGGTAAATGCCAATTTGATTTGTAAAAAATGGCAGCTTAATCCTTCTTCTGTTAAACAGCAAGGCGGGTATTTTGAATACCTCACTTTCAGTGATGAAAACATCCACTTTTTGTGAAAATCTTAGGAGTGAAAAACAGTGTGTAGCACTGCAGGGTCTGGGAGGTTTCAATCTAATCTTGGTCTTTACAGTCCTTCCTGAGCAGATCATTCCCATGTGGACACAGGCACGCTCTTCTCTCTGGATTTAACTTGAATTTTGTACTGTCTCTCTTACATCTGTTAAAAAGCTACCCTGTGAGTTTGACAAATGGTGCTGCAGCAGCGTCTATTTGAAAATCAGATGGGGAATCCCATAGGTCCTATTTTTATTTAGGTTTGGCTTGCTGGCTTGTTCCAGTGACCTCCACTGAGGTTAGGCATAGGATATGCACAGTTACAATATTAAAACTTTTTTTCCTCTAAAGTTTCAGTATGTCCAAAACCCTGATTATATTTTCTTTTTCTCTCTTCTTTTTGGCTTTTTACCATGGGTAAAATAAAATTATTATTGGACCAGAATTTAATGATTTTTCTTTTACTTCTCCATCTTATCAAAACTGAGAGTCTGAGTTTGGAAGTTCAAAAGGACAAATTAGTTTCCATTTTGTTCCCCTTTGCAATTCAGCAGCTTTTCCAAAGCTTAAGAAGTTTTAACCATAGCAAAAAGAAACCTTCCAAATACAGTACATTTCAGACACTCATATTGTACTAGCTGACAGAAAAAATAAGTGATCATTCCCAAATTTTATTAAAGTATGAACAAAATGAGAATTAGGAAAATCTCCGTCAGAAATTTTCCACGCTTGAAAGAAGAATTTTCATACTAGAACAAAGAAGAAAGAGACTGTATTATTATTAGTGTATATGTTAGTATATCCATAGCTCAAGCTATTCCCAAATTTCTGATGGAGGAAATCTACACTAGTTTGGGTAAGTACATGAGCACACAATATGAAATGTTCATTGCTGACATAAAGCTAAGACAAAAGGAAACCACCTTCAGCTGATTGCCTACAGCTACTTGAACCACGCTCAGCATCTGCAGCTGGAAAACAAGATGTGGTTTGGCCATATGTGAGCCAAAGCACGTGGTGACTTCGTTCTTACAGATGATGCCAAGTGGAGGTAACCACCTCAATGCACATGATGTGAGCAGTGTCTGGGCTTTGCTCCAACTTGCCAATACACAAACCTGCAGCTGTACATCTCATTCAGCAGGTTACTTCCCCCAAAGGTAGTAAGGTGCACTTTTTCCTAAAAAATATTTGAAATGTTTTTACACTCTCCAAGCCTGGAGTACCCTAGAAACTCTTTTTGTGTGTATGTGTGTGTGTGTGTGTGTGTGCTCTGGGTTAACTGCAGCCCAGGCTTTTAATTATCAGAAACATGGAGGAAGTGTTACTAGATACTTAAGAGTTTCTACCTTAATTTAGATAGCCTGATGGCTGAGGGAGGGGGGTGACTGGGAGTGCAGGAGGGGTTGGGGCAGCCTGTGGGGGTCCCTGCTGGCAGAAGGTGTGGGGTTAGGCACAACTGTCTGCTAAAAACGAGGAGTACAGGGGCCAGACCCCCTGCTGCAGCAGGGGAGGGAAAGGCTGTTTCTCCCTGTCCCAGTAAGGAAGAACAGAGGCAGATGGGCTCCTCACCTCAGCCTGAAGGAAACCGAGCAGGAGCCAGGCTGCTGCTGCCTTCCCAGCCTCGGCCCCTGCTTCTCCCAGCTAAAGCTTCACTGCTCTGATTTATGACTCCCTCCGAGTGCCTGGGATGGAGTTATAGCCCCCTGTATTACACGGTGCCTTCACTGTTATTCTTACTGCGTGCCACAGATTTATGGTGGCTTTTAAGCCGGGCAGCACATAGAGAAATACGATCTTAACAAAATATGGAAGGGACCAAAGGAGGTCAAAGTGTGGGAGCTGAACACTATACAGTGATCCAGGATTTCCTTTTATTTACTTCTCACACCTTTTCAATCTCAAGTGGATTTCGGCTGTCTCAGGTGGCCCTACCCAATGGCGGGGGAGGAGTCTGTAATCCGCTGCGCTCAGATGCTTCGCCATCAGCGCACGTCTTTTATTATGATTTAGCACACAGAGGAAATCCCAAAATGCCGTTGGTGTATTGAATTAATTTTAGAGACACGGTGCCAGACAAGACGCATAGCACCAGGGTAGGGTTGGAAACCCACATTCATCTGAACAGGCTTTCTATCTCATGCCGTCTCTTACTGTATCACCAACCTATGCTTTTCTAGGCTAATGATGTCCTGCAGAGCTCCTCTGCTTTTGGTGCTGAAGGAGAATAATTTGTGATAGTCTTTCATAGAGAAGTGGAGCAAAGCTACACCTGATTTCATTGATCCGATGGTGTGATGAGGAAAGAAAGGCTGTAAGCAATCCTACTTCATAGCGTTATTTACAAATATTCATCAATTATTCCAAAACTGTAGCTTGTAGGAAAAATACAGGCACTGCCCTTACTCTGCAAATGGATAACGTGAAACCTTGCACAGGATGACCTGAGCACAGGGGCAGAGCTGCACGGAGCCACCTGTGGGACCACGGCCTGCATTAAACACTCCTCGTCAAGATGCAAATTGAACAGCTGGCAAGAGGGAGGAAAGCTGTAATTACAGCTAGAAAATTACTCCTGAGCCAACACCTACTGCTGAGGCCCTCGTCTTGAAACAGAAACCAGGAACAGGAGCTTGTTACCTCCTAGGTGAGTGCCATAATCCCCTCCAGCTACAGTGTCATTCCCTTCATTAAGACGGGCTCCAGTGTGCTCCCTTTCACTCAGTTTATTAGCATTATTTCTCTATCTGAAGAAAGAAATTTGTTTCCCTTCTGGTTACAGCCTAGGGCTACAGCAAGGTTTCCATGACGTGTTTTTTGAGGTTTTTTGTTTTCTTTTTTTTTTTTTTTTTGAAGGGCACACAACTGTCCAAATAATAGTCCAGCTGCTCTCTAAGCTTCCAGAGAAACACACTACGATTCTCCAGATGCTTAATGCTGGTCATGCTGTAAGCCCTTTCTAAAGCAAGGAAGGTTAAAACAGTTCATGCCTTGGATTACTCTTTGGTAATTTTACTGACCACTAGTCCACATCTGAAGCACCTTTTCTTTGGAAGTCTGGACTCTGCTGAGATGTAAGATAGACATCAGAACTGGTGGTCAACACAAAGCTGTTTCCATGGGGTCTTCTGCAGACAAATTTGTTTATCTGAGTCCAGAGGTAACTCGAATGTATAAAGTTAGCAGCACCTCTTTACTTTTCAATACAGAATATCTTTAAAGACAAATAAAACAGTTACAGGAAATAATCTGCATAAGGTTTGTTACACTGATCGCTTACCCACCACCACTGCCACTTGTCTACATTGAGGTGTAGTGCCTCAAAGCCTGGGGCTTTGCTCTAGAAGGTCACAGCTCTGGATCTTCTCCTGAGATCCACAGTCTCCTCTAAAATGGCATCCAAAGAACAGTGGGTGATGTAACTTTGCCAAAGGGGAGATACACGCCTTCCCACTAACCTTGGGATCCTTGTGTTTCCCAGCTATCTATTTTCCAACTGGTTACTGAGTTTCTCATGCTTATTTCCTCACAGTGTGTGCTGTTATGACATCAAAACCAATCTCTTTTTGCAATATTAGCACTGCAGTATGTGTTTAAGTGTAACATCTAAATCAGTTCTTGCCTACTTTGAATATGCTACATCACTAATGACATCTGGCAAGACCTTGCACAAGGTAAGCATGCTACCTCCTTTGGTTTTTTCCAATGTTGTTTTGATGACTTACCTCATCAGAAGATCCTCTAAGTGATTGTCTTCAGCCTAGTCCCTGATTATTGCTGCTGTGGAAAAGGTGAGCAGGAAACAACTATGTCCTGCCTCATGCAGTAAGAGACCTAGGGAATGGCAGATTCAAAATTATCAAAAAGAGATGCTTTTGCCCAAGCTGTTATGATTAAACAGTGGAGTTCCTTTCTGTTGACTGTGCCATGAGTGCCCTTGGCAGCTCAATGAGCAGTAAGAGTGAGAGGTGTATGTGGATGACTATGGCAGATGTAGCACTCCTGTCTCAGCTAAGGATAAATCCTTGGAAGCAGCCTAATTTTATGAACGGACTTTTTCACTTAAGTTTAAAAGTTGAGAAAGGCCTTTCTTGTGGTAGGAGCACTGGCTTGAATGAATTTCAGCTCCCATGTTACTAAACTTGCTTCCATTTAGATGATTTTCTCTTTGAGATGCACGCTTTGCAATAGTGACTTGGCTTGAAAAGAATGTTGTGGAGATAATCATGGTGAGGATAAATATAAAAGCTGCCCTATTTGTGTGGGTCCCCCACTTTGGCCTGGGACAGACTTCCAGCTGAAAGCAGTCTCGAGTTGATAGCAGACTTTGCTAGGGGTGAATGTTAGTAATTTTGCATTATGTTTCACTACCTTTATAATATAATGTACTTGGCCTATGCAAGAGTCATGAAGATGTTCCTCAGATTCTGTTCTTCCTGTCAGGAGCCTCTTGACCTTGCACTTGATTTGTATGCTCAGTTATAACCACTCCAGTGGGACACATAACTCAGATTTTACGACTGAATGAAAGTATAAAGTCATAGCTTAAACTGTATTGCACTTCTTGCAGGGCCACGTTATGCATATTTAAATAAAGAAAGGACAAAATGCTGCACCACCACAGAAAGAGGCACATAATATCTTTATCTGCAGAACAGGGATAACACTGTATGCTTATACACCAAGACTTACTGTAAGTTTAAGGGCACAAAACCTGAAGTTTTTATTTAGCATGGCTAGGGTACGTTGTAACAACTGTCAGATACTGGTTAACTCTTAAACAGTAGCTGAGGGGACTGAGCCTTTTACACTTGCTGTTGCTTTATGCTGAACAGTGTACAAACCTCTTGTTTCCTACTCAACCACAGTCTCAAATATAGACCATACTACTGATCAAGTAATAACAGAAATTACTGATCTATTCAAAAGTTTGAAAATGTTCATTCATCTTTTGGTGGCAAATCTAGATCCAGCTTCTATATGTGGAAAAAAACCCCAAAACCCCTACATGTAGCTTTAGTTTTCTACTTCACAGCTACAAGCAGAAGATACCCATGAATCAATAATGAAGGTCTGTAAACACTCTTCTGGCTCTATAGCATACTTAATCTCAACCAGGAGCTGTAGTAAACCACAATTCCCTAGCTGCAATAAATGCTGCAGACTCCAGAGCCAAGCAAAAAGTTTAATTAAAAGCAAACTGATATCTATAAATCTGCTGATGCAATCTCTTACTCTTGCATCTGAAACATATTTAGGCCTCTTCCTGGAGACACTGGATGATTTAGACTTCAATTTCACTTAAGAAGCCTCTCAACTTGATACTATCCAGCCAGTGTCTGTGCATACACTGCATAAAGACATTCTGTTAACTAAATGCATTGATCTCCCATTGCTTTACATGCCTGGCCTATCAGCTGTTGAGTTATTTACCTAATTTTAGAGACTTAGCAACATTTTCCTGTGCTCTAAATAGCCAGGCATTGCTGAACATTTTTTAGAAGGAACTACATTTGGCAGTTAATGGGTAAGCCAGCACTAGTGCAATAGATAATATTTTGGCTGTAACTAAGCTTGGCAACTTTGAGGAAATGTCTTACTGATGCTTTAGCACCAGACAAGCTCTGCTTACATTAGCAACATTTGACAAGCTGTTCCATAAATATTTAATGAAAAGCAGTTTCTTGTTGATTTGTGCCCTAAATCTTTCCTAGCACTACACACTTCAGCCTGAACTCACCCCTTCTCCTACCGTAGCCCCGTGCACTGCAGCTACTTGCTGGATGGGACACTGTTAAGTCCAGTAAATGATTAACAGGAAAGTCTGGTTTAGGTGGTACCTCTGGAGATCATCTGGTCCAAACTGCTGTTGAAAGCAGCACCGTAGCTTAGGTTATCCAGAGCATCGTCAAGTGAAGTCTTGGATATTTCTATCAAGAATGGTCCCACCAAATTTCTGGGAAGCCTCTTGCAATAATCATTCATCCTCTGGCTGAAGAATTAGTTTTTTCTTCTATCCAGAAGGAATTTCCCCTAAAGCAACCTGTGCCCACAGCCTTTTCTCTGGCCACCAAGAATCCTTCAGAAGAGAGTATCTCCGTAGAATCATAGAATGTTTTAGGTTGGAAGGGACCTTAAAGATCATATAGTTCCAACCCCCCTGCATGGGCAGAGACGTCTTCTTTACAGCTATCTTATTTGGGTGTTAGAGACACTGACTAGATCCACCCTGAGCCTTTTCTTCTTTGGTCTGAACAAATCCAGTTCCTTCAGCCTTTCTTCATATGCTAGGTTCTCCAACCCTCTAATCATCTTGGTGGCTCTCCAATGGATCCTCTCCAGTTTTTCAATGTCTTTCAGTGTCTTCAGCTGGAGAGCCAAAAGTGGACATTAAATTCCAGGTGTAGCCTAACAAGTCTCAAGTGGAGTTATGTATCCATCAGTATGTTTGTGTTGACACTGGCAGTTTGTGTGACTTTGGACCAACAATATTTTGATGCTGATTTTTCTGAACCTGGGAAAGGAGGAGGATGGCAACTGTTATGAGACTTGGGAATAAGGCTTAGTTGTTTTTTACTTTCTCATAAAATAAAAATATGTAGAAAATATATGTAACATTAAGTCTGGCATAAAATATATTAAAGCCATATTCGAGAGGCAAAACAGCTCCTGACACAATATAAAATAGGCAGTTCTAACTAGCTCTCAAAAATTAGAGGTCATGGATGTTGGGGACCAAATGACAATGCCTTATATCTTTGAGTAAAAAATAATCTATTAATGTGATTTTATTCATAGTGGTCTTTTTTTATTTACATCCATACAGTGTTTTCACTCTTACGCACTCTATCGATACATTGCTAAATGAAAGTGAACTTGGCGTCTTTGCAGCCAAAACTTTTCTTGCATTCTTGAGGAAATCGTGATGTAGCTGTTGCCAGTGTGTACCTGGCTAGATCAAGAATGATAAATCTTGCATTCATAGATGTATTAGGACACCTCCAGAAGATTACTGAATCAAGGATATCCTGATCAGCTATAGTTAAACCAAAAGAAAGAACTGCATTTTGTATTAAGGGGAGGCTTTTAAAACAAAATAAAAAATCCCACCACAAAACAAAACCACTAGAATATATCTTCATTAGCTGAAGCTCTTGTTTACTGCAGCAGTGATCACACAAATCAAGAGAACTGAAGATACAGCTTACAATTGAAAGATTTCTCTTTACCTGTGCTTCAAGTTTGTTTTCATATGGAGTAGTGAAACTCCAAGTGTATGGAATAAAAGAAAAAAATACTTTGTTTAAAAATATCTAAAACTCAGCTTGGAAATCAATAATTAAATTATTTCTGTACCAAAACAAGTTCAGAACCGTAGCATACATTAACTCACTCCTGTTGCAAGATACTAATACAAAGATGAGAGCTCAAAAAAAAAACCAAAAAACCCAAAAACCAACAACAAACCAAACCCAAAAAACCAACAACAAAAACCCAACAAAAAACCACCAAAACAAGGCAAAACAAAAAAAACCTGAATAGCAGTTAAAAACATGGGCCTTAAAGCAAAGTTTGCTATTTTTCATCTTATTTTGTCTACTTCATCTTATTCATGACAGTTTTCCTGCCATGAGCAGGGTGACATGGAGAGTAAAGCAGGCGGAAATTAAATTAAAAATTAATTAAAAATATATAATAAGAAATCCCAATAAAGCATAGTATTATGCTGTAAAATAAAAAACATAATGGAAACTTTTGGGAGAAAAATTCTACCTCTCTCTTCTTACAATCCTTCTGATTGAACAATAGAGTCAATGTACTAAAGTATTTTTAAGAGTGCATTATCTAACATAGACTAACTACATAAGAAGGAGTTCCTGAAAAGCAGAATAAAGTCTGGATATGCACTAATGGATTTGTGTTTGTAGTTAATGCCCTGCAATGTGTCTGGCTTGATGCTAAATCAAATGTTTAGTGGGCTAAGAGTTCTGCAAGCCAACATTAAGGCTGAACTACAATGCTACTTGGCTGTTTTCTCCTAAGGGAGAAGGAAGTCCTGAAAATGGAAAATTAGAAGCAGGAGGAAGGGAGGACACAGGGAGTGACTCAACAGGTGACGAAAATGCAACTGAGATTGCATATGTGCAACATGATCAGGTTGGAAAAATAATTAGTTGAGCTGGGAGGATGGCAAAATGAACCTGTATTGAAAGAAGCTGGCATAGTCAGGAGATAGAAATCTGATGCTGGAGAGAGTCTGAAGCTGAACTTGGTCAATCTGATTTGAGTTTTTCAAAGTGCAAATTCCTCCTTCTCAACAGGAGATCATCTAGTGAAAGGAGTATACAGTAGCTTAAAATAACTCCATTTGAATTGGTCTTCAAACAGTGAGTTTGTCTCAAACAATATCTGAACTCTCAAGTGTGTGAGATTCTGCAAGCCAAGCGAGAGCCACAAGGATCTCCTGCAATTCAATATTCAGCAGCTGTTGATGCTTTTTAGTTCCTAATGCGCAAGAGGAAAAAAAGAGTCAGGGGACAAGAGATTTTAAAAGCACTGTTACTGACCTGCAGGTGTAAATGTCCACTGAAGACTGAAGTAAATGTGGGGCAACTGGCAGAGAGGACTTGGAGAGAAACTCAGAAGCTGCTGAGAAAGATCAAGTTTCAATACTGTCAAAATTGTCAGATTGTGTGTTAAAGACGGCAAGGATGAAAAATGAAATACTGGATTAGTATAACAGATCAAGTTGAAATAAACTGGATCTGAAGAGAGACTGGAGAAGGATCAGACTAGGGCATCAGTGATCACAGCAGGGATGTGGAAGTATTACATCTACAGATACATTAGAAATATAAAATGAGGACTTCAACTTCCAAACATTGGGAATCTGGGTTAAACTTCAACTGCTAGACTCATTTGAGATTCATGAGATGCATGTGAAGCTCCTTGGCAAAAGACAGAAAATAAGATACCTAAAATATTAAGGAATTTTACTTAATAAAATCTGTAAAGAAGCAGTAGAAATTATAAAGAAAAGCACTGAAACTTTAGCTGTGGCTTACGAACCCCCAGTGTGAATCTGTCTTAACGTCTCCCTTGCTTCATACTTATTTAACATGTTTTACATGTACAATAGTGCCTTTATGTGAAGTTTCAACTCTTTTGCAGCAAGTGTTACTGACTTAATATAAAGCTGCTCTTTGAAAGAAGAGTTACTTTCCCTTTTGGCACTTCTAAATATTTCTGTTTCAACTTTGTGCTCCTTTCCCTCCAAGATCTGAGTTGCAGAGCTGCTTCCTTCGGTCCCTGGTGGAGGCCTATTTATATTGGCTTTGATATAAGCAGTAAGCTGCTTGGTTTAATTTCAACTTTTCAGGGGAAGAGTTTATTCACAAATGAATTACACAGCATGAGACCTTAAAAGCTGCAGTTAGATGCTCATGGAAAAAATGCATAATGAGATTGGTTGGGAAAAATGTTACAGAACTGATGTTCTCGTCTAAAAAGACAACGCACTTTCATGAAGAAAGTGTGGGCAAGATGGAAAAGACAGGCTTTGACCTTGACAAGGAAAGGACTGCAGAGTGACATCTAATGTGCCCATTAGGTGAACTACACGCACGGACTGGAGTACAAAATGCTGCACAGGAAGAAAAAAAAAAAAATCCTGATTTCCAAGTAACTCATCCAAAATGTAGTCTGCTGAACTGGCCACCTTGCTTTTGGGATGTTTAGCCATGGTAGCAAGATACTGAATACTTTGAAACCACTACAGTTAACTTTTTTCTCATCTTTTAACTCTCTGTGGTCATTTGTTTAGTACCAACTGTGTGTTTCATATTTTAGGGTGGTAATAAATTGTTATGCTTGAGGCTGGGTAACTCCAACAAGCAGTGTGTCTTTGATCCCTAGGAAGCCACAAACCTCACTGAAACTTGCAGGCATCACAGCTTCTTTCATCCATTTTGTTTATTGAAATTTGAAGTAGTATATGCCACCATGACAGCTGCAAATCAGCGTGGCAATACTGGGGTAGGTTGTGAGTCGAAGCCTCAAAAATGGACCTCCTGACTCTGAAAGCGGATGTGGGAGCCAGATCCTTGTTTTGGTGGAGTTTACTGTGCCCAATATAAAAGCCAGAAACAGAACTGCAGGGAGACAGGTGGTTTTCAGAAAACAGCTCTTTAAATTTTTTGTAAATAAATACGATTATATATATATTTTAAAATAATTAAGTACAGGTTGTATCTTTATCTGTTAGTCTTCCCAATGGAAATAACATGGAAGATTTTGAAAGGTGATTAACTGCTGGGGCTAAAGAGAATAAAATCTGACAGTCTCACAAAAATCAAAAAGACCAAAATAATCGTAAATAAGAGCTGGATGATTTCTAAAAATATTTAAAGTAGCAGCAGGTAGCTTCCCAAGGCAAGCTTCCAAGTAACATAGAACTGAGGAGGTACAAGCGTTGGAGCAGTTACACAGTGTCTGGGCGCATTAGGAAGCCCAGCTGCAATGCTGCCAGTTCAGGAAGACAAGATGGATAGATAAAGCCACCAGCCAGCTGGCTGCCACTGATCAGAAAATATCCTAGGAAGTATGGAAGAACAAAAAAAACTTTACTGCTTTGGCTCATACCAGCGCAGAGAAACTGCAGCAGCAAGAAACTTGTGAAAGGAAATTAAAGATTGCCAAGAAATGAGATGTCAAGATCCCTTGACATAGAGCAATGGGTCCTTCCAGTATTTAAAATTTTCTTTACTTTGGATAAAGATGCTAGCATTTATAGACCCAAAAATGAGTGCTGTAGGAGAGAGTGGAAGGTAATTACTATAAAATTCTAGATTTTCTAGGGACACAGCATCAGTCCAGACTCTGTAGAATGATCTGCTGGTCTTGGTTTGGGAAAAATAAACCAGAATAGGCCTAACACATAAAGAGTTGGGGTGGGACAGGAAGGATGGAAGTGATTGCTTTACCTTAAAATAACTAGAAAAGCCAAAATTAGCCTTAGAGGAAAATCTTTTATTTCAGCACGTAGGTTAAAATCTTCGCTGAGATTATAATCCCTGCCTCACTATCGGCCAGATTTCTCCATAAAAGAAAACTCACCAGCAGTCTGAGTACCGCAAGCATATGGAAAATGTCACCAATTTTATATTGGGTGATTACTTCAAAATAGTTTCATAAAGTCACTGTCATTATGCTCTTCAGTGAACTAAATGCCTGGGATGAGTAGGAGTACCGATGCCTGATAAAAATCCAAGAAGGATGGAGACATTGCATTTCCAAGCTTGCAAAACCCAGCCCCAACCCACCAGGTGGTGTCAGGAGAAGCTTCCATGGCTGGTCACCACATACAATTTTTTTTATCTCTCTTACAGGTCTGTAGAGCAAAAGGTGGCGATGTATTAGGTTTCCTTAAAGGCATTTATGAAGAGAAATCACATTGGGCCTGAATCTAATGATGAAAAATTGCATAATGTCTCCATGGGCAGGAACGTGGAAGAAAGTGCAACATATGGAAGCAGCAATGTGTCAGCTATTTCTGGGAACACTGCAACAACACATAAAACACAGTAACGCAAAAAAGGACAGTGTAATTAATTTGCTTAATAGACACAAAGCAGCACAAGATAAGCAAACAAGATAGCTTGATGTGGTGCAAGGAGGGAGATTTGACAGCCTGTGAAGTAAGAACAAATCAAATTGTGGGGTTTTTTTTTGTGAAAAGCTGTGCTTAAAGGAGGTTCTCAGAAGTTACTAAATCGAAGCATTAAGAAGTAAGTCTGTTAAACAAGTATCTTCATTTGTGGTTGTAGAGCAGGGTTAGTAATCCATTGCAATGAGGCAGAGGGAGAAAAAGCAATGTATGTGCCCAGGAATCAGCCTTCAGAAGAGCACACAGGCTGTGAGGAGGGGTGATTTTCTGCCAGAGGAGCCCTAACCGGACTGTGGTGTGAGGAGCTGTCAATTTTGCCAGACTGCACAAGAGGGAACCTGTGGCATGGGCACCTGGCAGAGGGGCTGCTTGCTTCTTGGTGTCATTTAAGATATTGAGGACTTCAGTGAGATGTAAGTATGATGCCAACCACAGGCTGGCCAAGCACACATACATGTGCTTTACTCACCATGCAGATGTTTGAGTCTGCCAGTGACACAAGAGCTCAAAACCCTCTCGACTCCTGGCCCACAGCTCCTTTCTTGTGACACACATATTATCTGGGAATCAGAATGTAATTGTGATTGATGAATAAGAAGAATATTCTCTGATTTTTTATGACTCTCATAGTTGTATCTGTTTCAAACACTAAGTCTTCATGGCTGTTGGAGCAAGAATGAAGATAAGAGTATGTATTCTATGTAAGCAGGGTACAACATCAGAAAGACACTAAACCCTGCAAGCACCACTTATAAATATGGGAGACATATATTACCAGTATCAGAGGCCTCTAGAGAGACAAAACGAGTAGGCACTATCAACTTTACATGTTTTTAAGCCAAGACACTCCAATCTGGACTGAAACTCTGTGACTCAAATCTCCCCTCAAAGTCAGAATTCATTTTGAAATTCCAAGATAAGATGAGCCCCAATTTCAACTTACAAAGAATAAATTTAATTTTTCAACCACCATTCTGTCATATCAACAAAACTGGGAAGAAATTTTCAATTGCTAAAACACACAATGAAGTGTTTTTTTAACTGGAAGAGCCCAACTTGTGTTTACTCAAGCATTATCAGGCAACTTTGCAACACTAGACTATATATGATTTGAACACTGTAGTTCTAAAAGAAATAGTTTCGAAGTGCATGCTTTTCATGTGCAAGGTCGCTTCAAGATAAAATGGACTGTAATGCTGATGGCCTTTCAGTGGTGTGTCAGTTTCCCATATATATATATATATGTGTAAACAAACAGATAGGTACATATATACATAGTGGAGCATAAATTCTAGGTACATTAATGAAATGTCTAAGTTGTAACAAACTATAAATGTAAATTTGACCACCAACTCTACAGCAAATAGTCTCTTCTTCCCCGTAACATTTCTTGGCAGTTAACACTACTTGCAATGTTAGTAAATAAATTCTCACAAAACCCTGGTGAAAAGCTAGGTATTGTTCCTAGTGTTACTAATACACTCTTTTTTATAAGTGAAACCAGGCAGAAGGAACTCAGTTTGACTGACCTGTATTACATGTGTTGTAGCATACAGAGATTCAACCCAAAATTCTCCTCCACCCTCCCACCCTTTGGACCTTGAAACCTTTCTGCATGTAGCAATATTTAGCAAAGATTTAGATTCTGTACTATCACCTGACTTCTGGGTCGCCTCAGCTATTGACACAGTAAGCATCTCGGTGGGCTGAGAAAAAAATAGCCAACTGTGGCACAATATTCTTGATGTAAATCATCATGTGGAGCATCGCTGTTGCTTTAGGAGGACTGCAGGGTATTTTGGACTTAGGTAAATTACAACTATGAACTTTTTGTGTGCCAACTAAAACAGCACAAAAATATATTCCCTTTGCGCCTAGCAGTTGCAAGGATTTCACAAGAGAAAACACAGCGATCTAACTATAAATAGCAACTTAACTAAAATTAGATAGAACTGGCAGGCTCTCGCCTATGAATGGGAGCACTGTTAATATGCTCATCAGGTACTGGAAGGGCTCCAAATCTGACAAGGCATGCTCCAGTGCAAACTTTCTGTGCCTGGAAAAATTAGCAGAAATGGCTGAATGAACAGGGCCGGGGATGTTTTCATAACTGGATAATAATGTCAGAGTCTGCCTGACGATGCTGATTAAATTTAAAGGGGGTACTGGAAGCAGGGATATTTCTCCATATTCCTTCTTGCTTTGCTTTGTTTATGCTAACAGAAAATGCTGTTAAACCTAAAGAATAAAGAAACACAGGGAATCACTTAAGAGAAAATTAACACTCATATACTCAGTAAAGTTAAACCAAGCTGGGTAATTTAAATTATGTAACTGCTTTTGGATAGTTTAAGAAATTATTCAGGCTTCTTTACACTCCTACTTGGTGAAGTTACTGAACAATGAATAAAACCATTAATTGGTGGTACCCCAGGTACTTGGTACTAATCTGCTGCCTGTTTCCCTGCTATGGAAACACCAAAACTGCTATTTCTCCAGTTCAGAATAGACCTTGTAGCATAGAAAGAGCCATTATGGTCACAAAACGGTAGAGAAACTTCAACTGAACAGATGATACAAGCTGACCTTCTTTCTACACATAGCACCACTGAAATATGATCACTTCTGCACCTGCTATCAATCAGCCTATACATCCATATATAGCTTTCTTTTTTCCCCTAAAAAAAAATTAAGTTACCTCATACAAAGGCACCTTGAGGGCATGCTGTATTTCCATAAGGGAAGTCATAGCAAAGTAGCTGATGAATTGAGAATTTACACCGAGCTTATTCTACAGTGTCTCTCCTATGTTGATAAACCATTAGTTTACTTCAGTTTAATTAACTTTGAGCATGAATTAAGTTAAGGTAATTAGGGCCAGCTGACTCCTAAATGAGTGTCCGTAGAGAAATTATATATGCTTGAGTTATATTTGCTTTAAATTCACATCTTTTTTTGTTAATTCACTTTGACATCTTGTGTAGGACAAGCCACTGGGTATCCTGAGCTCATGCCAAAGCACCTTGAAGATAAGGAAGGAGATTTTGAACCAGTCTCAACAGACAGAAGAAAAATCTGATTCTCAGAGGCTTCTGGATGAAAAATATTACAGAAATTTTTCTATTGAAAACACAGAAGCGGCTCAAAGATAACAAGATATTTAATTACAACTATGATAATTTTATGGGGGTTTTTGAGAAACTTTAAAATTAAACAAGATAGTCTTTGGTTTATGCCCTTCTCAAATCAGCACTTGTCAGCTGTAAGGAAAACACAAATTTACCCCTATTATGTCCCAATTAATCTGATCATTTAAATGGGCTAAAATATTTGCTACCACAGCTGTTTTTGTAGAAATTGTATCTTCATATATCTGTACCAACTTGTTTTTAATGGACAAAATTATTTTAGTCATATGTAATTTAATTTTCATTCTGGCTTCAGGAAATAAGTGTAAGTTATTCTAACTCCAACTTAAAAAATAATGACCCTTTGAAACTGATACTGCTCCAGTCCTCCTGCAGATTTGCCACCATCATGTTAAAAAGACTCTATCAGTGGTCTGAAGGCTTCACAAAGCTGTAATGAAATGTAGGTTTAACCTTAGCTTGCAATGTTTTTAGCTTAGGAGAAAGTTTCTGTAAACTAGCGCTTTGAAATTTAATCCTACGGGGGTTAAAAACTAGACTGTTGTTTCTCATGGAGGGGATTTAATATTTGGGTTAACCACTTGATTAGAAAGGTTATGACCTTTGTTTATGGAATAGCTTCTGTATTTTTATCCCAATAGGAATGAAAGCTTTGATGTAGAAAGGGCTGATAGTGAAGTATGTATTTTCACTGGGGATATGTTATGTGTCAGTTGAGGAGAAGGAATGAAGCCTAATGAGGATCCCAGTGTGCTTGTTGAAAAACCCTGTGCACTCAAGGGGGAAACAACCAAAGTGAAAAGCTTACCAAAAACTTCCTAGACAAAGATATAAAACTTGTTATAATATTGCCGGATTTCTTTTGCAAAAACTCTTTTTGGCAGACCGTGCACATACTGCTTAAGTAGAGTAGTAAATGCTGAAGATTCAAGAATAGAAGTTTCAGTAGTAAAAATATCCTGGATTCTGAGCTGGGATCTCAATGAAAAACATAATTAAACAAAAGCTAACAAAGAAACTAATGAAAGTTCAGGCTCCACTTCACAATGCCAGCTTACTCTATAACCACTTTTTTTTCCCCTTTCCAACTCTCTTACGTCTTCTGCTTAGTGTGCTTTACAGTTATTTGTGAGATGGCTGCCACTAGAGGTCAGATGTTTATCATTCTCTTCAGTGTCATTAATAACCACTAGTGCTGTGCAGTCGGAAAATAACATCACTGCAAAATACTTAAAATTTAGTTATAATTTTGTGTAAGGTATTTGTAGTTCGATTTCCATCGAAAATTCATGTATCTGCAATTTGTGCCTCTCTTGATATCCTAAAAAAAACCAGACAGACTTAAACTATTAAGTTTTTTAGCAGTCCCTCTGGAATTGCCATTTGGCAAAGTTTTGTAGGGGATGTTGTAGTGTGCTACGTACGAAGCTGAAATTTCCCAGCACTCAAAGAAATGTTCATTGGTTTGAGTTATTGCTGTACCAAAAAATAGTTTGCCCATTAGTAATGGTGATGAAAATAATTGTTAGATGCAGGATTTGTAGTTTTTTAATTGTGTACAGTAGGTTTTTTTACAGTAATTTTTACCAACCCAAAGTAGATTAATGTGCTGCTCATTTGGTGACAGATACTTCTGGCCCTTGCATTTAGATTGGGTTCTGGTAGGTGAACAGTGAGATGATGTGGACCTAGCAACATAGACCGCACAGTCTGACTTAAACCAAAATGGCCAGAGGGATATTCAATTCAGAGTAATCAAGTCCTTGCCAATAACATTAAAATTGGCAACTGAATAGTCAAAAGCAACCCAGCTTAGTGTTTGTCTGGTGATGTGGTCTCCTACCACTGCAAAAGTAGGCAGTGGGGCAGGCAGCACGAGCATAGGAAAAAATCAGCTACTTTGCCCCAAAATGAGGGATGCTGGAGATGTACCATTCAGTATAGGGCTGAAACCAAAGGACACAGAGCTAAAGAACTCGGAGAGGAGGTGACCAGCTGATGTTCCATCACACAAATGCATGGCAAATCAGGCTTTGTTGTTTTATTCTGGCACACATACAATGTGTGTATGTACAGAAATAGTTCCACTGAAGTAAGTCCTTAATTTTTCCAGCATGCTCCCAAGCTCTTTATTAACTAGACAATCGGTAATACTACCTTGTATAAACGTAGGAAGAATGTAAGAAGTTTAGTTGGTTTAGTCTTTCCCAATAAATGCAGAGAATATTCATACAGGCTAACACAAATAAAAGAACCATTCCAGGTTCAAATATGTAATATTTTCACAGATCATGAATAAGTATATATTTTTATACAGGATCATACTGTCATGATTTGCTGAGCAAGGCTCAGAAGTCCCTGAGAAAAATCGAGAACTTAATTCATGAAATGTTATTTAAATCAATTAACTAAACCGGCAGAAGGCGGTGACATCACTGCAATTGCATCCAGCTCTGCAGAACTCCACCTATGCTATGGCACTCCCAACACCAGGTCTCCATAGAAATACTCATTAAATGATCTTAAGGTGTTGCCATCTGTAGGCCAATGGCATGCGATAGCCTGTGTAACAGGGATTTAGTAAGCAGCTTCACAGTCACTTGGAAACACATGCAGACTACATCCAAGTGATTAATGCTTTTCTTAAAGGATGTAAACAGCTCAGCAAATGAAAAGAAACACCTTGCTTAACCTTCTCTTTTACGAAACTGTTCTAATGACATCCCCCTCTTCCACAGATCTAAGCAAGAACAGGGTTTCTTTGCTTTTTATACAAGAGATAAGAAACGATCTTTGCTGTCTTTCCTCTTCTAAATAGAACATTTGAGTTCAGTATTTTGTCAGAAACCATCCAGGAATAAGAGCTCTGGACGCAGCCCTTTGGATGTGTGCTACTCAGCCCCAAGCATTGCTACCATCCCAGCACTTTAAACTTCTGGTTCTGCTAGCTTTTCACTGGAGACACTTTTCCCCAGGAAAATCTGGAGAGAATCCAGCTTCTCTTTAAAATGTTTTCCACTTCATATGCAGAATATCTCTGCACAAAGACGCTCTTCAAAGCTTACTCTTTCCTTCACTACCTCTTTCAGAAAGCTGTAAATTTTCTTACAAAGATTTCTGTGATGGGAACAGCAATCATTATATACGTCCTAGAGCACGGTCTTTCCTTCACTGTCATCATGATGTTTAAAAAATGTTTTCCAGGTGTATTTGAAATACATAATTTGAATTTGTAATACAATTTGTACCTCCATGCAAAATTGCAGGGGAGCTTCAGTGCAATGTTTTAGAATTCTGACAGGTTGAGGCATGGTTTAAATTTCATCACTAAAAAATTAAAAATGTGCAGATTCTGAACTTCAGAAAGATTCAACTTTATTATTAATTAGATAAACACAATAATCGATTAAACAGCCAGCTATTAAAGGGTCTTACTCTCTTCCCAAGGCAGCTACCATCCTCCCTTTCCTAAACTTTCTCCTGATCCGTGTTCATTTTAATAGAAAATCAGGCTCCAGAGCAACAAAAGACTTATTGAAATTACTGCAGAAAGCCATAGGCCAGAATTTAAAGCAAATCTTTATGATTTTTAAGATAATTCCAAAAATTGCACTTTTCTTCTCAGAAGTGCAGGCCACTTCAGGATCTATTTGTATTTGATCTACTTTTTTTTTTTTTTTTTTTTTTTTTTAAACCTTCATCACAGCACCTAGCTAACCTTGAGGCAGCTTGTGGTTTCTTGTCTCTCTCCTGCCTGGCTCGCCAATAATGTCGTGGTTTGGGCCTAACACGACAACACGGAACAGCCACATGGCCGCCCACGCAACTCCTGCCCACACACACACCCTGGGATGAGGAGGACAAACCCAACTAGAAGTTCATGGATCGAGACAAAGGACAAGGAGGGTTTCTTCACCGATGAAGGTCCCGGGCAAAAACAGACTCAACTTGGGGAAAAAATAATAACTTAATTTCACACTAATCAAACACACACAGGACACAGACAACACACAGAGCAGTGCTTTCATACGTTACCCCACGCCCCCCTTCTTCCCGGGCCCAAATTACTTTGTTCCCGGTTTCTCTACCTCCTTCCACCCCAGAAGCACAGGGGGACAGGGGATGGGGTTTAGAGTCAGTTCACAGTCTGGTGGTTTCTGCCGCTCCCTCTATCCTCAGGAGGAAGGATTCCTTACCGTCCTCCGCTGTTTCCCCATGGGGTCCCTCCCATGGGAAAGAGTCCTCCACGAACCTCTCCTTCAAGAGTCCTTCCCACGAGGTCAGGAGCAAGCTGCTCCAGCGCGGGCTTCCCACAGAGTCACAGGCTGCTTCGGGAACAGTCACCTCCCCTGGCGCCGGGGTCTTCCATAACTGCATAGTCCGAGTCCACTGGCAGCAAATCCGAGTCCACTGGCTCTCATCCTTCCTGACGCCCCCAGGGAATGCTCCACTACGTTCCTCTACGGATGCACGGGGACAGCCTGCCATCTCGCCATGGGTTGCAGGGAAACTTCTGCCTGGCCACCTTCTTTCCCCTTCTTCCTCGCCAACCATCGAGGTCTTCACCGCAGCACCGCATTTCACCCCTCCAACACAGCTCTTCTTTTCTTTCTACTACGTGCTTGCTCTACTCAGCTCTTATACCAGTTCTTTCGTATGTTAATCGCAGAAGCGCATCTATTGTCTCTCCAATGGCTCCTTGGCTGGTTTTGGAGCAGGGGGAGCGTCTCAGCTTCTTACAGGAGCCACCCCTGGGGCCCTTCCCCCGCTACCAAAAAATCCAGCCAAACCAAACCAGCACAGTGGTCTAGAGCTCAGGGGAGCTGTGTAATATACATCGTTCAGGTTACCAGTAGTTAAAAGGTAAACCTGCAATGGTGCTGTTAGCTGTCGTGACACACGGGAACATACAGAAGCAGGAATCCATTTCCCTTGATGGCTCACGACCCTTCTGAATTACCTGATTATGTTTTAAAATGGGCTTTTCACTCAGTAAAAAGGTTTCTGTAACTACAAGAGTGTTATACAGTGAGGGAAAAAGCATTATTAGGGCATGGCTCTGCAAAAAGATAAAGTCCACAATGATTACTTGATGCAATACTGCATCTATAAGAAAGTCTGGCTTTTCTTTTTTAACTTCACATGGAACTGCACTCTTAAAAGAAACAATGCAGTGAATATTCAGAGAGCCTTGATATTCACCAGATCTCTGCAATCAGCAAACTTTAGAGGCAGCTGTAAAATCAACCATATTCATGGGTGAATTGTGAATTTTGATAGAGGTTTTAAGCCATTCTCGTTTAAAAAAAAAAACGAACAAACGAAAAAACCAAACAACAAGAAAAAAAGCAGAAGCCACCTAGAGATGGTAATTTCCTGGAGTTACAGTTTCCAAGAAAGCAGAGGGAAGGAAAAGAATACAAGAATGGTTTTTAAATTGCAAAAACTGAATCAAGACATTAAATTCATGTGGCTACAACTTCAGGGTCTAAACATAGGGAGACTGTATCCTAAATTTCTTTGTGCTGAGGCATATTAGTCCCCCCTCTCTTCAAGAGACACATATGCTCAATTTTTCTTCTAGGGGTTATGATTCAGGGAAGTGCACCCTAAGCTCAGAACATCTTTCAGGATCGGGCCCAATATGGAAAACTGCAGACAATATCAGAGGGTTTTTTTCTTTCTCAGCTACAAAAATATCTTCAATTATTACAGAAGTAAGAATAAAAATCATAAAGCTTTGAGTAGCTGTCAAATGGATTAGGAATAAGGAAGAACTGTGGTGCTACATGTTTATTGGATTTTTTGAGGGCTAAGGCTTTGTCGAGGGGGATTTTTTGGCAGTAGAACTAAGTCTTTTTGACCTTATTCAAAGAACAAATGGATTGTCTTAAAAGCAGCAGAACAGAAGAAGGGTGCAAGTCATTTTTATGCCCAGTTTTTTTCTAGTCGCTCCACCTTGTTTTTAACATGGCTTGATGCAATGTAATCACCAGTACAAAAGTCCACAGTTACTCAATGTCCATTTACTTCATGCAAATATTTTTGTTATGATAGAATCATTATTTTAGAGGATGGCACAATTGTCCTGTTACTATTTTAAACCAGCTGCTTGTAATACAAAACTATTCACAGAGTACTGTAGAATACTACTTTATGGTTTACTAAAACCAGACTTAGGGTTTACTTTAGTGGTTTTGATGGCTAAGTAGTTCAGATTCTGCTGTGTGTGTCCTAAAGTTTTGTCCACTTCTGAGAATGTCCTCAGAAGAGCAACTGCAACATTTTGTTGGAAAAGTCATGTAAATATGTTGAATGTCAAAAAGTCATCCTAAACTATTATATCCTAACCTATTATATCAAACCATCCTAACCTATTATATCAAACTCCCACTAATTTGTCAGCAGGACTGACATCTCTACAATACGTACTGTGTGTGGGTTTTACTGTGATTTTTCTGTTTAAATAGTAACTTTTTTCTAGCTTCAGAAGCACTTTGGTATATTCTGAACTTAAAGCAAGAGATGTGTATCTTCTTGGACAACTTTTCAATTCATTTCTTGCCAGTACCAACATCTACTCTGTATCCAAGCATAAAAGCAGTTACGAAAAGTCACTTTTCTTTCCATACCATGATCTTGGCAAAACCCACCTCACTTACGGTACCAGGACAAGGAAAATAGTAATAATACAGAGAAGCCTATGAAAGAATTGCAGTTGCTACAACAAAGTTAAACCCAGTCCATGAGATAGATCAGCACAGCAAATTCAACTGGGAAGAGGGATACCTAAAAGGTGTGAGTTTCTGAAAAGCAGCAGAAGATAAAGCCTAGTGAGTATCAGGTAAAGGGAAGCTATACATCCTCATTCACAGAGCATTCATAGCTCCTGTTTTGTGCATTTACTAGATGCTGTGGAGAGTACATAAATGTGCTTACAGCAGAGTGTTACAATACAGTTTCTTTCAGGGCACTGTAGATGTGATTTCCTTTCATGATGTAGGGCTGAAAATTATGTGCTTACAGGCCCATTCGGGCTTCAGTGTGCACCATCTCCTGTGGGGTCTGAGAATGTGTTTAGCCCAAGGTTAACAGAAAAGTTATTTGGTTGTGGGTTTTTGTTTTTTTAATTATTCCAGACATACTGTCCTTGTAAAACTTTCAGTAGCTAAATTCACTTTGACTAATATTTAGAGGAATGTCTTGAACAGCTCTTGAGTACAACCTGTAAGCATTCTCAGTGAGCTGTCCTGTCCTCTACTGGGCTGAATTCTTAAAAAAGATTTTATGATGATGACAACACACTTCTGAGTGTGAGCAGTGCAAGGTTTCTGTGCCTGCTGGCAAACAGGAAGAAAAACTTTGTTAACACTAGAGGATTGCACGTTGTAAAGCTAAGCCACTGCAGATGGGGGGGTTTGGTGTTTTTTTTGTTGTTGTTGTTTGTTTGTTTTTTAAAGCAATGTTTTTTTTAATCCATTTAATGCTGTAAAGGTTAGTATAAAGCAATGTGTCCTCTGCTCCTGCCTTCATCTCCCCATAAATTCTGGTACAGTGTTTTGGATGCATGTCGATAAAACCAGAATATATACAAGAAATATATGCGTCGATATATGTTGGGGTTATCCCTGAGACAGGGATTGTAAGTTTGTCTTTGTTATGTGGTCTGCATGAGAACTGACCTCCCATCAGCTGTCTTATAGGCTTTAGCTTTGCTGTGTTGACCACTGATACTTCCTGGTAATGATACAGGAGGAAGACAATAATGTAATTTTGCCCTTTTTTAAATAACCTTCTCATTTTGTCTCTCTTCTACACTGGTTGATCTGGCCAGGCAAAAATAATCACAACTCTTTAATCTCACAGAACTCTCCCAAAATGAGATAGAACCTGCTCACTTGGTGTCAGATGGACAGGCTGCATGGTACTAATAGAGCCAAAAAGGCCCAAGTGTCAATAAGCTGTTCTGCCTGCAGGCTCTACTCAAAGTTCTTCCCTGTCAACTAAGTACAATTTGAAGGCCTCTGTTTCTTTCCTTCATGTCTCGGCACCCGGTATGTCTCAGCAGTCCATTATTTTCCTTTTTTTATACCAGCTTCCCACTTCTGAGCCTCAATCTGAATACCACCCATAACAATTGATGAGTGCTAAGTCCAAAGTGGCGTTAACAAAACATACGTGCCACATCAAGCTTTAATCATGACCTTTATTGTGACCCTTGTGTTACTCTTCCTGGTTTTTTATCTCCTGCTGTATTGTAAGCTTCTCCAGGAGGAGCCATCCCTTTATTTGCTATAAAGCACTCTGCTCTCCCGTGACGAATAAAAAATAACAACGGTGGGTTACAGTATGCACGGCATGAAGGATGTGGCTGCCAAGAACGAAGGCTTGATCCTTGTGTTCCACAAAAAAAGAATGGCTCAGTGTATTTAGCACATTGCTCCAAGTGATTAATCCAGTGAATTAAGGGGGAGAGGGGGCATGCCTAAGGCACATGTATTCTTTTTAAAAGTACATTTTAATTCTGCTGGAGCAACAAAGCCGTACAATTTAATTACCTAATTTTTATGAGCCCTTTGAAGACTGCAATCAAGGAAGGAAAACCAATATAAAATAGTACACTACTATATCAAACATATTTGCTCAATAATATTTTTGGTATCCAGGAGCTTATCAGAAACCTCGAATCAGGTACAGGCTGCTCAGGGTACAGCCTGTTGTTTCACACGGGAATGGTGTCTAGTTAAGCTTTCCAAATTCAGAAAGCTGCAAACAGATGTATATTGCAAGAAGCATTCACATTTCCATACATTTGTATTATCAAGCTTCTCTTTTAATGTAGGGTTCATCCCTTCACTGTGGAGTAACTCTACCTGGAAGCTATTTAGTGAACAGCCTTGCTGGACTCGGGCCCCCTGGACACTACATAACATTGTTTGCAGAAGAGAAAAGCAGGGCCACCAGATTAGCAACCAAATCTAAAACTGATTTCAAACTACATTCTCTGATAGTGCAATACACATCTTTCAAATTTATGGACATGAGTGGATAGCTGAAAGAAACATGAAATCAACCATAATTTATCCTAAGACAGCCTGACTTTCATGAACCACGGGGACAAATAAAATGTGAATACCTTTCAGAAGAAAACCCTGTAGCTAGGACTCAAAGATAACTAAAATCTGACTAGATTAACTTAACAGCTGTAGGTATATTTCCAAATCAGAGCATCATTAGTGTAATATATATACCAGCTGTAAAGTTTCTGTTTCTGGAGTGAAAAAACACAATGTAAGAGCTGGAAACAGAAAAAATAATGAAAAAGGGTTAGTTGTTCCAACTATGCTCTTCTAGAAATTACAGTGTTTTTAAAAAATCAGCCCAATATTAACATTTTATTTCTAATCAGAGGGTAATTGGGTTTGGATTTTGATTCCAGTATTCCACCTTGATTTTTTTAAATGTACATTTCACCTTTATTTACTTAATAATACATACTTTCCTGTATGTAGTTCACGGGACTGATAGTGGGATAATGACCAATTTGAGTCTTTGTCTCTTCTCTGAGAGGAAATGAAAGTTGTTAAACTGTCTTAAGATCTTCAGCTATGTATAGGCAAAGAGCACTCTACAAAATTAAGTGAAATTATACGATTCTGTTCCAAAGAACTGAATATTCAGGTAAATGGGAACAAGAATTCCAGTATCATTATGCTGATAGCAGTCAATGAGGAGTTGAGTAATTAAAAAAAAAAAAAAAAAAGGGTTTGCAAAAGAAATAGAATATCCAAAGTGACTGGCCCTTGTCACCTTCTTCCAAGGTGTGGTTTAACAAAAAACTGAACTGATGTAATACCTTACAGCTGCAAGGGGGAAGCCCTCACTTCCTCCTGCTCACTTCTGAGGTCCTTCTCCTTGCCCATGTGCCTGCTTTGGTGTTTGGTGGCTCCCAGCTGAGTCAACTTAGCTCACTGACCCACAGAAAACTATCCAGACCTTTTGGCAGATTAGTGAGTCAAATTTTGAGATACCAAAGCCTGAAGAAGGTAATCAGCAGAGCACGTGCCTGAAGGAAGGGGCAGGAGGAGGGAATGGTATTTTTTATTTCCAGCAATGCTGGGCAGCCACATCGATGTTATCCCAAAAGACTATTCTGCTGCCAGTATACCACAAAATACAGTTCTGTAGCCTACAAAACCTGGGTTTGAGGATTTCTTCCTGGCTCAGTTTCCAGTTTTAAAATTAGGCTATGGCATTACCCTTTATAAGGAGGGGGGGGGGGGGGAAATTGTGTAATTAGTCATTAAAGCTTTACTGTGTCAAAATAAAAAGGTTTGGGTTTGTTTTTACACCAAGGTGCTTATCTTGGAGCACAATAACATGTAATAGTTAATCTAACTGTTAAATCTGGAGAGACAGCACTTGTAATTCTACTACCAAGTAATTAGGTGGTGTCAGCACGCTCACACCCTTGGTTAATTTAGCCTCATTTATCCCTTAGTAACATAACAGTGCCCCTTGCCTTCCCTCCATTTTTTCAGTGGTGTAGGTAGCTCTATGTATGTTGCATTAAAGGCTTCATGTGTGTGTGTGTACAAGGGCAAACCTGCTGACATGTGGCAGAGTGACATGGCACTTTATCTTTTACATAGCTTCAATGGGTAAACTCCCACAATGTAAACATTTCAAGATGAGACATACAGGGTAGGTATACAGACAATATTTTTTTCCTTTCTAGATTAAATAGTAATAAATCAGAGGTATACTGAGCTATTGGATATATTTGAAAATCCCAGCCTGGACATTAAGTAAACATTTGTAACGTAGAACCCCAGCATCAACAGCAAATATTTCGTGTTCTTTAGCAAATATTTGCAGTTACACACAGATGAATTAGGTAATCAGAGAAACAAGAATCAGGTAGTATGACTCAAAATGGATGCAAAACTTTATGATACAACTCTAGTTAAACACTCTTGTATGATGCTTCTCGTGGAACAGCACCAGTGATCTACTTGGTCCGGTCGTCAGGGTTTCTCAGTGGCTTGGGAGCCTTTGGGGTCCTCAGCTATGGCTGTCGAAGCAGGGAACCCAGACAAATAGTGTATGTGAACCCTGAGAGGTAGGCAGCTGGCAGGAGACCAGCTTTTGAGTATTTCCTGCTTTACTTTCAAACATTATGAATTTTGTCTGCCAGTTTCCAGAGCCAAATGTAGCAGCAGGCTGAATGTCACCTCAAGCCATAAACAAGAGGTAAAAAGGAAGAAAGTAAGGGAATTAATATATGTGAAATTTTAATTTTTTTTTAAATGGGGGAAGCCCTTTAAAATACCTCAGTTAAAAATTAAACATCTGGTGACACTATTATGCAGAAAAGCAAACTTCAAAGGCCTGCTACTCATATAAGTCCATGCTGTTGCCTTTTTTAAACCACATATCCAGATTTTTATTCTGGCTCTCACTGCATATGTAGTGCATGAAGTTATCTGAGAAAAGAAGGTTTCTTTGTGTATTTTTTTTTTTTTTTAACTGGCAAGACATTAGCTCAGGGATTATTATTACGAAAAAAAACTGTCCGGAAAATATGCTGAATATTGCAGATATTTTACGAAAGCTTTGGAAAACATGCTGGATTTGCATCCAGCTCTGAGCAGAACGATTTTTATTTCTTGCAGGTTCAGTACCAAATTATTTCCATGGGGTTTCCAGAAGTGAATGAAGCATTTCAGGCACGGTTTCACTAGAGACAAGTCTAGCTGCAGAACGATCTGTCACGTGTGATTTTGTTTACTTCTGCATGTTTGCTAACCTCCAACTTTGGTGAGTCATGGTAGTTTTACTACCATGCTATCCATTCCATAGGCTTTAACGCACTCCTCTACTTTATTATTAACCAAGTCCAAAGGTATGCACCCCCCTCCTACACAGATCTTCCAGCTAAACACAGCTCCATAGTAGCTTATTTAAAATTGATCTTTATGGTTTGGTTAAATACGGTGTTAATAGCTGAAACTTTTGTGTTGTTGAAATAACATCCTTTCCCAGTTCCCCAGGCTCAGAAGGCTTTCAGTGTTCTGGCTCCTATGACTGCTTATATAGCTCATGTCCAAACAACCAGGATGTGCCCAGCCTTCAGTTCTACAGGTGTCTTCTGGCTTGGGTCCTCATGATCCAGTTGAAAATCACCTTCTTTTCCAAGATAGCCACCTTATAAGTAAAGCAAGCCCTTTCCTCTCTTTCCTTATTCCTCAGATGACTTGAAACAGTCGCCTTCTCTTTCCTTGGCCAGGCTCAGCTGTGGTTTGATGCCAGGCTGATTTCAGAGGTAATGCAGATGGAAGGAATCCAGCCAGCACTCCTTCATTTTAGCATGCCGCCTCTCCAGGACATGGGAGGTGTTCTGTGAATTAGATCAGGAAATCATTTTTATTTCCTGATGGTCTTTTTTATTATTTTTCAGTGGAACAGGTCACCTGATCTGGTTCACAGCATGGGCCTGCAAAGAGCTGGAGCAGGGAAAACTGCAGGGTCAGGCACGAGGACAAAAAAGGTGGAACTGGATGTTGGGATTTTTCTGAGGCCACAAGGTCAGAAAACTGCAGCCTTTCTGCTACTAGCCCTGAATTTCTAGCAAACTTGTTAATACATCTTAAAGCCCAGTAAATCTGCGTGTATTTTCAAATCTCACCTGACCTCCCTCTTCTGTTTATTTTCTATGTATTTAACATCTTGTTTGCAAAGTGTTTTATCAAACACTTCAAACAATTCTAGAAGTATGGTCTTGCTTTAAAAAAATCTAGCTAAGATTAGTTATAAGCAGTTAATATTCGTGCAACAAAGCTGACCAGTGTAAAGAATGCAGAGAAATACCTGAACGAGAACATGAACGGACAAAGTGTGAAGGAAAAACTGATACCTGAAAAGAATCAACCCAGCTGTATTTGTGCTGCTTTTGTTTAAAAATCTGACTTGTAGATGTGTAGTGATTGAGCAAAGAGCCCAGAAATGAAATATATGGTTGTTCTTGATAGAAGGCAGTTCAAGAGTATGCTCAATGTATCAATTGTGAATGCTGGAAAAGACTGGGTGTAGCACAGTAAGTGTTAGTCATGGCCTGGAAAGAGGGTAGGAAAACAATTTAAGCTGAATAATTATTCAGCTAATTGCTTTGACTAAGTCTCAGATTTACACACCCTGGAACGCAAACTCGAAATTTTCACTTGATAGCATGAGACAAACACTTGACCTCCCTCAAGGGGGGAAAAAAAATTGACGTTTTTCTAAAACTGCATTTGTGGTAGTACAAACTAACAGAAAAATAAAATGCTTGCATGAAGGATCTTGGAGGGATGCAAAACTATAATTAGTTGAGCTCTGGAAAAATGCACTGGTGTGGATACAAAGTGCCAGTGCTGCAAAGTGCGAATCCTAACTGCTCACCACGAGCTACCACTCTGAAAGCAGCACACAGCCTGTACTTTCCCTTTAATGGCCTCAATTAAAACAAAAAAAACAAAAAGCCACAAAACACAACAGCTTAGCTTTAAACTCACCTTCAAAAGCCACGGGACTTCGCACCAAAACAAATATACGTGCGCATGATTCACATTGACTCTCCTTGGGTGCTCTGGCAATAACACAACTTTCTAAATCACTGCATCTGCTTCCTAAATAAACGTGCTTACACCTTTGGTGTATGAAGAACTTGGTCTGAAGTGTACATACTTAGTATGGGGGCAAACATAAGTTCCAACTTCAGTTTTTGATTTCTGCACTTGGACTGAATTATTTACAAAGAGAGGAGATCACAGCAAGCTGACATTTACATGGTAATTCCTTCTTGAAATTTGCATAAAACATAAGCAAAGGCGCAGAAACTACTGAAGCTTAGATTAAGGCTACAACTAAGCCAGACAAGGGTAAATAAATATTGATCAGAGTATGTGGGAGAATTTACCAGTTACAGTGTAAGTTAATCTAGGCATGCAAGGGAGTACATCCATGCTGCAGAGCTATAGAGTAAGACATATTTTAAAGAAAACCAAGCAGAAGTTGCTAATGATGGCATTAAGAAATACGTTCCATCATAAATTCTTTTTTGCTTGTTTTTGTTCTCTCTTGCTAATATACAAGCTCCTCAGAGAAAGGGCAGATCTTCTGCATGATTATTAAAGGACAGTTGGCAGAGCAGCTGGTATTACAGGAAAGAAGGGTTGGGAACTGGAAGCAAACGTCAGAGAGGGATACAGAGTTGACGTAAATAGTAAGGAGACTTGAGAGGGACAGTAAAAGATAGCTTTAGCTGGAAAGATGGAAGAATGGAGGCCAGAAAAGATGTTGCAATAGTCAACTAATGAATAAGATATGAATCACAGTTGTGGTGGTGATGACAGGGAGGGATTATAAAGATGTCACCCAAGAGGAGGATCTCAGTGAGATTTATACATAAAACACCAAATGAGAAACTGAGATTGGGAAAAAAGGGGCAACAAAGACTTCATTGAGCCAACAGAGCAAAAGTAGGAGAAGCCTGGAAAAGAAAAGGAATTCTTTCTTTGAAATAGGAAACATTCGAAGAGCCTTCAGTAGAAATAGTATTTCAGTAGAAATAGTATTTTAATAGAAATACAGGGATCGATACATCAAAATGCATTCAGCAATTAAATTAAGGATTAATTACATTAAAAGTACATCTATTTCCAAGGATACTAGGAAAAAACCTTACATAAAGGGAAGAAACTGTTACCCCTTCAGTGACACATCATGGCAAGTACCATGTGCACGAAAGGAAGGAGCAAAAAAACTTCAGTAACAGAACAAAACTTCTCCCTAGTTCAAGACACTGAGCAGAGATTTGCTTTCTAAAATTGTGTAGTTTTATTACACTAAGTCTAACTGATTTTTAGCAGTTCTCAGAGACAATAAAAACATAAATAAATCTGCTAAATCCTGCTGATTCTGGTAATACAGTGTCTGGTACAAAAATAAATGTATAGAATAGGAATCTTACACTGGAGGAAGAAATTATTCAGATGAGAATGTAGGGTGGTTGGGAAACAGCACAGCTGAATTTTAAGAGCAATTCCTTACTCCTATAAACTGTTTTCAAGTTGATCGTTTCCCCTCCGGTTCCTTCATATCCTACAGGAGGCTGGGGGTGGGCTTCCCCTCAGAAAAAGCTTGGAGGGGTACTATTTTTCCCCCCTCTTTCAGCTCACCCTTAATATGTGCATCCAGAATTATTGTGAGAAACGTGCTTGCTCACTGCTAATAGGGTTTTTTTTTAAGATTTTTTTTTATTATTATTAAAAGGGAGAAATAACGTTAATAACAAGGGGTGGGGGGAGACAACTGTCACATTTCAAAAATGTTAATTCAACAATTCTCAACATTGCTGCCAATAATACAACTGTCCATAGCGATGATAGACAGCACCAGCATAAAGAGAAGATCAGTTATTAGAGAAATGCTAAACATTTTGGGTTAAGAAAGTTTAATTGATAGGTCTAAAGCACCATCATCTTACAGGCAACTGTTCTTACTCTTTTTGACAGGAAGAGACGTTCAGACATCTGGAATGTTTGATCTTGATTCTCTGACAAATGATTAATTTTTTCACCAGTAAGTAAAGAGTAGTGAGCAAAGTCACTTTCAAATATGGATAGAAATTTTCTGAATGACTGAGTCCATACCTTGCATTGATAGGATGGCATGGTAAACATGTCTAACATAAATATAAGTAACAACTTTAATAACTTACTTTGTTGGGAAATAAAATCTCAGCTTAAATTAAAAGAAAATATTAATTTAAATAGTTTTGTGGAATGTTAGACTTGTGTAAACCTGTAGCCTGTATTCTGGTTCCATCCCAAACCTGTCATATTAAAACAAGGCAGATGAGCCTCATATGATTTATCTTGAAACATTTTCATTCATCATGTTTAGTCTTAAAGCTGTTTTCTAATCCAACTGAGAGACATGCATCTAAAAACGACCAACCCTCAAAACTAATGTGCCCTAAAACTGACAACAAAGCAAAGTCGCCTTTCTGTGACAAGGCCACTGTGCTGGGACAGAGCTTCATAATGAAAGGTCAGGATGGATAAATCTCACAGGTCTCCTCTGTTTCACCAGTTTGTGTGGTTGTTCGTTGTTGTTTTTTTTTAAGGGGGTTGATTTGGTGAGAGAGAAGTGCTCTTTTAACAATAATTTGCATACTGTGTATGCATGTAACCCATGTGTTAACTTAAATAAATCAGATGCAATAATCTCCTGTTGATTACCAGATGGGGCTTTTGGCTTCAACTCGTTTTGACCAAGCACAAATGGGCAGGATTTAGCACGCACAAAATTATATGCAAAAAGTCTTAAATTGCACTTGACTGTTTTTGTGTACTTCTGTTAGTGACCTCTGTTCATAAAACGTGTTGTCCTGTGACAATCTGGCCATTTCTATTATTTTAAGAAGAGAATAATAGTAAAACAATTCTAATTTAGTACACTAGTTCAGTAAAACTTCCATAGTCACAAAAAACCAGAACCATACATATGCTATTTCTATTTATGAAATGGTGTTTATGATGACCACCATTCTCTGCAGTTTCCATTCAAATAAATACCCTAGTGGGAAGGCTCTTACTTTACTTATATTGATTTTGTCAGGAAAGTCTTTCATGATGATCCAGCAAAAATGAGGTACATTGTCTGTTAAAATCTCTATCATCAGATCAACAAGAGAAACCACAGCAAATATTTGAGCACGGGGTCAGCCCACTTCCTGTGTTTTAAGCAGAGTTGGAGGAGGTGGTGAAGGCACTGCCAGTTTTTGCTGGTGTAGTCCCTTTCCCAAACTTCTGAATGAGTCTGTGCTGACTTGGGTCTGCTGATCTACTTCCACAGAATTGCTAGGAGAGAGTCCTCTCTGGCCTCTAAACAAACAAAAAGGCGTTTTTGTTTTGCAAATGAAAACATTTTGTGACAGAAATGCTGTGCGTGTTTGACCGTGGAGACCTCTGACAAAGCCAGCTGGCTACTGGGAAGATGGAAAATCAACGACTGCACAAGTCTGGCTGCTTGTTTCACAACTGTCACCCTGTTAGGCAATAGTAACATGGCTACCGCATATTGATAGAATATAACACTAATTAAAGCTTATTCCAGCTAGAAGTCTAGTAAATAATCTACTTTCTGATTTCTAAAAGCTTGCACATTTAAATAGCTAATGGATGTTTATGACATTTGGTATGTTATTAAGATTTTAACTACGATACACATTTACACAATCCAGTCAGTAATCTACACTTAAAAAGTGCTTTGGTACAAAAGGAATCAGTACAGTCTCCTGGGTAAATATTTTAAATGCAGGATACATTCTCTACAGATGCTTTCTGCAACACCAGCCACTTTTATGGGCAATATGTATGCAACTTCTTTAGAAGAAAACACTTCGAAAATAGGGATTAAGAGGACTTTTCTCCATGTCTGGGATAACACAGTCCTCTTCGCTGACCACACTGTAGACAGAGGTTGTTACGAGTTCGGTTATCAGTGAGTGTGGGATGTGGAACCCACAGCTCATAAACAGGAAACAGCCCACAACTCATCTTAAATTCTGATAAATATTTTGTGCTTTTACTGCCTGTTGGACAATGTTAGTGTGTGAGCCAGAACAAGATGTATAAAACATCTATTTGCCCCTCAGAAAAGCTAGCCAAGCTCGACAGCTAGGATAAAGCCTAGATAAGCTTGCCATGCCTCTCACTGGCAACAGCAAAGGCCTGATGTGTGAATCCCTCAAAAAGGCCCACTTTTGAAAATTGTACTGCAGTGCTTGTACAACGTCACCTCGGGGACCAGCAATACAAGTATGCATGCAAACAGACCTCCTAAATCCAGTCTGAAAGTTCAATATGGAAACACAAATACAGGTGTCCTCATTCAGCACAACTTCCTTGACAAGCAGAAGGGGAGACAGTTTTAAGAGCTGATCAGACGCCTAAAGAAAACTGACATGTATTTGTAACTGTGCAGAAGCTTATGCCGTTTGTGAATAGCTGGGGCCGGGGGGAGAAGAGAGAAAAAAAGAAAACCAAACTGATGGAAAAGCTCATCTGCTCAGATAACATCTTCTATGGAAATAGTGCCTTACCCTTGTTATCAGCTGAGCTCTGTTACACACAGGCTGTTGGGGAAATATGTAGGTGTTAACACTGTGAATTAACTTTCTAAATCATCTGAGTCTTGCAGCAGTGGCTATTGGCCCGGCTTGGGACAGACCCTGGAGCAGCAGTACTGATTAAGAAATCAGGCTTGGTGTGACTGGAACCGGCTTGAAATGGTCTGAAAAAGCCTTAAATTACCATAAATGTGAGGGCTTTCACTAGCTTCTGTTTTCTGCTGTTAATACTGCCTTTTATTGATTCACATTGAGGCATGCTTTTTGCTGGCTTTTCACCCTCTACTATTACTGTTGTTCCTGTGTGGAGTGCTCCAATATCCAAGTCCATGTGCTTAACCCAAATGTATGAGCAATGCGTTCAATTAAATACGGTGCTTGCTGCAGCAGGGGTCGAGCCTCCAGTGCCAGCACCTTCCTTCCTTCTCTTCTGGGCCTGCTTTTCTGTTTTCTGAACTGACACAAACTGTTTCCATTGAGTAAAAATAAGCAGAAGCTGCACGTGTGTTTGTGCTTGGTACAGTAAAATAGTAAAATAACACCTGAAATAGGTCATGGTGACTTCTTCTCCTGGCACCTTTGTTATTGACTACCCAGGTCAGTAATAAAATACTTTTTTTTTTTTTTCAAATGGAGTGAGAACATGAAAGTGAAAATTGAATTATATGTTGTTTTTAACAGCTAGGGGGTTTTAGTTGGTTTGTTTTGTTTGCTTTTTTTTTTCTGTACAGTGATTACCACAACCACGAGTATCATCAAGAAATGTAATACACATGACGCAGCCAAAGAGCAGAAATCGAGGCAGGGGGGAGCTGACCCCTTTTTAAAAAGCACTGTATTTACACTTCTGGTTGGTTACCTTTCCCAGATTTAAGAGCCTCAGGAAGCCAAAGTCCGTTACAAAGCCTCGTTCAGGAGTTTGCTGGATCTTATTCAAGATTTCGGGTTTGGCTTTGCAGTCGTGACCCGCAGTAACTTTATGAACACGAGAAAGCTTTTCTCAGCCGCCACGCACTCAAGGGAGAAACCCCTGCGCTACGGCCCGCCGGGCTCCCCCTCAGGGCTTGGGACCGGCAGGCTGACTCGCCCCCCGCAGATCACCCCCCCCACAGCCGCGCCGCCCTTACCCCCCAGCAGGCGGCGGGTCGGCCCGCCTCTCCTCCCGTCTCGGCTTTATTCGCCCTTGAGGGAACGCCCGGGCCCCTCTGCGCGCCTCAGCCTCGCCCCCTCTCCCGCCGCCAGCCCCGGGTAGCCTGCCCCCTCCCCGCCCCTTCGCGCAGGTCCCTCCCCGAGCGCCCAATCGCGCGCTGCCATGGCGGGAGGTGTGTGCCACGACCTCACTTCCGGTACCTGTCAGCCTGCCGCCCGCAGTCAGGCGCAGGACCGGGGTACTTCTGCCCTCCTCCCCTCGCCCCCCCCTGCCCCGACCCCCTTCCACCTCCCCCTCCCGACCTCCGCCCCGTCGCCCTGACAGCGCCTGGAGGCCCCTGCCCGCGGCTGGGGCTGGCGGCGAGAGGGTGCTGGCGCGGCGCTTGGAAGGCGTTGAGGCGAGCCTGTGCCGGGCGCCCCGCGGGACCGACGGCGGGACTCGGCGGTGCCTGTCCGACCTGACCCTGCCCGGCCCCGGCTCGCTGCGCCCATGGGCGCCGAGCGGCCACGGGCAGCCGCGCCTCTCCGCCTGTCCTCCGGTATTGCCTTAGGGGTGGCCCCCCTCCCCTCCCCGGCTGCCGCCTGTATCCCGTCTGGGGCTCCGGCGACCGAGGAGGACACGGGTATGGGGGGCGGAGGCGGTGGGAGCGCGGCTGGGTGACGCCCGCCCCCCCTCGGTGACACGGTGGCGGTGTTACTAATAGGGTGACCTGTCCTTTTTTTATCTCCCCCCACTCTCCCCAACCCCCCCCCCCCCCCCCCCCCCCCCTTCGCGTTCTTTTTATTTTTAATTTATTTATTTATGTGTCTTGTTGCCGTGGTTTGAAGCCCTCCGCGAAAGTCCGGCGGTGGCAAAGGCGAGGAGGAGTTAGCTGGCCTGGGGAGATGCTGTAGCTGTTCCGGCTGCTGCGCTGGGGCTTGGCGCCAGCTGCCCGCCCTGCGGCGACCGCGCTGGGCGGCAGCCCGGGCTCGGAGCGGGGCTAAAGGACGAGCAAGAGCCGGCCCTGGCGGAGGCTGGCGTTTGTAGGTAAAGAGCGATCTTGGAAACACTGTGGGGAGACTTCAGGGTGCTGGGGGTTGGGGAGCAGAGAAGAAGGCAATGCCTTGTCGTATAAGGTGCTGTTTGGCAACTGTCATGTCTCTTAAATGCAGCACGTTTGAATTGTCCTTAACCTGGTCTGAGCCATGAACTTGGGCACTAGGCAGAAAATACGTGCTAGGAAGTTACTTCTATTGGCTTGGTTTGGCAGGTTGTGCTTTTACCAGTCGGTTGTTCAGAGGGGAGTCCTATATCCTTGGAATGAGGATTGGGTCAGTGGGAGCTCCCCCTGTGTTGCTTTTGTGGTTTGATGAGAAAAACATGCTCTTGATTGTCCCTTTCGGGGCTGTCCACTTGCTTTCTGAAAAACAAGTGAAAAAGATAGCATTCAAAAAGTAATGGAGTGCTAAAAGGTATTGCCTTGTATTCATATTAAGATTAGCACAGCGTCGTTGACACGAGTTGCTGTTCCTAAGCTCTCTGGTGGAATGAGTACAGGATTCGTCAGACAGGATTATCTGGAATAATGATGTTTGGCACTTTGGTGGCATTGGATGTCTTAGTAGTACTGCGCAAATAAAGACGTTGCGTAACTTTGTTGGGAAGGCAAGTTTTAATCAAACTGTACTTGTATTGTAGAACATGCACAGACTTTCTTATTGGAATCTAACACTTAGTACTGGGTTGAAATTTGTGTAGTCTTTGCAGGTAGCGAAACTGATAAGCTATAAAAAGTGTTTTCTTTATAAATTCTGAATCACTGACTTAATACTGAGGCTACCTGGTCTCATGCTGCAACTGACAGCAGTTGTGGTTCATGTGATGTGGTCACAAGTCTACTCAAAGCTAAACCAGTGTCATAACCTTTGTTACTTGGCATGAGCTATCAAGCGGCCATTGGCTCTTGGTTACTTTTAGTGGCAACTTTCTGGATTTTAAGTAGCACGCTGTGGTGTTTCAGAAGGATGAGCATGTAGGCAGACCTTGTCATAGGTTTGTAGAACTGCTCAGCCAGCATGCTCCCTTTCTTTTCCCATGTTTGGAAGGAATGCTTGGCACAGTCCAAAAAAAAGTTCTTATCAATCTGCTTATGCCTTAATATTGACTGTCATCCTCTACAATCAAGTGGCGAAGGGAGTTTTGGCTACCTATTACAAACCCATGTGTCCTGAAAACCTCGTGGTTTTCTCACTTGCTTTTAAGTAGTTCTTTAATGTCTTTATTTTCTCTTCAAACTGCTCAATACTGTAGTCTTTTCAAAGGGCATTATGAATTTTAAAGCATGGGGAAAGGGTTGCATTTCAGTTACAATTTTGTATCATTATGCTTTTAATATTTTATGTGTTGAGTGTTATAAAAACACTACAGAAGATAATGTCCTACAGGAGAGTAGGATGCATGGCCTAGGATAGTCATTTTGTTCTATGAAATAGACTGCAGTGCTTGCTGTTGACCCAAAGCAGTCAAGGAGGGTTATGTAAATTTTCTAAGTATATATTTTTAGAAGAAGCTCTTACTTCAAAATTGCATATCACACTTTTTTTTTCCCTCTTTGCTTAAGCTTACCAGCTGAGATTTGAGTTCCGAGTTCTGTTTCTCTTGCCCATGACACACTTGTTGCAAGAACACCATACTTGTACTGGAAAATAAATGAAGTTGAATTTATTTTAAATATAAACATATTTTCTTACAGTATTTTTAAATTTTAACATTTTCAATTTAATCTGACTTCTTCTGATTCTTTAATTTGTTTGGTTTTTAGTTGAGGGAACAGGGGAATCAATTTAATCAAACCATTATTTGTTTTTTATAGCTACGTATACTTTTTAAAAAATTTTTTTATAACAAGCCTTAAAAAGTATATAAAAAGTAAAATCTCTGCATTTGGGGTGCAAAAGGCCAATTGCAAAGACATCTTGTGGGACGTGTGTGTGTGTGCACATTGGAAACGATAACTACTCTAGCAATTTGTCCACATAAAGACTTGGATGGTTGTGACAATGTTCTTTATGAATAAAAGTATTTTTCTTTATGACAGATAATTAAAATAACATAAGGCTTTAACTGCTGTGGTCTTAGTTATGTGCTCTTGAATTTTTCTGGTATGAAGAAAAAAGATCAGAATGATACTGCAGTACAGCAGTCATAGCCCAGTTAGCTAGATGTCAGTGTAATCCTGCTTTAAAACTACGTGTTGTATTAAAAGCCTCAGTCATTTAAAAATAATTTTAACCCAAGAGGAATGACAGTGTTGCTGGGGTTTTTTATTGTTGTTTGTTTGTTTGTTTTCTGAAGAAGCATAAAAAATATTTTAAAAGCATTATATTGCATGGTATTGAATAGTAATTAGAATAGAATAGAATTAGAATTAGAATAGTAAGCTTTGGGAAACTTTTTTACTCTTTTCTCAATTTTTTTTTTAAGAAAGAATGTCAACAGCTTTTTATTAATGAAGAACCACTTCTTATCAGCAATGTGTACATGAAATGGAAAGGGAACAGATTCTGGAAGACAACTTCTGTTTCAGCTTCTCAAGATGCTGCATGAAATGGTGAGTACATATGTGGACTGGGATTGCCAGTCTTGGCATTGTCTTTGAATAATCACAGAAGAAAAAACATTTGAGTTAGAATTTCTGTATAGAGTTATTAATGAATAATCAACTGACAAGTAAAGAAATCTGAGCAAGCAGTGCAACCAAGTAGTTCATAAATGGAAAGCAGTAGCACTATCAGGAAAACAGTAAGGAAATGTCTGATGTTCCAGTATCTATTGCAGTGCAAGACTTCTATGTAAAATTTCTATAAAGGCATTATCCAGTAGAATGCTGAATATCTTAATATTTTAGAAGTAGAATGCACAGCATTTCACAGGACCAGGTCTGTAAAATTAAGTATTTACCAACTTTTTAATGAAGTAGAATGCTGAATATTCACGGAATGAAAACGAACTTATCCCAGAAGGTTATGCTCTAAATCATCACTATTCTCAAAATAAAACTGAAATCTCTCAATCTTAAAGAGTGTGATATTTGGCATGTTTTAAAAACATTAAATTGATATCAGCAGATTGTTGTGTGACCAGATTGCATGTGGGATTGAGATCTTGCCAAATCTGATGCCACTTCCTCATACCAGTTCTAATAGTTTCTGCTTATGAAACAATATTTATTTATTAGTGCGTTGCCTGTGTCTTTTAAGTGTTGAGGAAGTATAATTTCTGTGTCTAGTGAAGGGCTTCTTGTGCACATAATACAAATTATAAAATTACTATCATACGAATTATAAAACTATAATAATACAAATTATAAAATACAATTCATTGGTATGCTAATCCTGATTTAGGCTTAAGTTGTTACATGACTGGTTTGTGTGATTGTTTGCTGCATTTGAAAATGCTGTAAGCATAAGTTGTAGAAACTTTTTTTACTTTGCTGATTGAAAGATAGGAACTGCCAATGAGGCTTAGTTTGTTCTGTGGTACTATATTCATCTAAATGTATTGTTTTAAGTTCTAGTTGTCTTGTGCCTGTGGAAACACTAACAGTATGAGAAAAATTTGCAAGCATTTGGCAAATTGCTTATCCCTTTCTAGAAATGCTGATATGCTATCATGGTTTAAAAAAAAATATAAACTAAAAGATTATTCACTTGATCTTTCCAAATAGTAAAAGAAACTTGTTCATAAGTGTGTAAGATTGTTTGGCATTTGATTCCAGGTAGCTGAAATACATTTGCAAGTGAGTTAGTCCAATATTTTTGTATTTCATATTTTCGTATCTCATTAGTCCACTTTGAGTTTGTTGTTAAGTATGCACAAGGAAATCAGAGCTGCTGTTCAGTGTGCAAATTAACTAGTGGTTGAGTAATTTCTTAGTCATCTGTAAATGTATAAAATCCCGGAGCTGAGGGCATTTATTGTTGTGAATAGCTTAGAGTCTGATGTATTTTGTGTGGAAAAATGTTACCACAATCTGTCCTAATGTTATTTAGATTTAACAAAAAAAGATCATTTGAAGCTATTCTACAGCCTATGATTAAGGTTTGGAGGCAGGGCTTACTGTCTTGTATGGTGTTCAGATGGTAAGAAGAACTTTTATTTATTTGAAAGGAAAGACTTGAATTGCTGTTGACCTTTCCTAGCTTCCTAGCTTGTTAGTGTTACTACTTCAGCAAGAATGTTAAGTATATGGCATTTGAGTCATAGTGCAGGTTCATATTAAACAAAACCAAACTGTCTTGCATTTTTATTCAATATGTGTGGAAGATATCCCTTACAGTAGTAAGGGTGAAAAATATAACATGGAACTATTTAGATTTGAGGAGGAGGAAGAGGGAGAAGGTGGATGTTGTGTCAAGAGGCTGCCTTGGAGACTCCTGGGTTTATTAGCAGGCAGTGCTTGACAGCATTCTGCACAACAGGGCTGATGGGTGCTCTGTTACAACAGTCAATGAATTCACCCACTCTGATGTTAAATTTGAACTGTTTTTTAACTACCTCTGAAACGAGTTTGTTTATTTATTTATTTGTTTATTCTTATCTACCTCAGGACAAAAGACTGCTGTGTGCAGTTAAGCAGGCTGGTCTGATGAGAAGGAAACCAGGTAGCAGCTTTAGGATATATGTAACTAAGAGACAAGCAGCACAGGATACTGCTTTTGGAAAAAGCAGCAGCTGTACCTTTTTTTATTCTGTGCTTCCATAGAGAGGGGACTGTGCATAAATAGGCCAATATTTTCAAACAGCTGTCAAATGTTCAACTTAAATGTATGTTTTGGGCACCTGATTTTCAGCATACTGAGATGTCATAATTCTAACCAAATTTGCAAGGATTCTCAAGATTATAATTCCTGTAATAAATCCCATGGAAATGTAATAGTGATTATCCTTTAAGAAGACAGAAATTGTTCAGTTTGCAGGTGTCATTAATTTTATTTCTCTTCTACATGGTATTCATATGTGCGTGCATGTATGTGTATAAATGTATATATGAACACAAAAATATGAAAAAAAAACATAGAATAGGATGTTCCCTCTCTGTGTTGTTCCTGATAGCCCTGCAGGTATGAGGCTTACAGTGAGAGATGTGGTTATGTAGCATGGCCTGATCTGATCTAGCAACTGCTGCTAAAGATCAGTCAGGCTCCCCCTTCATGCTTCTTTCCTTTGCTACTATCCATGTGTTTCTATCCTTCCTTTTTGCTGCCCTTTAGTGGGTCTGTTCAACTACCTCTAGCTATGTTTTTCCTGCATTACATTTCTACCTGCTTAATGAGCTGAATTATTTTACTGAGGGTGTGTCTACAATAGGGCTGTAGTATGCCAGGGACTGTTTTCCAGACCTGGAACAAAGAGACAAGATTGCACACACCAAACAGTCTTCCTCCCAAAACAGCACGGTTGCATCCAAACTGCCAGTGGAGAGCAGTTTGCTGCTCTGCATTTGCTGTCCCCTTAACCCTGCCTACACATTTGTCTGAGAGACTGCCAAGTTGGTATGGGCCAAAATGTTGTCAGAGAAGATGCTAACAGCATGGCTCGAGCCTGTTCTCTGGCCCAGTTTTATTTACTATTATAGATGTGGCCAGAGAGGTCAGACAAGTGCAAGAGCCAGCATAGGCAGGATGGAGCTGTGTGGCTGGAAATGAAGAAGGGAGAAGGAAGGTGCAGGGCTGACAATGTCAGGGAGCTACAGAAGGGATATCCTTTTGATGTCAGGGAGCTGTTATGTTACTTAAGCTGGCTTGTCTAACTGTACCCTTAAAGTAGCTATTTTGCAACCAACAGTTTCAGTTTGGCTCTGCTGAGGGCTGTGAGTACAGTGTCACTGTAACTGCTTTTTCAAAGCCTAAATCAGTCAGCTAAAATGCCTTACAAAGTGAATTAAAACTGGGATGTGAAAGTACGTTTTTGACTTCTTAAATAGGTTTTCTTATCCTGACTGTTTCAGTGAACTGTGACTTTGCTTCCACCTTTCTGTAATTCAAGTGCTTCCTCAGTTAAAAGAAGTGGGGAGGAGAAGTGGGGTGGCAGGCAGCAGTAGTGATACTGTTGTCACTACGGGGCTGTTGAACTGTTAAGTAGACACCCTTCATGTCATACAAAGGATGAGCAGAGAGCCTAGATGTCAGAAAAACAGTTGGGTTTATTTTGACATATTTTTGATTGTGCAGGAGTGTGAGGCTTGTGATCTCTATACTGTAGCAAGTGACCTGAATTAGAGCTGTGAAGTCATGTGTCCTAAGTGTATCCGCTATCTGACATGTCACTAGCTTGGAACTACAAGTACTTGATGTCCATTTGCCAAAAAAAGTAGATTCGTTGCATTCATACCTGTTGCCAAGACTTCTGTCAGCAATGCTAATTCACTGTAAGCTTTGGTTTTGTGTGGTACGTTTATCACAAAGAAAAACTTTGTAAGGCAGGAATTTCTAAGTTACCAGACCGAAACGTAAGACTTTTTTCTTAATGAAAAAAAGCGCCAAGGACAACAACAGAAAGTGAAAGGGTTTTGTTTCATGTTCTGGGTGCTCAGAGTTTTGGCATGGCATTAAATCAAAGTAGGTTTATTTTTAGCAGGTTTCATTTATTTACTTATTTAAATGTAATAGCTGAGGAACAAGAGTCTGTAAAAATGCTTTGAAGGAATGAGTAAAATTTTAGTACACTGAAGAATAAGTGAACTGCACAACTCAAGATGCTTATAAGACACAGTAGATTTTGTCTACTGTTAGAAAAGGAAGAAGGCTAGCCCATTTGGATTACTCAATTAATTTTCAAAAAGACACTTGCAAGCAGAAGGGGCCTAAATCTGTAAGATCTTGTCTGATGGTCATTCTCTTTGATAGGGTATAGATCCTTCTGTTAAGCTGAATTTAGGTTATCAAATATGTTTTGTTATTATCTCTGGGCAAGGGAATAAAGTTAATCAGTGAAATAAACCCACCGAAAATACACAGTGGTGGTGTTCTCTGCTAAGAAGGCGAATTCAGGCTTCTTGAATCTCTTCCAGAACCAGATGTAAATTCCACTGTAGCTTTTCAGATAGTGAATAATCATGGTCTGTAATGTTTGGTGATGAATCATGCAAGGGGTTGCAGATGGTGAGAAGAGTGCAGCTGTGCAGATACTAGAGGGCTGAGATAGAAGACTAGAGGATCCGAGAGATGAAGGAGGTGATTTGAGGATGGGTTGACATGGCTTATGAAAGAGAAGGATCAGACAGCTGAAAGAGTATTGCAGCTGAGTGTGCCAGTGTAAAGCCAAAACTGAAACCTGAGATTTGGGGATGGGGAGAGAGCTGGAGACTGAAAAGGGGGTATACTTGAGGCAGAAAGATATTTTTTGTTGGTTTTGATCTTTGAAGCAAAAATTGCAGCATCGGATGCCAAAGCAACTGGACTTTAGTGCCAAAAAGAAGGAGACTGAGCTTAGATGTGGAAATTTCAGCTGTAAATGAAGAGAGAAAACTAAGAGACTTCATGTTCCTTTTAAAGGAACACTGGTCATAAGTAGAAGAGCTATTGTAGTAACTGATACAGATGCAAAGTTGTGGGGTTTTAATTCTGATTGTTCTGAGCATGACCTGTGTAATGAGATAAAAATGACAAAATCTGGGAGCTTTCCAGGTGGAGAAGTTGTATCTTAGTAGGTGTTCTAAAAAAGAGGAATTGCAAGGCCTAGTTTGTGGTTGAAGAGCAGGTAAGATTCAAGGGAAGTATTTCACACACCAATATGCAAAAAAGTCAAAACCATCTTTCAACTTCTAATTTAAGATACCTTTTTTTTTCTTTCTTTCTTTTTTTTTTTTTTTTCCCCTCTCTCTCTTTTTAGATAAAAAGTATTGTTCCAAAACAATACCTTTTTATTCAGGAAGAATGTTGCCATTAAGTTGTCTGTAAGAACTAATATTTTTACCCACAGGTCAGAAATCTCAGCCAAAGTGAATATTCAACCATTTCAAGGACAGCCAATTATTTTTTTTTCTCAGTAAAGTATGCCACTAGGAGTCAAAGCGAGGGACCCTGGAAAATTGTATAATACTCCAAGTACTGACATAACTTCAGGCACCCGTTGTACTGTTTGTGTGCTCTACAAACCTTAGAAAAGAGAAAACAAACACTAAAAGTGAACAACAGAAAAACCCCAAAACAAACCAAAACAGAGGGGGCAAAAGTTAAGATCTGTCTTGAAAGAGAGTTATGCTCCAAAACTGCTATGCTGAAAGCTGGGTTCAGGATTGGTTTCTCATCTCCTCTAGTCTAGTTACCTGAGAAAGTCAGGTCTATGCAGTACAGTCTGCTGTCCTCTCCCCCCGACCCAGTTGCAAAGGCACTAAAATTCTGTAATTTTTATTAAAGTTGGTAGCTGGAAAGAAAGTAAAACGCATCATTAACCCCACTAAGGAAATGATGCAATAAGAATTCAACGATTATCTGTTCTGTTTGACCCGTCAGTTGCCAATCAGCTCAGGAGCACTGACGAGCCTGTTGCAACATGTAGCTCTGAACCAGCTACAGCTTGTTTGCTGTTTGCATAGTCAGTGGTTCAGGGACGTTGTGTGGGGAGGGGGAGCGGTAAGTGTAGTGAGAAGAGGAAAGAGCAGGGAGACGTGGTAGAACAATGTGGGATGCCAATGGTATGAACATTTTTATGTCTTTGGGAGCAAATCAATAGAAATTAAAGCTTTTTTATTGCTTCTCCCCAAAGTTGCCCTCTTCCCAGTGTTTTAATGCTGGTAACAGTGAAAACTGATATGAATTCTACATTTCAAATTTGTCTACTGTCACAACTTAATACTTTCAAGCTTATATCATGTTGATTAAACTAACAAAATTGTATACAACTTGAAAAATTTCATTACCAGTCAACAAACTCGGAACTGCTGCATATCTGCAAAATATTAGATTATATGGCAGAAATAATGTTGTTGTTATTATTATTATTGCTGTTGTTATATGTGGCCTTGAATTAGGTTGTATTCAGCTGAAGTGTTTATGTCACAGGAACATTGCTTTGCTCTTCTTGTCAAAGAGTAAGCAAGGTTGAAATCATATGGCAATAAAAGTACGCTTGCAGAACAAAAAAAAATGTTCATTATTTCTTATATTTCATTTTATGATAAATTTAAATGTAAGGCAGGTTATTTTATTTATAACACAGCAAGGATTCTAAACTCTAAACAGCATGTTACTGCCAGACCTTCCAATAAGGACTTATCAACAAGGTATACCAATTGCTGTCACATGTAAAGGTCTGTGGGTGTAAAACAAAAGGATTCTTGTATCCTAGTTTATAAGAATACATTTTAAGGTATCCAGACATTTACATGAACCCTAAGGATTGTTGAAATATATTACCAGAGTTTTAGGAAGTGCATTGAAGTCTTTGCTTGATTCTGTAAGTTAGTGGCAGTTGGTTTTATTCTTTTCATGAATACAGTATGCATAAAATTTCACATTTGTTAGTAGGAGTTTCACAGCTTTGCTTTTAGAAGTTATGGTATCTTTCTAGATAGAGCAGTCATGTATATTGTGGGTTTTTTTTTTGTTTGGGTTTTGTTGCTGTTTTTTTTATCAAGCACCTGAGCAAGTAAAACTTCTGAGTTAGAGGTTTATGTAATAGCATAGTCAATATGTTCAATACAAAATGGCCAAAATTTTGCCTGGCATTGCCTCTGTATGTATTAGATTATAATTTTAATTGTCAGTTTTAGTTGCACAGATGTCTTTAATTTGGTACCCTCTGAAGTTTATTTTTACCATATGTAGTGAGAATGTACTCTGCAGGAGACTTAGCAAGGGGCTTACATTGTATTTACTTCAAAAATTTATTATTATTAGAGATAATAATTTAGTCACCACGCTAAAATGCAATTTGTTTGCCTTTTAACCTGAGATATCTTTATCTTTCAACAAATGAAGTCTCTGTAGAATATCAGGATATAGTTAGAAGATTGTTGAGAAGCCACTTTGCATAATCTGGGATGGTGTAATCACATTTGTAAGGAAACAATTGCAACACCCCCATTCAGTCCTGAGGATCTAGTTTCCAGTGAGCAGCATGTTAGGACAGATGTGTAGGCTGTTTGTAAATGCTATACACATTGGCATCAACTTTGACTTCACCACTTAAACTTATTTTTACATCTTACTTTTAGGGGAAAAAAAAAAAAAAAGGTAATGGTTTAGGACATCTAACATGTGCATGCAGTTCTTAAGACGTAGTTTTTGTGGGAACTTTCGGTCTGTTCCTTTTTAAAAAAAAGGTCTTAATTCTGGGCATACCATGCAGCCAGATTTAGCCTCAATCTGAGCACTGATTTCAGAAGTCAGTATTCCTAGCTGTTAATCAATCCAAAATCTTGGCTTATGCAATTAGCTTCTGACACATTTGTACAGAATAGCAAAACTTAGAAAAAACAGCTGACTTCTAAATAAATGGGTACGGAGTTTTGGGACACATGGAGAAAGTAAGAGAGCTTTGAGTTCATTAACATGGTAATAAAAATATAGCAAATTCTCAGATGACACATTTGTGTGAACGTGACCTTGGATCAAATAGCAAATGCATAAATGTCATGTTTGTCCGAATGTGACCTTGCATTGGTTCAAATATCAATCATAAATAAAATCCTAGCTTTTTAATGTACATATAAAGAAACAGCCTCTTAAATGATACATAAATCTTTGTTTCTCAGTAGTTGTGGTCTTCACATGTAAGTGTTCAGCAAATACACAGGACAGGTGTGTGCTAAACACTATATTCTTTAGCTGCATCACCTACAAGATGAGGTCATGAATGATTTAGAATCTGTAGAAGTTTGAAGCACAAACTGCTATGGCTGCTGTGATTAACAAGTGTAATTGTTTGAATCTTGCTAAAGTGTGGAATATAACAATGACTTGAAGAGATATTAACATTGAAATACATTGGACAAAGAACAAAACCTGGAGATTCTTTGGAGAGAGGAAAAGAAAAAGGGAGTGTATGTCACAAGCATATATATATGTATATATATGTAATCAGCAAATTGGGGCTTTTATCAGAAACTGTTGTGAGCTCTAAGTAGTATTTGTGGAACTGTATTTGAACTTGTAAGAGAGCACGTATCAGAGAACACAGAGTTCTCTATAACGTAGTGGTTACTAGGATGTTGCCATGGCTTAGTTTCTTGAAAAAAAAAATTCCTATTGTTCTTTTGAGTTTCTTCATAATAAAATATACTTACTTCATTGGTCATGCCTCAAAAATACTGCATATTATTAACTCCAATCTGAATGTTTGCTTTACATGTATTAATAACTAATGTAATCGTTGTCCAGGCTGATTTATTTATTTTTTAAATGTCATGTTAACAACAGTATGCTTATTCTATAGGTTAAGACTGTAGTCAATTCTGAACCATGTGCCAGAGCTTGTTATTTACTGTACAAGAGGAAAAAGAGGGTAAATAGTGAGAGAGAGAAAAAAATTACAAATTGCATTTTTCAGGATTTCTAGGCATCTCAACAATAGAAGTTGAAGCCAAGCTAAAGATTAACACAAAGTTTTCCACTGAAGTCTTTGACTGTACTTGCTTGGTTTAGAGTCAGGAATCATCTTGACATCAGATTGGATTATAATGCAGTTAAAAAAAAAAAAAACACAACAAAAAAAACCCCACAACAAAACAACACCCAAAATCAAACCCCAGAACCTCAAAAAACCCCAAACCAACCACCTAGAAAAAAACCCTAAAATAAAAAACTCCACACAAAATACTTCTTGAAGAACACGGTAAAGTGAAGGAGAGAACATTATAGGTTACCAGTAACCCTAATATAATATTATGCAATTTGTTCATTAGTATTACCATTGACTGATACTGAAGTCCTGACTAGTTAACTCTTACAAGAGTTTAAAGGATTCAGCAGACAGACAGACAGACATTTAAAAGAGAGATTTAAAAGCTTTACTCTGACATATATTTACTTCTGACTTTAGCTTCAGTTCAGCTTTCACAAGAAAGAAATGCAGGTCTTCCTTTTCCCAATTACAGAAACCACCGAATTAGCCACTTTTTGGATGAGAAAACTCACATTTAGTGGAGGAAAACATAAACACAAAATCTCAATGTCATAGTGGTATTCTTTGCAGACTGGAATCTATCTGTTTGAGCTCAATGTCAGTTCCAGCAACAATGCAATCTGCACTCTTTGCAGAAATGAGATAGGAAAAATAGATTTTTATTTTTTCAGCAGGGCCTTGCTGCACATTTCTTCAATCTCCCATTTGATGCATCTTATGTCCATTTATGTGCAAAAAAGCAAGCTCGACTTTGGATAGATATAAACTTGAGGTGATAGACCTGTAAGTCTTTTCTCCGGAGCCTGAAGGCAAAGGTTGCAAAACCTTTTTGTCCCATTGCTGATGAAGTCAAATCTGGCTCCTGTTGTTAAAAGCATTAGCAATGGCTAATGTACAGACAGGCTAAAGATCTCGTTGTACTGCTAACCTGGAACCGTGATATTTTGTTACATCCCAAGCTGAGCTCTCTCTGCTAGAGGCTGACTAGTCTAATGTTGCTGATCAGGTATGATGAAATGTATTATCTGGTCTAATGTAAAGTCAGTGGGAAAGTCATGTATGTAAATGTAAAGTGTTCTCAGCTGAGTTTCTAGTTAAAATTCAACCTCTTGAGAGGCTGAATTTAAAGTTTCCCACTAGAATTTGATGCTAGCAGTTGATGCTAGGATGTTGTTTTTCATTGAGCTGGATTCTACTCTCAGTTTGAGTTTTCAGCATTGGAATTTTTCTTTTCCTTTTTTTTTTTCTTTTCCTTTTTTTTTCTTTTCCTTTTTTTTTCTTTTCCTTTTTTTTTCTTTTCCTTTTTTTCTTTTCCTTTTTTTCTTTTCCTTTTTTTTCTTTTCCTTTTTTTTCTTTTCCTTTTTTTTTCTTTTCCTTTTTTTTCTTTTCCTTTTTTCTTTTCCTTTTTTTTTCTTTTCCTTTTTTTTTCTTTTCCTTTTTTTTTCTTTTCCTTTTTTTTTCTTTTCCTTTTTTTTCTTTTCCTTTTTTTTCTTTTCCTTTTTTTTTCTTTTCCTTTTTTTTTCTTTTCCTTTTTTTTTCTTTTCCTTTTTTTTTTCTTTTCCTTTTTTTTTTCTTTTCCTTTTTTTTTTCTTTTCCTTTTTTTTTTCTTTTCCTTTTTTTTTTCTTTTCCTTTTTTTTTTCTTTTCCTTTTTTTTTCTTTTCCTTTTTTTTTTTCTTTTCCTTTTTTTTTTCTTTTCCTTTTTTTTTTTTCTTTTCCTTTTTTTTTTTTCTTTTCCTTTTTTTTTTTTCTTTTCCTTTTTTTTTTTTCTTTTCCTTTTCGTAATCTAATAGAGATGCTGTCTGATGTGTTGAGCAGTTTTCAGCTCTCATTGGAGACTGAAGAGGCAGGGCTGCTTTCCTTGAGGCAATGCAAGTGCCTGGTTTACAGGTCTGGCCTGTTGATGCATTCACTGGATTCTCCAGAGGGATTCAAGCTGCACAGACACATGTATTTGTTGACGTTGCAGCACGTGTCCCTCTCCCCAATCGCTTATTTCTGGTCCCTCCACTGAGCCAGCACAAATATTTGTGAGGCTTTGCACTGAACTGGGTCAAGGAATTGATCTGATCCAGAGGTACTGTTTTTTGATTTGTAATCGTGGCCTCAAAGAGGACATGGTGCTGGAAGTCCACTGAGTTCCACTCAACTCAAACATGTAAGTGAGTTGCCTGCCATTAGGTGAGATGAAGACCCCTCTATGTGCATTTGCTGAACATTAAATTCTGCTTTGTGTTTTTTTTCTCCATTCGTAATTGCATCTGTTGTGTGAAAGTGAGAGGGTGTGATTCTTGGGATAAATAGTTTAATTACTTCCCGAGTAGTTTTGTTGCAGTCCTGTTACGAGTTGCTTCTTAAACAGTAATCTTGACAAAGCAGACAATTTCTACAACTATTGAGAGTATAATGAGTGTGTTACATAATTGAAAGAAAACATTGGAGGAAATAGTGAATATATAATAATGAAGGTAGAGAAACCAGCTGAGTAGTTTTAAAAGTAGAAATGCTGCATTTAAAAGAGGGATGAGTAGCCCTTTTCAGAGACATTTATCTTCCTTTAGTATATCCTAGGCAATGAGACTCCAGAGTCAGGACCCATAAAGTAGCTTCTACCCTGTGCCACTAAATCTTGGAAAGAAGGTACAGGAAGATGCCAACAGGGATTGAAGCTGGCTCAGTAACTGCAAAGTAGTTGAATAGTGACTGTTAGTGATTATGTCATTGTTCCTTGTGTTTTTTCAGTCTGTGCTTTTCCCCCTTCCTTGGCCGATTAGTTGCTTTTTGCTGTCTTTTTCTGTCTGCTTCACTGTAGGGTCTGCCCAAATTTTCACAGCTGAGCAGTGTTAAGTGATCATTTCAAGAAGTATTTTGGGCTTTCTGGTCTTTGTAAGTTGTGATATTGGTGCAAATGATACATTTTAAACTGTGTCTCTGTATATACTGCAATTATTAGCAACTCTTAAGTTCTCTTTCATAAGGAGATATGCTACATTTTGTCTAGCAATCCAAGAGGACTTTGCATGTCTTGCCTTTAACTTAGTGTTTTTATAATCACAGATGGAGGTTTTAGATTATTGCTTGGGAAGGACATGAATGTTAAACAGATGGTCCTAGAACCTTACATTTCAATTAATGCAGATTCTGCATTCTGGCTGCTTTACACTTGAATAATATGTAAGGAATCTTTCATGTTTAGTATGGCTACCTCCTCTTTAACAACCCTTGTTTGTTTTCTCTGCAGAATTTGTATCCTAATGTTTTGTTTTACTGTTGGTAATGTTCTTCTTGCCAGGTGACAAGTGTTGCTTATGTTAGTATCTCCATCCATATATTCACACAGAATCACACAGAATCCTAGGGGTTGGAAGGGACCTCGAAGATCATCTAGTCCGACCCCCCTGCCAGGCAGGGTCACCTAGAGCACATCACACAGGAACTTGTCCAGGCGGGTTTTGAATGTCTCCAGTGAAGGAGACTCCACAACCTCTCTGGGCAGCCTGTTCCAGTGCTCTGTCACTCTCAAATTCTTACTTTTAAAAGTGGTTTGCACCACTAAAAGTGTGGATGTGTAACACTGCCTTGTAAATTAGTTTTTATAATTTTATTAGGTAATTTCCTTAGTTTTTCGAAGTAAGAATAACCGAACAACTAACAAAATAGTGACATCCTAAGAACTGAGGTTTTTGTAAAACTAGTGGGAACTTGCACGCCCAAAATCATGTATATTGCATGGTACAGGAGTTTCTGGCAATGTCATTATACCTTTCTATGTGGCTGGAAATATCTGTTCTACACAGGCCACAAAACAAGCTTAATTTAAAAGTCTCAATGCTTTGCCTAAATAAGCCCTGTTGACCTTATAATGACGTTTTCTTTGGCTTGTGGTGGGCTAATAGGAGCTGGTGCTGCAACACAGACAAATCGTACACACTCCTGATGGTCTGGAAGAGTAGATCTAGTATTCTGAAGAATACTTCTGCTTACTGCAATGTGCAAAGTCAGTGGCTCCTGTGGTACTGTTCACACCTGACCTGTCATTAATCAGCACTGCTCTTCCCTGCATCTTCTTGCTGCTTGTACAGCATGTTAGCTCATCTGTTTTAGTCCTGTCTTTGAAAGTATTTGCTTATGGTGTTGGCTAATTACTTGTATAGAAAAGTTGATAAAAATTGTTGATTTTCAGTAAGAAAATCTTGTCTTTCCTCCCTCTTTTTGGGTCATGTCTTTTAAAATCCAACGGGACAGAAAATCCTGGACCAAAGAAATGCTGCTGCCTGGCTCAGTAAGTTCTGCTTGGGTTTGGCTGAGTAGCACAAAAGGAAGAAAAGTATTCCCATGTTGCTTTTACCACTTTCATTATCAATCAGCAAAATATTTGCAGTGTTTCAAAGCTTTATCAGCTCTTCCCATGTGAAGTTAGAAGTGCATTATCTCTGCACCTTCTGACACAATTAGAGAAGTGTGTTCAGGGGAAGAAAGTAAAAATCATGGTCTGAAGCCACTTTCTGAAGCCAGTAGATTTGCTAGTGTGGCCTGTATTCTTCCTTCAAGAAACTCCTTAGTTTTCCTCCAGTTCTGCAAGTACTTATGGATCAGAGAAAGAGAATTGTCTTTTCACTCTTTTTGCTTAAGGAACAAATGTCCTTCCTTTCTGATCAACCAGTACATGAACTGTTGTTTTCTTCCTGCAGACTAATGTAGACGAGGTTCCCTTAAAAGCTGTGTAATTCCATTTCTGTTTAGTGCACTGCCCAGTTACAAGGGGGGTGGTATGGGGAAAGAAGAACATTGTGCAGTATACATGTACATTCTACCATAGTGCATTAAAATAAGGTGGTGTAATCAAGGTTGCATAGAATTTTTCATTAGGTAACTTTTAAGAGCTTAGCTTTGCAATTTTAGTATCATTTTTCAAAATTAAGGTATGTGAATTTTGAGTTGCTTTACAGGCAAGGAGGCTTCTAAGTTGCATATGATACCTTGGAGTACAACTGTGTAGAAAGAAAAAAGATGAAGTTTTTCTGGTTGGTTTGTTTTTTGAGGGCTACAGCTGTCAGTCTTGATGAAGAGCTGGCTCATGAACATTTTTTATCATCTCAGGCATAGTAAATTAATCTATGTCTTAGATTCTTAAAACTTTGTAAAATATGAACTGTTACTAGTATATAAGGTTAGAAAGTATGAAAGCTCAATCAAATGTCATGGGATAGAGGAGAAAACATGCATCTTTTCCCAGATAGGAGACTGGACTTCATATTTTAGGTGCCAAATTTTATTTTCAGCTATTTTTTTTTTCAGCTGTTTCTAATGTGGTGAATCAGGCTACGGGAAATATCCTGTAGCTTAAATGTTTCAGGCTCTTCCTGTTCACCTTAGTTTCTAAAAGTATCTACTGCGGCCACTAGTTTTCAATGTGCTGTGTTCAGGTACAACATTTTCAAAGTGACCTAGAGGTAATGATTGTTTCAACTTTAACCTTGGTAATTGCAAGCAAGCCCTTTACACGATCAATTTGTTTGTGCAGTAAATCCAGACTTTTTTTACTGCTTTTCAGAGACCTTTGCATCTCAGAGACCTGTTTCCTTACAGGGATTATCCCTAGGATGGCAAGTACTCCTTGGGTATTTGCAGTGTTGTGATGGGAAAGGAAGACTTCTTCTGTAAATAGACCTATTTCAGAGATAACAGGCTGTGAGAGAGCACCAGTAAAACTGGTTTATCCTTAAAACTGTATTTTCATGAAATAATGTTCTTATTTTTCTATGTCATGCTCTCTTGTTTTCAGTTTACTTTGGGTGTGTTTGTATGTGGGTGTAGGAAAGGGGATATGGAGACTAAAATTTTGTATGGGAAACTGGGAAAATCCTCTGCCAATGTCTTTGTGGCACAGAATTTTTCTAAAGTCTTAAGAATAAGAAGAAATGTTGACTTAGACAGATTCTTAAGTGGAATTGTCATGCTGTAGCTGCCACATCCATCTACTGTTGTAATAGGTTCACCTTTTTTTTTGTAAAGCAAAATACTGTTTTTGAATACTACTGAAACAAACTTCTTACTCATCACCCTTCCTGTTTTAGAGGCTTTCTTTTCACAGAAACAAGGATTAATGCCTATTAAGTGAAACCTGCCATGGAAAGCATACACATGTGTAAATATGCACAACGTACAGAGAAGACAGAAGGCAAATGTTTTATTGCATGAATACTAGACATTTTACTTAAAGGTTTTCTGCGCTCATGAAAAAAAAAAAAAATCTAACTTTTCCATTAATGAAAATATTAGTATACTTTGATAGTCTTCAGAACGGATTACGTAATGGTGGTGCTTGCTAAGGTAGCTAGTTAATCATTGTCAAGGGCCATAATGATTAAACAGCTGTAATTTACTAGTAGTGTTTGGAAGTACAAAAGGGTATGTAATTTAATAGTTAAAACAATAAGCCCTTCATTTATGTTTCACTAGCTGTTAGGTTGTTCTTACATAAGTTCAGCTAAAAAGTCTGCTAAATTTTAAATATTTACGTAAATGTGGAAAAGTATGGTACAATTTGGGCAGTACCAGGTGCACTGCTGAAAGAGCCGTTGCCGTGTTCAGAGTCCAGCTGTCGAGCCTTTCCTTTGCTTTCCTGTCAAATAATGCCTATTTTGTTTCAAGGTAGACTTCAGTGTTCACTTAATCTTTTAAAAATACTTGTGCTGGATGAAGAAATCATACTTGGAGAGATGTATGTGATTCAGTAGGGAACCTGAAATAACGTTGGGTATGAGGAGCCTAGTGCCTCCTGGAACCTGCCCAGCTGTCCCAGGACAGTGTGCTCTTGCTATGTATCTGCAGGGGAATATAATGTTTCTGTGCCATGAGCAACTGTTTCAGCCTGGGAGAACCTCGTGAAGAGCACACCGGAGAAGCAGTGCTGATCGTGTGCTCTGCCATTCCGTTCTTTCTTTTTTGTTGATTGGTTCCTTCGGGAGACAAATTTGGTAGTCTCCTTTGGGTTACCAGAGAACAGTTGTTATTATTTTTGGCTATCATTACAAAAAAAGCTTACATCAAGGTTTCTTTACTCTTTTCCCTCACCACAAAAGAGCCATGTCACAGAGACAGCAATGTAACTTCATTTTCAGAAATAAAATACATAAAAGTGATTTCTCATTTCTCAGCCGGAGTATATTCCAGTTATATAAGGGATATCAGGTACATAGTATAATGGTTTGTAATCTGTTAGATAACTAACAGCAACCAGCAGTTAGTTCCAGGTGTTGTTGAGCTGGTTCATGCTGCATCAGCAGAGAAACTGCACAAAGATCTGCAAGATTGAGAGCATCAGCAGAGAATAACAGATTAGGTTAACCAGAAATGTTTGCAGTTTTTTCTTACTTTGTGAAAGTAATGTTTTGTAAAGCATTCTGCATCTGCAAATTTACTCTGCACCTTGATTGGATGTGTTGCTGTGAATAAATGCAGGGGGTTTAGTGATAAAATCTTTGTCAGATAATCTACAATAATCTGTGCCATTTTTCTTTGGTGTGCAACCATACATTCCTAAACCATTAGGCTAATTATTTTCTTTTTAAGTAGTATTTTATTTAGAGTCTTTATTTATATAATTTCTGATATCTTTTTTTCTTCAGAAACTGTGGTTGTGTATGTTACGATCATTTTTCTGTTTTCTGTTTTCTGTCAGACTTATAAGTATCAAATGTAGATATTTCTTAATATGTTGTCAGGTCCCAAGCCAGTCAGATTTGTAAGAGAAACTATGGTGGTTCTTGGGGATCGGACAACTGTTGAGCTTTAAAAGAAAGTTATTTTACTAAACAGTTTCAGATTATGGAAATTTTGTAGGGACTGTAACTGATAGCAACTACACTTCAGTTGTCTGTGTGAAAGCAGTTATTTTGTTTCCATTTCAAATATAATGTTCTGTTACATTGTGAAATAACCAGACCTCCCAATCAGTACTGCTTGGATGCTCTTGAAAGCTGCACTAGCCTTTCAACTGATCCTTTCAGGAAGAGCTTGAGATGAGCATGAAAACTCTTGTATTGCTTATAAATATTCTATTACAGTGCTGACAATCTGGCATGATGTCCCAGTATTTCATATATATAAAAACTGAAAACTTAATTTGACTGTTATTTTTAAATACAGGCAAGCTGTCCATAGTGATACAGTAGCAATGTGACACATCCAAGAAAAATGAGCAGTAACATATCTGTTGTCTGTAACTGGTGTTAGAAATCATGGATTGATTCCCATTCTTACTTTCCTAGATAGTCTTTATTTGCTACACCATGTGATATAGGGCATATTTTCCTTTTCTAGTTAATGCTATCCAGTTTCAAAGAAATTTGGCGAATAGATCTTTACTAAGGGTCCTTGTAGTATGAGATGGCAAGTTTGTAATAGTAACAGCATCTGGTTTTTTTTCCTACTCAAGGGAGACTAGAATTCTATCTTGTTTGGTTTATAAAATCAGATATTTGGAGATCTGACTCTTATAATTTGTTATTCTTTCAGTCTTCAGCCTTCAGAATTGTTTATTGTGTTTGGCTTAGTTTTAATGGTCAAAATACAATGGACCTTCTGAAAACTTTGTCATCTTAGTTATGCTGGTCAGATCCTGAAATCTTTAGTGTTTACACTCACAAAGAACTCCATTTCAGGGTGTGTGAACTGAGTAAATAAGTAGAAGCTCTGGATTTGGCTATGTGTCTGCTGCTCCTTTAGTTCTATCCTTCCAGGTACATGGTAAGCTATTAGATTGGGGAGAAAAATCTGTATCTTTGATCTGCAATGGCATTTGGGCTGGAAAAAATGTGCCAAGAGCTAAATACTGTAGCAGTATTATTTTAATTAGTTGCAGGAAAGATAATCTAACTGGACGCTGTTTCAGTAAACTCTTTTTTTAGCCTCACTGTAGTTTCTTTCAGAAAACAGGTACAGTGGTGCACAGAGCTGTAATAAATTGCCCAAAAAATATATAGGACATACTGTTTTATTCTAATTATCAGAGTTTTGTTGTTTATATGATTACACTACAATTTCAATCTCCCCCTGTACTTGAGAGGTTAAAATGTATATTCACTTGGCTAAAAATGAATAATGGGTATTTAGGATGTACCGCTACAGCCATTTGGGTATCAGTAATAAAGAAGAGGGGTGCTCTGAAAATCAAAGTCTATACATTTGCCAAGTCTAATGTATATACTTGAAATAAAATGAGTTAGCTGGAACAATGCAAACTGTGGAATAGAAAGCCTTATGTAATACAGTGTGGGGGTTTCAATTGTTTGTTTGGCCTTACAGTCATGTAATGAACACACTGGAAAACACTGTAGGAGTGATATATATGCATGATTGGTTTTCCATGAAATAGCAGAAAGAAGTAGCAGTGTGCACTGACAAGTGCACCTGAAAAATAAATAATTCTAAAACTGTGTGGACATTGCAGTTTGTCACAAGCATAGCTTTTAGTCTTCTTTAGAGTAGGTCATTCTGCCCTCAGTTAGAGCTATGTAATACCCTGTAAAGTTATGCAAATATAATTGAAGGCAGCCCTTTGCCACCAGGCTGGGGATGAAAGGCTTGATTGTAGATACCTCACTTCAAAACATTTTGAGTGTTTTTTAAATGCAGCTGAATACAAGTGATGACTGTCTTCAGTCAGTAGTATGGAAAGCAGTAGTCAGCACTTTGTCTTGCTTTTAACTGTACCCTCTTGGTCAATTACATAGCCAAATACTACATTTTTTCTCCAAATTCACAGGATGAATTTGTCACAGATTAGCAAAGACAATTATTTATTTCTTCATATAAAATATTTAACATCATAGGAATCAAACTAGTTGGTATTTGAGACTTTAAATAACATCAGGGCAGATTTTTTTTTTTTTTACCATTTTTGTAGTAAAATCAGCATTTGTGTATCCCCAGGCAAGCAGTTGTTGGCAGTTTCAGGCTTCACAATAAAGTGCAGGGAACACGTGTTCTTTGCAGAGGAACTGAGGGCTGAGCGGTAACCACAGTAACAGCCAGAGCTTCTCCAACTGCCCATGCATATTCATTGCATGGACAAGTCTGCAGCAGCACGTGTTTGTAGGCACACTGAGTATAACTCGGTTAGGTTAGGTACTCGGTGTAAAAGATGAGTTTCTTTTAGCAGCAGTAGATCTATGCAGCAGCAGTAACATTCTGAGGTACATTCACTGATGCCTTCCCTGAGAAGTCAATAGAAGGAGAATTAAAATTTGTGACGTTTTCTTTGGAACCTGTGGTGTCACTGAAAGTTGATGACATTGGCGGCTAGTTTTGAAGGCAAATTTAAAAGCTTAGTTCACTGTGGGAAATAAACCTAACACTAGGAATTACAGATATATTGGATTGTATATGCTGGAGCACTCTTGCTGAACATGTTCTTTGACCAGAGTCGACAAAAAAGTATTAGTTTGGCCCACTTCTACAAATATTTTAGTGTAAGACAGTGTTTTGTTCTCTGCAGTGTCAACATACCTAAACCTGTTATATAAGGTGAGAAAAGACTGCTCAAACATAATATGAATGCATATTTATATTTGTTATTTTACTATCAACTTTGGTGGGAAGTGCATAATGCCTGCTATAAAAACTCAATAGGCAACTTCTGTCAGCAAAGGAGGGAAAACAACAGTCTACAGATTGATCTTGTAATAACTTTAATTCATATTGAAGTATTTGGGGAGATGTTTGTTTTTTTCTCTGTGCTGCTGCTGATGTTGAATGTTGTATAATATTTCATTATTGGATTTGAATTCATGTATTCAGTGTGCTGTAACTGATTCAAATATTTTAAAAAATAATCTTATAATATTGTAAATACAGGATTCTTATTTGTTTTAATTATTCTTTCCCGAGTGTATAGAAGTTTAAGTGACTGCTCTACTTGATCAAAATGGTGGACACTGAAAACCAGCTCTATCCTCTTACTCCCTTGGAGGAGGATGACATAGGCAGCCCTTTATCTGGAGAGTTCCTACAAGATATGGACAACATTCAAGACCTTTCTCAGTCTCTAGGTGATGATAGCTCTGGAGCTTTAAGTTTAACAGAGTTCCAGTCGCTGGGAAATGGTCCAGGATCTGATGGATCAGTTATAACAGGTAAGACAGTTTTGGTTTACCATAAAACTTCCTTTATATAAATGCATAGCAATAGAAATTACATACTTCTCTAATGCAATACTTGTTGTTTATGACTAAGTGTCACTAGAAATATATAAGCTGATTATAGCATGGTCTTGAAATCTTTAAGGCTAGAGTTAATTTATTAGACAAATGTTACTGAAAAATTAGTGTAATGTTGCCCCTTTAAATTATCTTTAGTATCAACACCTTTTTCAAAATAACTTAAAAATCACTATTACTAGCAAAGAAGTTACTGTTCAGTGTAGTCATACAGGAAGTCACAATCTTGTACTAAAGGAATTTCCCATTTTTTAAACCTTCTTCAAATCACTTATATTTGAAAAGTATTGTGAAACGTTTGCCACAAATTTATAAACTAACCCTTAAAAGCTCACCTAGAATTCCAGTATGTTTTAGTGTACTGATGTTTTGGACATGCTGTTTTCTCCTCCTTCTCAAGGGTAGTGTTGTTCAGCTAATGACTTCTTCCCTGGTTAAATTAACAGTCTCAGGGTGCTAATATATTACCTAGTCTGTAGTCAGAAGATCTTTGTGAGAGGCTTTGTTTGAGAGATCAAAATGGGTATGGGACGCTGCAATAATGTCAATAAGGTATTCCTTATGAAACTGGGGATTTACAAATGTTTTAGCAGTAGAGCCATTTTAAGCAGTTTATTATTAACTTTCTAGTTGTTTTACATTATGTTTTGTTTTGTAGTTTCTTACCTGAAATCAATTCCTGGGCTGTGATCACTATTTTACCTTACCAAAACTGCACCAGTACAACTGAGGCATGCCTCTGTGCTGAAGTGGTTGAAATGAGTAGTGTGAGTTTTGAAGGGAGAAGAGAGACCTGCCTCTTGGCACTATTGCCCAAAGGAATGTTTGTAGAAATATTATTTGAGTCCATTTTGGTTGCAGACATTCACATTAGAGAGATGCCTTCCAGAGGAAAAGTTACTATGTGCCGGTTTTATAACATCGTCCTTCTGAGAGAAGGGGTTTTTTTTATTATTTGTGTGGATGTGTGTGCAGGTCCTACAATAATTTAGATCAGCTTCTACTGTCACCTTCTAATTGGAGTGTTCAGTGTTCACTGCAAAACATTCTAGAAGATGGAAAATGTAAACTTTTAAGGGTCAAATTCTATAAGTAAAAAGAAATGAGATTCACACTTAAAAAAACCCCTGGGTTTTAGGCTGTTCTTGAGGACTTTGATGCCTGTGGGCTTGGCAGTGCTGGCAATGCAGACTCTGAGTTCTCTGCCAAGGTTTTTTCCAACATAATACTGGCTGACCTACATTCATGAGTGTTTCTTAATCTTTCTGTTAAAATAACACACCCATTAATTTGCTCAAGTCTTGTGGTGCAAGTTGCAAGGTGGAAGATAAAAGAAGTTCTGGCCTCAGAAAATATTTTCCTCAAATAAGGTGGAAATATTAATTGAAATAATTAAGGTTGGAATGTGTTAGTTTTGTATCAGGTTCATCTAGTAATAAAATGTCTGGAGAGTTTATTTCATTGTACAGAAATTCAGAAATGCTTTTTCCATTATAATTAAAAGGTAAAATACCTGAGCAAAGCTTCTATTGCTGGATTATCTTAGAAGCAGACAGTTACGTGACCTTCCTTTTAATATCTGTTTGGCCTCTCTACTGGTGTGTAGGAGCATGTTTTCACTTTGAGAAAATTTCACTTTTTCTTTAGAAACAGAAGTTGTCTAACTGCTTTTTAGGCCTCAGTTTAGATCATGATTTAAAACCATGAGTAGCTCTCCAAAAGTCAAGGGGACTTTAAGTGTAACTCAGCATGAGCTAGGAATTATGTCTCTTGTCATCCCATAGCAATAGATCTGGTGCTCAGCGCTTCGGCACAGGAGATGGAAGATGTAGTGGCAAGAGAGCAAGAGACAGGTTGAATGTGTATTGTGATACACACTTCAGATTATGAGGGGTTCTATTTAATTGTGGTGTTTTTTTTCTTTTTATACGTTGTAGTATTTGTCTTGAGCAGTAGGTGAGTGTTGAATACTGTTTTCCAAATTTAGTTTACTTATGAAGATGGTAAACGTGCATTTTTATGGTTAAGAAAATGTCCTTGATTTAAAAGAAATATGAATTCAGTGCTTTTTAGTTATTTTAAGTTGTGGGATAAAAAAAATTTCATGTTTGCATCAAATTGAGACACGTTTGAAAGAAATCAAAGTAAAAATGTAACATGGGAAAATCCAAAAAAGCTTGGTTTTCCCTTATTTTGTGTGGTGCATATGTATTGAATCCTTGAGAACCATTGTTACTCTTCTAGTTCTTGTTATCAGGGTTGCTTTGGTAAGGCTTCTTGTTTGTTGACATTGTATGTCTCATCAAAATTAGCAGGGTACGCCCTGTATGTTGTGTGTGTTTACATTGTTAATATAAATATTAATTATTTTTCAAACATGGCCAAATTATTAGTTCACTTAATGACTGTTAACTCATGATTATTTTTTAGAATAAGCACATTTTTCTGTGGATAGAAATGGTATCAATCTTGATAGCACAGCATTTATGAAGTGTTCCTTTTTCTTTTAGACACCCTTTCACCAGCATCCAGTCCTTCATCCATTAATTTTGCCACAGCTCCAGGTAGCATAGATGAATCACCCAGTGGAGCATTAAACATTGAATGTAGAATTTGTGGGGATAAAGCCTCAGGCTACCATTATGGAGTACATGCTTGTGAAGGTTGTAAGGTACAGTCATAATTTTCTTTTTAAGAACCTAAATCATGTTGCTTTATTTACAGGGTTAGATGAAGATAAACATTTGTAACCTAATGTTTAATTAATATGATTCTAGCCATTACAACGATTTAGATAATAAACGTATCTGTGATCTTTTTTTCTGCAATAAATTGTTTCAGGTACCATAACTGGTTACCATAACTCAATACCAGACCTTCATCAAGCAGGGGCAAGGGGCAATTCACAATGATAATTTTAATGCTGCTTTTCTGGGTATAGTTAGTTAAACACTAGAACAACTTAAAACACTAAACTGCGACTAAAAGTCAAAGCCTGATTGCTCCACTAGTGTTTTATTTGTGTTGGGAGTACGGCTGTGAGAAGCATGGGAGTTTGCTACATTTCCATTACAAGAGTAACAAATCTCATCTCCCCCCCCATTCTGCCACAATCACTTGGTATTGTACCTCTTGCAATTTTGGGGCCAGTGCATGTCTCTGGGGCAAATGAATGTTATCATGGATGCATAATTTTTGGGATTATACGGCCCAGGAATTACAATATTTTCTTTTTCCTTCTAATGTTTTGCTTTTCCATTTTTTTCTAAATGGTAATGTAAGGTGAGAGAAATTATTGTTTCTGTGCAAGGTTTTTTTTATTGCTGAATGTCAGAAGATGGTAATTACAATACAGATCTTAGGGAATAATGCTAGAATCTCTGTTACAGATGGGGAGCCAGTTCATTGTCAGATGTATCCCACAGTCTAAATGACATGTTTTTATGTCAGGTGAAGCAAACTGTGGCAATGTCTTTAAAGAATTTTGCTAACCCTGTGTTTCATAGTATGAGACTAGCATTAGAAGACACCATGGTAAGATCTGTTGAGTTATAGGCTTTTCTGTAATGCTCTTTTTTGTGCCTTTGGTATTCTCTAATACACTCTGCTGTCTTGTCGTACCCCTCACATTTGCTGGATGAAGAAAAGATGTTTTAGATCTGTATGTTTGTGTGACTTACATGTAAGATGAAGGTTGTTTCTGCCAGAAGAGGCTAGGAGAATGCATACAAAAGCAGTATGTGACTGTCTTGCTTAATCCTTAAGAGCAAATCTGCTCAGGGACTCTAGGCTCCTGGTCCTCTCCCAAGAGAGAGGACTGAGAGCTGCTCCTTCCTTTTGTGTTTCCATTCTACACATGCCTTCATACACACCACTTCACTGGGTAGCACAGGAGAGTCTTACCTTTGCATAGCTTATACTTTGTATATTGTTTTGTTAGTGACATCAATAAGCAATGAACGAAAGAAAAAATTACCTGTATGATTGAAGTGTAGTACTCAACGTTCTTTAACATTACATATTGTTTTCTCAAACTTTTTGTAGGGTTTTTTTAGAAGAACAATTCGATTAAAACTCATCTATGATAAATGTGATCGCAACTGCAAAATTCAGAAAAAAAATCGTAATAAGTGCCAATACTGTCGTTTTCAAAAGTGCCTTTCAGTTGGAATGTCACATAATGGTAGGTAAGAGTGCCCTTAATAATTTGCTTGTTCCTGCCCAGGGTCTGCTTCTGGGAGCAGGCACTTGGATAACTTTTTTACTTACACATGAGAGTTGAACCTCAGATTTTAAAGTACAGATCATGGCGGGGGGACACCAGTTTCCTTAAAGAGTAGTTAATATGATTGATATACAGATGCCAAATGTACTCTTAGGAGCTTTACACAATTGTGCTGGATGTCTGTTTGTCTATATGAATGTTCATTTAGTTGCTTTCTTCACCCAGAACTTTGGCACTATTCATCCCATTGAAACACATTTCAACACTGGGCATTGTAAAGGAGTAGGAGGAGAACAACTGGCTCTTTGTGGGGGATATTGACGTAGAATAGAAATCTGTAGGAAACCAGATTTCATTATTTTTCAGGTTATAGTGCAACAGCTCTTGAGCAGATGGTTCAGGGAGTGTGGGGGGGAGGGCGAAGATCTGTGCTGACTGTGGAACAGGGATCTCGTAGGTTGCTTGTTAAATGGAATGGTTAAAATTCAGAGATAGCCAGTTTAAAAATTATGTTATTATTTGTGTTAATGATTTAAGACCAGGCTGGTGAGCCTGTAGCTTACAGGTTGATTTCAACCCACAAGGCAGTCTTATGCACAGTGTGTAGCTTGCTGAGCGACTTTGGTGAAGAGGAAGAGGCCAAGCCATGACAGAGCTCATTTCAGTTGGCCAGATTACAGTAGTTTGCTTTCTCTGCATAGGTCTGCTAGTTTCAAGGCTGGACTTGGGAGCAGGTGCAGTTTGGGAGTAGGTGAGAAGGAGGTGAAAATGCTGGGCTAGGTGAAAAGCTGTGGGAGAGACAAACTTGCTGAGGAGACTGTGCAGGCAAGATAGCTGTGGTGGAGACATGGTTGGGCAAGCTGCCTATGGCATTGTAGTCTAGAGTCCTAGCAAGAAACATTGGGAGGGTTGACTTTCTGGTTCTGGGGAAATATGGCTCCTTTGTGGCGAGCCTTGACTGAGATTAAGGTCCACTGGGAGAAGCTTGGTAGTCTCTGCAAGACTAGTGATAACCTTCCTGAAGCAGCAGACTTGGGAAGAGTGCACCAGCCAACAAATTAACATCTCAGGGTCAGGAGTTAGCAGGGAGCTGTGCTGGTTGGCAGCAATTAACATTCATTTGAGGCTGTTTCATCCTACTGAAATGCTGTGGGCACCTGTGTCCCAGCTAAAGAGAGTACTAGCAGTTCTCCTGCAGGGAAGGCAGTGAGGGAAGGAAATGACAGCTAACTTGCATGCAATGCTTCTTAGGAAAAGAGCTAGAACTAGATCTGCAGCCACAGCCTTAAAACTTAAGTTTCAGTTTAGAACAGATATTCTTCCACTTTTCCAATAGACTCATGGCCAGATTCCGAACAGGCCTTCCATGTTAGACTTCCATTGAAGTCCAAAACTGTAATTCAGATCATGCCTAGATTCACCTCCTTATGTCATGAGAAAATTTCTTGGGTGTGTTGAAAGGCTAATTCTGCACATGCTTCAAATTGATCAGTCTAAGCGGTGAGATTCTGTCCTCTCTCTGCTTAGAGAAATGCAGTAAGAGCAACCAGTTATATCAGCCATCTCAAAACCTTGCACACCATCAGAGGGTAAGGCCCCTTTTGAAACTGAGCTGGTTTGTTTTTAAACTGAAACTGGTGAAGGATGTGGATGTGCCTGTTTTATTGCTAAGTGGCAAGACCACTTCCCAAGAACTGGGTGACTTCCATACCCAGTTGTGTGTCAAACGCAAATCTCCTGCCTCTCCAGAGAACATTCAAATGACTGGATTGGATACCCAAGCTATTCTCATCCTCTCCAGTCTTGAAGGGCTAATCTGTTGAAAAAAGCATAAAATGATGGGTCCAGGAGGAGGTTCTGGGTCACTGGTCTGTTTTGTTCTCACTAGACAGTACAGATACGTTGAACTGACCATCCAGCACATAAAGGACTGAACACCCCAGAATCAGAAATGGGATTCACATCCAACTTCATTGCAGCATTCCCTGTGGAGCAACTCCCCAGGCAGCTCTCCATCTGGCTTGTATGTGCTCTGCCAAGCTCCTGACATGAGGTTTACTCAGTTTTTTAGAATTCCCAAGGTGGATTTTGAGTTTCTTGTTGGGAGCTGTTGCCATAATAAGGAGAGAACAAACTGCAATATTTAGGTGATGTGGAAGGAACAGGCATGCATTCTAGCTGATTGCAGATACCAGTTTGTGTTTTGAAACAGCTGATTGCCTTCAGTTTAGCATATTGAATTGGTAATTAGTCACTGACTATGCTGGAAAGAATGAGGGGTTTTTTTCACTCATTATTTTATCATAATAAAGATACTACCTCTACCTCAGTTTTTTCCAGACAGAAAGTCTTCCTGCTCTAATCAGCAACAGTAAAAGGCAATTGGTTCTTTTTATAACTTCTGTTTGTTTTACAATTCTGTCTTCCCATCAGCAATACGTTTTGGACGAATGCCAAGGTCTGAGAAGGCCAAGTTGAAAGCAGAAATTCTAACAGGTGAAAGCTATGTAGAAGATTCAGAAATGGCAGATCTTAAGTCACTTGCTAAAAGAATTCATGATGCTTACCTGAAAAACTTCAATATGAACAAGGTTAAAGCCAGAATCATCCTTGCGGGTAAAACTAATAACAATCCAGTAAGTACTGTTGCTGTAACTGTTAAATAAAGCTGGCAGGTACATAAAGTGATTATAATAATTTGTTAAACTCTTAGCAAATATTTTAGAAAATAAATGTCATGCTAATGCAGATGTGAAATATGCAAAAAAGAATACCTGTAGTAAATATGGTTGCTTTTAGCCACTATCAGAATAATAGGAAGCTTTAGGAAAATCAAGTTATTATCTTGTACATGGAAGCTCATGACTTTAAATCATAGTAGAGACATAAGGGGAAGAAGATTAGTTCTTAATTTAAAAAAAAAAAAGTGACATCTGAATGTGAATGCCTCTTCCTATGGGTGTGGGAAACGGTTCAAAATTAATTTCCTATTATGACAGTGAAAAAAAAAAAAAAAAAGAATGCTTTTCTTCCACAAATGTCAGGATACATACTGTTTATCTTTTAGGGTGTAGAGGAGCTCTGTATGACTTCTGTTTTAATCGCTACAATATAGTGGCAGGAGAGGAAACTTGAGTTTGTAATTCTTTGTATACAGTTCTGGCCAGTTTCTCACCTGCCCTTGCTGGTCTTTACAGTTACTTCGAAAGGGGGAAGCAAGTGAGGTTGTGAAGACACACATGTTGCAGAGGTTATTTTTCTGTCAGTATAATTGAGCAAAGGTTTTATTCCAAGTAGTGAATATTCTCTAAGAATTTTTACTTATGGTACTTAGGTCTTTACTAATTTAGATATATTGTGTAACATTTACTAGTTGCACAACATCTTTGAGATTTAACTCTGAGTCATACTGTTTTGACAATTGGGAATAATTTTCCTAAAAATGATTGAGTATGGCAAGAAAAACATCATTGGACAATGAAGAGTTTGGGCTATCTAATGCTATCAACTGCTTTTTGTTTTGTAGTACATGAGATGGTGTAACCATTGTAAGGACCAATTTGTTTCACTTCATTCATATTTTTAAAAATTCTGTTGTCATTTATGGTAACTATATGTAGAAGATAGCAACATTATTGGTAGACTAAGATACTGAATATCAGTAAAAATTTGCAGGAAAGAGGTTTTACCTATGCTGTAATAAAAACCATGTAACTGTGGGGATTAGTATTATAAAAATTGTAAGCAAGCTGTCTTCTAAATTATGGAATTTGGCTTATTACGGCCCAGTCTAGCCAAGAATACAGGTTTCTGCATTACAAGAGAGACGTATGAAAATTCCCAGTCTTTTTCACTGGATTAAAGAGATGCTTAAAATTAAGCACAAGCTTAAACTTTTTTTTGGGGTACAAGCTGACATAAGCCTACACTAAATACCATGTTTTAACACCTTACCAAGCAGGCATCTGCATGAAGTCCTTTTCAAACTTGTTACCATGTGTCAGAATGATAAATTACAGTATGTATCATGCACACAGGGATTCTAGATCCCTGCACCCTGGTTTCTGTGTTTGCATTTATGTGATCAAGGCTCTCAGATTATAGTAATCTGATTGACTAGCTAGTAGTGATTTGCAGGTTTCTTCGTGAATTTACAAGTAAAAATTAATGAGCAATCAGACTTAGGTCTATTATAAACAGGCTGCTTTCTCATTCTGCAACATGCAGGGAACAGGAAAGCGGGTTTTTGAAGCTACTTCATCATCTTTTGGGAAAACAGACATTTTAATTTTCTTTTGACTTTTGAACAGAAAAAATAAGAATGAGGGGTTTGTTGTTGGTAATTAGTGATCCACCCGTTTCTGAACAATGTATGAACAGTTGATTTCAGTGAAGCCTAATTCTTAGCACCACTCTAACTCACTTCAGAACAAGCGAGCGTTTTTCATGATGACAAGGTATCATTTTTAAATTTAAACGGTCCTTGACCATACCTACTTTCTGTATGGTGAAGTGATGGTAAATTCCAAAAATATTTACAAGATAGCCTACATCTTTTAAAAGGGTTTAGAAATATGGTAGGTTTATTGCTTTGCCATTTTTCACTCATATCCACATGCAGGTAGAAACTTCTGTCTAACTCTTGAAGTATTGAAGTGAGACGGAATGTGTGGTTGCCATAAGCATTTAAAACTGTTGGAAACTAGCATCTTTGGCAGTTTTCTAAGTCAGATAAGTGCATTCTGTGAGTTTCTAACAGGAAGGTGCTTTGCTTTGCAGTTACGAAACTAAATGTATGTTCAAGGTCAATTGCTATGACTTTGGTAGGCTGAGAAGCACCGGGTTTTGTTCTTTTTCTTTACTGAATTGTCCTCTGTTTTGATTACTTTTTTCTGATATGTATAAAAATATTTTTAAGTTCTGATTGTTCTTAAGAAAGTCTGAATGCTGCTTTTTTTTTTTTTTTTTTTAATATGATGTTTTAAGAGACCGGCTCATCAGTTTGTAATGCACATGGCTTTTTAAATTAAGGGGGTTATGGAAAAGATTGTAATCAAGACTGAAATTTTGTTTTGTCTGACATTCTAGTGGGATTCTGGGTTTAAAGATGACCTAGCACTAACTAAAAGCTAGAAAGATGAGCTGAATTTCTGTGGTAGATCAGCTGGGACATGAAAATCTGGTAATAAAACACCAGAGTAGTACAGGGTTCACATTTGTGTGCAAATATGCTGTCCTGTATTTAAATGACTGTCTGTATTCCCCCTAGGATACTTCAGGAAAGCAGCATGATGTGCATCAAGTGTAGTTAGTTTAGGAATCAGTAGGAGTGTAGGCAGAATAACGTGGACTTCTGGAGAAGGTAATAAAAGTCTTTTGTGACCCTTCTGGGACTTGCTCTGAGATGGATATATGCATATATAGCACAGTACTTCTGGATCTTCACTACAACTACTACATAAAACTAGATTAAAGATATATAATAGATATTCATATTTTACTATTTGCATTGTTGTTTGCAGAGCAGACTTGGTTTTAGATATTGCAGTTTGTAGTTCTGTAATAGATGGTTTCTCTTTATGCAGAAATATGGAAGAACTCAAGGTTTATTGATAGTTGAAGACTAATTAGCATGAAAATTGAAGTTTATCAAAATTCCTATTTTTTAGGAAACCAACAATAAATAACCATTATTTTGTGACTGAATTAGTATTTTTTTCTCTGTAGCCATTTGTTATACATGATATGGTCACCTTGTGTATGGCAGAAAAAACCCTGGTGGCAAAACTGGTAGCCAATGGAATTCAGAACAAGGAAGCAGAAGTTCGAATCTTCCACTGCTGCCAGTGTACGTCTGTAGAGACTGTCACAGAACTCACTGAATTTGCCAAATCTATCCCTGGCTTCTCCAGTCTTGACTTGAATGATCAAGTGACACTGTTAAAATACGGAGTTTATGAAGCCATATTTGCCATGTTAGCATCTGTGATGAACAAGGATGGGATGCTGGTAGCCTATGGAAACGGTTTTATAACCCGGGAGTTCCTGAAAAGCCTAAGAAAACCGTTCTGTGATATAATGGAGCCAAAATTTGATTTTGCAATGAAATTCAATGCACTAGAACTGGATGATAGCGATATATCCCTTTTTGTTGCTGCCATCATTTGCTGTGGAGGTAAGCATTACATATTTGTTCTTTAAGGTAGAAAATTTAAAATTTTTCTTCATGTGAATTAATAATTTTAATGGAAAAGCTTATCTGTTTCTCAAAGATTCAGTTTTACCACTAACGATGTTATTTTCCCTTTTAGCGTGTTTCATGGAAGATACTGTGTAACTGTTACTAGTCTTGATCCTATGTTTTGATTTGCAGAATTGTAGAGGTGCTTGGAATTACTGTTTAGCATCACTTAGAAAAGGGTGTGGTTACTCTCTGTTTTTAATAGTGGGATGTGAAGGGTGTTGGGGTTTTTTGTTTGGGGTCTGGAGGATTTTTTATTTTTTTTTTATGTTTGAGGCTGGGTTGGAAACAGTATGTGTATCTCCAAAGGGGCAGAAAAACACTATGTCATGAGACTGGAGGCAGGTGCATATGACAGCTTTGCTCCTCTTTGACACTAGCTGATTGCAGCATGTAACAAGTTCTGCACAAACACACAGCTCTGTCGATGCACTTCCTGTGTTCCGATTTCAATGTCACAGGCTTTTAAAAAAATAATATACTTAGATAATTTTTTTTAAAAGTAGCTGATGGTATTTTTAAACATTATTTCATAGTACCTAAGGATGTGGGGTTCGGGTTTTTTTAATGCCCTGTTGTTTGAGCTCGTTATGAGTGAAGAAACACAAATGTAATTTATAATCTTATCTTTTCTCCAGAAAGTAAGTGTGTTCATATTCAAGGTTAAATTCAAAACTATCCATAAGCATTTTGAGAAAGGCAAAGAAGAGATCAAGAAAGTTCCAGCAACTGCTCCCACCTGCCTTTTTTTGCATTCTGCCAAACTCATTGCATGTTTCACTGCCCTGGTTGTATCCTCACAAGTTACAAGACGAGATACAACGTGTAGACTTTCAAAAGCTTCATGTGCCAGTTTAGACAGCAAGTTGCCATCATATCTTGAATTACTTTTGCAGAATACATTGGTATTATGACCTTTTAAAAAGTCACAAGAATTCTTTGCAGGCAAAATATTTTGTGGTGGTTTTTTTCCCCCCTCTAATTCTTCCCCTTGGAACTAGCTTAAGTTTTCAAGAAACATATTTTGTCCATTTTCCCAGACTTCTTACAGAGAAGTTTGATCTGGAGAGTGAAGTTATTAAAGAACTCTTAAGTAGCTGAAAATGAGATCACGTACTAGAAAGAGTGAAGCACACTTAATGGGTGCTTCTCTATGTCCTATCAAAAACTTGTGCTGTGGCAATGTACACATGGGAACCAAGAGTGAAAGACTGTTCCTTATGTCTTGCTGTACTGCTGCCAAAGTTCAGGAACTCTCTAGACACAGCCACATCCTTTTGTTCTCTGTTCTTGCTGTTTGAATTCTGCTGTCAGGACATAGAGAATGTAGAACTGGATTCCTAGGCTTGATTCTTCTGCTGGATTTTGGGGTGAGAGGATGTTGTGAGGTTTTTTCTTTTGTAGCATGGGTTGTATGTAGTAGTATGAAATCTCTTCTCAAATAACTTTGGGCATTGACAAAACCTGGGCCAAAGGGATAAAGAAGACTACTTTTTTTTCTTCTTTTATCTCCTTTTTCTCCTTTTTCCCCTTCATTGCCCTCAGTGCATTATGTAAATACACACTGTAGCCTACAATATAGAAGCTATAAAGCAGCCTACTTAAAAGACTCATTACAAAATTATGACATGCATTCTTTTGTTTGTTTTGAGAACAGATCGTCCTGGTCTTGTAAATGTAGGACACATTGAAAAAATGCAGGAGAGCATTGTGCATGTACTGAAACTTCACTTGCAAACCAACCATCCTGATGACATCTTCCTCTTCCCAAAACTTCTCCAAAAAATGGCTGACCTCCGACAACTTGTCACAGAGCATGCTCAGCTCGTTCAGATAATTAAGAAGACTGAATCTGATGCACATTTACACCCTTTACTACAGGAAATCTACAGGGATATGTATTAAGGATTTTTAGTATTTTTTTCCACAATATTTAAAGATGAGAGCAATACTAGTAACAGATGGGAGCAAAACTACTTGCACGGTTATCTGCTGTTCACTCAGCCCAGAGCATGAAAAATCTAAAAGCTGGATAACTGGAGTGTTACACTTCTTTTGGTTTGGGATCTTTTGTTTTCTTTTGAAAGAGTTCTGCAGAAAAATACTGATCATAGTGCTCATGAAGTTTCTTACAATGGGTCTTTTATTTGGAAATTCAAAGATTGGTAAGGAATACATATTTGTATAATAAATCAGAATGTTAAGTAACAGAAATGAACAAAACTGTATTTCCTCCTGGCTCTTAGTCATTTTAAGAGTTAATGTAACAAATTCAGCAAATTGTCTCCAAGTATATGCACAATCATAAAAATTATGCACTTTTGGTTAATGGTAATTGCTGAGAACCAACTAACACTTTTTCTTACCACAGCCAGTCTAGGTGTAATACATGGTTGGATAATACTGTACATACACTTCTAAAAATTTTGAAAGACCTTTGATCTGCTGCTGCTTTAATTCCATGAAATGCAGTACAGCTTCATACAGTATTACGCATAAGCTGTACCTTAGGATTAGCATGTTTAAATGATGGTTCTTTTGTGAAATGAAAAAAAAATCCCAAGAGTTATCTAAGATACAGTAGAGATGCTCCATTCAGGTGTTTGTTGAAGAGTAAATGTGATAAGGCAATGGAACCTTTTTTTCCAAAAGTGTTTTAAGGAAATGTGTTCCTGAGGAAAAATATATCATACCATGTGTATTTTGGAGAACTTGTAATAACTCAAGATGCAGTTTGGACTTGAAAATGCTGTTTTGAATTACCAAGAGTTTTGGAGAGAGTGAAAAATCTGATCCTAGCCCAGAAAAAAGAGTTTCAACTGCACAGTATTCTACTGCAGACATAGCTTACTCTAAAGAAAGGATTGTATAGGAAAGACACCTTCTTTCTTGACAAGTATCTTGGGGGTGTAGAGTTATTTGGACCTGTTTATTTTTCTAATGAATACACTTTCTTTTTTTTCAGTTATCCACTTGGATATATTTCTTTCTATTCCTTCTTAGGCCTTATTGATAGAAGTATTAGCTAGATTATTTCACCAAATCTTGTCCTTGCATACAGCCATAGTGGGTAAGGTGACAATATTACCAAGAACTGTGTTTGTAGGTGTCGATTGTGTAATATTATGAAAGAGAGCACAGTTGAGAGGAAGTTTATCACATTTCTGAGAGCAAACTCTGATTTTACAATAGTACTTACTCCTGATGCAAAATAAGCCATAAGGAAACTGCCTGACTTTACCATTTTAAAGGGTCTTTTATCAGAGAGTACTACACAAAAGTGCTAGTTGCATGCAAGACACTCTGCTGTTTTATTTTTTTTTTTTAGTATGTAACTTCACATTATTCTTTCCCCATGTTACTATTTGTTTCATAGGACAAAGATCTCGGGATTCAATTTTCACAATATAGTTAAGCTTTCACTGGCATAGGAGGAGTGTTGTTTCACAGAATCACAGAAATGTTAGAGTTGGAAGGGACCTCTAGAGATCATCTAGTCCAACTCTCCCACTGAAGTAGGATAACCTAGAGCACATTACTCAGGACTGCATCCAGGTGGGTTTTGAATATCTCCAGAGATGGAGACTCATTGTTTCATTGTAGCATGTTTGAAGACTTCAGAATTTTCAACCTTCACTGCAAGAATGAAATAAGATTGATAAAGTGAGAACATCACACTGTGATTCTTACTGTAGTCACAACATTTGTTTCTTTACAGGCCCACTGGCATGGCTAGACACTGAATGAATTACAGGTTTAAAAGCAATTTGGTATTTATCCAGGCAATGGTCATTAGCAGAAGTTTTAGTTTCAGATATGTTTAGTGTAAAATATTGAAGCATAGGCCTCAGATTTGGTGACCAGCTGGGGCAGGATAGAAACAATAAATGCTCCTGCACAAAACTCTGTCCCCTTCCCTGTTGCCAGTGAGCAGCAGGAAGAACAGGCCTTACGTTACAGCTACTTCTAACACTTTATTATGAGAAGTTTTTTGGTCTTACCAGGAAACATGAGACAGGAAATGGGTCTTTTGTGTCTTACAGCAGCATGTATTATGCCCCCAGAATTAACAAGAGGATTTTGGCAATGATGCTGCTTTATTCTTCAAGTCAGCCGTGCTCCCCTAAGGAGTTGTGGGGTTTAGGCATAAGACACAGAGCATTGAAATAACTGATATGCAGTATTGCTTACTCAAAAAGATTGTCAAAATATCAGCCATTCTGTGATGGCATGCTGAAACTCTAATAGCCAACTGTTTTATTTCCTAAAAATGTATAAGCTGACTTTCCCACCCCCTCCTCCCCCCCAGCTCAGATTTATGCAAAAGGCAAATTTCAAACTTGTGTTCCATAGTTTGGGTGTACTGAAGTTTCTCAGGAACAACACACACCATCAATGTGGACAAAAACTATTTTTCCCACTCTTGCTGTCAAAAGTGGCAGAAACACTTTCCTGAAACTTTTTTAAAACATAGAAAAATTAATAATAAATACTTAAATTCTCAGCAAAACTGTAAAGAATTGAAACCACCATCATTCAGTAGAAGGCACATAGTTCAGCTGTATTAGCAGCTGCTCGTAACAGGTTCCTATTATCAGCATTACGAAAGTGCATAAATTGCATTTTTCGTGTTCCAGATCCATTTTGTTTTGTTATTTGAAAACGAGCAAACATTTGTTTTACTAGTTCCTCAGACGCTGAAGCTTGATTTTTAAATTGCAAACCTTTATTAAAAAAGGAAAAAAAGAAAAAAAAAAAAAAAGAAAAGAAAAAAAAGAAAGAATGCATCTCTGAATTACAGAAATATGAACAAGATGTTAACATAGTCTACAATTCTGGATAGATGCCACTGCCCACACTGCTGCACCACACACATACCCACAGTCTCTTCAAGGAACAGCAGACAGGGCACTTCCCAAGTGTTAATGGCCACTTGTAACGAAGTTCATTAGCTACTTCAGGAGGTGACTACAGCAGGCTTTTGCCAATTAGATTTCAAATTACTCAGTTTGTGCTCATTTTTTTAAAGTTTGCCAGCTGAACTATTATATTACTGAGGAGCTCCTGTACAGATCATCTAATATTTTGAAATATCATTCTACAGAGGGAAATAAACAGACCAGATTTTAGCATTAAAAAAAATTTGAGATTTACTGGCTTGTTAGGTATAGTTGTGACCAGATTCTTATCAACATAACTTATTTTACTATCATAGCACCAAAGAACTCTGGTTAACAATCAGGTACCCACAAACAGCTTAAGACAAGAGACAGCAAATGGATAGTGAAAAAGCCTAGTAAACAATGGTGTGACTTAAGTTTTCAGCAAGCATACAGCTTACTCGTTTTTGAGGGCTGTTTGAGGTTTTTTATTTGTTTATAGGGATGCCCCAGGTACTTTGACAACGGTGAAGAAAAAAGAAAAGGAAGGTTTTTGTGTCAAGTGTTAGGGAAATCTGGTGTTCATTTTTATCTCTTTAAATATTTTCTTTAAAGGTGTCCTGTCTTCAGTGTAACAGCACACAACTGCCATTAAAAAAAAAAATAAATCAGCTACTTTGTACCTTTTTAAATTTCAGAATCCCACTTTTCTTTTAAACACAAAGTGACAGACAATAGATAGGAATGTTTTCCACTTACAGAAACAGAAACTGAATCTTTCTACGGAGTTAAAGAAATCTTTTTTAATTTGCCATTTCCCTGTGCCTTTGTGCTTTGGTTCTAGCCAGCTGCTAGAAAGCTGAAGTGTTGCCAAAGAGCGTATTTTTGCATTATTTCTGGCCCACACAGATTTTGGAAATACCAGCAGTTGCACTAAGTCCGTTCTCATGAGAGAGCTAGCACAAGTTTGCATATCGAAGAGCTTATAATAAGCATCTAAACATTTGTTTGTTTATTCAAACTGCTAAAACCTGGGGAGATTTATTAATCACAAGAGCTGGGTCACATACTACTACATTTGAATTTCCTCCTTACTTCTAATGGACAGCCTAGACAAGTGATGCACCATCTCAGACAAAGCAGTTGGAGATTACACTGTAGCTGTCTGTACTGTCTCTGAAGAGGAACAATTTCAGCTCTGTCTCTCCTTTAAAGCATCCCTGTTACTTAGTTGAAACCTGCAACTACCTTTAACAAATGCATTTGCAGCTGTTTTGATATTGCTTATGCATGTAAGGTCTTATAAATAATGGTTCTTCCCTGAAAACCCTAATCCTTCAGCAAGTGTTGAAGTGTGAGGTGTAGCGTAGGGTATCTGGTGCTTGCTTGTATCTCAAGTGCATTCTTGATAATCAGTTGCATCTTTTTTTTTTAATCTAGATTTAAACAGCTTCATTCTCTTCCTTTTACTAGAGATGTAAAGTACGTGTGGGTTTGATCTGAGACTGTTGATACTGTTACGTATTGTGGGATTTTTTTTTTTATTTAATGTAATACCATTTCTTCCTGTTTCAATTTGTAAAATACAATAATATAATTGCAAGATATAAACTGTCACTAAATTATATTACAGAGATGCTTTAAGAAAAATATGTAAATTATTTAATTTAAATATTTTTTCATACTTTATCTTGCGAACCCTTTGGTACCATGAGGAAAGATTTACTTTTATGGGTAAGGGTGATGGGCCTGAAGTCAAAGACAAACTGCTATTTATTCCTGCCTGGTCTTTGTTACGTATCATTTGTGAAGAAATATCGCAAATTCTGCAACTTATCAGGGTTTGGTATTGGCAACTGTAACCAAATTTTAAAATACATTTTCACAAAGAACATAGACTTCCTTTTATTTCATTTCAATAAAAGTAAGTCTAGGTGAGGAACAGCTGTAATCCCAAAATTGAGGTAATATTTTTAACATTTTAACTCAAGATCACCAATATGAAAGATAGTTTATAGAAGGTCATCTTTGATTTACAGCACCATAGTTCATTTTCCTTCACAGTCTGAAAAGAGAGCTATAAAGAGATAGATTCTGTTAGTGTTCCATTGCTGCTGTCTTCTAAGGCACTGGTTTGTGGCTTATGAGAAATAACAATGTGTATTCAGCATTATTTCCTGCTACCTGCACCGAGGTTGATCTGCAGCTTTTGTAGATGTCTTTTTAAAGCACGTAATTTGGCAGCGCAAAACACAATCACAGAATCACAAAATCACAGAATCCTAGGGGTTGGAAGGGACCTCGAAAGATCATCTAGTCCAACCCCCCTGCCAGGCAGGGTCACCTAGAGTACATCACACAGGAACTTGTCCAGGCGGGTTTTGAATGTCTCCAGCGAAGGAGACTCCACAACCTCCCTGGGCAGCCTGTTCCAGTGCTCTGTCACTCTCACAGTAAAAAAGTTTTTTCTGATATTCACCTTGAACCTCCTGTGCTCCAGTTTGCACCCATTGTCCCTTGTCCTATCACTGGACATCACTGAGAAGAGCTTGGCTCCGTCCTCCTGACGCTTGCCCTAAACATATTTATAAACTTTGAGGAGGTCACCCCTCAGTCTTCTGTTCTCCAAGCTAAAGAGACCCAGCTCCCTCAGCCTTTCCTCATAAGGGAGATGTTCCATTCCCTTAATCATCTTTGTGGCTCTGTGCTGGACTCTTTCAAGCAGTTCCCTGTCCTTCTTGAACTGTGGGGCCCAGAACTGAACACAGTACTCCAGATGCAGCCTCACCAAGGCAGAATAGAGGGGGAAGAGAACCTCTCTTGACCTACTAACCACACCCTTTCTAATGCACCCCAGGATGCCATTGGCCTTCTTGGCCACAAGGGCACATTGCTGGCTCATGGTCATCCTCCTGTCCACCAGGACCCCCAGGTCCCTTTCTCCTACACTGCTCTCCAGTAGGTCAGCTCTCAACCTGTACTGGCACATGGGGTTGTTCTTCCCCAGATGCAAGACTCTACACTTGCCCTTGTTGAATTTCATCAAGTTTCTCCCTGCCCAACTCTCCAGCCTGTCCAGGTCTCACTGAATGGCAGCACAGCCTTCTGGTGTGTCAGCCACTCCTCCCAGTTTAGTGTCATCAGCAAACTTGCTGAGGGTACACTCTGTTCCCTCATCCAGGTCATTGATGAAAATATTGAACAGTACCGGTCCCAGTACCAACCCCTGAGGGACTCCACTAGTCACAGACCTCCAACTAGATTCTGTCCCATTGACCACAACTCTCTGACTTCTTCCTTTCAACCAATTCACAATCCGTCTCACTACCTGATCATCAAGACCACACTTCCTTAGCTTATCTACAAGGATGCTGTGGGAGACACTGTCAAATGCTTTACTGAAATCAGGATAAACCACATCTACCGCCCTACCATCATCTATCCACCTAGTTACTTCCTCATAGAAGGCTATAAGGTTGGTCAAACATGACTTACCCTTGGTAAAACCATGTTGACTGCTCTTAATGACCCCCTCATCCTTGATATGCCTAGAGACAGTGCCAAGAATAAGTTGTTCCATCACCTTTCCAGGGATGGAGGTGAGGCTGACCGGTCTATAGTTACCCGGGTCCTCCTTCTTGCCCTTCTTGTAGACTGGTGTGACATTTGCTATCCTCCAGTCCTCAGGCACCTCTCCTGTTGCCCACAACTTACCAAGATGACGGAGAGTGGCCTAGCAATGACCTCTGCCAGCTCCCTCAGCACCCGCGGGTGCATTCCATCTGGAACCATCGATTTATGGATGCCCAGACTGCTTAACTGATCCCTAACCCAATCCTCATCTACCAAAGCAAACTCCTCCTTTATCCTGACTCCTCCTGGGGCTATAGGGATCTGGGGCTCCTGGGGAGAGTCTGCAGGATTAAAGACAGAGGCAAAGAAGGCATTCAGTACCTCTGCCTTCTTTATATCCTCTGTCACCAGGGCACCCACCTCATTCAGCAGTGGGCCTATATTGCCTCTAGTGTTAGTTTTATCTGCAATGTATTTGAAGAAGCCCCTTCTATTGTCTTTGACCTCACTTGCAAGATTAAGTTCCAAGGAGGCCTTAGCTTTCCTAATTGCCTCCCTACATCCTCTGACAACAGTCCTATATTCCTCCCAAGTGGCCAGCCCCTCCTTTCATGATCCATGATCCACAATGTTGAATTATCATTATTGGCTTTTCTATAGGAGTGTTCCCTTTATGATTTTAAGTAAAGATTAATTCAGAATGTGTCCGTAGGGATTCTGTGTCCTGGTGTGATAATCTGTGCCTACAGCATTCCTGTTAACGAATCCTGACACAGGAACAAAGTCACCTTTTAAAGGTGTACTTTTTATTTTTCCTGTGGTCAAAACACAGCATCTAGTACAAGCACAGTATGTTACAAATGTCCCAGCAATGATTTCTACTTACTGCATTTTATTTGCAACAGATAAAATATTTCCCAAAATGGTTGCAACTTGACTTTTTCACTTGATCAGTGTCACCATCCAGGTATATTGTCCACCAAGACGTTTGTGTTGTATTTGTAAAAGCTCTACTGGACTTTTTTGTGGTAACCTACAGCTACTTTTTTTCTCAATTCCACAGGCAGCAATGGAAAACACCTGTGAAAAGTACTAACAGACACTTTACACTGTAAATACATACGCAAATTCATGTTAACTAAGCCCATCCTAGGGCAAGGGTGTTTCCCCTTTTATTTTCTCTAATGTGCTAGCAGGTATTTAAAATATTTTTCAGCTTCTTGAAGCTGTTTTGTTCTTTTTTTTTTTTTTTCTTGGACTCTTCTCTTGTGTTAGTCGATCTTGTCAGATTCCACTGCAAAGGTGTTTCAAAACAGAATTCCTACTGTAAGGACCTCAATTTCAAATGAGTTGCCTCTGCCCAGGGGATAAGCTGCAATTATAAAACAGATTGTTAATCTGATTGCAGGCTGGGCCTTAAATAAGGACTGCAAGGTCAAGTATGAGGTACTTAAAGGTTGTGGGGTTTTTTAAGTATTTTGGTATATTTTCTCAGGTTGGATGTGCAGGTACAGTAATCCCTATTATGGAAAAGACACCAGCCTTATGATCAATGCAAGGAGTTTTGTGGCATTCTCTACACTTGAAAGAAAAAAAATAAAATTGGTGGCATGGGAAAATACTAACCGCTGAAATCTTGGCAACAAGCAAGTAGTGCATTCTGCTCCTGCTGTGTAGGAGTGCAGTGTAATCATTAAAATCTGTTTGTGATGTGCAGGAGGACCTGCAAGAAGGTTGGCAAATCTGCTGGAGGATTCATATGCCACCAACCCCGCAGAGCACTATTCAAACCCAGACTGGGTTGGTTACCTGTGGCACCTTCGGGTACCGTAGGTGCATTTTGCCACAGGGTAGCGTGGGGCTGCCTTCACGGATAGACAGTGCCTTTGACCTCCTCCTGCTAGTGACAGGCTTGTCGGGCTGCCTCGGGTGTGTTCAGACAGGTATCTGCGGGCACCCAGCAGCACTGCCCTTCGGGCCACGGTTCCTGAGGAGACGGCTATGGCTCTTCTGCCGGAGGGATGTTGTGCAGATGGTGGGAGGGGGCTGCTTCCGATCAAATCCTTCATCCCTCTCCCCTGGGAACTGACTCCTGTGGGATAGGTGGCTATGTGAAGCCCTGGCTCCAGCTCGGTAGCCACAAATACTTCCCTCCTGTTTCAGAAGTGGAAGAACATTTATGAGTTTCATTATTTTAGTAATAACAAATCGAATCAATGTTGCAATATTATGGATTTTAACAAGAATACCCCTCTTAACTGTTTGACCATGTCTGTTATACCAGCTTCTACGATGAGCTGCATTTCATTTTGCTCCTGCTACTTCACAGCTTTTACAAACAATTGCTCTGAGAATTCTTTAGGAATGGAACACAACAGTTTAATAACATCATGATGTTGAAACTCTTTATCACGTCTTAAACTGTTATCTGATATGACACAAAAAGCACATATCTGTTAACGTTGCCAAACCCTAATCACTAGAGCTAACCAAGTGTTTAATTAAATCAAGTTATCAATAGTAAAGGAAAAAAAAAACCCAAACCAAACAATCATTGTTTCCAGTCACCTATGTTTTGACGCATTTTTGTGTACGTTTTATTGCAGTAAATATGGAACTTACAAAGAGCAGACATTTCTTGCAGCGAGTAGTCAAGCCTAATTCTCATGGAATGCTTGTTTCCCAGTAAAATACCACTAATTCAAGCCAAGTTCCCAAGTTTCTTTCTGTCAGAACAATGCAAATGTCATTTTCAAGAAAGGAAGCCCTGGTCTCACAGGGATTTATAGGAAAGACAAAATCTCTTGCACTTGTGAATGTAAAAATTACATATAGTGAAGTATGATGATGCATTCTTAAATGTTACCAGCCTACTGATCTAGGATGAAAAAACTTGAACTAAACATTTTTCTTCTTTTTTACATTGTTTTTTTTTTCCTGTCTCCTTTAAAAATAAGAGGTTGAATTCATAGTGTTTGTATAGAGACTGAATCTATGTGCTTCAAAAAAAAAAAAAAGCATCCTTTAAGATTGAATGTAAACACAGTTAATTTGAAATGTGGTTTTGCCTTAATGGTTTTAAAAGAATAAAGTATTTTTAAAAGTGAAGCTAATGACTTGTGCTGATCTTTTATTTCCAGGAAAGTAACTCACTGTACTGTCATGGTTTTGAAACAAACCTACTTGTTACCCTCTGCTGGCTGCCCCTGGTACGTTACCCAAAGCAGCTGCCAAGTCTTAGCTGAGGCCCTTGTTCAATGACCCGCACGCACGGGTGACTTTCATGTAGAGGAAAGCAGTCCTGTTCTCTACTTCTGTTCAACCTCTTACGCTCGCAGCTGAGACCTTGTGTCAGTGTTTGCAGAATCAGGACCTGGGGAGGGCAGGGTGCTGGTGGAAACAGGATGGCAACACCCGTTGCTCCTTCTGCAATAGTACCAGTGGTGTGAATGTGTCTTTTGTGCTGCTCTACTGTAATTAAGAACTTGAGTGATTTTGCCTTGAGCTGATTTGCCTTCATTTGGTATACAAGGCCCTGCTTCAGAAAGCACTTAGCTGCTTAACTTCACACCGGGGAGTTATCACACTGAATTTTAGTAGTGAACAAGAGTGAATAAGCAACCTTGGAGGGATTGGTGCCCAGATTGTTTGGGTTAGCATCAAGTATCTGTTAATAAACTGTATTAAGTATCTTTACTACATAATAAGACGTGTATTGCAAAGACCTTTTAAAGGCAGAATAGTATTTGAAGCATCATTAAAGTGCTGATGCTTACAGGTTAACTGTTAGACACACCTTTTAAATTAGGAATGTGTGTGTAACATACCTATACACATTGGATATATAATATAAATTTATACGTGTATATATACTTCATCAGTTTGTCTGCTGACCCACCGTCCTGCTCTGTCCATCTATTCTCATTGATTGTATGACCAGCTCGAGAAGTTTGTTGAATTCAACAAGCACTGACTGCACTTCTCCATGACAGCACAACTGACTCATTTGCTGAGCATGGCTTTAGTTAAGTCAGTTGGGAGAACACATGATGTCACAGATGATTGTCTTCCTTCAATAATCTGGGGATTTATTGAGCTGGTAAAAGAGTGCAGAAGCAAAAATTACATCAGAGGGTACAGAATCACATTTCTTCATCAGCTGTGCTCAAGAGCATTGGAGGCCTGATTTTTAGCAGCAGCAAGTACTCAGAGAACCTGATGGAAACCAAGCTCTAAAGGCTCTGCATGTCTTGAAGAGTACATCTCGTGGCCAGTAAGTTTGGGCATGATGGCATTTGATCTGCAACATCATATTATACTGGAACATTATGATATAGGGACCATAATGCCATGTTCAAAGGGAACATAAGAATGTGGAACACTTAAGTTTTAACAGCTAGGCACAGATAATAATCCTTTGTCATTCCAGGAGATACCAAACTGCATGTAGGTCAGCCTTCTTTCCCTAACGCATGGACTGGAGATGGCAGAGCACATCTGATGGTCCTGGGCTACTGAACCATTTTGTGGCCCTTGCTGGAAGCATACTTTTCTACACCTAAAAGGTATGCATAACCAAGTAACTGTGAAGCGTAAGTATCCTTATCTTGGCTTCTTCTGTTTACTTGAGAGAAATAGATGAGCTGTGCTGAGCCAAATTAAAAATCCTGTAGTTACAGATTCTGCTCCCTCTTGATATTGAGTCTACTACCCCTCTGGTTCAACTTAACAAGTACTTGAAGATAGGTAATTCCCAAGGGCTTTAAATTACTCTCCTATCATATCATGATGCAGAAGTAATGGTTATGATTATGAGTTAACTGCATTTGTCTACAAAGGCACAGAGGAGGTTGAACAGGAGGGAAAACAGTTCAGAGACACTATATCCTTCCCAGCACATTAGTGGGTGCATTTCCCTGTCCCAAGTTAGGCCTGCATGTCATAGAAACCAAAGGCACACTCTCACTTAGATAGGAACTGCGCTAGCTGGGCTTTTAAAACCTGCTTCCAAGCCAAGAGTTAAGATACAACCTGTTGCAAACATTGTGAAATACAGGAAATAAAATGTTTTTCTAAAACATTCGCTGGTATAAACAAATAGTATAATCTTGCATAACAATCTTGCTTTTTGTCAGCTTGATTATAATAACTACACTTTGAAGATAGAAAAGTGCTGTGATTCTCTTTCTAGCATCTCTCACTCTTGTTACAGTCCTGGTTTTTAGCTTACACTGTGCTTCTCTTCTTTGTACAGAGCAGAAACACTGTAACTTTTAAAGTGCAGGGGGGGAGGTGTCTAGCATGAAACTGAAATTCAATACCACTCATTCTAAGTTTAATATAACTTCTTTGAAAGTGTAGTCTCTTGTTACTGCAGAAAAGAATCTGAAATATTGGCTTCTAACGTGTCTTTTCTCCCTGCAATTAAAGATGTGTATGTATTTTATGTTTAATGCACCTGGAGCCTGAAAAAGGTACTAATAGGTCCATTAATGCTCCTCTAGTAATGCACAAAATTGCAGTCCTTAACTGAGGACACCAACACTCAGAAAAAAAAAACAGTAAATAAAAAATTCAGGTCAATCAAATGTCCTAAAGAACTAAAGATAACTCAATGAAATAATGTTGGTTTCTTTTAACAGACACATGGTTCATTCTACTAAAATGATCAAGTTTAGATGTTGACATATGGCATGGATGGAAAAGCTGAGAAAAGAGGAGATGTTAACCAAGGCATTAATGGGTTCTGAACTCTTAATGACCAACCAAAGCTTGAGTAAATAATGTGATCTGGTGATTAGGGAGCACCCTAGACATACCCTTAAGGTGTGTGACTGTGGTTTCTTATAAATGGCTTGTAATTAAGACAAAGCCAACATAAATTGGGCAGCTAATTTTTGAGCTAAACCAACAGCTGTTTCCCTAATGATTTTTTTACCCTTTTTTGACTGAAGCTGTGCTTTTGAAATGCCTATTTTAGCTGTAGTTTAATTGTCCAGTTCTGGAAAGAATTGAGCTTATTAACTGATTTTTTCTATTTCCAGATTAACTGATGTGAAATTGAAAATAATATCATCTTCCCTTGTAAAGCATAAATTAGACATATTAAGGGTCGTCTCCTATTGCTGTACTGACATGGACTGAAAGATTGAGTGGAAACTGAGTGCAAGTGACTTGTACGTATCTTTCTTTTATTTTAAATTTTTTTAAATTATGTTGGTATTTATTATGAGAGCACCTACCTTCAGAAGTCTTAATGCTGTGATAGTATTGGGATTATAATCTTGAAGAATCTAGATATTTCTATGGGGACCTGTGACATTTTCTCATAACAGGTTTACTTTAGACTTAGAAGTAAAGCTTTGAACTCCTTGCCTACTGTGATCTTATCAGGACAGCACTGTTAGGCTAACAATTGCTGTATACTGATTTTCTTGGATGTCTACTGAATTAAGACAGATAAATCTGTCTCGGATTTTCACAGCACTGTAGGAGCGTCAAGAACAACACAAAACATTAAAATAACAAATGTGAAAATCTGGGCACGGTTCCTATGCTATACACTGTTTAGTTTTTTACTACATGGGCTTTATGTGGTGACAACAGGCTCGTCTGCCGGGCTTTCTGGCTCTTCCAACACCTTCAGGCCATACTGCTGGCATTGCAATCGCTGCGTGATGACGTTTGAAGCCAAGCCAAACGTAAGGAAACGTGTCACTGTGTTCTGTAGTAGTGAGCTGATGAAGGTCACTACTTTAAAAGGAGCAACATGATAGTCTGCAAAAGGAGAGAGGAGAAACCCAGCCAAAGAACCATCTCTCTCAGTCCTTCAGTATTTATGTTCTTGTATCCCTCTTTTTACGGGGGAAGGATTTTGGTTGGGGCTTCCTTTTATTCACATCTTCCTGTATTTCCAAAGGAAAGGCCTTTAGGTTTTCATTCACACAGGGGAGGCAGAACCTTTTGGAGTAGAATAGACTACACTCCTGTAAAGAAAGAAAACATTATTAGCAGCATATATAAAATAGAACTGCTTATGTTCCAGTCTAATTAAACCACATTTATAATTAGAATTTTTCTCAATTAAATTCCTCTTCTAGGTTGAAATATTCCAGCAATTTTACTTCTTTACATACAGTAATTCTAACATCTGATTAGAGCTAACTGGCTGAAAAATAAAAACTGAGTCTGTAACAATTGCTAACCAAATCAACTATCATGTTGACCTTGATCAGCTCACTGTGCTACGTGAATAAAGGTAGCAGCTTGGATGGATCAGGACATCTTTCTGGGAGTAATGGATTTGATGCATTTTACTCAAATAGCAAAGTTTTCTTCTTGCCATGGTCATTTGTGGCTGGCCTTTCTCTGGGGGCTTCGCTTGAGTATTTCTGTTTCTGTTCTTGCTTTTGTTTCCCATGTCACTACCTGGACTTCAGCAGTAGATTCAGCAGATGATTTTATCACAGTCCGCCTGCCTCTGTGCAACTTTTAAGCTCAAGGAACAACTTCTCTTCATCTCTTGTCCTTTTCTGCACTGACTGCCAGGCCTCTTCATATTCAGAGTTAGTGTGAGGCCTTGGTTGCTCAAAGGCCCTGAAACTGGAATTCCATTGCACAACATCTAGAGCCTATTGTTTTTTGTCTCTTGGTATCCTTAATACTTTAAGCTGCCAATTAAAAATGGAAGATTAGAGTTTAAGTTTGCCCTGCGATTCTTGTTGGTGTTGCAAAATGACAAGCGGCTCCCACTGCCTCCAGGTTAAGCTGATGGCTCCACACTGAAGGACTCCGCACCACTGATTTCTACTGGGTGATGGCAAAGGAGGGGAGAGGCTTTCCCGTCATCCTGCAGATGAGGAATTCTGATGCCAAGATGCAGCTCCTCGCAGATTTACAGGTGCTCAACTTGCATTCTTTTAGACAAAATAAGTTGCCAACTTTTGCTGACTTTTTGGCTGATGGGACTTAAGGAAATAATGAATATGAGCCATTGCACATCGCACATTGCACATCTGGGTGCTGGGTCCACAAAGCCTAAGCCTTACTCTCAGCCTAGCTGTTGTTTTAAAGCCCTATGAATTACACTTACCATGTATGGGCCAAAGCCTTCTGTGACAGTCTCCTGATAGGGTTCTGGGTTCAATCAGATAATTCTTGAATGTGTTTTACCCCTTCCATGACCAAGGCAGGAGGGGGCCATTTCAATTTCAAACTTAATAGTCCAATTCAGGCAAAACTAAGCTGCCAAAGCATGCTGCCAGAGTTTATTTCTGTTTTCACATGAATCATGTCTGAAAGTAATATACACAGGGATATTATTTTTATCACATTTGTAAAGGAAACTGTATGTAAAGGGAAGGTACTGCCTGTGTCCAGGATTGACCTCGCATGCCTGAAAGTCGAGAGGAAAGTAGCTGGAGTATTACGTTTATCAGTTGATAACTACAATCATGTTCAAGGTCACTGTTTAGTCACCTTCTGCTGAGGCGAGCAAGAAGGAATGAAACTTGCTCCCTTTCCTCCTTTCTTTTTCAAAAGCCACATATTTTCTTTGCCTATGTTTAGTAAGTGTTGCAATAAACAGTTTCAAATTACTAATATGGTCAGATTATACAATTTCCTCTCCACTTTTCTGAAAGGGAAATAGCAAAAAGGGCACTCGATCTTCCCAAGGACTTTTAAAAGCATTTTTATTATCTTCCTTTCTGTGATGTTTTGACATGTTTTAAGATGTTACAGATACTCACTGCAATTATTTCCAGTTGGACTGGAAATAATGGCTCTTACCGATACACTGTCCTAAAGATTGGTTCAGTAGGGTGACTGGACCAAATTAACTGAGTGAGACAAGTGAATATTTAAAGAAGTGAGTTTATGAGTATTATACAAAACAGTTGCTAAGTCCTGACTTTCCTTGGCACAGCAACTGTAAGGAAAGACACTGCAGCTAGCATGGGTTGTCTCATGAAAGGCCTAAAATCTGATCTGCATCTAAGCCTCCTTAGATACAAAAGCTACTAAATTAAATCCAATCTCTTTGCCAAATCTAAGGTCAGAAAAGTCTTGATTTTGTCACAGGTTAGTCTAGTACTATTTTGAATTAACACAAAAATGAAAGTAAACTGTCACTGTAAACTTTACATCAAATTGGTCAAGCTTCTTTGCCAGAGATGCTCAAAAAAGCATGATTTTCTTCAGCTTCAATTCCTATGTTGTAAGATTATGGAAACAGTGTAGGACTGGGTCAAGCACAAGCAGGAACCAAAACCAATCCACAGAGATGTTATCCTAACTTTGTCTCTCTCTACTGCTGTGGATAAGTTTCTACTTCTCTGGACTTTTCATTTTCCCTACATGAAAGAGGAATAGTATGTGTTTACCTACTTTGTGGTGTGGGTGTTTAAAGCACTAATTATCATTTCTGCTGATCTCTTTCAATGTTACCTAAGCAGTATTGCTAAATGCATTTTGAAACTGTAGTCATCTGTGTGATTCACTACCTGGCCTGGCCAGTTTGGTAAGAAATTTATTCTCAATTATTTACAATCAAGGTTTTGCTTTGAGTGATACCATCAGGGGAATCTTGAAGACTCAGATAACAAGTAAATGATTGACAGATTTCCACAATAGCCAAAGTAGGCAAGAATGTAAAAAAGATTAGAAGAGGCTTCTACGAGCTCACTGCTAATATCCTCTTACATTATTATGCCCTAGATTAACTGAAACAATTATTAAATCTTTTAGAAGGAAAAGCTCCACCTTCATTCAGAAACACACGCTGTGTGGAAAGATACTGAGAGGCTGAAACTCTCTATTTCTGACAGATTTGACTGCCAGACTTGGAAATATCCTTTGAATCCTGAAATGACAGGTCATTTCAGAATGAAAACAGCTAGAGGCGTTCAAGTTTGCCCCAAATGCCTCTGAGTTGCTAATCCTCTGCTGACGTGTCAGGGCAGGAATCAAGCTCATAAGGCCAAACTATCTGACCGGCTGCACTTGCCGCTTTCTCTGGCTGTATGTGGGAGTTAAGTCAACTACCAGCCAAGACAGGGACATTGTCACTAGGAAAATCTTGCACACATGTGAGCTTTGCCTTCTCGCAACTGCCTTGAGCTACTTGGCCCTGGCAACTTGAGCCAAGCTGTCAAAGCCATAACCAGACAGCTCCAGCACTTCCTCTGACTCCCACAGAGTCTTCACGTAGTTCCAGAAAGGAAAAAAAACCCAAACCAAACCCCAAAAAAACCCACCCCGGTTGCAATCTCTAGTCTGACCTTTTTGGTGATTTTAATTCATTTAAATGACAGAAGGGACTTCAGAAATAGGAAACAAACCTAATGAGAAGAAAGGTGTTATTGCATGTTCCTTTCAGCACAGTGGACCAAATCCATCCTTGGTGCTAACTCCCTGCAAGTCGGATTAGCAGCTAAACTTGTCCAAGCATGCCAATTTCCTTTTCACTGTCTGTCTAACCCTCTAAATTTTTTTCAGTGTAATTTGACCCTTTGTTTTGCTCAAGAGAATTTCCTTCAGTCCCCACACAGAAACTGTCTGGCATTGACATACGAGCTGTCTCAATTGCTCAGATTATCTCACCTCGTGCTCTGAGGAGACCAGAGGTGTTACTTTGTCCCATCAGAACTATAACTGGCCACCAACTATAATGAAAAAAAAAAACATGCCACTACATCTTCACAAAGTCTTTAACTGGTCTGTCTGTTTGAAAACTCCTGCTACTATCTACTTGCAGTAAGGATCATGTCACTGGGGCTGGCCCCTCACCACTGCCATTAGAGAATGAGCAGAAAAGGTTGAATTTGAAAACTGCTAAAGACACTTTAGTAAGGTATGCTCTCACACATGCTATTAGTTGCACTCTAGATTTAAGCATGTTACTCTGGGACAGCAAATTACCACTTTGAAGGGATCTGGCTGCTATTAGGGCAGTGATGTCTAGTGTAACAAATACATGCTGTTGTCCATGTAAGCAATCAAGTGAAGTCTCCTCATGGGTTGAGCCAGGCATCAGTTCTGACTACTGCATGAGTCCTGACTCTTTCAACAACAGAACTGGCTTGCCAGGGGAAAGGAACGGAACCTAAGTTTTCTCAATTCATTGTACTGCCTCAAAGAAGCACAGTACCACCTCCAAACACTGATAATGGTGTAATACCTTGTCTTAATTTTGCTTTGAACTCACCGCAAACAAAGGGACCAGTTCTGCACTGAAGAGAAGGAATTAAAACAACTGTAATTTTACACCACTTTTCTGGACCACATTCAGATTTCATAGCTTTAAGGTTGCTCCTCAAATTCATTCTTCTTCAGAGAACTATCATAGCATCACACAACACCCGCCCTGCTCTCTTTCTACCTTAGCTTTTACAAAGAGGATGGCAGCTGTATCCTGTGGATGCAAACCTAACAATCCATGGACATTTATATTCCCTTTACAGAAAAAACATTTACTGTTGGTATAGTACAATCCACTGAACCTTAAAGATCTTGAAGTGAATCTCCTTTGTGTTTTCTTGTGCTGAGAAACCGGAAAAGAGCACATGTTGTGTTTGTGAGGCTGGAGTGTGCCCATCTGTAAACAGAACACTTAAAAGTTGCTGATCATTTTCATTTATACAAAAAGCTTTATCCAGGGGAATCAACAACCACATACAATTTGCTTGCCTTTAAAAACAGGCTGTTTGGGATTTTGTTGTTTGGTCTTTCTCTAGCAGGTCACCAGGACTTGAACAAAAAGAAATGATTGAAGAAGCTCTTTGTACTTTTTACTTACTGTACTAACACACACTGATCTACTACACAAACTGCAATGAGACCCAAGGATGAGGAATTTTTCCTTGTCAGGGGTGAAAGGATCCTTCATGACATAGCTTTCTTCCAAAATCCTGTAAGAAAACAATTTCAGGCTTTTAAAGATAGATTTCACAGTATGGCAGACTTGAAATGGGGAAATTGTGGAGGCTTAAAAATTATCAACCCTTCCTACTTGATTTCCTTGGCCTGGTGTTGTACATGAGGCAATGTAGCAGCTGTGCAGGTCTCTTCCTCTTCAAAACCAACATTGTGGTTGTCTTCCATCCTATACTGCACTTTCTATCTCTCTTCCAAAATTAGAGCAATTGGTGATCACCTCAGCATTGTCTTGCTAGCTTCTTCTCAGTGTTCTATATTAAAAGTATTTTTTATCTTCCATTTTTATGACAGGCACTCCTTCGCATGGCCAACTTCAGTGCCTAGTCAAGTTATCATTTCAACTGCACAAGAGCTACAAGCAGAGAACATTACAATGAAATATGCTTACTTTATGTCATAGACTGTACTGTTTGCTTCAGGGTATTAAGGGAGTGCATTTATTAATTTGGCAACCTACTTGGGAAAGACTAGAGCTTTACTCTTCCTGGGAGCTCCAGGCAAAATACAACAGAAGTCAGCTGGGTGTCCGTCTGCAGCAGGGCACCCTGCAGGGCTGGCCTATTCCTGGACTTAAATCAAACTTGGATTCTGTAGTAACATGGAGTACAATACATATTTTTTTAAAGTATTCTGCTAACTCACATTGTGTTCTCCTTGTCTACATACACACACACACAAGTATGTGTTTGTGAGTACACTCCTTTTCCTCTTGCTCTCTAACAAAAAAAGGTATGTCTCAAGCCTTCCACTGTTAGGAAAGATCAAGCATCTTAACATGGCAGATCACCTTGTTAACAAAGTCTCCTAGTGTACAAAGGCTGGATTACCTTTGGAAAGCTCCCCTTGCAAGATTCAGTCTTAACATAGCAATCCAAATAAAACTGAGATGTTAACACTGAGCTTGGATAACCTAAAGTTAAGATTCATGTTCAGCTTCAATTGAGTGTCTTTACAAATGGACCCGATCAAAGGTGGCCCATTGCTCTGCTGAGTAGAAGAGGGAAAACCAGTAGCACCATGGGATTTGGAATGATAAAAATACAGCTGCCTGAGGAAAAGAGATGCCAGTTCAGCCCAAGCAGGTGGTGATCAACAGCTGTTTCCATTATGTAAGGAACTGAGCAGTCTTAGTGAGGTGAAATGCTGAGTACATGTCTGACTTCCAGTTCCAGTGAGTTTCTGACCATGCTTGCCTGATGGGTTTGTTGACTGGGACAGCCTCAACAGAACTACTCAGACATGTAAAGCTAAGTGCTTTGTTTTACAGGGAGTTTAATGTCTGCAGACAAATTTGTAACTGCATGGTTTCTGGTCAAACTACCCCTACTTGGCAGAGATGGGAAAGGCTTCAGTCTCCTAAAATCTAACTAAATTTCCACACACTTTCATGTCATATAATCTGACAAATAATTGTCTAATCTATGTGAAAAAGCATTACTGATTAAAATTCCACAACACGAACAGCTTTTAAAAAGTGTTTTTACTGCGGGAATTTAATTCATGCTGCATTTATGTGTCACCCAGCTATGAATAAAGGGCTATTCCCAGAAATGCTAGGCTGACAGTCAACAGTATTCTAGGAAAAAGATTACAGTATACATAAATAGTGGGGTGGGAAGTGGGGTTAGGAAATAAATAGCTTAAATACAAATCTTTGCATGGTATTGAAGCAGGATGGGAAAATGGATTTTTGTCTTTGCTATCAATGCAGACAATTTTTAACATTTCTTCCGTTCGAAATAAAGAAGGTCACTTTAAATACCAAGACTCGTATTCAGGGGCAATATGGCATATTATTTGGTTCATGCAGTGCATGTTGTTCCACAGTACAAGGCTTCTGATGTTCATAGCATAAACAGAGTCTGTAATATAAAAAGCTGTACTTACACAACAGAGTGTGTGTTTGGTGGCTTCTGCCCATAGTATGTATATGGAGCTGTTAAGCCACATAGCTGACACTTGAACTCTCCTGTAGGCTGAACTTCTTTGGGAGCATCCATCTTTAACCTACCTACAAGAAACATGAAAAGTCTTTTCACTCCAAAGTGCAGTACTGGGAATATGCCTGCAAGATTACACTGATGTGGGACATCTGGCTATGCAAATTAAAATCCGATGGAAAATTGACTATTGCAAACCTTGATTAGTAAATCTTTCATCCAAAATCAAGTTGGTTTCCCATATCCCAGTTAAATTTCAAAATTCCTAGTTAGGCTTAGAAATTGGAGCAGAGGAGCCTAACTATTGAAGTTCACCTATTAATTCAGAACTTGATCCATAAAAGAATGTAGGTAACAAAGCATAGGACCGTGTCTGGAAAACACTTTGCTCAACCAAGACCTATGCTACCTAAGTGCTTCCCAGAAAACAACTAACCAGTCTGCTGTGCAGAATCCAAATCCAGTTCTGCAATGCCTGTCTCCTCCCACAAACTGCACACAGAGCAGTGAAGGGGTCTGGAACCCTGCTCAGGGGGCAGGTACCAGAAAGATACTAAGTATTTTTCTTTGCTGCTGGTTCACCTTTGTATAGAGTTTTGGGAGTTTAAGCCTGGCTCCCTGTTCTTATCTGGCTTCCTATAGAAATGATGCTGATGTAATCACCCTGTGCCTAGATAGTCGGCCCATTCCAGCCACGGAGGACAGAGGAGGAGATATCTTCAAAAGTTTAGGTCCTGTAACTTTCATGAAAATAGGCAGAAGAAGGAAACCCTGCTTTATCCTCATGGTGGATACCCACATATTTCTATAAATCAGAGCCCCTGCACACAGGAAAGCTATTGTCCATCTGTTTGAAAGATTTCAGACACCGATTACAAAGGTGTAGCAATCAGTCATGAGATATGACATAGGAAGCTGGACTTCATCAGCTCTGGTGCTTACAAGACGACTTGTTTAAAATATTGGCCATAGATTTACACTTGGGAGCTTATCCTTCACTGATATCACTTGAGTTGAAAGGCACACCCTGTAGTTTGCAAGAAGCATGGTATGGCAAGTATGCTTTTAGGACTGATTTTGGTAGGTATGCATGATCAGATCAAACACAGCTAACCATGTGCATGCCCAAAATTGCACCAAGCCATGAATGAAATGCAATCTCTTGTTTGCAAATTGGGTATCTTTGCTCACCTGCATCTTTTTCTTGAATAGACACATTCACCTTGCACTTAGCAAGACAATTCAAGCTCTTAGCTTAAAAGCCCTCCCACTTTTCATGGCATGCAGTTTTCAGCTGCAAGCCTGTAATCTTCTTTAAGTGAGGGGGAACTGGCATCAAGCTGTTAGGAAGGTGAGCACTGGGAACTCGGATTTGGGCAGTATCTCAGCAGTTAGGTTATGTGTGCTCACAGCTGAGCAGACACGCAGCCTGCCAAAGGACAGCAGGTCATCCCCACTCTTCTAGCTTTGCAGCCAAACTCCTCCCCTGCAGAGCTGATTCCGTTCACTAAGGCTGTGTCTTTATTTATGTTTTAGCTCAGCTCAGAGGTTTTCTTTGGGAACAAACTGTCTGACTGTCCACGCTTGCCACACTTGGTTTGCATCATGGAGCAGTCTTAAAGCACACCACCCGGGCAGTTTCAGATGAGAGTAAACTGATGTGCTTCAGAAGCATACCTAATGCACTCCAATCAGAATGCCCAACTAATAGCCTGCCTAGGATCAGAGGTCACCTGAAACAGCCCAAAACACAGAGAGAGATCCAACATCAAGCACCTTGGTCCATGGTTTCACTCTTTAACTGCATCAGACTAGTTACTAATGTAGTAACAAAACTGCCTTTTTTTTTTTTTTTTTCCTTCCAATGTCTTTTTTTCTCTTGTTTTAGGGAACGAAATTGGCTTGCAGAGAAGTCCAACAACTGCTAACAGCAGTACAGGTAAGAGGCAAAACTGCACAGCCAGGAGACAGAGAGGGCTGAGATGCAGAACCTGTATTCCCTCTTTCAATGGCAGTAAGCTGCTATTTTTGCACACCCTCTGTGGTGAAACTGAACCCTTAGTCACATACGCCGCAAAGGTGAATTAGGGGCAAGGTGAAGCAGAGTTGTGACTACTTGTAATCCAATGTTCCAGAAGAATGGGGAGCCCCAAGATCCTCAGAAGTTACAGAGGCTTCATAACAGACACCCAGTTCAGAAAGCCCTAGCCTGTTAATTCCTGAAACTTAATTTTGGGAATAATCTCCCTTATTCCATCATTCCTTCACCACCAGTCTTTTCACTGCCATTCCTGGCATTTCAGTAGCACAGGGAGTTCTTCAAATGTGACACAAATGGGCTTGGGTACCCATGAATACCTTGGGCAACTACATTTTTTCAAAAGTGATGTAACCCTTGGGTGTCATGTATGTTCCCTACCTCTCAGGGATGCTTGAGAGAATTTAGTTAACTAAAGTGCTTCCAGATTTTTCTGTTAGATATAAGGCATGTACATGCTACCTGTTTCTCCCTGCATATTAAAATCTGGGATTCTTCAAAGTATACACAAACTTACCTAAGAAGTCTGCTTTTGAACCCTGCATTTTAGGATTACTAGGCAAGTTCCCCAAACATGCCTAAATTTACCTTTTCTGTAGATACTCAATAGCAATACCAAGACACCCACCCGTCTGAAAGAGATTCAGTCCAGAATATTGTATGCAATTTTTTGTAAACCATCTTTTTTTAAGAGGGTAAATAATTAGCACCACAGAGGTAGAGTATGAGAAGTCACTTGAATCAAAGAGAGTAGACTATCATTATGATCTTTTCTTTAATATAACGCAAAACACTAAGAAGAAGAACAACAAAAAATACTATTTGTGGCAGTAAGGATCATACACTTTGGAATGAATGTGTCCTGATTCCAAGTCAAAATAACAGCTCCGGCTTTAGAGCTGAAGTACGTTAGATATAGAAACACCTGCTCTCTTATAGACCATTGGCATGTAGAACAGAATCTGTTCAGTGACTACCACTGGGAAGGAATGATATCTATGTACAAACAGATTTTTGGCTATGCCATTTGAAAAGCATATGATCCTGCCTGCAAGGCACAGATGAATTTATTATGCTTTCCATTTTACCCTGAGCTTACGAGTCACTGGTATTAGCTGTACCAAGTTTTACTTCACTGGGAACATAATTTGCCCTGAGAGCTTGTCTACACAGCAGCACTCAGGAAAAGTTAAGGTCACTAACTCCAGGTGTGAAGCTAATGAGCATTCAGGTTTTGGAGTGAATGGTCCCATTGAGAAGTAAAGTTTGTTATATAACAAAGTAAAGCTATTTTCCTTCTGAATAAAGGAATTTAATGGCAAATGCAATAAGCTTTTTGTTTATGCATGTGCTTCACACCTTTAGTCTAAACCACCAAGCAGTCAAGTCCTAAGATGCACTATCTCACAAAGCTTCTAGAACTTTCAAAAAGCTTGAATGCAATTAAAAGAACTGTATCTTTATGTCAGATAGTAAATGCAGAGAAGCCATTCTGGTACAAAACCACAGTCAAGACAGACATTCAGTTGTCACAAAGTAAGCTCACTGGTTTGGCCCTATACACCATTTTAGCAAGATACCTGATGGGACAACTATGCCTCCCTTCCAAGCAGGCATATGAAGCATGAGTGAAAACCTGTTTCTCTCTAGCATACCAACAACAGGATGAAGGATCTCTTGAGGAGATAAAATTCTAGGACACTAATCCTTTTGTAATGATGACAGGCAAATTTGTAACCTCAAGTGACTCAAATCATCCCCAGTGCTACCACTGGCTTTTTCTCTTTTCCTTGAATAATTTTTAAGCAGCACCAAGTCCCAGTAACATATGAAATATCTGGCTAGCAGGTCTATACTGCAGAAAGCTTTTAGAACAGCTTGTTTAGACCTGAATTCTGCCCAAGCATTTGCCATTTTGGCTGGAAGCTGCAAGGTACTTAAACACATACTTACTTTAAGCACACACATAGCTCTTCTGAGAACACAGCTACCCACACATGCTTGATTATGAAGCAACCACTGAAGAAGCACGCTCAGCAGAAACCTGCCAAGTCAAGCCCAGAATGCTGCAGGACGTGTGTGAGGTTGGCCCACATGTCATGCAAAAGGTAAAGCGCACAGATTTGCATGCCATCTTAAGGAAATAATTGCAGCAGAAGAAAGGCACAGGTTAGATAGCAGTGCTGTAAGAGTGCTTCTCCATGCTGCGACTGATACATGATATGGAATGGGGATATGGCTCTCAGTGCAGTTCTCTAGGGACTCCTAAAAACTTCAGGGTAGTTCAGCTCGAAGCGTTCTGCTAACAGGCCTGGAAGTCATGCCAGAAATAATAAATTACCATTAAATTGCCAGGGTCAGTGGCAAAGTAGTGTCACAGATAAGTAACTTGACTTTCTTTACTTCAAGCCTCCTTAGCACAAGTCTTTACAATGCATTGGTTAAGCCCCTCTTAATACTCCACAGGAGACTAATGTATTTTTGAGTAATTGATAAACTAGAGAAACTACACAAGAAACAAACTGCCTACAAACAGATGTAGACTTTGATTTGAAAGGGTGTTAGATAAAACCAATGTTGACACACCTTTAATCCTCTCTAATTAAACCCTGGTTTCTTTTTCCTGCAGTATCCACAGTTGATGACGATGACCTATTAAAATATTCACAGCCCGATTCTCTATGGGAAGGAGTGCCCTCCTCCCAGGGCAGGAGCCACTGAGTTCACAGCCTGGTAAATACCAAGTTACTTTGCAGTGTTTGGTGTGATATAAATTTAAAGACACTTCAGCAACAGGAATGCAGTCACCTCCTTCAGAAAAATTATCTGTTGCCTAATTGCTCAGATAACAGATGAAAAAGCAGAACCTTCTTACTTGCTAGTCAATCCCCAGCAAACAATTCTCTCCCTCCAGTTCTTAAACATCCCTGAGGGCATGTTTAGGTTACCTGCTGGATGCCTTCCTGCTCTTCCTTTGAGGTTCAGCATAAGAAATTAGTCCAGCAAACCGTGGCCATCTGGAACTTCTACCCTCCCAGAGATCACTCAATTGAATTAAACCTTGACTTGTTGCAGCAACTTCTCACTTCGGGCCAAGGGGATTGTGCTAGCATTGCTAGGCTCTCTCTGCTCTGAAGGAACTGAGACCACTGCAGTGCACAGGCTCCTCTCTAGGTATGGCTCATACAGCTCACTGCTTTTTAACAACAGCTTGTGTGGACTCCCCGTGGCACCAGGATAAACAGCCTATGTGGTCAAGAGGGTATGTCAGCAGAAGGAGGGGAGACAAACAAATCAAATCCCTTCCGTAAGTAAAAAGGCTTTATAAACACAAGATGAATCTCAAAAAGGCATCTATTGATAAGATGCATGATTTAAGAAAGCTGAAAAGCCAACACTTAAAAAAATCTAGCCCAAAGTACTCCTTATTTGAATGTGGCAGGCAGCAAGCTCTGAATTAGACAGCATTTAAGAAGCATCTCAAATTAGGTGAGAATTTAACAGCTTCACACAGGAGTGCTGCAACAAGGCGCTGACTAACGGGTACACACCACTGTCCTCTAGTGGACACACCGACCCTGTACAGGCCAGTGGCTGGCAGTAGCACGGTTTCTAGCTGCGTGGAATTCCTCGTTCCAGCACCTCAGCTGTTTAGAGTGACTCACTTGTAAACGTGGATCACACACGACGACTGAATGATGGAATAAAATAAAAGCAAGCTGCCCAGGCATGCATAGTGGCTTCTCCATGTCTGGTTGCAGAGGCACAGTGAATGGTGGATCTCTTAGCAGCTGTGTAACAGTACAATCCTGACAGAGAGGGAGAACTACAGTATCATTAGTTCCTTTCCTTCCCCCCCAGAATATCTGGTTTTCTGCTCGATCCCCCTAATTTCTCTTTCTTCTCCTTCTCTTCGAACAGGCTTTCCTAAGCACACTACACAGTTTACCACATCATCATTCATGATGCCATTTTAACATTCTATTTGTAAAATGGACTAGAAATTAAAGGAAGGCAAAGCAAGCTTGTTGCTCTTCTCACAGCACAGTTACAGGGACTTACTGGAGTGGAGGTAACAGAGGAGAGCTCAACACTGAAATGTTCACTGAAATGAACATCAGTTCTGGGTTATAGCTATTTCTTGCCAAAACAGAGAAACCAGACCAGAGGTCTGATTTCATTAAATCTTCCTGCTGGTATAGCCACAATAAATAAAAATGCTATGGCCATAGGTTACCCCCTGCCTTGAACTGATTTTATGTTCCTTCCAAACTGTAGCTCCCTATTATAGCTTTGTTAAATTAATATCCATAGAGGGGAAGAATAAGGTAGTAAGGCTAATAAATATGATAATATATTATAAATATTATATTATATATAACAACACTATATATGTTATATATTAATATATTAAATATATTGTTAGATATAATAATATTATAATAATATTATAAATATATAATAAATATGTAAGTGATGACGATTCCTTTTAAGTTGCCCTTTAAGAAAAGTTATGGAGGGCCACACATGTACCACTAAGAGTATCAGCTTGGTTAAGCACAATCTAAACTTAGTGCAACATTTTCCAACAGAGTCTAAAAATAGGAACACCAAGATTTTGTGGAAATACACGAGGAGATGCTAACACAGTGTTTCAGGAAAGAAAATACTGCAACTTGAAATAATCCTGAAATAAATAAATATAGCTTCAGTGATTTATCTCCCTATAGAAAGCAAAGTTGGTACTGTAAGGAAATACTGAGCCCCCACTATGCGGGGTTGCATGTTACACTGACCTTGCTGTGACAGCCAGTGCCCACTTTCCCCTGTGACCAGCAAGATGTTCAGCGTTAATATAGTTGGAGAATTCTTTCCAGTAAAATGTGACTGAGGCTCTCAGCTTGTTAGGACTGAGCTCAAGTTGAGGACTGCATCACAAAGTAAAGCAAAACCTTCAAAAACAGAAGAAAACACTTAACTACGGGAGGAGTGGGGGTTGGGGGTGTATGGGGTAAAGAGTGCCAGCTTCGAGAAAGCCTGAGAGTACAGACCTGTACCTACCATCCATAGACATTCTCACACACATAGCCCCAAACACCTTACAGGCATGCCCATTTCCTCTGAAAGACACGTTCCTCACGCTTTCTTCTCCCAGCTACGGTGAATGGCAAGCACAAGAAAACACCAAAAAAAGGTACTTCCAGCATGTTTGATAAAGCAAAGAAGTCCACTGTCACTCAACCCTTAGAAAGCTTTCTTTCCCAGGGCACTTACTTGGAGTTCTGTCACAAGAATTTACAAATAGGTGCCTTGTTTCACACCTTCACACAGAAGTAATTTTTGTTTTGTCCCTTTGATTACAGCTTACATTGGAAACTAGTCCTTCAGTCAGGGCATAGCAGCTTCAAGACTTCCTGACTTACATATACGGTATATTTCTGGTTTCTAGCCATGTAGCAGCATGAAATATGCTATGTGAATTTAGCGAGGCACAAACACCATTAATTTTAGCATGTTTTCAGATTAGTCAGTTTGCTCCTCTCAGGAAGACTTTGCTTCCCACCCAGTATATGGATTATTTTGTTCAAAAAACATGAGGGTACTATGGCCGCACTTAGTTCTTTTGACACTTGACACTCTCTCATTGAACAGGTATCAAGGCACATATACAAGAACCACTTCCATAATTTCCTGTACAACACAGATCAATTATACTTGTTCTTAGACAGGTAGGAGACATATTTTATCATGGACAGCCAGGCCATCTCTTTTGTTCAACCTGTTCTACAGAGCACGTGGGCTTATGCGGTTCCCATCCAGAAGTTCTTTCGGACAAATTTACTGCTCTGTTCATCGCAGGTAAAACAGGAGGAAGGCAAGTTTTTCATATGTGACAAATTTAATCATGGATGGAGATGCGTGGATCCTAGAAGTTACTGTAACCAGAGTGGACTGCTCCTACTGGGTCATATGCTAGGAAGGCAGATATGCAAAATCATTGCAGTTCTGTCTTTTTGCCCAAGAAGCTAAAAATCCAGTGAGAATTAGCGGCATCCTCAATCTGTCACAGATCTTTAAGTAACTTCCCTTTGGCTTCAGATTCCTCTCTATTCAGCAAGCACAGATGGGTCTGACTAGGATTCCAGTGAGGTCCAAGAGAAAAGTTCGGGCAGCAGAGTGGAGCCAATACAGCAGAGTTTATGTGGTCTTGATAGAAATTGTATATGCTGTGTGTTTACATTTTTAAAGTCCTGGCTATAGCTAAATAGATAAGGCTTAAGAACGCTGTTATGTTTGTTAAAGATCTAAATGCATGTTTCGTTTTGCACATAAGCACACCTGTAAGTGTGGTCAATTAGCAATAACTTTACTCAGTGTTAGGAAAGTTATGACAAAATATATTAACAGGTGGGGAAGACAGCTTAGTGGAAAAACATTATGGTATGTAGTTAGAAGACTTCATAGGAGGCAGCATGGTTCATGTGTTAGGTGGCCAGTAAAAAAGAACACAGAAAGAGCAGGTGAAAAATCCTTTCAGCAGGCATTGAGAAAAGGAACGTAACAATACACTGACCCTCTCTTGCTTTATCCTGGCCCAGAGCAAAAAAAACCCCAAACCAACCCAAAACCATTGTAATCACATAGATAACTGACTTCTTTCTTAATCCAAATCTCTTTGTGCTTATCTGTTGGGAGTTTTGGGGCCCTCCACAGCTTTTTTGTTTTATTGATTTTTGTGCCAGTAAAAGTACTGCTTCACCGAACAGGCCAGTGCAAAAGTAATGTACAGTCTAGAAAGTTCAGCATCCCAGCAAGCCTGGGAAGCAAATCCCTATTTCAAGACAGGTTAACAGCAGAATCCAAATATTTTCCTATCATTATCATCAAATAAACCTCTTCTTTGGTCAAACACCTCCAAGCAACCTCCATGTGTGTAGAGGAAAACTTTCAGGGGATCCTCCACTGTTCTTGATGCAAACATGTCGTATTTATAGATGCGTATCTTGGCTCTATTTGAGGCAAGTCATGAAGTGAGGCAAAATACAAAGTAAGGCTCTTGTTACAACTGCTGCTTGGCCTGGTAAACTTCTCCCTGTATGTGGTAAATTAAGGCATGAGGAAAACAACATTTTTTACATGGGCTCCTGGAGCATGAAGGTCTTAAATGTTGTCTATTTAAAGCATAACACTTTAATTGTAAGGATATAGTAGTTAAGGTTTTCATGTAGAATTAGTTATGCTGACAAAAAGGGATTCAAATAAATACAACTTTTAAACTATACCAATCAAGGGAAATTAATCAGCATATGGTATCTCTGCACTGATATACTTCTAGTGGTCCCTCTAAGGAGATATACTGATAATATTACAGCAGAGGAAAAATCCTAACTGAAAAAAAAAAAATTAACCAATGCACAAATCCGCAAGTAGTGGTACAGGTAATTATTAGTACATAAATCAAATTCTTTGCCTCACAGATGCCTAGGGATGGAAGATCAAGAGATCATTTAGTCCATCACACCCAAGTCACAACTGACTTTAGTTTGATGGCATTTTGCAGTGCTTATAAAGACTCTCCTACCAGCCCAAGAGAGACATGTAACAGGACAGCAAGCAAGTCTGGATTAGGTGTGAAGGAGAGCCACATTATTAACTTCTCACCTTAAGCAGAGAGATCATTTCTAGCACCACTGAGATATAGAGATATTTACTGGGGTTCTCAAAGCAAATTTAGAAACTGTGACACTATATCTCTCATACATCTTGCAAACTTCCCACCTCCCCCTCATTTTTTTTCATGGGGAGTTGAGTACATGACTGTTTCCATGGCTCTACAGTCCTCTAAGTCCAAAGCTGTGATCCCAACACCATCTTGTTCAGGTGTAACCTCATACTGGAAAGGCCTACATATCACAGGAAATAAGGGTTTCCCCTAAGTTCCTGATGCTCCTTAAAGCTCGTTCTTTGTTTATGTGCCCTCAAACAGCTCTGAATTTTCCTGGAATTCTCTCCACAGTCCCCTTCAAGGCTGTATCCTGTAGCTACAACTCCTAAAGTAACTCATAAAAAGCAACCTGTGGCCACTACACTCTATTAAACAAAGTATATACTTTATACTAAAACCCTTGTGTTGAGGAAAAATTACAGTGACTCCTGTTCAGCAGTCACCCTGGTCAGCAGGCAACTCTCAGTTGCTCCTTCTTGCCTGAGACTCTTCTCGCATTTGCTTTTGCAGATTGAACGGGAGGGTCCCGCCACACAGTGTAACTTACGCTCTAGTGAGTCTGCCCCTTTGGAGGTGAGAAGTGCAAATGTTGCATATTTTAAACCTTTCCCACACCAAGCTAAGCAGGGGTTTGAACACTGCTCTCCCACCTCTGCAACAAGGCTTCAGCTACTTGTTGTCTTTCTGCTGCGATGGAGAAGCCCTGTGCTCTGCCTCCACAGCAATAGATGAGCCAGTCTGGGTCCTGTCCTAAGGACGGCTATTGCCACCCCTCTTCCAGAGAAGGAACTCAGCTGTTAAGGAGAAAAGAAAAACCTTTTTCAGATCCCAGGTGTACTGTCTGCTGAAAAGAAATTAAAGATTCATTCATGCCCATACTGCTTTATTGGTAATAATATTAGTACTAGTGATAATTGGTTAGCCTGGAGAAAACAAGGCTCCAGGGAGACCTCATAGTGGCCTTCCAGTATCTGAAGGGGCTACAGAAAAGCTGGAGAGGGACTTTTATAAGGGCATGTAGTGACAAGACAAAGGGTAACAGCTTTAAACTGGAAGAGGGGAGATTTAGGTTAGACATGAGGAAGAAATTCTTCACTATGAGGGTGGTGAGACACTGGCACAGGTTGCCCAAGGAGGTTGTGGATGGCCCATCCCTGGAAATGTTCAAGGCCGGGTCGATGGGGCTCGGAGCAACCTGGTCTAGTGGGAGGTGTCCCGGCTATGAAGGGGGGTTGGAACTAGATGATCTTTAAGGTCCCTTCTAAGCCAAATTATTCTATTATTATCTGTTAGCGGGACCCGCTCCTGGGGAGCTCGGGCTTCCCTCCCTGTTCCTACACTGGGGCCTAGTTGCCAGAAAGGCCGTGCCCTCAGCCCCTATCTTCCTATTTTCAGGGCGGGAGGAGGAGGGGAGGGAGGCCGCTGCCTGCTTCAGCCAGAGCCACCGGATATCTGCCCACCCGCCCAGCCACCCACCCAAACTGCGCGGCACCCACCGGTACCGGTGCCGCCGCGGCAACCACCCAGGCGTTGCGAGAGGCGGATGGCGAGTGGCAAAAGGCGGATGGCGAGTGGCAAGAGGCGGATGGCGAGTGGCAAGAGGCGGATGGCCCCCACTCCGCTTCCGCCGTCCCCGCGCCGCCGCTCCTCCTCCTCCTCCTGAAAGGCCCAACGCCGCGGGCCGCCGGCAGGTGTCGTTGCACGGTTGCACACGGTCCCGACCGCCGCTGCCACCGCCAGCCTTCAGGGCCACGGCTCCTGCCCATCGGGGGCGGGGCCGGGACGGGCTGGTCCCGAAAGCCCCTGGAGTTCAAAGGGGGGAGGAGCGCTTAAGGCTTTGGAAAACGGCAAGTCGTGGTAGGGATGGTGGCCGCCCCCCTTTCCTCTCTGCCTCTGCTCTTGCTCCTGGGGCGGGCTGGTACCGCAGCTTCACGGTGCTGTTCCCCAGGCAGGAGAGCCGTCGCTCGTTATGCTGCCCTTGAGAGACTTGCTGTTGAGGGCTCCGGCAGGTGACCCGCAGGGGTGGTGGCTGGAGACGGGGAGAGGAGGCCCCCGAGCCTCGCAGGCAGCAGCTGAGCAGCTGCAGGAGCAGAAAAAGAAGCGCCTTCATGGCCGTAGGCGGTGCAGGAGGGAGCAGAGCCACGGGAGTGCGCCCTGACGGCGGATGGCCTGGGGCATTCCAGACACAGGGACGCGGAGCGCAGCCCCTGGCAACAGCCGGAGCGGCTCCGAGCGTCCCCGGGCGGCCCCGAGCGGCCCCGAGCGGGTCCGAGTGGCTCCGAGCGCTCCCGGGCGGCTCCAAACGGCCCGAGCGGCCCCGAGTGGCTCCGAGCGGCTCCGAGCGGCCCGGAGTGCCCCCGCAGCGGCAGCCCAAGCTTCAGCCTCCGGCGGGGCGGGGGTCTGCTGGCGGGCGCTGGGCGTGTGGCGGGAGGGGGCCGAGCTGAGGCTGAGGCTGAGGCTGGGGCTGGGGCTGGGGCTGAGGCTGGGGCTGAGGCTGGGGCTGGGGCTGGGGCTGGGGCTGGGGCTGGGGCTGGGGCTCGGGCTGGGGCTGGGGCTGGGGCTGGGGCTCGGGCGCGGAGAGCCATCCCCGGTGTGGTGAGGCTGTGTTGGAGCTCATCTGCCTGGACCCCCATTCACCTTCCGCTGAGGGTGGGTTTCAGGTGGGTCAGGCTGCTGCTGGGCTCTGCGTATGGGGACGAGTCGCTGCAGCCTTCCCTCCCGCGGGGGAAACAGACTCGTGCCTGAACATCTTTGTGTCTTGCTCGTAGTACAGGCCGGTCCCACAGGCACTCGCCTGCCCTTTCCGTTGGCCTCAAAAGCAGGCAGGCCTTCTTTGGACTCTAAGGCAGCTTCAAGTCCAAGGGTTCAAAATCTGTCTGCAGGAGCTAGTTACTGAGTAGTCATGCGTGTGCTTTCTTCCTGATCCTTGCTTTGTTCTTCTCGGGGCCATAGGGGTTCACGAGTACCAGAGCTCTGGAGAGCTGCCCCTTGAGTACTAGAGGATATACTAACAGCAGCCCAGCAAGAGCAGAGATTGCTCAGAGCCAGGTGGGCTTCTAACAGGGACAAAAATACAAATAAACAGTTGCCGCATCCCGTGACTAAACTCACCCGAAAGCAGGAGGAAGGGTAAGGCTTTGGTGTTGCTGAGGAGCAGTAGGAAAAGAGCCATGGCGCTCTCCTGCAGGAAACATCACAGAGAAGAGTCTTTTCTGGAGTTAGAGAGGGAGGTTGTGGGAAACGAGTGTAACAGAACTCAGAGGCAGCCTGCGTGGAAATGGGAGGTGAAGATTTATTTTTTTTTTTTGAGAGTGCTTCTCTTGGTAGCTTATTTGGTAATCGGTAGAAGTCTCATTGTTTTACTCCTGTCTGGTAATTGTTAAAAGTCAAGTCTCTTTGCCTCACTTGTGTCTTCTATCTGTGTTTTTAAAATGGGTAATGTATCCTCAGCAGGAGGCGACATTACCAAATTTTCACCAGTAGGATGTATCCTGGGAAACTGGAATACATTTGGGAGTAACCCCTTACCTGGAAAAAAATTGGATTATGTATTGTAATAATTGGTGGCCACTTTATACCCTGAAAGATGGAAGGAAATGGCCACGGCTCTGAGCTATTATTTATAACACTACCATGTTGCAGCTAATGTTGTTTTGTAAACGTGAAGGAAAGTGAGATGAAGTACCGTATGTGGATGCTTCTATGACTTTAAGAAATTATGATGGTACTAGGAGGAAATGTAAGTTGTTAAATGCTCAGGAAGGAGGGAATGGAATGATGTTGCTCAGGCTGCAGTGTACAGGATGGAGAACTAGTAAGAAAGGTTGTTGTAAGTCAGTGACAGGGGAGGACAATGTAGAAGATGTGCAGTTTTTGGTACCCTCCGCTCCTTCTCTCCAGCTTGGTAATACCGGGGAGAGGGAGTGAAAGTGGGGCAAGTGGGCAATCAGATTTCAGTCTGGTGGCCGGGAGAATGAGGGGACAGTGTCCAGCTGTCCCTGAAGCCCCTTGAAGAGAAGCAGTAAGGGTGGAGGCACAACTTGTTTATGTGAATATCCCTTTTAAAGCATTGGACCTGTTAAACTGGAAAGAGTCTGTGGGGCCTACGGAGCTAATCCAGAGAAAGTGTTTGAGCTACCACATTAACCAGGTTCTGCCCAGGGAGAACCTGGACTGGGTTCCTACCTCCAGGAGGGACCTGGACAGACCTAAGTGATATCAGCAATATGAACAGAAAACCACAACATAACAAACCTTGTGTGTGAGATTAGACAGGGGTCTGACAAGGAACTTTCAATCTCTTTTGAGACACACTGTGAGACTGCTAGAAAATGGATAGATTTGGACCCCGAAGCTAACCAAAAAGAGGTTTATCGTGCCGTTTATAGGTCAGTCAGCCCTGCATAACAGAGCCAAAGTGCAGGAGTCGTTGCAAACAAAAAGCAGAGGCCAGGGCAGAGTGGGATGTGCAAGATCCTTGTCTATGAGGGGTCGCAGAAATCGCGCCCGGTTAAGGTTAAAACAGGGTGCACATTGTAATCAAGAAGGGCATTGGCAAAGGGATTGTCCCCAGATCCCTGGCAGAACCTCTGGCAGAACAGGCCCCTCTAGGTCTAAATTAGGTCCTATCTCTGAAATACTGGCAATAGATTGGTGACCCTGACATGACGGGGACTCAGATTGATGGGAACCAGGGGCAGAATTAAATTCCCCAGAAGAGCCCCTGGTTACAATAAAGGTGGGGAAGGAGAAGGTTAATTTTTTGGTATGGGATACGGGAGCTACTTACTCTGTTTGAAACTCTTGCAAGGGACCTTTAAGTAAGTTTTCTATGCCAGTTGTTGGTGTGACAGGGCAAAGAGAAGTGAAGCCCTTTTTCCAACCCCTCCGTGGAGCTATGTGGAAGCAAAGAGGACTTTTATCATCACGAGGTACCCCTAAGGGGACCAAGACGGGGAGTGGATGGTGGATAGTGCCAGGCAAGGGCCACCACCAGGAGAGGTCAAAAGAGGAAATACGCCAGGAGATTATTGGCAAATTGACTTCTCCAAACTACCACGGCCAAATGGATACAGGTATTTGCTGGTGTTAGTAGATACCTTCTCAGGTTGGCCTGAGGCCTTTCCATGTTGCACCAATGAAGGAAAGGAAGTAAGTAAAATTCTTTTGCAAGAAATGATACCTAGAGTTGGAGTAATTATAGGAACGTTGTCAGACAGAGGACCCCACTTTATATCTAAGGTGATACAAGACTTAGTGAAGGTTTTGGGCATGAAGTGAGATGTGCATACCCACAGAGCTGTCCGCTCCGAGTCACAAAGCTCAACACGTTTGTACACATTTGGCTGGCTTGCCCCACCTAACTAATACCTGCTCCTGGCTATTCTGCTCTGATTGGTTAGTGAGTTTCTCGCTTGGATTTAAAAGTAGGGCACCCAGGGATTTTATGGCGTGTGCTCGGTGGGTCGGGGCCTTCACTTGGAGGAAGGCAGCCTAGGCACTGGAGATGTGGTTTTCAGGTTGTAATGATATTATAATGAGCAGAGGGTGCTCGTCTCCAGGCGCTTCAGGAATTTTGCCCCATTCGAAGCAAAGCACATGCTTCCTTATCTTCTTGTTTCTTCTTTTAGCAGCAGGATCATTGTTTCACACAGCCTTTGTAGCTTGTTATGACTCTCTTACATATAGGTACATGTTGCAGAATGGCCTGCAGAACAGGGCCACGAATCCATGGAGGCATTGTACAAGCAATCTCCTTGCTAGCTTAGCATAAGTAGGCCTGACTCCATTTTGTAGAAACTGCAAAATCATGCTGACAAGGGAGAAAAGCAAGGGCACAGTGTCCTTGCCAGTTTTGTTTAGAGTGGGAGTAGGGAGTATAACGGTGAGAATGAGGAAGAACCTTGGGCTAGAGTCTGCAAAACAGGAGGAGGGTGTAGACGTAACCACCTGTGTGTAACCAATGAAATTACAATACGTATGCATAATTAGTAGAAAGAGTATATAAGCACTGCTGTATCCTAATAAAGTTGAAGCTTGCTTTATCAATCACATTGATTCGACTGCTTGTCTTCCCTCGCCGTCGTCAGGTACATATGTGCAGAGATATGTAGACACGTACGTATGCATACGTCCGGTGGTCTGTTTGTATTCCAATTGAACTGCCTGGAGGATGCCCCCAGCTTTATGAATAAGAAACAGGGGCTTTGAACAAGTCGGCCAGTCTTCCCAGCTGACTTGGACGGTCTTTCCTTACAAGAGGTCACACAGTGACCAGTGTGCAGGGACAGTTTTACACGACAGAAGACTACTAATACACCACCCCACCGCCCTGGCTGTATAGTGGGATTTTGTAGTCCCTGGTTAGTGGCTTCCAAAGGGACAGGGTAACAAAGCCTTCTGCCTACAAATGCAGTGCAGCGTTGTGAAGTTGTATCTTTAATTGCTGGGTGACACCCCGCTAGCTTGTCCTGTCTTTTTCAGTCCTTGTGCTCTGAGCAGTAAGGATTTAGCAGCGTTTTCAGACCATTTTTGCTCCTACCTCAGCCTGTGCTCCGCCAGAGGCGAGAGTGCCGCTCCGACTCCCGAGCTACCGCCTCGTGCATCACCTCTGTGAAATGGGCACCAGTTCCCGCGTGTGCCGGCTCTGGCAGGCACGGGGTTAGCAATGCCATGAGACAGAAGGTCACGCTTAGCAAGAAAAGGGGAGCGAGGGAAGCTTTTCAAAAATAAATAGTTTATTTATGAGCACTTATTTGAAACACAAGTAGCAGAGAGTCGAGGTCTTTAGTACAGAACCTTTCCTCGCTCATAAAACAAGATAAACCATTTTTCTCCCATTTATTTTTCTGTTCTTGAGCCCCAAATGTCGCTGAGGTCTTCTCTCAGGCTGCCCACAGAGTGCCCCCTGAAAAAGGTCAGGCTCACTGGTTTTGGATGTTTTACAGATCAGAAGGTAAAACACCTGCCTGAGCCTTTGCAATACAAAAGCAACCACTTGTGATTCATCAGATGGTTCTTCATAGATGGGCTGTTTCGTGTCTCTATAGGCAGACATCATAAGAGCGTGGAAGAGATTGATCAGGACACAGATCATCCCCACCATGAAGGAGGCTAGGAAGAGACCACCCAGCAGCCTGTTGGATGAAAAGGCGGTATCTCTGAAAGCTGAGATGCAGAAAGAGAAGATGGTCTGAGCTGAGCGAGTCATGTTACTGTAATTCCACTCGTGCTGCCCAAAGGCAAGGTAGCCAAAAGCCGTAAACACAAAGAAGTGCACCGCCAGCACCAGGGCCATTGAGGAGATGCCGGGAAGGGCGGCCAAGAGGGATCTTTGTGCCAGGCGCACGTCGTGAAAGAACTTGGCGTATTTCAGCGTTTTCAAAACGACAAGAAATGCTAGAAAGCCCATAGTGATCCGCAAAATCTGGTCTAAATGAGAAACGGCATGGAACGGAATGAAATCATTGGGGTGAAGTAAGTAAAACTTCACTATATCTTCTCCCACCTTAAACTTCACGGCCTTTAAAAAAACAGCAAGGAGGAATGCTGCTTTGAAGCCAAAGCTGATGATATTGGAAATGTTCTTAACGTAATCTTTTTTTTCTTGGCCGATGGTGTGCAGCTCCTCTGCAATGTAAATGAACAGAAAGGCAAGAACAACGACAAACACAAGCATTTGAGCTCTAGTCTGCTGGTGAAAAATGGGGAGTGCAAAGGAGTGTACTGCCAGACTTGGTTTTAGGATCCCAAAGTGAGACATTTCAAATACGACCGAGATTGTGCAAAAGAGCTCTGCATCAGCGTTAAATGTCGTCAGTTCCACGATCACAGCCCACGTCTTGTCATCAAGCCAGTTGCTCTGTCGCAGAGCGTCCAGCCTCGTCGTTGAATTAGGTCTTCCTTCTTCAGGGAAAAAGTAAAACGTGTATCCTGCTGGTCCGTATGTGTGCAAATCTCCATGTGAAGGATACGTCCACGGAGCCCTGTTTGGCTGGTACGTGAACCCACCGTAACTGCTGGCGTCCTTGGAAACGGACTGGTTGGCAAGCTTCGTCCAAGTGCCAGCGTAGTCACCTTTCTCCGGGATATCAGAGCCATACTTGTGCAGACAGTGGCTTTTACTGATGACAGAGTTACTTACAAAGCTGTGAGGATGGAAACATTTTTTCTCCGTACCCTTAGCCCGCACTTGCCTCATCCTAGGCAAGCCAATGATCTTGGACCAGCTGTCGGGAAGAAAGGTTGGCTGGATGTCATTGTGGATCAAAGGCAAGAACACGTCTTTCACCCACACGTAGATATGTTCTAGCTTCTCCACGCTGGAGAGTCGTGGAGAGACTCGGCTGTGGATGAACCGGTTGTAGTGGAAGCTGTTGGCGTTCTCAGTGGAATAGGCAGAACTTAAGAGCAGTGTTAAAAAGACAAGGTGACTGATGAAACCTATGGTGCAAGTAAATGCCTTGGCTTTAATTTTTGCCCTTTTCAGCATGTTTGCAATTTCATCGGCTTCCAAAGGCTTATACTGCTTGGTGCCCCGGATTTTATTAAGTTTCTCGTGCTTCTCTGTCATCTCGTCAGGACTCATCGTCTCTTCAGGCAGCTTCATCTCAGGACGCTTTTCCGGAGTTAACCATGGGATGTTTTCGCAGTATTTTGGACAAATTGTCCTCAGAGCTGTGAAAAAAACGCTTTTTAGAACCGGGAAGAAGAACACCTTCTTAATAAAGGCGGTTGCCGACGCTAAAAGCCACTCTACTGAAGTCTGATAGCCGTAAGACAAACCATATAGCACAATGAAGAATGATGAGACCCCAGTGACAGCTATAACCAGTGCCCACGAGACGTAGACGCACCACCACCACCACCAAAAGACTCGGTGCTGTCTCTCGTGAGAGGGCGGGGAGGTAATGCTTAGCGGTTTCCTCTCCTTCTGCGAGTTGCCCCCTTCTTCTGCATAATTACTACTGAAACCGGAGCTTGATGGTGGCCTTCTCTGGCAGCCCTTAGGCATCGGAGGGGAATTGGCCGTTGTCGCCTGCTCCTCTCTTCCAATTACGTTTGCAGCTCCTTCAGAGACTGTGCAGTTGTTGCAGTTCTGGGGACCTGCCTTGCTTCTCGTCTTTCCGGAAGATGGTGGGCTCTGTGAGTTGCTGGGACCAGGAAGGTTCTCCAAGGGACTAATATTCCTCAGTTGTGCTGAAGTTTCTGAACGGTACCGTCTTTGCAGACGTTCCTTGGGGTTCTGAAGTTTTCCAGACAGGAGCGGTGAACTTAACTTTGGGTCCGCCTGAGCCACACCACGAGGAAAAGGTTCCTTCTGGGAATACTTAAATAAGGCAACTATAATCGTTTCCACAGGTATGGTAAGAAACGCACATTCAATCCCTACTGTGATTGATCTCAAGTACCTCAAGTGTATTGGAGATTCTTCATTCCTGCCAGCATTAAAGAACATAATGTTAAGAAACAAGTTTAATAATAGTACTGCTAAACAAGAAGACAACCTTTGGAGCCTGCTGAAAGGGCCAGTGAGCACGTTAGCAAAAATGGAGAGCCACAGATGGCTCTCTGACAGGCTGTTGGCAAGATGAATCCAAAAAAAGTCGATTCTGGGCAGAGGTGTCTTGGGGTTGGTGACGGGAAATGTCCTTTCCAGTAGGTGATCGCCCTTCTCGAGAGAGAGCCATTTCCTGCACACGAAGAACCAGGTCTTCCCGGTGGAGATATTCTCAACTTTGGCTCTGCTCAAGAACCAGCTTGGAGATGGGCCCTTGTTATTGTGCCAGACCCTGAAGGAGCACAGGTCTCCCAGGTCCGTCGTAGTCCTTAACAGAAAGCAATCCCTGCTTCCTTGCTGGAAAGACGGACAATGTAGGTGCCGTAAACAATGGACGTCACTGGTGCCGCTCTGGCCAGTGAGCTGAAGAAAGACATCTGCTGTGGTTCCGGCTCCCCAGCGACTGCCTGTGTATAAAGTGACCAAAAAGCTCACCTTGCCAAAGGGGTCGTTGTCTGGCAGAACTGTGATCCTGTTCTTGCTCTCCCTGTCAGCCTTGTCTTTTCTCATGGCCCAGAGGGACAAAAGGAAGTAGACAGCCAAAATGAAGAGCACTGTTATGAGTGTCACTGGGTTTTCAGGTATGTCTGCTATCAGGGTTTTTCCCAGATCTACTCTGTTGGGAGTAACGAGTACTTTGGCTGCCAGGAACCTGATGCTGAACGTGGATCCATTTGAGACGAACAGACTGCTGTGACTCTGCTTCATATTGCAAACGCAGTGTACCCTCTGCCAGTCGGTCAAGGAGCCAAGCGTGCATGTGTCTTCTCTCCACAGACTTTGAATCCCATCCAGAAATACGCACCGATCGCTAAAAACGTGAATGCTCACCAGTCTCTGGGTCTGATGCCGTACGACATAGGGTGCCAGCAGGACAATGGAGATGTTATGAGTGTCTGTCTTGCTTCCTTGAGCTGTGGCTGTCAGCAGGGACTCTGGGAGACAGATAATGTAGGGAGCCTTAATGTTACAGTCAGCGCTCGGTGTCTCATTTTCGCTTGCAACTGTTGACGTGTTGTGAAAAGCAGCAAAGGAGGCTACGGGACGAGCGTGAGTGACGTTGGTGCCCTTAAAGACTAGCACCTTGAAAGTCACTTCTAATTTGGTCAGGATCTGGAAGTATATGCGCTTGGTATTTCTGTTGACTTCTAAAGTAAATCCTCCGGTTGTGTGAGTTTGTGTTTTATCGGGTCCCATTGCTAGCTGAAAAGTTGAAAACTGCCCGTCTTTCCTAGCAATGGTAATTTCTGCTCCTTCAGGCAAGATCCCTAGTAGCTCCCCATCCGCCTTGGTCTCTGCCATTTTGAACCCCAAGACCGTTGTTCCGATTTCTGATGTGGAACCTAACCAAGGGAAGGGGTTCTCGTCAAACTCAAAAAGGGCAGTGGAAATCACAGCATCGTGGGGCAATCCCGAAACATTCCCCTTGTTCAGTGATGGATAAAAGCAGTTCCTGCAGGTGTCTCGGGTAGAGACAGCATCTGCAATGTTCCAGGTTTCATCTTTCTTCAGCGTGATGTTCCAGTGCTTTGTTTCCACGAGAGTGTCGGTTTCTCCAGGGACTTTGCCCTGGAAAACTACCTCCGTTACATTTTCCATGATGGAGACGACCTGTTTAACTCCACTCACGCTGACGTTCCTGCGACGCAGAAGAGCAGCTCTCAGGATGTTGGACAAGCACCTTAATATTCCACTGCTCTGAATTTCGGCTTCCTCAGACCAGTGGCGCTCATTCCTCTGTATCTTGAGCACTCTGGTTGCTTCTGCCAGTTTCTGAATGGCAAGGTCTTGTGATCTGCTGTTCAATTCCTCAGCTTCCTCTGTGACCAGAGAAAGAGAGGCAACTACTTGGTTGATTTCCATTGTGCTCTCCATGGAAATATTCATGGCTGTTTCAATCAGGCTTTCCCGAAGCTGAGCCTTAGGGAGCAGGAGAGTTGGTTCAGCTTTAATGTAGTTTAAGACAGAGGCTGCCAGGTAGGCCAAATAACTTGCGCTAAAATAATCTCTGCTCTGGAGATAAGATGTCATTGGCGCGCTTAAACCGCTGACGGAGGCCAGCAGCTGATGGAACACAACAGCTGGCGCTCGACTCTTAGCTGGGTTCTCTACACGGACATCTAAACTCACTTGAGTAAACGCCCCAAGGGAATCGCGGACTTGAACGTAAAGTGTCAAGGTGTCCTTCTGAGAGGGCGCTCCAACTGGGAGAAAAGATGGAGGAGTTGTAGGCTCGTAACCAAAGTACAAAATGGTGCCAAATGTGTTTTCCTCCACAGAAGTTACTTTGGTAGTTTTGGGCACATTGGAAGCTACTATCACTTTATACGTCAGGGGTAAATTGCTGTCAGAAAACCCACTGCACTGAACCACAAATTTTGTCAGAAAGGCTGTACCCCGCTGTGGGTTGATGCTACACTGGCCAGGCCTAGGAGGTGAATTCACCGTAAATGCATGTCTGTAGCTTGAGGACCTACCATCGTGGGTGGTGATTTTTAACAGCAGCGTGTAGGATCCACGTGCAGTGTTTGTGAAGGTCAGAGCATGGATAGACAGGTAGGCCCCGAACCTCCCCGTTGAGGTTCTGGAAGACCAGTCAAAGGTAATTTCTGTCAAGTCTTCTGAGAGAAGGGACCAGTAGTAGGCTGGCTGGCTGTGCGTTCTACAGTTGAGGCATTTTCCAGACAATATAAATCTCTCTGTTGGAATTAGAGTGCTACCACAGTTTTCAATGCACACCACATTCAGAAGGAGTGGCGAGCCAGGCTGCACTTCTACGGTTTGGTCAGCATAACTGCTCCTTCTGTCCTTCTCAATCACTAGGCGGAAGTAGTACACAGTGTTTCCTGGGAGGGACTCTGGTGGCATTGCTTGAACAGGGCCTGAGGCTGTTAACCATTTCAAGTCCCTCTGGGCCGCATGGCATTTCTTTCCAGGGCTGACTTGCATGTTTTCATAGTCCGACACCTCTTTAGTGCAGTACCAAGTAAACGTGATTCCCTCGAGTCCTTCCCGTGAATCGGGATCGTAGGATGCAGAGGCATCAAGAGTCCAATTATCAGAAAAACCCACTGCGCGGAACGTGCCTCCTGCAATATTTGCCACTAGATCGCTTCTCTCAATCTGAACGTAAACTCTATCTGAGCCCCTGAGAACTGTTGCGGACCTAATTGGGGTTACATTAACAGTGAAATAAAACAGATACAGCCCGTAATCCAAAGTAAAGCTGGGAACAGTTAGGTGTATCATATCTACACCGTACATCGAAGAAGAGTTCATTGGCTTTGTCCAGTTTGGAACGGTGGTTGTGTCTGGAACGGGGTAGATTCGCCACAGGGGCTGGAGAGCCATACCAGCCGGGCAGTTTACTCTTACATCAGCAAAGAGGAAAAAGGATGTCTTCCTTTTCTGGTGCAGGACAGAGGTGTAAAGAGTAGGTCTCCGAATCCACACGGACTGCAAGGAGCAGGCTTCTTTCTGGAAAGCCACCGGTGCTTCTGTGTTTTTTGCAGCGTCGTTGTCGACTCTGGCTCCTAGAAGAGCTGGAGCCAGAGCACTTCTGGTACGGTCCCCTTTTGCCACAAGGCCCGTGTGTTTTTCGGGATCGAAGGGGAAAGCAGAGCGATGGACAGAATGTGTGGCATTTCTCACGTGATCTTTGTACGTGTACGTGCTGTTCTGGAGAAGCCGCATCTCCTGCACAGGCATCTCAACGCTGACGTTGTGGTGAAGGCAGTCGGGGGCAGCGCATGAAGCAGATGAGCATTGCACCGTAAGGAGGCTGGAAGGCACGGGGGGAGGAGCGCTTCCCGGTCGGAGGCTTGTCTGCAGCACGACCTGGCCTGACCAGCGCGAGGTGTTCCTCACCCACGCTGAGTTCAGGTACCAGGAGCAGTGTGGTGGGGGTGGTGGCCGCCCCCCTTTCCTCTCTGCCTCTGCTCTTGCTCCTGGGGCGGGCTGGTACCGCAGCTTCACGGTGCTGTTCCCCAGGCAGGAGAGCCGTCGCTCGTTATGCTGCCCTTGAGAGACTTGCTGTTGAGGGCTCCGGCAGGTGACCCGCAGGGGTGGTGGCTGGAGACGGGGAGAGGAGGCCCCCGAGCCTCGCAGGCAGCAGCTGAGCAGCTGCAGGAGCAGAAAAAGAAGCGCCTTCATGGCCGTAGGCGGTGCAGGAGGGAGCAGAGCCACGGGAGTGCGCCCTGACGGCGGATGGCCTGGGGCATTCCAGACACAGGGACGCGGAGCGCAGCCCCTGGCAACGGCCGGAGCGGCTCCGAGCGTCCCCGGGCGGCCCCGAGCGGCCCCGAGCGGGTCCGAGTGGCTCCGAGCGCTCCCGGGCGGCTCCAAACGGCCCGAGCGGCCCCGAGTGGCTCCGAGCGGCTCCGAGCGGCCCGGAGTGCCCCCGCAGCGGCAGCCCAAGCTTCAGCCTCCGGCGGGGCGGGGGTCTGCTGGCGGGCGCTGGGCCTGTGGCGGGAGGGGGCCGAGCTGGGGCTGGGGCTGGGGCTGGGGCTGGGGCTGGGGCTGGGGCTGGGGCTGGGGCTGGGGCTGAGGCTGAGGCTGAGGCTGAGGCTGAGGCTGGGGCTGGGGCTGGGGCTGGGGCTGGGGCTGGGCTGGGGCTGGGGCTGGGGCTGGGGCTGGGGCTGGGGCTGGGGCTGGGGCTGGGGCTGGGGCTGGGGCTCGGGCTCGGGCTGGGGCTCGGGCGCGGATAGCCATCCCCGGTGTGGTGAGGCTGTGTTGGAGCTCATCTGCCTGGACCCCCATTCACCTTCCGCTGAGGGTGGGTTTCAGGTGGGTCAGGCTGCTGCTGGGCTCTGCGTATGGGGACGAGTCGCTGCAGCCTTCCCTCCCGCGGGGGAAACAGACTCGTGCCTGAACATCTTTGTGTCTTGCTCGTAGTACAGGCCGGTCCCACAGGCACTCGCCTGCCCTTTCCGTTGGCCTCAAAAGCAGGCAGGCCTTCTTTGGACTCTAAGGCAGCTTCAAGTCCAAGGGTTCAAAATCTGTCTGCAGGAGCTAGTTACTGAGTAGTCATGCGTGTGCTTTCTTCCTGATCCTTGCTTTGTTCTTCTCGGGGCCATAGGGGTTCACGAGTACCAGAGCTCTGGAGAGCTGCCCCTTGAGTACTAGAGGATATACTAACAGCAGCCCAGCAAGAGCAGAGATTGCTCAGAGCCAGGTGGGCTTCTAACAGGGACAAAAATACAAATAAACAGTTGCCGCATCCCGTGACTAAACTCACCCGAAAGCAGGAGGAAGGGTAAGGCTTTGGTGTTGCTGAGGAGCAGTAGGAAAAGAGCCATGGCGCTCTCCTGCAGGAAACATCACAGAGAAGAGTCTTTTCTGGAGTTAGAGAGGGAGGTTGTGGGAAACGAGTGTAACAGAACTCAGAGGCAGCCTGCGTGGAAATGGGAGGTGAAGATTTTTTTTTTTTTGAGAGTGCTTCTCTTGGTAGCTTATTTGGTAATCGGTAGAAGTCTCATTGTTTTACTCCTGTCTGGTAATTGTTAAAAGTCAAGTCTCTTTGCCTCACTTGTGTCTTCTATCTGTGTTTTTAAAATGGGTAATGTATCCTCAGCAGGAGGCGACATTACCAAATTTTCACCAGTAGGATGTATCCTGGGAAACTGGAATACATTTGGGAGTAACCCCTTACCTGGAAAAAAATTGGATTATGTATTGTAATAATTGGTGGCCACTTTATACCCTGAAAGATGGAAGGAAATGGCCACGGCTCTGAGCTATTATTTATAACACTACCATGTTGCAGCTAATGTTGTTTTGTAAACGTGAAGGAAAGTGAGATGAAGTACCGTATGTGGATGCTTCTATGACTTTAAGAAATTATGATGGTACTAGGAGGAAATGTAAGTTGTTAAATGCTCAGGAAGGAGGGAATGGAATGATGTTGCTCAGGCTGCAGTGTACAGGATGGAGAACTAGTAAGAAAGGTTGTTGTAAGTCAGTGACAGGGGAGGACAATGTAGAAGATGTGCAGTTTTTGGTACCCTCCGCTCCTTCTCTCCAGCTTGGTAATACCGGGGAGAGGGAGTGAAAGTGGGGCAAGTGGGCAATCAGATTTCAGTCTGGTGGCCGGGAGAATGAGGGGACAGTGTCCAGCTGTCCCTGAAGCCCCTTGAAGAGAAGCAGTAAGGGTGGAGGCACAACTTGTTTATGTGAATATCCCTTTTAAAGCATTGGACCTGTTAAACTGGAAAGAGTCTGTGGGGCCTACGGAGCTAATCCAGAGAAAGTGTTTGAGCTACCACATTAACCAGGTTCTGCCCAGGGAGAACCTGGACTGGGTTCCTACCTCCAGGAGGGACCTGGACAGACCTAAGTGATATCAGCAATATGAACAGAAAACCACAACATAACAAACCTTGTGTGTGAGATTAGACAGGGGTCTGACAAGGAACTTTCAATCTCTTTTGAGACACACTGTGAGACTGCTAGAAAATGGATAGATTTGGACCCCGAAGCTAACCAAAAAGAGGTTTATCGTGCCGTTTATAGGTCAGTCAGCCCTGCATAACAGAGCCAAAGTGCAGGAGTCGTTGCAAACAAAAAGCAGAGGCCAGGGCAGAGTGGGATGTGCAAGATCCTTGTCTATGAGGGGTCGCAGAAATCGCGCCCGGTTAAGGTTAAAACAGGGTGCACATTGTAATCAAGAAGGGCATTGGCAAAGGGATTGTCCCCAGATCCCTGGCAGAACCTCTGGCAGAACAGGCCCCTCTAGGTCTAAATTAGGTCCTATCTCTGAAATACTGGCAATAGATTGGTGACCCTGACATGACGGGGACTCAGATTGATGGGAACCAGGGGCAGAATTAAATTCCCCAGAAGAGCCCCTGGTTACAATAAAGGTGGGGAAGGAGAAGGTTAATTTTTTGGTATGGGATACGGGAGCTACTTACTCTGTTTGAAACTCTTGCAAGGGACCTTTAAGTAAGTTTTCTATGCCAGTTGTTGGTGTGACAGGGCAAAGAGAAGTGAAGCCCTTTTTCCAACCCCTCCGTGGAGCTATGTGGAAGCAAAGAGGACTTTTATCATCACGAGGTACCCCTAAGGGGACCAAGACGGGGAGTGGATGGTGGATAGTGCCAGGCAAGGGCCACCACCAGGAGAGGTCAAAAGAGGAAATACGCCAGGAGATTATTGGCAAATTGACTTCTCCAAACTACCACGGCCAAATGGATACAGGTATTTGCTGGTGTTAGTAGATACCTTCTCAGGTTGGCCTGAGGCCTTTCCATGTTGCACCAATGAAGGAAAGGAAGTAAGTAAAATTCTTTTGCAAGAAATGATACCTAGAGTTGGAGTAATTATAGGAACGTTGTCAGACAGAGGACCCCACTTTATATCTAAGGTGATACAAGACTTAGTGAAGGTTTTGGGCATGAAGTGAGATGTGCATACCCACAGAGCTGTCCGCTCCGAGTCACAAAGCTCAACACGTTTGTACACATTTGGCTGGCTTGCCCCACCTAACTAATACCTGCTCCTGGCTATTCTGCTCTGATTGGTTAGTGAGTTTCTCGCTTGGATTTAAAAGTAGGGCACCCAGGGATTTTATGGCGTGTGCTCGGTGGGTCGGGGCCTTCACTTGAAGGAAGGCAGCCTAGGCACTGGAGATGTGGTTTTCAGGTTGTAATGATATTATAATGAGCAGAGGGTGCTCGTCTCCAGGCGCTTCAGGAATTTTGCCCCATTCGAAGCAAAGCACATGCTTCCTTATCTTCTTGTTTCTTCTTTTAGCAGCAGGATCATTGTTTCACACAGCCTTTGTAGCTTGTTATGACTCTCTTACATATAGGTACATGTTGCAGAATGGCCTGCAGAACAGGGCCACGAATCCATGGAGGCATTGTACAAGCAATCTCCTTGCTAGCTTAGCATAAGTAGGCCTGACTCCATTTTGTAGAAACTGCAAAATCATGCTGACAAGGGAGAAAAGCAAGGGCACAGTGTCCTTGCCAGTTTTGTTTAGAGTGGGAGTAGGGAGTATAACGGTGAGAATGAGGAAGAACCTTGGGCTAGAGTCTGCAAAACAGGAGGAGGGTGTAGACGTAACCACCTGTGTGTAACCAATGAAATTACAATACGTATGCATAATTAGTAGAAAGAGTATATAAGCACTGCTGTATCCTAATAAAGTTGAAGCTTGCTTTATCAATCACATTGATTCGACTGCTTGTCTTCCCTCGCCGTCGTCAGGTACATATGTGCAGAGATATGTAGACACGTACGTATGCATACGTCCGGTGGTCTGTTTGTATTCCAATTGAACTGCCTGGAGGATGCCCCCAGCTTTATGAATAAGAAACAGGGGCTTTGAACAAGTCGGCCAGTCTTCCCAGCTGACTTGGACGGTCTTTCCTTACAAGAGGTCACACAGTGACCAGTGTGCAGGGACAGTTTTACACGACAGAAGACTACTAATACACCACCCCACCGCCCTGGCTGTATAGTGGGATTTTGTAGTCCCTGGTTAGTGGCTTCCAAAGGGACAGGGTAACAAAGCCTTCTGCCTACAAATGCAGTGCAGCGTTGTGAAGTTGTATCTTTAATTGCTGGGTGACACCCCGCTAGCTTGTCCTGTCTTTTTCAGTCCTTGTGCTCTGAGCAGTAAGGATTTAGCAGCGTTTTCAGACCATTTTTGCTCCTACCTCAGCCTGTGCTCCGCCAGAGGCGAGAGTGCCGCTCCGACTCCCGAGCTACCGCCTCGTGCATCACCTCTGTGAAATGGGCACCAGTTCCCGCGTGTGCCGGCTCTGGCAGGCACGGGGTTAGCAATGCCATGAGACAGAAGGTCACGCTTAGCAAGAAAAGGGGAGCGAGGGAAGCTTTTCAAAAATAAATAGTTTATTTATGAGCACTTATTTGAAACACAAGTAGCAGAGAGTCGAGGTCTTTAGTACAGAACCTTTCCTCGCTCATAAAACAAGATAAACCATTTTTTCTCCCATTTATTTTTCTGTTCTTGAGCCCCAAATGTCGCTGAGGTCTTCTCTCAGGCTGCCCACAGAGTGCCCCCTGAAAAAGGTCAGGCTCACTGGTTTTGGATGTTTTACAGATCAGAAGGTAAAACACCTGCCTGAGCCTTTGCAATACAAAAGCAACCACTTGTGATTCATCAGATGGTTCTTCATAGATGGGCTGTTTCGTGTCTCTATAGGCAGACATCATAAGAGCGTGGAAGAGATTGATCAGGACACAGATCATCCCCACCATGAAGGAGGCTAGGAAGAGACCACCCAGCAGCCTGTTGGATGAAAAGGCGGTATCTCTGAAAGCTGAGATGCAGAAAGAGAAGATGGTCTGAGCTGAGCGAGTCATGTTACTGTAATTCCACTCGTGCTGCCCAAAGGCAAGGTAGCCAAAAGCCGTAAACACAAAGAAGTGCACCGCCAGCACCAGGGCCATTGAGGAGATGCCGGGAAGGGCGGCCAAGAGGGATCTTTGTGCCAGGCGCACGTCGTGAAAGAACTTGGCGTATTTCAGCGTTTTCAAAACGACAAGAAATGCTAGAAAGCCCATAGTGATCCGCAAAATCTGGTCTAAATGAGAAACGGCATGGAACGGAATGAAATCATTGGGGTGAAGTAAGTAAAACTTCACTATATCTTCTCCCACCTTAAACTTCACGGCCTTTAAAAAAACAGCAAGGAGGAATGCTGCTTTGAAGCCAAAGCTGATGATATTGGAAATGTTCTTAACGTAATCTTTTTTTTCTTGGCCGATGGTGTGCAGCTCCTCTGCAATGTAAATGAACAGAAAGGCAAGAACAACGACAAACACAAGCATTTGAGCTCTAGTCTGCTGGTGAAAAATGGGGAGTGCAAAGGAGTGTACTGCCAGACTTGGTTTTAGGATCCCAAAGTGAGACATTTCAAATACGACCGAGATTGTGCAAAAGAGCTCTGCATCAGCGTTAAATGTCGTCAGTTCCACGATCACAGCCCACGTCTTGTCATCAAGCCAGTTGCTCTGTCGCAGAGCGTCCAGCCTCGTCGTTGAATTAGGTCTTCCTTCTTCAGGGAAAAAGTAAAACGTGTATCCTGCTGGTCCGTATGTGTGCAAATCTCCATGTGAAGGATACGTCCACGGAGCCCTGTTTGGCTGGTACGTGAACCCACCGTAACTGCTGGCGTCCTTGGAAACGGACTGGTTGGCAAGCTTCGTCCAAGTGCCAGCGTAGTCACCTTTCTCCGGGATATCAGAGCCATACTTGTGCAGACAGTGGCTTTTACTGATGACAGAGTTACTTACAAAGCTGTGAGGATGGAAACATTTTTTCTCCGTACCCTTAGCCCGCACTTGCCTCATCCTAGGCAAGCCAATGATCTTGGACCAGCTGTCGGGAAGAAAGGTTGGCTGGATGTCATTGTGGATCAAAGGCAAGAACACGTCTTTCACCCACACGTAGATATGTTCTAGCTTCTCCACGCTGGAGAGTCGTGGAGAGACTCGGCTGTGGATGAACCGGTTGTAGTGGAAGCTGTTGGCGTTCTCAGTGGAATAGGCAGAACTTAAGAGCAGTGTTAAAAAGACAAGGTGACTGATGAAACCTATGGTGCAAGTAAATGCCTTGGCTTTAATTTTGCCCTTTTCAGCATGTTTGCAATTTCATCGGCTTCCAAAGGCTTATACTGCTTGGTGCCCCGGATTTTATTAAGTTTCTCGTGCTTCTCTGTCATCTCGTCAGGACTCATCGTCTCTTCAGGCAGCTTCATCTCAGGACGCTTTTCCGGAGTTAACCATGGGATGTTTTCGCAGTATTTTGGACAAATTGTCCTCAGAGCTGTGAAAAAAAACGCTTTTTAGAACTGGGAAGAAGAACACCTTCTTAATAAAGGCGGTTGCCGACGCTAAAAGCCACTCTACTGAAGTCTGATAGCCGTAAGACAAACCATATAGCACAATGAAGAATGATGAGACCCCAGTGACAGCTATAACCAGTGCCCACGAGACGTAGACGCACCACCACCACCACCAAAAGACTCGGTGCTGTCTCTCGTGAGAGGGCGGGGAGGTAATGCTTAGCGGTTTCCTCTCCTTCTGCGAGTTGCCCCCTTCTTCTGCATAATTACTACTGAAACCGGAGCTTGATGGTGGCCTTCTCTGGCAGCCCTTAGGCATCGGAGGGGAATTGGCCGTTGTCGCCTGCTCCTCTCTTCCAATTACGTTTGCAGCTCCTTCAGAGACTGTGCAGTTGTTGCAGTTCTGGGGACCTGCCTTGCTTCTCGTCTTTCCGGAAGATGGTGGGCTCTGTGAGTTGCTGGGACCAGGAAGGTTCTCCAAGGGACTAATATTCCTCAGTTGTGCTGAAGTTTCTGAACGGTACCGTCTTTGCAGACGTTCCTTGGGGTTCTGAAGTTTTCCAGACAGGAGCGGTGAACTTAACTTTGGGTCCGCCTGAGCCACACCACGAGGAAAAGGTTCCTTCTGGGAATACTTAAATAAGGCAACTATAATCGTTTCCACAGGTATGGTAAGAAACGCACATTCAATCCCTACTGTGATTGATCTCAAGTACCTCAAGTGTATTGGAGATTCTTCATTCCTGCCAGCATTAAAGAACATAATGTTAAGAAACAAGTTTAATAATAGTACTGCTAAACAAGAAGACAACCTTTGGAGCCTGCTGAAAGGGCCAGTGAGCACGTTAGCAAAAATGGAGAGCCACAGATGGCTCTCTGACAGGCTGTTGGCAAGATGAATCCAAAAAAAGTCGATTCTGGGCAGAGGTGTCTTGGGGTTGGTGACGGGAAATGTCCTTTCCAGTAGGTGATCGCCCTTCTCGAGAGAGAGCCATTTCCTGCACACGAAGAACCAGGTCTTCCCGGTGGAGATATTCTCAACTTTGGCTCTGCTCAAGAACCAGCTTGGAGATGGGCCCTTGTTATTGTGCCAGACCCTGAAGGAGCACAGGTCTCCCAGGTCCGTCGTAGTCCTTAACAGAAAGCAATCCCTGCTTCCTTGCTGGAAAGACGGACAATGTAGGTGCCGTAAACAATGGACGTCACTGGTGCCGCTCTGGCCAGTGAGCTGAAGAAAGACATCTGCTGTGGTTCCGGCTCCCCAGCGACTGCCTGTGTATAAAGTGACCAAAAAGCTCACCTTGCCAAAGGGGTCGTTGTCTGGCAGAACTGTGATCCTGTTCTTGCTCTCCCTGTCAGCCTTGTCTTTTCTCATGGCCCAGAGGGACAAAAGGAAGTAGACAGCCAAAATGAAGAGCACTGTTATGAGTGTCACTGGGTTTTCAGGTATGTCTGCTATCAGGGTTTTTCCCAGATCTACTCTGTTGGGAGTAACGAGTACTTTGGCTGCCAGGAACCTGATGCTGAACGTGGATCCATTTGAGACGAACAGACTGCTGTGACTCTGCTTCATATTGCAAACGCAGTGTACCCTCTGCCAGTCGGTCAAGGAGCCAAGCGTGCATGTGTCTTCTCTCCACAGACTTTGAATCCCATCCAGAAATACGCACCGATCGCTAAAAACGTGAATGCTCACCAGTCTCTGGGTCTGATGCCGTACGACATAGGGTGCCAGCAGGACAATGGAGATGTTATGAGTGTCTGTCTTGCTTCCTTGAGCTGTGGCTGTCAGCAGGGACTCTGGGAGACAGATAACGTAGGGAGCCTTAATGTTACAGTCAGCGCTCGGTGTCTCATTTTCGCTTGCAACTGTTGACGTGTTGTGAAAAGCAGCAAAGGAGGCTACGGGACGAGCGTGAGTGACGTTGGTGCCCTTAAAGACTAGCACCTTGAAAGTCACTTCTAATTTGGTCAGGATCTGGAAGTATATGCGCTTGGTATTTCTGTTGACTTCTAAAGTAAATCCTCCGGTTGTGTGAGTTTGTGTTTTATCGGGTCCCATTGCTAGCTGAAAAGTTGAAAACTGCCCGTCTTTCCTAGCAATGGTAATTTCTGCTCCTTCAGGCAAGATCCCTAGTAGCTCCCCATCCGCCTTGGTCTCTGCCATTTTGAACCCCAAGACCGTTGTTCCGATTTCTGATGTGGAACCTAACCAAGGGAAGGGGTTCTCGTCAAACTCAAAAAGGGCAGTGGAAATCACAGCATCGTGGGGCAATCCCGAAACATTCCCCTTGTTCAGTGATGGATAAAAGCAGTTCCTGCAGGTGTCTCGGGTAGAGACAGCATCTGCAATGTTCCAGGTTTCATCTTTCTTCAGCGTGATGTTCCAGTGCTTTGTTTCCACGAGAGTGTCGGTTTCTCCAGGGACTTTGCCCTGGAAAACTACCTCCGTTACATTTTCCATGATGGAGACGACCTGTTTAACTCCACTCACGCTGACGTTCCTGCGACGCAGAAGAGCAGCTCTCAGGATGTTGGACAAGCACCTTAATATTCCACTGCTCTGAATTTCGGCTTCCTCAGACCAGTGGCGCTCATTCCTCTGTATCTTGAGCACTCTGGTTGCTTCTGCCAGTTTCTGAATGGCAAGGTCTTGTGATCTGCTGTTCAATTCCTCAGCTTCCTCTGTGACCAGAGAAAGAGAGGCAACTACTTGGTTGATTTCCATTGTGCTCTCCATGGAAATATTCATGGCTGTTTCAATCAGGCTTTCCCGAAGCTGAGCCTTAGGGAGCAGGAGAGTTGGTTCAGCTTTAATGTAGTTTAAGACAGAGGCTGCCAGGTAGGCCAAATAACTTGCGCTAAAATAATCTCTGCTCTGGAGATAAGATGTCATTGGCGCGCTTAAACCGCTGACGGAGGCCAGCAGCTGATGGAACACAACAGCTGGCGCTCGACTCTTAGCTGGGTTCTCTACACGGACATCTAAACTCACTTGAGTAAACGCCCCAAGGGAATCGCGGACTTGAACGTAAAGTGTCAAGGTGTCCTTCTGAGAGGGCGCTCCAACTGGGAGAAAAGATGGAGGAGTTGTAGGCTCGTAACCAAAGTACAAAATGGTGCCAAATGTGTTTTCCTCCACAGAAGTTACTTTGGTAGTTTTGGGCACATTGGAAGCTACTATCACTTTATACGTCAGGGGTAAATTGCTGTCAGAAAACCCACTGCACTGAACCACAAATTTTGTCAGAAAGGCTGTACCCCGCTGTGGGTTGATGCTACACTGGCCAGGCCTAGGAGGTGAATTCACCGTAAATGCATGTCTGTAGCTTGAGGACCTACCATCGTGGGTGGTGATTTTTAACAGCAGCGTGTAGGATCCACGTGCAGTGTTTGTGAAGGTCAGAGCATGGATAGACAGGTAGGCCCCGAACCTCCCCGTTGAGGTTCTGGAAGACCAGTCAAAGGTAATTTCTGTCAAGTCTTCTGAGAGAAGGGACCAGTAGTAGGCTGGCTGGCTGTGCGTTCTACAGTTGAGGCATTTTCCAGACAATATAAATCTCTCTGTTGGAATTAGAGTGCTACCACAGTTTTCAATGCACACCACATTCAGAAGGAGTGGCGAGCCAGGCTGCACTTCTACGGTTTGGTCAGCATAACTGCTCCTTCTGTCCTTCTCAATCACTAGGCGGAAGTAGTACACAGTGTTTCCTGGGAGGGACTCTGGTGGCATTGCTTGAACAGGGCCTGAGGCTGTTAACCATTTCAAGTCCCTCTGGGCCGCATGGCATTTCTTTCCAGGGCTGACTTGCATGTTTTCATAGTCCGACACCTCTTTAGTGCAGTACCAAGTAAACGTGATTCCCTCGAGTCCTTCCCGTGAATCGGGATCGTAGGATGCAGAGGCATCAAGAGTCCAATTATCAGAAAAACCCACTGCGCGGAACGTGCCTCCTGCAATATTTGCCACTAGATCGCTTCTCTCAATCTGAACGTAAACTCTATCTGAGCCCCTGAGAACTGTTGCGGACCTAATTGGGGTTACATTAACAGTGAAATAAAACAGATACAGCCCGTAATCCAAAGTAAAGCTGGGAACAGTTAGGTGTATCATATCTACACCGTACATCGAAGAAGAGTTCATTGGCTTTGTCCAGTTTGGAACGGTGGTTGTGTCTGGAACGGGGTAGATTCGCCACAGGGGCTGGAGAGCCATACCAGCCGGGCAGTTTACTCTTACATCAGCAAAGAGGAAAAAGGATGTCTTCCTTTTCTGGTGCAGGACAGAGGTGTAAAGAGTAGGTCTCCGAATCCACACGGACTGCAAGGAGCAGGCTTCTTTCTGGAAAGCCACCGGTGCTTCTGTGTTTTTTGCAGCGTCGTTGTCGACTCTGGCTCCTAGAAGAGCTGGAGCCAGAGCACTTCTGGTACGGTCCCCTTTTGCCACAAGGCCCGTGTGTTTTTCGGGATCGAAGGGGAAAGCAGAGCGATGGACAGAATGTGTGGCATTTCTCACGTGATCTTTGTACGTGTACGTGCTGTTCTGGAGAAGCCGCATCTCCTGCACAGGCATCTCAACGCTGACGTTGTGGTGAAGGCAGTCGGGGGCAGCGCATGAAGCAGATGAGCATTGCACCGTAAGGAGGCTGGAAGGCACGGGGGGAGGAGCGCTTCCCGGTCGGAGGCTTGTCTGCAGCACGACCTGGCCTGACCAGCGCGAGGTGTTCCTCACCCACGCTGAGTTCAGGTACCAGGAGCAGTGTGGTGGGGGTGGTGGCCGCCCCCCTTTCCTCTCTGCCTCTGCTCTTGCTCCTGGGGCGGGCTGGTACCGCAGCTTCACGGTGCTGTTCCCCAGGCAGGAGAGCCGTCGCTCGTTATGCTGCCCTTGAGAGACTTGCTGTTGAGGGCTCCGGCAGGTGACCCGCAGGGGTGGTGGCTGGAGACGGGGAGAGGAGGCCCCCGAGCCTCGCAGGCAGCAGCTGAGCAGCTGCAGGAGCAGAAAAAGAAGCGCCTTCATGGCCGTAGGCGGTGCAGGAGGGAGCAGAGCCACGGGAGTGCGCCCTGACGGCGGATGGCCTGGGGCATTCCAGACACAGGGACGCGGAGCGCAGCCCCTGGCAACGGCCGGAGCGGCTCCGAGCGTCCCCGGCCCCGGGTCGAGTGGCTCCGAGCGCTCCGGGCGGCTCCAAACGGCCCGAGCGGCCCGAGTGGCTCCGAGCGGCTCCGAGCGGCCCGGAGTGCCCCCGCAGCGGCAGCCCAAGCTTCAGCCTCCGGCGGGGCGGGGGTCTGCTGGCGGGCGCTGGGCGTGTGGCGGGAGGGGGCCGAGCTGAGGCTGGGGCTGAGGCTGGGGCTGGGGCTGGGGCTGGGGCTGGGCTGGGGCTGGGCTGGGGCTCGGGCTGGGGCTGGGGCTCGGGCTCGGGCTCGGGCTCGGGCTGGAGCTGGGGCTGGGGCTGAGGCTGAGGCTGGGGCTGGGGCTGGGGCTGGGGCTGGGGCTGGGGCTGGGGCTGGGGCTGGGGCTGGGGCTGGGGCTGGGGCTGGGGCTCGGGCTGGGGCTCGGGCGCGGAGAGCCATCCCCGGTGTGGTGAGGCTGTGTTGGAGCTCATCTGCCTGGACCCCCATTCACCTTCCGCTGAGGGTGGGTTTCAGGTGGGTCAGGCTGCTGCTGGGCTCTGCGTATGGGGACGAGTCGCTGCAGCCTTCCCTCCCGCGGGGGAAACAGACTCGTGCCTGAACATCTTTGTGTCTTGCTCGTAGTACAGGCCGGTCCCACAGGCACTCGCCTGCCCTTTCCGTTGGCCTCAAAAGCAGGCAGGCCTTCTTTGGACTCTAAGGCAGCTTCAAGTCCAAGGGTTCAAAATCTGTCTGCAGGAGCTAGTTACTGAGTAGTCATGCGTGTGCTTTCTTCCTGATCCTTGCTTTGTTCTTCTCGGGGCCATAGGGGTTCACGAGTACCAGAGCTCTGGAGAGCTGCCCCTTGAGTACTAGAGGATATACTAACAGCAGCCCAGCAAGAGCAGAGATTGCTCAGAGCCAGGTGGGCTTCTAACAGGGACAAAAATACAAATAAACAGTTGCCGCATCCCGTGACTAAACTCACCCGAAAGCAGGAGGAAGGGTAAGGCTTTGGTGTTGCTGAGGAGCAGTAGGAAAAGAGCCATGGCGCTCTCCTGCAGGAAACATCACAGAGAAGAGTCTTTTCTGGAGTTAGAGAGGGAGGCTGTGGGAAACGAGTGTAACAGAACTCAGAGGCAGCCTGCGTGGAAATGGGAGGTGAAGATTTTTTTTTTTTTTGAGAGTGCTTCTCTTGGTAGCTTATTTGGTAATCGGTAGAAGTCTCATTGTTTTACTCCTGTCTGGTAATTGTTAAAAGTCAAGTCTCTTTGCCTCACTTGTGTCTTCTATCTGTGTTGTTAAAATGGGTAATGTATCCTCAGCAGGAGGCGACATTACCAAATTTTCACCAGTAGGATGTATCCTGGGAAACTGGAATACATTTGGGAGTAACCCCTTACCTGGAAAAAAATTGGATTATGTATTGTAATAATTGGTGGCCACTTTATACCCTGAAAGATGGAAGGAAATGGCCACGGCTCTGAGCTATTATTTATAACACTACCATGTTGCAGCTAATGTTGTTTTGTAAACGTGAAGGAAAGTGAGATGAAGTACCGTATGTGGATGCTTCTATGACTTTAAGAAATTATGATGGTACTAGGAGGAAATGTAAGTTGTTAAATGCTCAGGAAGGAGGGAATGGAATGATGTTGCTCAGGCTGCAGTGTACAGGATGGAGAACTAGTAAGAAAGGTTGTTGTAAGTCAGTGACAGGGGAGGACAATGTAGAAGATGTGCAGTTTTTGGTACCCTCCGCTCCTTCTCTCCAGCTTGGTAATACCGGGGAGAGGGAGTGAAAGTGGGGCAAGTGGGCAATCAGATTTCAGTCTGGTGGCCGGGAGAATGAGGGGACAGTGTCCAGCTGTCCCTGAAGCCCCTTGAAGAGAAGCAGTAAGGGTGGAGGCACAACTTGTTTATGTGAATATCCCTTTTAAAGCATTGGACCTGTTAAACTGGAAAGAGTCTGTGGGGCCTACGGAGCTAATCCAGAGAAAGTGTTTGAGCTACCACATTAACCAGGTTCTGCCCAGGGAGAACCTGGACTGGGTTCCTACCTCCAGGAGGGACCTGGACAGACCTAAGTGATATCAGCAATATGAACAGAAAAACACAACATAACAAACCTTGTGTGTGAGATTAGACAGGGGTCTGACAAGGAACTTTCAATCTCTTTTGAGACACACTGTGAGACTGCTAGAAAATGGATAGATTTGGACCCCGAAGCTAACCAAAAAGAGGTTTATCGTGCCGTTTATAGGTCAGTCAGCCCTGCATAACAGAGCCAAAGTGCAGGAGTCGTTGCAAACAAAAAGCAGAGGCCAGGGCAGAGTGGGATGTGCAAGATCCTTGTCTATGAGGGGTCGCAGAAATCGCGCCCGGTTAAGGTTAAAACAGGGTGCACATTGTAATCAAGAAGGGCATTGGCAAAGGGATTGTCCCCAGATCCCTGGCAGAACCTCTGGCAGAACAGGCCCCTCTAGGTCTAAATTAGGTCCTATCTCTGAAATACTGGCAATAGATTGGTGACCCTGACATGACGGGGACTCAGATTGATGGGAACCAGGGGCAGAATTAAATTCCCCAGAAGAGCCCCTGGTTACAATAAAGGTGGGGAAGGAGAAGGTTAATTTTTTGGTATGGGATACGGGAGCTACTTACTCTGTTTGAAACTCTTGCAAGGGACCTTTAAGTAAGTTTTCTATGCCAGTTGTTGGTGTGACAGGGCAAAGAGAAGTGAAGCCCTTTTTCCAACCCCTCCGTGGAGCTATGTGGAAGCAAAGAGGACTTTTATCATCACGAGGTACCCCTAAGGGGACCAAGACGGGGAGTGGATGGTGGATAGTGCCAGGCAAGGGCCACCACCAGGAGAGGTCAAAAGAGGAAATACGCCAGGAGATTATTGGCAAATTGACTTCTCCAAACTACCACGGCCAAATGGATACAGGTATTTGCTGGTGTTAGTAGATACCTTCTCAGGTTGGCCTGAGGCCTTTCCATGTTGCACCAATGAAGGAAAGGAAGTAAGTAAAATTCTTTTGCAAGAAATGATACCTAGAGTTGGAGTAATTATAGGAACGTTGTCAGACAGAGGACCCCACTTTATATCTAAGGTGATACAAGACTTAGTGAAGGTTTTGGGCATGAAGTGAGATGTGCATACCCACAGAGCTGTCCGCTCCGAGTCACAAAGCTCAACACGTTTGTACACATTTGGCTGGCTTGCCCCACCTAACTAATACCTGCTCCTGGCTATTCTGCTCTGATTGGTTAGTGAGTTTCTCGCTTGGATTTAAAAGTAGGGCACCCAGGGATTTTATGGCGTGTGCTCGGTGGGTCGGGGCCTTCACTTGGAGGAAGGCAGCCTAGGCACTGGAGATGTGGTTTTCAGGTTGTAATGATATTATAATGAGCAGAGGGTGCTCGTCTCCAGGCGCTTCAGGAATTTTGCCCCATTCGAAGCAAAGCACATGCTTCCTTATCTTCTTGTTTCTTCTTTAGCAGCAGGATCATTGTTTCACACAGCCTTTGTAGCTTGTTATGACTCTCTTACATATAGGTACATGTTGCAGAATGGCCTGCAGAACAGGGCCACGAATCCATGGAGGCATTGTACAAGCAATCTCCTTGCTAGCTTAGCATAAGTAGGCCTGACTCCATTTTGTAGAAACTGCAAAATCATGCTGACAAGGGAGAAAAGCAAGGGCACAGTGTCCTTGCCAGTTTTGTTTAGAGTGGGAGTAGGGAGTATAACGGTGAGAATGAGGAAGAACCTTGGGCTAGAGTCTGCAAAACAGGAGGAGGGTGTAGACGTAACCACCTGTGTGTAACCAATGAAATTACAATACGTATGCATAATTAGTAGAAAGAGTATATAAGCACTGCTGTATCCTAATAAAGTTGAAGCTTGCTTTATCAATCACATTGATTCGACTGCTTGTCTTCCCTCGCCGTCGTCAGGTACATATGTGCAGAGATATGTAGACACGTACGTATGCATACGTCCGGTGGTCTGTTTGTATTCCAATTGAACTGCCTGGAGGATGCCCCCAGCTTTATGAATAAGAAACAGGGGCTTTGAACAAGTCGGCCAGTCTTCCCAGCTGACTTGGACGGTCTTTCCTTACAAGAGGTCACACAGTGACCAGTGTGCAGGGACAGTTTTACACGACAGAAGACTACTAATACACCACCCCACCGCCCTGGCTGTATAGTGGGATTTTGTAGTCCCTGGTTAGTGGCTTCCAAAGGGACAGGGTAACAAAGCCTTCTGCCTACAAATGCAGTGCAGCGTTGTGAAGTTGTATCTTTAATTGCTGGGTGACACCCCGCTAGCTTGTCCTGTCTTTTTCAGTCCTTGTGCTCTGAGCAGTAAGGATTTAGCAGCGTTTTCAGACCATTTTTGCTCCTACCTCAGCCTGTGCTCCGCCAGAGGCGAGAGTGCCGCTCCGACTCCCGAGCTACCGCCTCGTGCATCACCTCTGTGAAATGGGCACCAGTTCCCGCGTGTGCCGGCTCTGGCAGGCACGGGGTTAGCAATGCCATGAGACAGAAGGTCACGCTTAGCAAGAAAAGGGGAGCGAGGGAAGCTTTTCAAAAATAAATAGTTTATTTATGAGCACTTATTTGAAACACAAGTAGCAGAGAGTCGAGGTCTTTAGTACAGAACCTTTCCTCGCTCATAAAACAAGATAAACCATTTTTCTCCCATTTATTTTTCTGTTCTTGAGCCCCAAATGTCGCTGAGGTCTTCTCTCAGGCTGCCCACAGAGTGCCCCCTGAAAAAGGTCAGGCTCACTGGTTTTGGATGTTTTACAGATCAGAAGGTAAAACACCTGCCTGAGCCTTTGCAATACAAAAGCAACCACTTGTGATTCATCAGATGGTTCTTCATAGATGGGCTGTTTCGTGTCTCTATAGGCAGACATCATAAGAGCGTGGAAGAGATTGATCAGGACACAGATCATCCCCACCATGAAGGAGGCTAGGAAGAGACCACCCAGCAGCCTGTTGGATGAAAAGGCGGTATCTCTGAAAGCTGAGATGCAGAAAGAGAAGATGGTCTGAGCTGAGCGAGTCATGTTACTGTAATTCCACTCGTGCTGCCCAAAGGCAAGGTAGCCAAAAGCCGTAAACACAAAGAAGTGCACCGCCAGCACCAGGGCCATTGAGGAGATGCCGGGAAGGGCGGCCAAGAGGGATCTTTGTGCCAGGCGCACGTCGTGAAAGAACTTGGCGTATTTCAGCGTTTTCAAAACGACAAGAAATGCTAGAAAGCCCATAGTGATCCGCAAAATCTGGTCTAAATGAGAAACGGCATGGAACGGAATGAAATCATTGGGGTGAAGTAAGTAAAACTTCACTATATCTTCTCCCACCTTAAACTTCACGGCCTTTAAAAAAACAGCAAGGAGGAATGCTGCTTTGAAGCCAAAGCTGATGATATTGGAAATGTTCTTAACGTAATCTTTTTTTTCTTGGCCGATGGTGTGCAGCTCCTCTGCAATGTAAATGAACAGAAAGGCAAGAACAACGACAAACACAAGCATTTGAGCTCTAGTCTGCTGGTGAAAAATGGGGAGTGCAAAGGAGTGTACTGCCAGACTTGGTTTTAGGATCCCAAAGTGAGACATTTCAAATACGACCGAGATTGTGCAAAAGAGCTCTGCATCAGCGTTAAATGTCGTCAGTTCCACGATCACAGCCCACGTCTTGTCATCAAGCCAGTTGCTCTGTCGCAGAGCGTCCAGCCTCGTCGTTGAATTAGGTCTTCCTTCTTCAGGGAAAAAGTAAAACGTGTATCCTGCTGGTCCGTATGTGTGCAAATCTCCATGTGAAGGATACGTCCACGGAGCCCTGTTTGGCTGGTACGTGAACCCACCGTAACTGCTGGCGTCCTTGGAAACGGACTGGTTGGCAAGCTTCGTCCAAGTGCCAGCGTAGTCACCTTTCTCCGGGATATCAGAGCCATACTTGTGCAGACAGTGGCTTTTACTGATGACAGAGTTACTTACAAAGCTGTGAGGATGGAAACATTTTTTCTCCGTACCCTTAGCCCGCACTTGCCTCATCCTAGGCAAGCCAATGATCTTGGACCAGCTGTCGGGAAGAAAGGTTGGCTGGATGTCATTGTGGATCAAAGGCAAGAACACGTCTTTCACCCACACGTAGATATGTTCTAGCTTCTCCACGCTGGAGAGTCGTGGAGAGACTCGGCTGTGGATGAACCGGTTGTAGTGGAAGCTGTTGGCGTTCTCAGTGGAATAGGCAGAACTTAAGAGCAGTGTTAAAAAGACAAGGTGACTGATGAAACCTATGGTGCAAGTAAATGCCTTGGCTTTAATTTTTGCCCTTTTCAGCATGTTTGCAATTTCATCGGCTTCCAAAGGCTTATACTGCTTGGTGCCCCGGATTTTATTAAGTTTCTCGTGCTTCTCTGTCATCTCGTCAGGACTCATCGTCTCTTCAGGCAGCTTCATCTCAGGACGCTTTTCCGGAGTTAACCATGGGATGTTTTCGCAGTATTTTGGACAAATTGTCCTCAGAGCTGTGAAAAAAAACGCTTTTTAGAACTGGGAAGAAGAACACCTTCTTAATAAAGGCGGTTGCCGACGCTAAAAGCCACTCTACTGAAGTCTGATAGCCGTAAGACAAACCATATAGCACAATGAAGAATGATGAGACCCCAGTGACAGCTATAACCAGTGCCCACGAGACGTAGACGCACCACCACCACCACCAAAAGACTCGGTGCTGTCTCTCGTGAGAGGGCGGGGAGGTAATGCTTAGCGGTTTCCTCTCCTTCTGCGAGTTGCCCCCTTCTTCTGCATAATTACTACTGAAACCGGAGCTTGATGGTGGCCTTCTCTGGCAGCCCTTAGGCATCGGAGGGGAATTGGCCGTTGTCGCCTGCTCCTCTCTTCCAATTACGTTTGCAGCTCCTTCAGAGACTGTGCAGTTGTTGCAGTTCTGGGGACCTGCCTTGCTTCTCGTCTTTCCGGAAGATGGTGGGCTCTGTGAGTTGCTGGGACCAGGAAGGTTCTCCAAGGGACTAATATTCCTCAGTTGTGCTGAAGTTTCTGAACGGTACCGTCTTTGCAGACGTTCCTTGGGGTTCTGAAGTTTTCCAGACAGGAGCGGTGAACTTAACTTTGGGTCCGCCTGAGCCACACCACGAGGAAAAGGTTCCTTCTGGGAATACTTAAATAAGGCAACTATAATCGTTTCCACAGGTATGGTAAGAAACGCACATTCAATCCCTACTGTGATTGATCTCAAGTACCTCAAGTGTATTGGAGATTCTTCATTCCTGCCAGCATTAAAGAACATAATGTTAAGAAACAAGTTTAATAATAGTACTGCTAAACAAGAAGACAACCTTTGGAGCCTGCTGAAAGGGCCAGTGAGCACGTTAGCAAAAATGGAGAGCCACAGATGGCTCTCTGACAGGCTGTTGGCAAGATGAATCCAAAAAAAGTCGATTCTGGGCAGAGGTGTCTTGGGGTTGGTGACGGGAAATGTCCTTTCCAGTAGGTGATCGCCCTTCTCGAGAGAGAGCCATTTCCTGCACACGAAGAACCAGGTCTTCCCGGTGGAGATATTCTCAACTTTGGCTCTGCTCAAGAACCAGCTTGGAGATGGGCCCTTGTTATTGTGCCAGACCCTGAAGGAGCACAGGTCTCCCAGGTCCGTCGTAGTCCTTAACAGAAAGCAATCCCTGCTTCCTTGCTGGAAAGACGGACAATGTAGGTGCCGTAAACAATGGACGTCACTGGTGCCGCTCTGGCCAGTGAGCTGAAGAAAGACATCTGCTGTGGTTCCGGCTCCCCAGCGACTGCCTGTGTATAAAGTGACCAAAAAGCTCACCTTGCCAAAGGGGTCGTTGTCTGGCAGAACTGTGATCCTGTTCTTGCTCTCCCTGTCAGCCTTGTCTTTTCTCATGGCCCAGAGGGACAAAAGGAAGTAGACAGCCAAAATGAAGAGCACTGTTATGAGTGTCACTGGGTTTTCAGGTATGTCTGCTATCAGGGTTTTTCCCAGATCTACTCTGTTGGGAGTAACGAGTACTTTGGCTGCCAGGAACCTGATGCTGAACGTGGATCCATTTGAGACGAACAGACTGCTGTGACTCTGCTTCATATTGCAAACGCAGTGTACCCTCTGCCAGTCGGTCAAGGAGCCAAGCGTGCATGTGTCTTCTCTCCACAGACTTTGAATCCCATCCAGAAATACGCACCGATCGCTAAAAACGTGAATGCTCACCAGTCTCTGGGTCTGATGCCGTACGACATAGGGTGCCAGCAGGACAATGGAGATGTTATGAGTGTCTGTCTTGCTTCCTTGAGCTGTGGCTGTCAGCAGGGACTCTGGGAGACAGATAACGTAGGGAGCCTTAATGTTACAGTCAGCGCTCGGTGTCTCATTTTCGCTTGCAACTGTTGACGTGTTGTGAAAAGCAGCAAAGGAGGCTACGGGACGAGCGTGAGTGACGTTGGTGCCCTTAAAGACTAGCACCTTGAAAGTCACTTCTAATTTGGTCAGGATCTGGAAGTATATGCGCTTGGTATTTCTGTTGACTTCTAAAGTAAATCCTCCGGTTGTGTGAGTTTGTGTTTTATCGGGTCCCATTGCTAGCTGAAAAGTTGAAAACTGCCCGTCTTTCCTAGCAATGGTAATTTCTGCTCCTTCAGGCAAGATCCCTAGTAGCTCCCCATCCGCCTTGGTCTCTGCCATTTTGAACCCCAAGACCGTTGTTCCGATTTCTGATGTGGAACCTAACCAAGGGAAGGGGTTCTCGTCAAACTCAAAAAGGGCAGTGGAAATCACAGCATCGTGGGGCAATCCCGAAACATTCCCCTTGTTCAGTGATGGATAAAAGCAGTTCCTGCAGGTGTCTCGGGTAGAGACAGCATCTGCAATGTTCCAGGTTTCATCTTTCTTCAGCGTGATGTTCCAGTGCTTTGTTTCCACGAGAGTGTCGGTTTCTCCAGGGACTTTGCCCTGGAAAACTACCTCCGTTACATTTTCCATGATGGAGACGACCTGTTTAACTCCACTCACGCTGACGTTCCTGCGACGCAGAAGAGCAGCTCTCAGGATGTTGGACAAGCACCTTAATATTCCACTGCTCTGAATTTCGGCTTCCTCAGACCAGTGGCGCTCATTCCTCTGTATCTTGAGCACTCTGGTTGCTTCTGCCAGTTTCTGAATGGCAAGGTCTTGTGATCTGCTGTTCAATTCCTCAGCTTCCTCTGTGACCAGAGAAAGAGAGGCAACTACTTGGTTGATTTCCATTGTGCTCTCCATGGAAATATTCATGGCTGTTTCAATCAGGCTTTCCCGAAGCTGAGCCTTAGGGAGCAGGAGAGTTGGTTCAGCTTTAATGTAGTTTAAGACAGAGGCTGCCAGGTAGGCCAAATAACTTGCGCTAAAATAATCTCTGCTCTGGAGATAAGATGTCATTGGCGCGCTTAAACCGCTGACGGAGGCCAGCAGCTGATGGAACACAACAGCTGGCGCTCGACTCTTAGCTGGGTTCTCTACACGGACATCTAAACTCACTTGAGTAAACGCCCCAAGGGAATCGCGGACTTGAACGTAAAGTGTCAAGGTGTCCTTCTGAGAGGGCGCTCCAACTGGGAGAAAAGATGGAGGAGTTGTAGGCTCGTAACCAAAGTACAAAATGGTGCCAAATGTGTTTTCCTCCACAGAAGTTACTTTGGTAGTTTTGGGCACATTGGAAGCTACTATCACTTTATACGTCAGGGGTAAATTGCTGTCAGAAAACCCACTGCACTGAACCACAAATTTTGTCAGAAAGGCTGTACCCCGCTGTGGGTTGATGCTACACTGGCCAGGCCTAGGAGGTGAATTCACCGTAAATGCATGTCTGTAGCTTGAGGACCTACCATCGTGGGTGGTGATTTTTAACAGCAGCGTGTAGGATCCACGTGCAGTGTTTGTGAAGGTCAGAGCATGGATAGACAGGTAGGCCCCGAACCTCCCCGTTGAGGTTCTGGAAGACCAGTCAAAGGTAATTTCTGTCAAGTCTTCTGAGAGAAGGGACCAGTAGTAGGCTGGCTGGCTGTGCGTTCTACAGTTGAGGCATTTTCCAGACAATATAAATCTCTCTGTTGGAATTAGAGTGCTACCACAGTTTTCAATGCACACCACATTCAGAAGGAGTGGCGAGCCAGGCTGCACTTCTACGGTTTGGTCAGCATAACTGCTCCTTCTGTCCTTCTCAATCACTAGGCGGAAGTAGTACACAGTGTTTCCTGGGAGGGACTCTGGTGGCATTGCTTGAACAGGGCCTGAGGCTGTTAACCATTTCAAGTCCCTCTGGGCCGCATGGCATTTCTTTCCAGGGCTGACTTGCATGTTTTCATAGTCCGACACCTCTTTAGTGCAGTACCAAGTAAACGTGATTCCCTCGAGTCCTTCCCGTGAATCGGGATCGTAGGATGCAGAGGCATCAAGAGTCCAATTATCAGAAAAACCCACTGCGCGGAACGTGCCTCCTGCAATATTTGCCACTAGATCGCTTCTCTCAATCTGAACGTAAACTCTATCTGAGCCCCTGAGAACTGTTGCGGACCTAATTGGGGTTACATTAACAGTGAAATAAAACAGATACAGCCCGTAATCCAAAGTAAAGCTGGGAACAGTTAGGTGTATCATATCTACACCGTACATCGAAGAAGAGTTCATTGGCTTTGTCCAGTTTGGAACGGTGGTTGTGTCTGGAACGGGGTAGATTCGCCACAGGGGCTGGAGAGCCATACCAGCCGGGCAGTTTACTCTTACATCAGCAAAGAGGAAAAAGGATGTCTTCCTTTTCTGGTGCAGGACAGAGGTGTAAAGAGTAGGTCTCCGAATCCACACGGACTGCAAGGAGCAGGCTTCTTTCTGGAAAGCCACCGGTGCTTCTGTGTTTTTTGCAGCGTCGTTGTCGACTCTGGCTCCTAGAAGAGCTGGAGCCAGAGCACTTCTGGTACGGTCCCCTTTTGCCACAAGGCCCGTGTGTTTTTCGGGATCGAAGGGGAAAGCAGAGCGATGGACAGAATGTGTGGCATTTCTCACGTGATCTTTGTACGTGTACGTGCTGTTCTGGAGAAGCCGCATCTCCTGCACAGGCATCTCAACGCTGACGTTGTGGTGAAGGCAGTCGGGGGCAGCGCATGAAGCAGATGAGCATTGCACCGTAAGGAGGCTGGAAGGCACGGGGGGAGGAGCGCTTCCCGGTCGGAGGCTTGTCTGCAGCACGACCTGGCCTGACCAGCGCGAGGTGTTCCTCACCCACGCTGAGTTCAGGTACCAGGAGCAGTGTGGTGGGGGTGGTGGCCGCCCCCCTTTCCTCTCTGCCTCTGCTCTTGCTCCTGGGGCGGGCTGGTACCGCAGCTTCACGGTGCTGTTCCCCAGGCAGGAGAGCCGTCGCTCGTTATGCTGCCCTTGAGAGACTTGCTGTTGAGGGCTCCGGCAGGTGACCCGCAGGGGTGGTGGCTGGAGACGGGGAGAGGAGGCCCCCGAGCCTCGCAGGCAGCAGCTGAGCAGCTGCAGGAGCAGAAAAAGAAGCGCCTTCATGGCCGTAGGCGGTGCAGGAGGGAGCAGAGCCACGGGAGTGCGCCCTGACGGCGGATGGCCTGGGGCATTCCAGACACAGGGACGCGGAGCGCAGCCCCTGGCAACGGCCGGAGCGGCTCCGAGCGTCCCCGGGCGGCCCCGAGCGGCCCCGAGCGGGTCCGAGTGGCTCCGAGCGCTCCCGGGCGGCTCCAAACGGCCCGAGCGGCCCCGAGTGGCTCCGAGCGGCTCCGAGCGGCCCGGAGTGCCCCCGCAGCGGCAGCCCAAGCTTCAGCCTCCGGCGGGGCGGGGGTCTGCTGGCGGGCGCTGGGCGTGTGGCGGGAGGGGGCCGAGCTGAGGCTGAGGCTGGGGCTGGGGCTGGGGCTGGGGCTGGGGCTGGGGCTGGGGCTGGGGCTGGGGCTGGGGCTGGGGCTGGGGCTGGGGCTGGGGCTCGGGCTGGGGCTGGGGCTGGGGCTGGGGCTGGGGCTCGGGCGCGGAGAGCCATCCCCGGTGTGGTGAGGCTGTGTTGGAGCTCATCTGCCTGGACCCCCATTCACCTTCCGCTGAGGGTGGGTTTCAGGTGGGTCAGGCTGCTGCTGGGCTCTGCGTATGGGGACGAGTCGCTGCAGCCTTCCCTCCCGCGGGGGAAACAGACTCGTGCCTGAACATCTTTGTGTCTTGCTCGTAGTACAGGCCGGTCCCACAGGCACTCGCCTGCCCTTTCCGTTGGCCTCAAAAGCAGGCAGGCCTTCTTTGGACTCTAAGGCAGCTTCAAGTCCAAGGGTTCAAAATCTGTCTGCAGGAGCTAGTTACTGAGTAGTCATGCGTGTGCTTTCTTCCTGATCCTTGCTTTGTTCTTCTCGGGGCCATAGGGGTTCACGAGTACCAGAGCTCTGGAGAGCTGCCCCTTGAGTACTAGAGGATATACTAACAGCAGCCCAGCAAGAGCAGAGATTGCTCAGAGCCAGGTGGGCTTCTAACAGGGACAAAAATACAAATAAACAGTTGCCGCATCCCGTGACTAAACTCACCCGAAAGCAGGAGGAAGGGTAAGGCTTTGGTGTTGCTGAGGAGCAGTAGGAAAAGAGCCATGGCGCTCTCCTGCAGGAAACATCACAGAGAAGAGTCTTTTCTGGAGTTAGAGAGGGAGGTTGTGGGAAACGAGTGTAACAGAACTCAGAGGCAGCCTGCGTGGAAATGGGAGGTGAAGATTTATTTTTTTTTTTGAGAGTGCTTCTCTTGGTAGCTTATTTGGTAATCGGTAGAAGTCTCATTGTTTTACTCCTGTCTGGTAATTGTTAAAAGTCAAGTCTCTTTGCCTCACTTGTGTCTTCTATCTGTGTTTTTAAAATGGGTAATGTATCCTCAGCAGGAGGCGACATTACCAAATTTTCACCAGTAGGATGTATCCTGGGAAACTGGAATACATTTGGGAGTAACCCCTTACCTGGAAAAAAATTGGATTATGTATTGTAATAATTGGTGGCCACTTTATACCCTGAAAGATGGAAGGAAATGGCCACGGCTCTGAGCTATTATTTATAACACTACCATGTTGCAGCTAATGTTGTTTTGTAAACGTGAAGGAAAGTGAGATGAAGTACCGTATGTGGATGCTTCTATGACTTTAAGAAATTATGATGGTACTAGGAGGAAATGTAAGTTGTTAAATGCTCAGGAAGGAGGGAATGGAATGATGTTGCTCAGGCTGCAGTGTACAGGATGGAGAACTAGTAAGAAAGGTTGTTGTAAGTCAGTGACAGGGGAGGACAATGTAGAAGATGTGCAGTTTTTTGGTACCCTCCGCTCCTTCTCTCCAGCTTGGTAATACCGGGGAGAGGGAGTGAAAGTGGGGCAAGTGGGCAATCAGATTTCAGTCTGGTGGCCGGGAGAATGAGGGGACAGTGTCCAGCTGTCCCTGAAGCCCCTTGAAGAGAAGCAGTAAGGGTGGAGGCACAACTTGTTTATGTGAATATCCCTTTTAAAGCATTGGACCTGTTAAACTGGAAAGAGTCTGTGGGGCCTACGGAGCTAATCCAGAGAAAGTGTTTGAGCTACCACATTAACCAGGTTCTGCCCAGGGAGAACCTGGACTGGGTTCCTACCTCCAGGAGGGACCTGGACAGACCTAAGTGATATCAGCAATATGAACAGAAAACCACAACATAACAAACCTTGTGTGTGAGATTAGACAGGGGTCTGACAAGGAACTTTCAATCTCTTTTGAGACACACTGTGAGACTGCTAGAAAATGGATAGATTTGGACCCCGAAGCTAACCAAAAAGAGGTTTATCGTGCCGTTTATAGGTCAGTCAGCCCTGCATAACAGAGCCAAAGTGCAGGAGTCGTTGCAAACAAAAAGCAGAGGCCAGGGCAGAGTGGGATGTGCAAGATCCTTGTCTATGAGGGGTCGCAGAAATCGCGCCCGGTTAAGGTTAAAACAGGGTGCACATTGTAATCAAGAAGGGCATTGGCAAAGGGATTGTCCCCAGATCCCTGGCAGAACCTCTGGCAGAACAGGCCCCTCTAGGTCTAAATTAGGTCCTATCTCTGAAATACTGGCAATAGATTGGTGACCCTGACATGACGGGGACTCAGATTGATGGGAACCAGGGGCAGAATTAAATTCCCCAGAAGAGCCCCTGGTTACAATAAAGGTGGGGAAGGAGAAGGTTAATTTTTTGGTATGGGATACGGGAGCTACTTACTCTGTTTGAAACTCTTGCAAGGGACCTTTAAGTAAGTTTTCTATGCCAGTTGTTGGTGTGACAGGGCAAAGAGAAGTGAAGCCCTTTTTCCAACCCCTCCGTGGAGCTATGTGGAAGCAAAGAGGACTTTTATCATCACGAGGTACCCCTAAGGGGACCAAGACGGGGAGTGGATGGTGGATAGTGCCAGGCAAGGGCCACCACCAGGAGAGGTCAAAAGAGGAAATACGCCAGGAGATTATTGGCAAATTGACTTCTCCAAACTACCACGGCCAAATGGATACAGGTATTTGCTGGTGTTAGTAGATACCTTCTCAGGTTGGCCTGAGGCCTTTCCATGTTGCACCAATGAAGGAAAGGAAGTAAGTAAAATTCTTTTGCAAGAAATGATACCTAGAGTTGGAGTAATTATAGGAACGTTGTCAGACAGAGGACCCCACTTTATATCTAAGGTGATACAAGACTTAGTGAAGGTTTTGGGCATGAAGTGAGATGTGCATACCCACAGAGCTGTCCGCTCCGAGTCACAAAGCTCAACACGTTTGTACACATTTGGCTGGCTTGCCCCACCTAACTAATACCTGCTCCTGGCTATTCTGCTCTGATTGGTTAGTGAGTTTCTCGCTTGGATTTAAAAGTAGGGCACCCAGGGATTTTATGGCGTGTGCTCGGTGGGTCGGGGCCTTCACTTGGAGGAAGGCAGCCTAGGCACTGGAGATGTGGTTTTCAGGTTGTAATGATATTATAATGAGCAGAGGGTGCTCGTCTCCAGGCGCTTCAGGAATTTTGCCCCATTCGAAGCAAAGCACATGCTTCCTTATCTTCTTGTTTCTTCTTTTAGCAGCAGGATCATTGTTTCACACAGCCTTTGTAGCTTGTTATGACTCTCTTACATATAGGTACATGTTGCAGAATGGCCTGCAGAACAGGGCCACGAATCCATGGAGGCATTGTACAAGCAATCTCCTTGCTAGCTTAGCATAAGTAGGCCTGACTCCATTTTGTAGAAACTGCAAAATCATGCTGACAAGGGAGAAAAGCAAGGGCACAGTGTCCTTGCCAGTTTTGTTTAGAGTGGGAGTAGGGAGTATAACGGTGAGAATGAGGAAGAACCTTGGGCTAGAGTCTGCAAAACAGGAGGAGGGTGTAGACGTAACCACCTGTGTGTAACCAATGAAATTACAATACGTATGCATAATTAGTAGAAAGAGTATATAAGCACTGCTGTATCCTAATAAAGTTGAAGCTTGCTTTATCAATCACATTGATTCGACTGCTTGTCTTCCCTCGCCGTCGTCAGGTACATATGTGCAGAGATATGTAGACACGTACGTATGCATACGTCCGGTGGTCTGTTTGTATTCCAATTGAACTGCCTGGAGGATGCCCCCAGCTTTATGAATAAGAAACAGGGGCTTTGAACAAGTCGGCCAGTCTTCCCAGCTGACTTGGACGGTCTTTCCTTACAAGAGGTCACACAGTGACCAGTGTGCAGGGACAGTTTTACACGACAGAAGACTACTAATACACCACCCCACCGCCCTGGCTGTATAGTGGGATTTTGTAGTCCCTGGTTAGTGGCTTCCAAAGGGACAGGGTAACAAAGCCTTCTGCCTACAAATGCAGTGCAGCGTTGTGAAGTTGTATCTTTAATTGCTGGGTGACACCCCGCTAGCTTGTCCTGTCTTTTTCAGTCCTTGTGCTCTGAGCAGTAAGGATTTAGCAGCGTTTTCAGACCATTTTTGCTCCTACCTCAGCCTGTGCTCCGCCAGAGGCGAGAGTGCCGCTCCGACTCCCGAGCTACCGCCTCGTGCATCACCTCTGTGAAATGGGCACCAGTTCCCGCGTGTGCCGGCTCTGGCAGGCACGGGGTTAGCAATGCCATGAGACAGAAGGTCACGCTTAGCAAGAAAAGGGGAGCGAGGGAAGCTTTTCAAAAATAAATAGTTTATTTATGAGCACTTATTTGAAACACAAGTAGCAGAGAGTCGAGGTCTTTAGTACAGAACCTTTCCTCGCTCATAAAACAAGATAAACCATTTTTCTCCCATTTATTTTTCTGTTCTTGAGCCCCAAATGTCGCTGAGGTCTTCTCTCAGGCTGCCCACAGAGTGCCCCCTGAAAAAGGTCAGGCTCACTGGTTTTGGATGTTTTACAGATCAGAAGGTAAAACACCTGCCTGAGCCTTTGCAATACAAAAGCAACCACTTGTGATTCATCAGATGGTTCTTCATAGATGGGCTGTTTCGTGTCTCTATAGGCAGACATCATAAGAGCGTGGAAGAGATTGATCAGGACACAGATCATCCCCACCATGAAGGAGGCTAGGAAGAGACCACCCAGCAGCCTGTTGGATGAAAAGGCGGTATCTCTGAAAGCTGAGATGCAGAAAGAGAAGATGGTCTGAGCTGAGCGAGTCATGTTACTGTAATTCCACTCGTGCTGCCCAAAGGCAAGGTAGCCAAAAGCCGTAAACACAAAGAAGTGCACCGCCAGCACCAGGGCCATTGAGGAGATGCCGGGAAGGGCGGCCAAGAGGGATCTTTGTGCCAGGCGCACGTCGTGAAAGAACTTGGCGTATTTCAGCGTTTTCAAAACGACAAGAAATGCTAGAAAGCCCATAGTGATCCGCAAAATCTGGTCTAAATGAGAAACGGCATGGAACGGAATGAAATCATTGGGGTGAAGTAAGTAAAACTTCACTATATCTTCTCCCACCTTAAACTTCACGGCCTTTAAAAAAACAGCAAGGAGGAATGCTGCTTTGAAGCCAAAGCTGATGATATTGGAAATGTTCTTAACGTAATCTTTTTTTTCTTGGCCGATGGTGTGCAGCTCCTCTGCAATGTAAATGAACAGAAAGGCAAGAACAACGACAAACACAAGCATTTGAGCTCTAGTCTGCTGGTGAAAAATGGGGAGTGCAAAGGAGTGTACTGCCAGACTTGGTTTTAGGATCCCAAAGTGAGACATTTCAAATACGACCGAGATTGTGCAAAAGAGCTCTGCATCAGCGTTAAATGTCGTCAGTTCCACGATCACAGCCCACGTCTTGTCATCAAGCCAGTTGCTCTGTCGCAGAGCGTCCAGCCTCGTCGTTGAATTAGGTCTTCCTTCTTCAGGGAAAAAGTAAAACGTGTATCCTGCTGGTCCGTATGTGTGCAAATCTCCATGTGAAGGATACGTCCACGGAGCCCTGTTTGGCTGGTACGTGAACCCACCGTAACTGCTGGCGTCCTTGGAAACGGACTGGTTGGCAAGCTTCGTCCAAGTGCCAGCGTAGTCACCTTTCTCCGGGATATCAGAGCCATACTTGTGCAGACAGTGGCTTTTACTGATGACAGAGTTACTTACAAAGCTGTGAGGATGGAAACATTTTTTCTCCGTACCCTTAGCCCGCACTTGCCTCATCCTAGGCAAGCCAATGATCTTGGACCAGCTGTCGGGAAGAAAGGTTGGCTGGATGTCATTGTGGATCAAAGGCAAGAACACGTCTTTCACCCACACGTAGATATGTTCTAGCTTCTCCACGCTGGAGAGTCGTGGAGAGACTCGGCTGTGGATGAACCGGTTGTAGTGGAAGCTGTTGGCGTTCTCAGTGGAATAGGCAGAACTTAAGAGCAGTGTTAAAAAGACAAGGTGACTGATGAAACCTATGGTGCAAGTAAATGCCTTGGCTTTAATTTTTGCCCTTTTCAGCATGTTTGCAATTTCATCGGCTTCCAAAGGCTTATACTGCTTGGTGCCCCGGATTTTATTAAGTTTCTCGTGCTTCTCTGTCATCTCGTCAGGACTCATCGTCTCTTCAGGCAGCTTCATCTCAGGACGCTTTTCCGGAGTTAACCATGGGATGTTTTCGCAGTATTTTGGACAAATTGTCCTCAGAGCTGTGAAAAAAAACGCTTTTTAGAACTGGGAAGAAGAACACCTTCTTAATAAAGGCGGTTGCCGACGCTAAAAGCCACTCTACTGAAGTCTGATAGCCGTAAGACAAACCATATAGCACAATGAAGAATGATGAGACCCCAGTGACAGCTATAACCAGTGCCCACGAGACGTAGACGCACCACCACCACCACCAAAAGACTCGGTGCTGTCTCTCGTGAGAGGGCGGGGAGGTAATGCTTAGCGGTTTCCTCTCCTTCTGCGAGTTGCCCCCTTCTTCTGCATAATTACTACTGAAACCGGAGCTTGATGGTGGCCTTCTCTGGCAGCCCTTAGGCATCGGAGGGGAATTGGCCGTTGTCGCCTGCTCCTCTCTTCCAATTACGTTTGCAGCTCCTTCAGAGACTGTGCAGTTGTTGCAGTTCTGGGGACCTGCCTTGCTTCTCGTCTTTCCGGAAGATGGTGGGCTCTGTGAGTTGCTGGGACCAGGAAGGTTCTCCAAGGGACTAATATTCCTCAGTTGTGCTGAAGTTTCTGAACGGTACCGTCTTTGCAGACGTTCCTTGGGGTTCTGAAGTTTTCCAGACAGGAGCGGTGAACTTAACTTTGGGTCCGCCTGAGCCACACCACGAGGAAAAGGTTCCTTCTGGGAATACTTAAATAAGGCAACTATAATCGTTTCCACAGGTATGGTAAGAAACGCACATTCAATCCCTACTGTGATTGATCTCAAGTACCTCAAGTGTATTGGAGATTCTTCATTCCTGCCAGCATTAAAGAACATAATGTTAAGAAACAAGTTTAATAATAGTACTGCTAAACAAGAAGACAACCTTTGGAGCCTGCTGAAAGGGCCAGTGAGCACGTTAGCAAAAATGGAGAGCCACAGATGGCTCTCTGACAGGCTGTTGGCAAGATGAATCCAAAAAAAGTCGATTCTGGGCAGAGGTGTCTTGGGGTTGGTGACGGGAAATGTCCTTTCCAGTAGGTGATCGCCCTTCTCGAGAGAGAGCCATTTCCTGCACACGAAGAACCAGGTCTTCCCGGTGGAGATATTCTCAACTTTGGCTCTGCTCAAGAACCAGCTTGGAGATGGGCCCTTGTTATTGTGCCAGACCCTGAAGGAGCACAGGTCTCCCAGGTCCGTCGTAGTCCTTAACAGAAAGCAATCCCTGCTTCCTTGCTGGAAAGACGGACAATGTAGGTGCCGTAAACAATGGACGTCACTGGTGCCGCTCTGGCCAGTGAGCTGAAGAAAGACATCTGCTGTGGTTCCGGCTCCCCAGCGACTGCCTGTGTATAAAGTGACCAAAAAGCTCACCTTGCCAAAGGGGTCGTTGTCTGGCAGAACTGTGATCCTGTTCTTGCTCTCCCTGTCAGCCTTGTCTTTTCTCATGGCCCAGAGGGACAAAAGGAAGTAGACAGCCAAAATGAAGAGCACTGTTATGAGTGTCACTGGGTTTTCAGGTATGTCTGCTATCAGGGTTTTTCCCAGATCTACTCTGTTGGGAGTAACGAGTACTTTGGCTGCCAGGAACCTGATGCTGAACGTGGATCCATTTGAGACGAACAGACTGCTGTGACTCTGCTTCATATTGCAAACGCAGTGTACCCTCTGCCAGTCGGTCAAGGAGCCAAGCGTGCATGTGTCTTCTCTCCACAGACTTTGAATCCCATCCAGAAATACGCACCGATCGCTAAAAACGTGAATGCTCACCAGTCTCTGGGTCTGATGCCGTACGACATAGGGTGCCAGCAGGACAATGGAGATGTTATGAGTGTCTGTCTTGCTTCCTTGAGCTGTGGCTGTCAGCAGGGACTCTGGGAGACAGATAACGTAGGGAGCCTTAATGTTACAGTCAGCGCTCGGTGTCTCATTTTCGCTTGCAACTGTTGACGTGTTGTGAAAAGCAGCAAAGGAGGCTACGGGACGAGCGTGAGTGACGTTGGTGCCCTTAAAGACTAGCACCTTGAAAGTCACTTCTAATTTGGTCAGGATCTGGAAGTATATGCGCTTGGTATTTCTGTTGACTTCTAAAGTAAATCCTCCGGTTGTGTGAGTTTGTGTTTTATCGGGTCCCATTGCTAGCTGAAAAGTTGAAAACTGCCCGTCTTTCCTAGCAATGGTAATTTCTGCTCCTTCAGGCAAGATCCCTAGTAGCTCCCCATCCGCCTTGGTCTCTGCCATTTTGAACCCCAAGACCGTTGTTCCGATTTCTGATGTGGAACCTAACCAAGGGAAGGGGTTCTCGTCAAACTCAAAAAGGGCAGTGGAAATCACAGCATCGTGGGGCAATCCCGAAACATTCCCCTTGTTCAGTGATGGATAAAAGCAGTTCCTGCAGGTGTCTCGGGTAGAGACAGCATCTGCAATGTTCCAGGTTTCATCTTTCTTCAGCGTGATGTTCCAGTGCTTTGTTTCCACGAGAGTGTCGGTTTCTCCAGGGACTTTGCCCTGGAAAACTACCTCCGTTACATTTTCCATGATGGAGACGACCTGTTTAACTCCACTCACGCTGACGTTCCTGCGACGCAGAAGAGCAGCTCTCAGGATGTTGGACAAGCACCTTAATATTCCACTGCTCTGAATTTCGGCTTCCTCAGACCAGTGGCGCTCATTCCTCTGTATCTTGAGCACTCTGGTTGCTTCCTGCCAGTTTCTGAATGGCAAGGTCTTGTGATCTGCTGTTCAATTCCTCAGCTTCCTCTGTGACCAGAGAAAGAGAGGCAACTACTTGGTTGATTTCCATTGTGCTCTCCATGGAAATATTCATGGCTGTTTCAATCAGGCTTTCCCGAAGCTGAGCCTTAGGGAGCAGGAGAGTTGGTTCAGCTTTAATGTAGTTTAAGACAGAGGCTGCCAGGTAGGCCAAATAACTTGCGCTAAAATAATCTCTGCTCTGGAGATAAGATGTCATTGGCGCGCTTAAACCGCTGACGGAGGCCAGCAGCTGATGGAACACAACAGCTGGCGCTCGACTCTTAGCTGGGTTCTCTACACGGACATCTAAACTCACTTGAGTAAACGCCCCAAGGGAATCGCGGACTTGAACGTAAAGTGTCAAGGTGTCCTTCTGAGAGGGCGCTCCAACTGGGAGAAAAGATGGAGGAGTTGTAGGCTCGTAACCAAAGTACAAAATGGTGCCAAATGTGTTTTCCTCCACAGAAGTTACTTTGGTAGTTTTGGGCACATTGGAAGCTACTATCACTTTATACGTCAGGGGTAAATTGCTGTCAGAAAACCCACTGCACTGAACCACAAATTTTGTCAGAAAGGCTGTACCCCGCTGTGGGTTGATGCTACACTGGCCAGGCCTAGGAGGTGAATTCACCGTAAATGCATGTCTGTAGCTTGAGGACCTACCATCGTGGGTGGTGATTTTTAACAGCAGCGTGTAGGATCCACGTGCAGTGTTTGTGAAGGTCAGAGCATGGATAGACAGGTAGGCCCCGAACCTCCCCGTTGAGGTTCTGGAAGACCAGTCAAAGGTAATTTCTGTCAAGTCTTCTGAGAGAAGGGACCAGTAGTAGGCTGGCTGGCTGTGCGTTCTACAGTTGAGGCATTTTCCAGACAATATAAATCTCTCTGTTGGAATTAGAGTGCTACCACAGTTTTCAATGCACACCACATTCAGAAGGAGTGGCGAGCCAGGCTGCACTTCTACGGTTTGGTCAGCATAACTGCTCCTTCTGTCCTTCTCAATCACTAGGCGGAAGTAGTACACAGTGTTTCCTGGGAGGGACTCTGGTGGCATTGCTTGAACAGGGCCTGAGGCTGTTAACCATTTCAAGTCCCTCTGGGCCGCATGGCATTTCTTTCCAGGGCTGACTTGCATGTTTTCATAGTCCGACACCTCTTTAGTGCAGTACCAAGTAAACGTGATTCCCTCGAGTCCTTCCCGTGAATCGGGATCGTAGGATGCAGAGGCATCAAGAGTCCAATTATCAGAAAAACCCACTGCGCGGAACGTGCCTCCTGCAATATTTGCCACTAGATCGCTTCTCTCAATCTGAACGTAAACTCTATCTGAGCCCCTGAGAACTGTTGCGGACCTAATTGGGGTTACATTAACAGTGAAATAAAACAGATACAGCCCGTAATCCAAAGTAAAGCTGGGAACAGTTAGGTGTATCATATCTACACCGTACATCGAAGAAGAGTTCATTGGCTTTGTCCAGTTTGGAACGGTGGTTGTGTCTGGAACGGGGTAGATTCGCCACAGGGGCTGGAGAGCCATACCAGCCGGGCAGTTTACTCTTACATCAGCAAAGAGGAAAAAGGATGTCTTCCTTTTCTGGTGCAGGACAGAGGTGTAAAGAGTAGGTCTCCGAATCCACACGGACTGCAAGGAGCAGGCTTCTTTCTGGAAAGCCACCGGTGCTTCTGTGTTTTTTGCAGCGTCGTTGTCGACTCTGGCTCCTAGAAGAGCTGGAGCCAGAGCACTTCTGGTATGGTCCCCTTTTGCCACAAGGCCCGTGTGTTTTTCGGGATCGAAGGGGAAAGCAGAGCGATGGACAGAATGTGTGGCATTTCTCACGTGATCTTTGTACGTGTACGTGCTGTTCTGGAGAAGCCGCATCTCCTGCACAGGCATCTCAACGCTGACGTTGTGGTGAAGGCAGTTGGGGGCAGCGCATGAAGCAGATGAGCATTGCACCGTAAGGAGGCTGGAAGGCACGGGGGGAGGAGCGCTTCCCGGTCGGAGGCTTGTCTGCAGCACGACCTGGCCTGACCAGCGCGAGGTGTTCCTCACCCACGCTGAGTTCAGGTACCAGGAGCAGTGTGGTGGGGGTGGTGGCCGCCCCCCTTTCCTCTCTGCCTCTGCTCTTGCTCCTGGGGCGGGCTGGTACCGCAGCTTCACGGTGCTGTTCCCCAGGCAGGAGAGCCGTCGCTCGTTATGCTGCCCTTGAGAGACTTGCTGTTGAGGGCTCCGGCAGGTGACCCGCAGGGGTGGTGGCTGGAGACGGGGAGAGGAGGCCCCCGAGCCTCGCAGGCAGCAGCTGAGCAGCTGCAGGAGCAGAAAAAGAAGCGCCTTCATGGCCGTAGGCGGTGCAGGAGGGAGCAGAGCCACGGGAGTGCGCCCTGACGGCGGATGGCCTGGGGCATTCCAGACACAGGGACGCGGAGCGCAGCCCCTGGCAACGGCCGGAGCGGCTCCGAGCGTCCCCGGGCGGCCCCGAGCGGCCCCGAGCGGGTCCGAGTGGCTCCGAGCGCTCCCGGGCGGCTCCAAACGGCCCGAGCGGCCCCGAGTGGCTCCGAGCGGCTCCGAGCGGCCCGGAGTGCCCCCGCAGCGGCAGCCCAAGCTTCAGCCTCCGGCGGGGCGGGGGTCTGCTGGCGGGCGCTGGGCGTGTGGCGGGAGGGGGCCGAGCTGAGGCTGGGGCTGGGGCTGGGGCTGGGGCTGGGGCTGGGGCTCGGGCTGGGGCTCGGGCTCGGGCTCGGGCTCGGGCTGGAGCTGGGGCTGGGGCTGAGGCTGAGGCTGGGGCTGGGGCTGGGGCTGGGGCTGGGGCTGGGGCTGGGGCTGGGGCTCGGGCTCGGGCTGGGGCTGGGGCTGGGGCTCGGGCTGGGGCTCGGGCGCGGAGAGCCATCCCCGGTGTGGTGAGGCTGTGTTGGAGCTCATCTGCCTGCACCCCCATTCACCTTCCGCTGAGGGTGGGTTTCAGGTGGGTCAGGCTGCTGCTGGGCTCTGCGTATGGGGACGAGTCGCTGCAGCCTTCCCTCCCGCGGGGGAAACAGACTCGTGCCTGAACATCTTTGTGTCTTGCTCGTAGTACAGGCCGGTCCCACAGGCACTCGCCTGCCCTTTCCGTTGGCCTCAAAAGCAGGCAGGCCTTCTTTGGACTCTAAGGCAGCTTCAAGTCCAAGGGTTCAAAATCTGTCTGCAGGAGCTAGTTACTGAGTAGTCATGCGTGTGCTTTCTTCCTGATCCTTGCTTTGTTCTTCTCGGGGCCATAGGGGTTCACGAGTACCAGAGCTCTGGAGAGCTGCCCCTTGAGTACTAGAGGGTATACTAACAGCAGCCCAGCAAGAGCAGAGATTGCTCAGAGCCAGGTGGGCTTCTAACAGGGACAAAAATACAAATAAACAGTTGCCGCATCCCGTGACTAAACTCACCCGAAAGCAGGAGGAAGGGTAAGGCTTTGGTGTTGCTGAGGAGCAGTAGGAAAAGAGCCATGGCGCTCTCCTGCAGGAAACATCACAGAGAAGAGTCTTTTCTGGAGTTAGAGAGGGAGGTTGTGGGAAACGAGTGTAACAGAACTCAGAGGCAGCCTGCGTGGAAATGGGAGGTGAAGATTTATTTTTTTTTTTGAGAGTGCTTCTCTTGGTAGCTTATTTGGTAATCGGTAGAAGTCTCATTGTTTTACTCCTGTCTGGTAATTGTTAAAAGTCAAGTCTCTTTGCCTCACTTGTGTCTTCTATCTGTGTTTTTAAAATGGGTAATGTATCCTCAGCAGGAGGCGACATTACCAAATTTTCACCAGTAGGATGTATCCTGGGAAACTGGAATACATTTGGGAGTAACCCCTTACCTGGAAAAAAATTGGATTATGTATTGTAATAATTGGTGGCCACTTTATACCCTGAAAGATGGAAGGAAATGGCCACGGCTCTGAGCTATTATTTATAACACTACCATGTTGCAGCTAATGTTGTTTTGTAAACGTGAAGGAAAGTGAGATGAAGTACCGTATGTGGATGCTTCTATGACTTTAAGAAATTATGATGGTACTAGGAGGAAATGTAAGTTGTTAAATGCTCAGGAAGGAGGGAATGGAATGATGTTGCTCAGGCTGCAGTGTACAGGATGGAGAACTAGTAAGAAAGGTTGTTGTAAGTCAGTGACAGGGGAGGACAATGTAGAAGATGTGCAGTTTTTGGTACCCTCCGCTCCTTCTCTCCAGCTTGGTAATACCGGGGAGAGGGAGTGAAAGTGGGGCAAGTGGGCAATCAGATTTCAGTCTGGTGGCCGGGAGAATGAGGGGACAGTGTCCAGCTGTCCCTGAAGCCCCTTGAAGAGAAGCAGTAAGGGTGGAGGCACAACTTGTTTATGTGAATATCCCTTTTAAAGCATTGGACCTGTTAAACTGGAAAGAGTCTGTGGGGCCTACGGAGCTAATCCAGAGAAAGTGTTTGAGCTACCACATTAACCAGGTTCTGCCCAGGGAGAACCTGGACTGGGTTCCTACCTCCAGGAGGGACCTGGACAGACCTAAGTGATATCAGCAATATGAACAGAAAACCACAACATAACAAACCTTGTGTGTGAGATTAGACAGGGGTCTGACAAGGAACTTTCAATCTCTTTTGAGACACACTGTGAGACTGCTAGAAAATGGATAGATTTGGACCCCGAAGCTAACCAAAAAGAGGTTTATCGTGCCGTTTATAGGTCAGTCAGCCCTGCATAACAGAGCCAAAGTGCAGGAGTCGTTGCAAACAAAAAGCAGAGGCCAGGGCAGAGTGGGATGTGCAAGATCCTTGTCTATGAGGGGTCGCAGAAATCGCGCCCGGTTAAGGTTAAAACAGGGTGCACATTGTAATCAAGAAGGGCATTGGCAAAGGGATTGTCCCCAGATCCCTGGCAGAACCTCTGGCAGAACAGGCCCCTCTAGGTCTAAATTAGGTCCTATCTCTGAAATACTGGCAATAGATTGGTGACCCTGACATGACGGGGACTCAGATTGATGGGAACCAGGGGCAGAATTAAATTCCCCAGAAGAGCCCCTGGTTACAATAAAGGTGGGGAAGGAGAAGGTTAATTTTTTGGTATGGGATACGGGAGCTACTTACTCTGTTTGAAACTCTTGCAAGGGACCTTTAAGTAAGTTTTCTATGCCAGTTGTTGGTGTGACAGGGCAAAGAGAAGTGAAGCCCTTTTTCCAACCCCTCCGTGGAGCTATGTGGAAGCAAAGAGGACTTTTATCATCACGAGGTACCCCTAAGGGGACCAAGACGGGGAGTGGATGGTGGATAGTGCCAGGCAAGGGCCACCACCAGGAGAGGTCAAAAGAGGAAATACGCCAGGAGATTATTGGCAAATTGACTTCTCCAAACTACCACGGCCAAATGGATACAGGTATTTGCTGGTGTTAGTAGATACCTTCTCAGGTTGGCCTGAGGCCTTTCCATGTTGCACCAATGAAGGAAAGGAAGTAAGTAAAATTCTTTTGCAAGAAATGATACCTAGAGTTGGAGTAATTATAGGAACGTTGTCAGACAGAGGACCCCACTTTATATCTAAGGTGATACAAGACTTAGTGAAGGTTTTGGGCATGAAGTGAGATGTGCATACCCACAGAGCTGTCCGCTCCGAGTCACAAAGCTCAACACGTTTGTACACATTTGGCTGGCTTGCCCCACCTAACTAATACCTGCTCCTGGCTATTCTGCTCTGATTGGTTAGTGAGTTTCTCGCTTGGATTTAAAAGTAGGGCACCCAGGGATTTTATGGCGTGTGCTCGGTGGGTCGGGGCCTTCACTTGGAGGAAGGCAGCCTAGGCACTGGAGATGTGGTTTTCAGGTTGTAATGATATTATAATGAGCAGAGGGTGCTCGTCTCCAGGCGCTTCAGGAATTTTGCCCCATTCGAAGCAAAGCACATGCTTCCTTATCTTCTTGTTTCTTCTTTAGCAGCAGGATCATTGTTTCACACAGCCTTTGTAGCTTGTTATGACTCTCTTACATATAGGTACATGTTGCAGAATGGCCTGCAGAACAGGGCCACGAATCCATGGAGGCATTGTACAAGCAATCTCCTTGCTAGCTTAGCATAAGTAGGCCTGACTCCATTTTGTAGAAACTGCAAAATCATGCTGACAAGGGAGAAAAGCAAGGGCACAGTGTCCTTGCCAGTTTTGTTTAGAGTGGGAGTAGGGAGTATAACGGTGAGAATGAGGAAGAACCTTGGGCTAGAGTCTGCAAAACAGGAGGAGGGTGTAGACGTAACCACCTGTGTGTAACCAATGAAATTACAATACGTATGCATAATTAGTAGAAAGAGTATATAAGCACTGCTGTATCCTAATAAAGTTGAAGCTTGCTTTATCAATCACATTGATTCGACTGCTTGTCTTCCCTCGCCGTCGTCAGGTACATATGTGCAGAGATATGTAGACACGTACGTATGCATACGTCCGGTGGTCTGTTTGTATTCCAATTGAACTGCCTGGAGGATGCCCCCAGCTTTATGAATAAGAAACAGGGGCTTTGAACAAGTCGGCCAGTCTTCCCAGCTGACTTGGACGGTCTTTCCTTACAAGAGGTCACACAGTGACCAGTGTGCAGGGACAGTTTTACACGACAGAAGACTACTAATACACCACCCCACCGCCCTGGCTGTATAGTGGGATTTTGTAGTCCCTGGTTAGTGGCTTCCAAAGGGACAGGGTAACAAAGCCTTCTGCCTACAAATGCAGTGCAGCGTTGTGAAGTTGTATCTTTAATTGCTGGGTGACACCCCGCTAGCTTGTCCTGTCTTTTTCAGTCCTTGTGCTCTGAGCAGTAAGGATTTAGCAGCGTTTTCAGACCATTTTTGCTCCTACCTCAGCCTGTGCTCCGCCAGAGGCGAGAGTGCCGCTCCGACTCCCGAGCTACCGCCTCGTGCATCACCTCTGTGAAATGGGCACCAGTTCCCGCGTGTGCCGGCTCTGGCAGGCACGGGGTTAGCAATGCCATGAGACAGAAGGTCACGCTTAGCAAGAAAAGGGGAGCGAGGGAAGCTTTTCAAAAATAAATAGTTTATTTATGAGCACTTATTTGAAACACAAGTAGCAGAGAGTCGAGGTCTTTAGTACAGAACCTTTCCTCGCTCATAAAACAAGATAAACCATTTTTCTCCCATTTATTTTTCTGTTCTTGAGCCCCAAATGTCGCTGAGGTCTTCTCTCAGGCTGCCCACAGAGTGCCCCCTGAAAAAGGTCAGGCTCACTGGTTTTGGATGTTTTACAGATCAGAAGGTAAAACACCTGCCTGAGCCTTTGCAATACAAAAGCAACCACTTGTGATTCATCAGATGGTTCTTCATAGATGGGCTGTTTCGTGTCTCTATAGGCAGACATCATAAGAGCGTGGAAGAGATTGATCAGGACACAGATCATCCCCACCATGAAGGAGGCTAGGAAGAGACCACCCAGCAGCCTGTTGGATGAAAAGGCGGTATCTCTGAAAGCTGAGATGCAGAAAGAGAAGATGGTCTGAGCTGAGCGAGTCATGTTACTGTAATTCCACTCGTGCTGCCCAAAGGCAAGGTAGCCAAAAGCCGTAAACACAAAGAAGTGCACCGCCAGCACCAGGGCCATTGAGGAGATGCCGGGAAGGGCGGCCAAGAGGGATCTTTGTGCCAGGCGCACGTCGTGAAAGAACTTGGCGTATTTCAGCGTTTTCAAAACGACAAGAAATGCTAGAAAGCCCATAGTGATCCGCAAAATCTGGTCTAAATGAGAAACGGCATGGAACGGAATGAAATCATTGGGGTGAAGTAAGTAAAACTTCACTATATCTTCTCCCACCTTAAACTTCACGGCCTTTAAAAAAACAGCAAGGAGGAATGCTGCTTTGAAGCCAAAGCTGATGATATTGGAAATGTTCTTAACGTAATCTTTTTTTTCTTGGCCGATGGTGTGCAGCTCCTCTGCAATGTAAATGAACAGAAAGGCAAGAACAACGACAAACACAAGCATTTGAGCTCTAGTCTGCTGGTGAAAAATGGGGAGTGCAAAGGAGTGTACTGCCAGACTTGGTTTTAGGATCCCAAAGTGAGACATTTCAAATACGACCGAGATTGTGCAAAAGAGCTCTGCATCAGCGTTAAATGTCGTCAGTTCCACGATCACAGCCCACGTCTTGTCATCAAGCCAGTTGCTCTGTCGCAGAGCGTCCAGCCTCGTCGTTGAATTAGGTCTTCCTTCTTCAGGGAAAAAGTAAAACGTGTATCCTGCTGGTCCGTATGTGTGCAAATCTCCATGTGAAGGATACGTCCACGGAGCCCTGTTTGGCTGGTACGTGAACCCACCGTAACTGCTGGCGTCCTTGGAAACGGACTGGTTGGCAAGCTTCGTCCAAGTGCCAGCGTAGTCACCTTTCTCCGGGATATCAGAGCCATACTTGTGCAGACAGTGGCTTTTACTGATGACAGAGTTACTTACAAAGCTGTGAGGATGGAAACATTTTTTCTCCGTACCCTTAGCCCGCACTTGCCTCATCCTAGGCAAGCCAATGATCTTGGACCAGCTGTCGGGAAGAAAGGTTGGCTGGATGTCATTGTGGATCAAAGGCAAGAACACGTCTTTCACCCACACGTAGATATGTTCTAGCTTCTCCACGCTGGAGAGTCGTGGAGAGACTCGGCTGTGGATGAACCGGTTGTAGTGGAAGCTGTTGGCGTTCTCAGTGGAATAGGCAGAACTTAAGAGCAGTGTTAAAAAGACAAGGTGACTGATGAAACCTATGGTGCAAGTAAATGCCTTGGCTTTAATTTTTGCCCTTTTCAGCATGTTTGCAATTTCATCGGCTTCCAAAGGCTTATACTGCTTGGTGCCCCGGATTTTATTAAGTTTCTCGTGCTTCTCTGTCATCTCGTCAGGACTCATCGTCTCTTCAGGCAGCTTCATCTCAGGACGCTTTTCCGGAGTTAACCATGGGATGTTTTCGCAGTATTTTGGACAAATTGTCCTCAGAGCTGTGAAAAAAAACGCTTTTTAGAACTGGGAAGAAGAACACCTTCTTAATAAAGGCGGTTGCCGACGCTAAAAGCCACTCTACTGAAGTCTGATAGCCGTAAGACAAACCATATAGCACAATGAAGAATGATGAGACCCCAGTGACAGCTATAACCAGTGCCCACGAGACGTAGACGCACCACCACCACCACCAAAAGACTCGGTGCTGTCTCTCGTGAGAGGGCGGGGAGGTAATGCTTAGCGGTTTCCTCTCCTTCTGCGAGTTGCCCCCTTCTTCTGCATAATTACTACTGAAACCGGAGCTTGATGGTGGCCTTCTCTGGCAGCCCTTAGGCATCGGAGGGGAATTGGCCGTTGTCGCCTGCTCCTCTCTTCCAATTACGTTTGCAGCTCCTTCAGAGACTGTGCAGTTGTTGCAGTTCTGGGGACCTGCCTTGCTTCTCGTCTTTCCGGAGATGGTGGGCTCTGTGAGTTGCTGGGACCAGGAAGGTTCTCCAAGGGACTAATATTCCTCAGTTGTGCTGAAGTTTCTGAACGGTACCGTCTTTGCAGACGTTCCTTGGGGTTCTGAAGTTTTCCAGACAGGAGCGGTGAACTTAACTTTGGGTCCGCCTGAGCCACACCACGAGGAAAAGGTTCCTTCTGGGAATACTTAAATAAGGCAACTATAATCGTTTCCACAGGTATGGTAAGAAACGCACATTCAATCCCTACTGTGATTGATCTCAAGTACCTCAAGTGTATTGGAGATTCTTCATTCCTGCCAGCATTAAAGAACATAATGTTAAGAAACAAGTTTAATAATAGTACTGCTAAACAAGAAGACAACCTTTGGAGCCTGCTGAAAGGGCCAGTGAGCACGTTAGCAAAAATGGAGAGCCACAGATGGCTCTCTGACAGGCTGTTGGCAAGATGAATCCAAAAAAAGTCGATTCTGGGCAGAGGTGTCTTGGGGTTGGTGACGGGAAATGTCCTTTCCAGTAGGTGATCGCCCTTCTCGAGAGAGAGCCATTTCCTGCACACGAAGAACCAGGTCTTCCCGGTGGAGATATTCTCAACTTTGGCTCTGCTCAAGAACCAGCTTGGAGATGGGCCCTTGTTATTGTGCCAGACCCTGAAGGAGCACAGGTCTCCCAGGTCCGTCGTAGTCCTTAACAGAAAGCAATCCCTGCTTCCTTGCTGGAAAGACGGACAATGTAGGTGCCGTAAACAATGGACGTCACTGGTGCCGCTCTGGCCAGTGAGCTGAAGAAAGACATCTGCTGTGGTTCCGGCTCCCCAGCGACTGCCTGTGTATAAAGTGACCAAAAAGCTCACCTTGCCAAAGGGGTCGTTGTCTGGCAGAACTGTGATCCTGTTCTTGCTCTCCCTGTCAGCCTTGTCTTTTCTCATGGCCCAGAGGGACAAAAGGAAGTAGACAGCCAAAATGAAGAGCACTGTTATGAGTGTCACTGGGTTTTCAGGTATGTCTGCTATCAGGGTTTTTCCCAGATCTACTCTGTTGGGAGTAACGAGTACTTTGGCTGCCAGGAACCTGATGCTGAACGTGGATCCATTTGAGACGAACAGACTGCTGTGACTCTGCTTCATATTGCAAACGCAGTGTACCCTCTGCCAGTCGGTCAAGGAGCCAAGCGTGCATGTGTCTTCTCTCCACAGACTTTGAATCCCATCCAGAAATACGCACCGATCGCTAAAAACGTGAATGCTCACCAGTCTCTGGGTCTGATGCCGTACGACATAGGGTGCCAGCAGGACAATGGAGATGTTATGAGTGTCTGTCTTGCTTCCTTGAGCTGTGGCTGTCAGCAGGGACTCTGGGAGACAGATAACGTAGGGAGCCTTAATGTTACAGTCAGCGCTCGGTGTCTCATTTTCGCTTGCAACTGTTGACGTGTTGTGAAAAGCAGCAAAGGAGGCTACGGGACGAGCGTGAGTGACGTTGGTGCCCTTAAAGACTAGCACCTTGAAAGTCACTTCTAATTTGGTCAGGATCTGGAAGTATATGCGCTTGGTATTTCTGTTGACTTCTAAAGTAAATCCTCCGGTTGTGTGAGTTTGTGTTTTATCGGGTCCCATTGCTAGCTGAAAAGTTGAAAACTGCCCGTCTTTCCTAGCAATGGTAATTTCTGCTCCTTCAGGCAAGATCCCTAGTAGCTCCCCATCCGCCTTGGTCTCTGCCATTTTGAACCCCAAGACCGTTGTTCCGATTTCTGATGTGGAACCTAACCAAGGGAAGGGGTTCTCGTCAAACTCAAAAAGGGCAGTGGAAATCACAGCATCGTGGGGCAATCCCGAAACATTCCCCTTGTTCAGTGATGGATAAAAGCAGTTCCTGCAGGTGTCTCGGGTAGAGACAGCATCTGCAATGTTCCAGGTTTCATCTTTCTTCAGCGTGATGTTCCAGTGCTTTGTTTCCACGAGAGTGTCGGTTTCTCCAGGGACTTTGCCCTGGAAAACTACCTCCGTTACATTTTCCATGATGGAGACGACCTGTTTAACTCCACTCACGCTGACGTTCCTGCGACGCAGAAGAGCAGCTCTCAGGATGTTGGACAAGCACCTTAATATTCCACTGCTCTGAATTTCGGCTTCCTCAGACCAGTGGCGCTCATTCCTCTGTATCTTGAGCACTCTGGTTGCTTCCGCCAGTTTCTGAATGGCAAGGTCTTGTGATCTGCTGTTCAATTCCTCAGCTTCCTCTGTGACCAGAGAAAGAGAGGCAACTACTTGGTTGATTTCCATTGTGCTCTCCATGGAAATATTCATGGCTGTTTCAATCAGGCTTTCCCGAAGCTGAGCCTTAGGGAGCAGGAGAGTTGGTTCAGCTTTAATGTAGTTTAAGACAGAGGCTGCCAGGTAGGCCAAATAACTTGCGCTAAAATAATCTCTGCTCTGGAGATAAGATGTCATTGGCGCGCTTAAACCGCTGACGGAGGCCAGCAGCTGATGGAACACAACAGCTGGCGCTCGACTCTTAGCTGGGTTCTCTACACGGACATCTAAACTCACTTGAGTAAACGCCCCAAGGGAATCGCGGACTTGAACGTAAAGTGTCAAGGTGTCCTTCTGAGAGGGCGCTCCAACTGGGAGAAAAGATGGAGGAGTTGTAGGCTCGTAACCAAAGTACAAAATGGTGCCAAATGTGTTTTCCTCCACAGAAGTTACTTTGGTAGTTTTGGGCACATTGGAAGCTACTATCACTTTATACGTCAGGGGTAAATTGCTGTCAGAAAACCCACTGCACTGAACCACAAATTTTGTCAGAAAGGCTGTACCCCGCTGTGGGTTGATGCTACACTGGCCAGGCCTAGGAGGTGAATTCACCGTAAATGCATGTCTGTAGCTTGAGGACCTACCATCGTGGGTGGTGATTTTTAACAGCAGCGTGTAGGATCCACGTGCAGTGTTTGTGAAGGTCAGAGCATGGATAGACAGGTAGGCCCCGAACCTCCCCGTTGAGGTTCTGGAAGACCAGTCAAAGGTAATTTCTGTCAAGTCTTCTGAGAGAAGGGACCAGTAGTAGGCTGGCTGGCTGTGCGTTCTACAGTTGAGGCATTTTCCAGACAATATAAATCTCTCTGTTGGAATTAGAGTGCTACCACAGTTTTCAATGCACACCACATTCAGAAGGAGTGGCGAGCCAGGCTGCACTTCTACGGTTTGGTCAGCATAACTGCTCCTTCTGTCCTTCTCAATCACTAGGCGGAAGTAGTACACAGTGTTTCCTGGGAGGGACTCTGGTGGCATTGCTTGAACAGGGCCTGAGGCTGTTAACCATTTCAAGTCCCTCTGGGCCGCATGGCATTTCTTTCCAGGGCTGACTTGCATGTTTTCATAGTCCGACACCTCTTTAGTGCAGTACCAAGTAAACGTGATTCCCTCGAGTCCTTCCCGTGAATCGGGATCGTAGGATGCAGAGGCATCAAGAGTCCAATTATCAGAAAAACCCACTGCGCGGAACGTGCCTCCTGCAATATTTGCCACTAGATCGCTTCTCTCAATCTGAACGTAAACTCTATCTGAGCCCCTGAGAACTGTTGCGGACCTAATTGGGGTTACATTAACAGTGAAATAAAACAGATACAGCCCGTAATCCAAAGTAAAGCTGGGAACAGTTAGGTGTATCATATCTACACCGTACATCGAAGAAGAGTTCATTGGCTTTGTCCAGTTTGGAACGGTGGTTGTGTCTGGAACGGGGTAGATTCGCCACAGGGGCTGGAGAGCCATACCAGCCGGGCAGTTTACTCTTACATCAGCAAAGAGGAAAAAGGATGTCTTCCTTTTCTGGTGCAGGACAGAGGTGTAAAGAGTAGGTCTCCGAATCCACACGGACTGCAAGGAGCAGGCTTCTTTCTGGAAAGCCACCGGTGCTTCTGTGTTTTTTGCAGCGTCGTTGTCGACTCTGGCTCCTAGAAGAGCTGGAGCCAGAGCACTTCTGGTACGGTCCCCTTTTGCCACAAGGCCCGTGTGTTTTTCGGGATCGAAGGGGAAAGCAGAGCGATGGACAGAATGTGTGGCATTTCTCACGTGATCTTTGTACGTGTACGTGCTGTTCTGGAGAAGCCGCATCTCCTGCACAGGCATCTCAACGCTGACGTTGTGGTGAAGGCAGTCGGGGGCAGCGCATGAAGCAGATGAGCATTGCACCGTAAGGAGGCTGGAAGGCACGGGGGGAGGAGCGCTTCCCGGTCGGAGGCTTGTCTGCAGCACGACCTGGCCTGACCAGCGCGAGGTGTTCCTCACCCACGCTGAGTTCAGGTACCAGGAGCAGTGTGGTGGGGGTGGTGGCCGCCCCCCTTTCCTCTCTGCCTCTGCTCTTGCTCCTGGGGCGGGCTGGTACCGCAGCTTCACGGTGCTGTTCCCCAGGCAGGAGAGCCGTCGCTCGTTATGCTGCCCTTGAGAGACTTGCTGTTGAGGGCTCCGGCAGGTGACCCGCAGGGGTGGTGGCTGGAGACGGGGAGAGGAGGCCCCCGAGCCTCGCAGGCAGCAGCTGAGCAGCTGCAGGAGCAGAAAAAGAAGCGCCTTCATGGCCGTAGGCGGTGCAGGAGGGAGCAGAGCCACGGGAGTGCGCCCTGACGGCGGATGGCCTGGGGCATTCCAGACACAGGGACGCGGAGCGCAGCCCCTGGCAACGGCCGGAGCGGCTCCGAGCGTCCCCGGGCGGCCCCGAGCGGCCCCGAGCGGGTCCGAGTGGCTCCGAGCGGCTCCGAGCGGCCCGGAGTGCCCCCGCAGCGGCAGCCCAAGCTTCAGCCTCCGGCGGGGCGGGGGTCTGCTGGCGGGCGCTGGGCGTGTGGCGGGAGGGGGCCGAGCTGAGGCTGGGGCTGGGGCTGGGGCTGGGGCTGAGGCTGAGGCTGAGGCTGAGGCTGGGGCTGGGGCTGGGGCTCGGGCTGGGGCTGGGGCTCGGGCTCGGGCTCGGGCTCGGGCTCGGGCTGGGGCTCGGGCTGGAGCTGGGGCTGGGGCTGGGGCTGAGGCTGAGGCTGGGGCTGGGGCTGGGGCTGGGGCTGGGGCTGGGGCTGGGGCTGGGGCTGGGGCTCGGGCTCGGGCTGGGGCTCGGGCGCGGAGAGCCATCCCCGGTGTGGTGAGGCTGTGTTGGAGCTCATCTGCCTGGACCCCCATTCACCTTCCGCTGAGGGTGGGTTTCAGGTGGGTCAGGCTGCTGCTGGGCTCTGCGTATGGGGACGAGTCGCTGCAGCCTTCCCTCCCGCGGGGGAAACAGACTCGTGCCTGAACATCTTTGTGTCTTGCTCGTAGTACAGGCCGGTCCCACAGGCACTCGCCTGCCCTTTCCGTTGGCCTCAAAAGCAGGCAGGCCTTCTTTGGACTCTAAGGCAGCTTCAAGTCCAAGGGTTCAAAATCTGTCTGCAGGAGCTAGTTACTGAGTAGTCATTCGTGTGCTTTCTTCCTGATCCTTGCTTTGTTCTTCTCGGGGCCATAGGGGTTCACGAGTACCAGAGCTCTGGAGAGCTGCCCCTTGAGTACTAGAGGATATACTAACAGCAGCCCAGCAAGAGCAGAGATTGCTCAGAGCCAGGTGGGCTTCTAACAGGGACAAAAATACAAATAAACAGTTGCCGCATCCCGTGACTAAACTCACCCGAAAGCAGGAGGAAGGGTAAGGCTTTGGTGTTGCTGAGGAGCAGTAGGAAAAGAGCCATGGCGCTCTCCTGCAGGAAACATCACAGAGAAGAGTCTTTTCTGGAGTTAGAGAGGGAGGCTGTGGGAAACGAGTGTAACAGAACTCAGAGGCAGCCTGCGTGGAAATGGGAGGTGAAGATTTTTTTTTTTTTTGAGAGTGCTTCTCTTGGTAGCTTATTTGGTAATCGGTAGAAGTCTCATTGTTTTACTCCTGTCTGGTAATTGTTAAAAGTCAAGTCTCTTTGCCTCACTTGTGTCTTCTATCTGTGTTGTTAAAATGGGTAATGTATCCTCAGCAGGAGGCGACATTACCAAATTTTCACCAGTAGGATGTATCCTGGGAAACTGGAATACATTTGGGAGTAACCCCTTACCTGGAAAAAAATTGGATTATGTATTGTAATAATTGGTGGCCACTTTATACCCTGAAAGATGGAAGGAAATGGCCACGGCTCTGAGCTATTATTTATAACACTACCATGTTGCAGCTAATGTTGTTTTGTAAACGTGAAGGAAAGTGAGATGAAGTACCGTATGTGGATGCTTCTATGACTTTAAGAAATTATGATGGTACTAGGAGGAAATGTAAGTTGTTAAATGCTCAGGAAGGAGGGAATGGAATGATGTTGCTCAGGCTGCAGTGTACAGGATGGAGAACTAGTAAGAAAGGTTGTTGTAAGTCAGTGACAGGGGAGGACAATGTAGAAGATGTGCAGTTTTTGGTACCCTCCGCTCCTTCTCTCCAGCTTGGTAATACCGGGGAGAGGGAGTGAAAGTGGGGCAAGTGGGCAATCAGATTTCAGTCTGGTGGCCGGGAGAATGAGGGGACAGTGTCCAGCTGTCCCTGAAGCCCCTTGAAGAGAAGCAGTAAGGGTGGAGGCACAACTTGTTTATGTGAATATCCCTTTTAAAGCATTGGACCTGTTAAACTGGAAAGAGTCTGTGGGGCCTACGGAGCTAATCCAGAGAAAGTGTTTGAGCTACCACATTAACCAGGTTCTGCCCAGGGAGAACCTGGACTGGGTTCCTACCTCCAGGAGGGACCTGGACAGACCTAAGTGATATCAGCAATATGAACAGAAAAACACAACATAACAAACCTTGTGTGTGAGATTAGACAGGGGTCTGACAAGGAACTTTCAATCTCTTTTGAGACACACTGTGAGACTGCTAGAAAATGGATAGATTTGGACCCCGAAGCTAACCAAAAAGAGGTTTATCGTGCCGTTTATAGGTCAGTCAGCCCTGCATAACAGAGCCAAAGTGCAGGAGTCGTTGCAAACAAAAAGCAGAGGCCAGGGCAGAGTGGGATGTGCAAGATCCTTGTCTATGAGGGGTCGCAGAAATCGCGCCCGGTTAAGGTTAAAACAGGGTGCACATTGTAATCAAGAAGGGCATTGGCAAAGGGATTGTCCCCAGATCCCTGGCAGAACCTCTGGCAGAACAGGCCCCTCTAGGTCTAAATTAGGTCCTATCTCTGAAATACTGGCAATAGATTGGTGACCCTGACATGACGGGGACTCAGATTGATGGGAACCAGGGGCAGAATTAAATTCCCCAGAAGAGCCCCTGGTTACAATAAAGGTGGGGAAGGAGAAGGTTAATTTTTTGGTATGGGATACGGGAGCTACTTACTCTGTTTGAAACTCTTGCAAGGGACCTTTAAGTAAGTTTTCTATGCCAGTTGTTGGTGTGACAGGGCAAAGAGAAGTGAAGCCCTTTTTCCAACCCCTCCGTGGAGCTATGTGGAAGCAAAGAGGACTTTTATCATCACGAGGTACCCCTAAGGGGACCAAGACGGGGAGTGGATGGTGGATAGTGCCAGGCAAGGGCCACCACCAGGAGAGGTCAAAAGAGGAAATACGCCAGGAGATTATTGGCAAATTGACTTCTCCAAACTACCACGGCCAAATGGATACAGGTATTTGCTGGTGTTAGTAGATACCTTCTCAGGTTGGCCTGAGGCCTTTCCATGTTGCACCAATGAAGGAAAGGAAGTAAGTAAAATTCTTTTGCAAGAAATGATACCTAGAGTTGGAGTAATTATAGGAACGTTGTCAGACAGAGGACCCCACTTTATATCTAAGGTGATACAAGACTTAGTGAAGGTTTTGGGCATGAAGTGAGATGTGCATACCCACAGAGCTGTCCGCTCCGAGTCACAAAGCTCAACACGTTTGTACACATTTGGCTGGCTTGCCCCACCTAACTAATACCTGCTCCTGGCTATTCTGCTCTGATTGGTTAGTGAGTTTCTCGCTTGGATTTAAAAGTAGGGCACCCAGGGATTTTATGGCGTGTGCTCGGTGGGTCGGGGCCTTCACTTGGAGGAAGGCAGCCTAGGCACTGGAGATGTGGTTTTCAGGTTGTAATGATATTATAATGAGCAGAGGGTGCTCGTCTCCAGGCGCTTCAGGAATTTTGCCCCATTCGAAGCAAAGCACATGCTTCCTTATCTTCTTGTTTCTTCTTTTAGCAGCAGGATCATTGTTTCACACAGCCTTTGTAGCTTGTTATGACTCTCTTACATATAGGTACATGTTGCAGAATGGCCTGCAGAACAGGGCCACGAATCCATGGAGGCATTGTACAAGCAATCTCCTTGCTAGCTTAGCATAAGTAGGCCTGACTCCATTTTGTAGAAACTGCAAAATCATGCTGACAAGGGAGAAAAGCAAGGGCACAGTGTCCTTGCCAGTTTTGTTTAGAGTGGGAGTAGGGAGTATAACGGTGAGAATGAGGAAGAACCTTGGGCTAGAGTCTGCAAAACAGGAGGAGGGTGTAGACGTAACCACCTGTGTGTAACCAATGAAATTACAATACGTATGCATAATTAGTAGAAAGAGTATATAAGCACTGCTGTATCCTAATAAAGTTGAAGCTTGCTTTATCAATCACATTGATTCGACTGCTTGTCTTCCCTCGCCGTCGTCAGGTACATATGTGCAGAGATATGTAGACACGTACGTATGCATACGTCCGGTGGTCTGTTTGTATTCCAATTGAACTGCCTGGAGGATGCCCCCAGCTTTATGAATAAGAAACAGGGGCTTTGAACAAGTCGGCCAGTCTTCCCAGCTGACTTGGACGGTCTTTCCTTACAAGAGGTCACACAGTGACCAGTGTGCAGGGACAGTTTTACACGACAGAAGACTACTAATACACCACCCCACCGCCCTGGCTGTATAGTGGGATTTTGTAGTCCCTGGTTAGTGGCTTCCAAAGGGACAGGGTAACAAAGCCTTCTGCCTACAAATGCAGTGCAGCGTTGTGAAGTTGTATCTTTAATTGCTGGGTGACACCCCGCTAGCTTGTCCTGTCTTTTTCAGTCCTTGTGCTCTGAGCAGTAAGGATTTAGCAGCGTTTTCAGACCATTTTTGCTCCTACCTCAGCCTGTGCTCCGCCAGAGGCGAGAGTGCCGCTCCGACTCCCGAGCTACCGCCTCGTGCATCACCTCTGTGAAATGGGCACCAGTTCCCGCGTGTGCCGGCTCTGGCAGGCACGGGGTTAGCAATGCCATGAGACAGAAGGTCACGCTTAGCAAGAAAAGGGGAGCGAGGGAAGCTTTTCAAAAATAAATAGTTTATTTATGAGCACTTATTTGAAACACAAGTAGCAGAGAGTCGAGGTCTTTAGTACAGAACCTTTCCTCGCTCATAAAACAAGATAAACCATTTTTCTCCCATTTATTTTTCTGTTCTTGAGCCCCAAATGTCGCTGAGGTCTTCTCTCAGGCTGCCCACAGAGTGCCCCCTGAAAAAGGTCAGGCTCACTGGTTTTGGATGTTTTACAGATCAGAAGGTAAAACACCTGCCTGAGCCTTTGCAATACAAAAGCAACCACTTGTGATTCATCAGATGGTTCTTCATAGATGGGCTGTTTCGTGTCTCTATAGGCAGACATCATAAGAGCGTGGAAGAGATTGATCAGGACACAGATCATCCCCACCATGAAGGAGGCTAGGAAGAGACCACCCAGCAGCCTGTTGGATGAAAAGGCGGTATCTCTGAAAGCTGAGATGCAGAAAGAGAAGATGGTCTGAGCTGAGCGAGTCATGTTACTGTAATTCCACTCGTGCTGCCCAAAGGCAAGGTAGCCAAAAGCCGTAAACACAAAGAAGTGCACCGCCAGCACCAGGGCCATTGAGGAGATGCCGGGAAGGGCGGCCAAGAGGGATCTTTGTGCCAGGCGCACGTCGTGAAAGAACTTGGCGTATTTCAGCGTTTTCAAAACGACAAGAAATGCTAGAAAGCCCATAGTGATCCGCAAAATCTGGTCTAAATGAGAAACGGCATGGAACGGAATGAAATCATTGGGGTGAAGTAAGTAAAACTTCACTATATCTTCTCCCACCTTAAACTTCACGGCCTTTAAAAAAACAGCAAGGAGGAATGCTGCTTTGAAGCCAAAGCTGATGATATTGGAAATGTTCTTAACGTAATCTTTTTTTTCTTGGCCGATGGTGTGCAGCTCCTCTGCAATGTAAATGAACAGAAAGGCAAGAACAACGACAAACACAAGCATTTGAGCTCTAGTTTGCTGGTGAAAAATGGGGAGTGCAAAAGAGTGTACTGCCAGACTTGGTTTTAGGATCCCAAAGTGAGACATTTCAAATACGACCGAGATTGTGCAAAAGAGCTCTGCATCAGCGTTAAATGTCGTCAGTTCCACGATCACAGCCCACGTCTTGTCATCAAGCCAGTTGCTCTGTCGCAGAGCGTCCAGCCTCGTCGTTGAATTAGGTCTTCCTTCTTCAGGGAAAAAGTAAAACGTGTATCCTGCTGGTCCGTATGTGTGCAAATCTCCATGTGAAGGATACGTCCACGGAGCCCTGTTTGGCTGGTACGTGAACCCACCGTAACTGCTGGCGTCCTTGGAAACGGACTGGTTGGCAAGCTTCGTCCAAGTGCCAGCGTAGTCACCTTTCTCCGGGATATCAGAGCCATACTTGTGCAGACAGTGGCTTTTACTGATGACAGAGTTACTTACAAAGCTGTGAGGATGGAAACATTTTTTCTCCGTACCCTTAGCCCGCACTTGCCTCATCCTAGGCAAGCCAATGATCTTGGACCAGCTGTCGGGAAGAAAGGTTGGCTGGATGTCATTGTGGATCAAAGGCAAGAACACGTCTTTCACCCACACGTAGATATGTTCTAGCTTCTCCGCGCTGGAGAGTCGTGGAGAGACTCGGCTGTGGATGAACCGGTTGTAGTGGAAGCTGTTGGCGTTCTCAGTGGAATAGGCAGAACTTAAGAGCAGTGTTAAAAAGACAAGGTGACTGATGAAACCTATGGTGCAAGTAAATGCCTTGGCTTTAATTTTTGCCCTTTTCAGCATGTTTGCAATTTCATCGGCTTCCAAAGGCTTATACTGCTTGGTGCCCCGGATTTTATTAAGTTTCTCGTGCTTCTCTGTCATCTCGTCAGGACTCATCGTCTCTTCAGGCAGCTTCATCTCAGGACGCTTTTCCGGAGTTAACCATGGGATGTTTTCGCAGTATTTTGGACAAATTGTCCTCAGAGCTGTGAAAAAAACGCTTTTTAGAACTGGGAAGAAGAACACCTTCTTAATAAAGGCGGTTGCCGACGCTAAAAGCCACTCTACTGAAGTCTGATAGCCGTAAGACAAACCATATAGCACAATGAAGAATGATGAGACCCCAGTGACAGCTATAACCAGTGCCCACGAGACGTAGACGCACCACCACCACCACCAAAAGACTCGGTGCTGTCTCTCGTGAGAGGGCGGGGAGGTAATGCTTAGCGGTTTCCTCTCCTTCTGCGAGTTGCCCCCTTCTTCTGCATAATTACTACTGAAACCGGAGCTTGATGGTGGCCTTCTCTGGCAGCCCTTAGGCATCGGAGGGGAATTGGCCGTTGTCGCCTGCTCCTCTCTTCCAATTACGTTTGCAGCTCCTTCAGAGACTGTGCAGTTGTTGCAGTTCTGGGGACCTGCCTTGCTTCTCGTCTTTCCGGAAGATGGTGGGCTCTGTGAGTTGCTGGGACCAGGAAGGTTCTCCAAGGGACTAATATTCCTCAGTTGTGCTGAAGTTTCTGAACGGTACCGTCTTTGCAGACGTTCCTTGGGGTTCTGAAGTTTTCCAGACAGGAGCGGTGAACTTAACTTTGGGTCCGCCTGAGCCACACCACGAGGAAAAGGTTCCTTCTGGGAATACTTAAATAAGGCAACTATAATCGTTTCCACAGGTATGGTAAGAAACGCACATTCAATCCCTACTGTGATTGATCTCAAGTACCTCAAGTGTATTGGAGATTCTTCATTCCTGCCAGCATTAAAGAACATAATGTTAAGAAACAAGTTTAATAATAGTACTGCTAAACAAGAAGACAACCTTTGGAGCCTGCTGAAAGGGCCAGTGAGCACGTTAGCAAAAATGGAGAGCCACAGATGGCTCTCTGACAGGCTGTTGGCAAGATGAATCCAAAAAAAGTCGATTCTGGGCAGAGGTGTCTTGGGGTTGGTGACGGGAAATGTCCTTTCCAGTAGGTGATCGCCCTTCTCGAGAGAGAGCCATTTCCTGCACACGAAGAACCAGGTCTTCCCGGTGGAGATATTCTCAACTTTGGCTCTGCTCAAGAACCAGCTTGGAGATGGGCCCTTGTTATTGTGCCAGACCCTGAAGGAGCACAGGTCTCCCAGGTCCGTCGTAGTCCTTAACAGAAAGCAATCCCTGCTTCCTTGCTGGAAAGACGGACAATGTAGGTGCCGTAAACAATGGACGTCACTGGTGCCGCTCTGGCCAGTGAGCTGAAGAAAGACATCTGCTGTGGTTCCGGCTCCCCAGCGACTGCCTGTGTATAAAGTGACCAAAAAAGCTCACCTTGCCAAAGGGGTCGTTGTCTGGCAGAACTGTGATCCTGTTCTTGCTCTCCCTGTCAGCCTTGTCTTTTCTCATGGCCCAGAGGGACAAAAGGAAGTAGACAGCCAAAATGAAGAGCACTGTTATGAGTGTCACTGGGTTTTCAGGTATGTCTGCTATCAGGGTTTTTCCCAGATCTACTCTGTTGGGAGTAACGAGTACTTTGGCTGCCAGGAACCTGATGCTGAACGTGGATCCATTTGAGACGAACAGACTGCTGTGACTCTGCTTCATATTGCAAACGCAGTGTACCCTCTGCCAGTCGGTCAAGGAGCCAAGCGTGCATGTGTCTTCTCTCCACAGACTTTGAATCCCATCCAGAAATACGCACCGATCGCTAAAAACGTGAATGCTCACCAGTCTCTGGGTCTGATGCCGTACGACATAGGGTGCCAGCAGGACAATGGAGATGTTATGAGTGTCTGTCTTGCTTCCTTGAGCTGTGGCTGTCAGCAGGGACTCTGGGAGACAGATAACGTAGGGAGCCTTAATGTTACAGTCAGCGCTCGGTGTCTCATTTTCGCTTGCAACTGTTGACGTGTTGTGAAAAGCAGCAAAGGAGGCTACGGGACGAGCGTGAGTGACGTTGGTGCCCTTAAAGACTAGCACCTTGAAAGTCACTTCTAATTTGGTCAGGATCTGGAAGTATATGCGCTTGGTATTTCTGTTGACTTCTAAAGTAAATCCTCCGGTTGTGTGAGTTTGTGTTTTATCGGGTCCCATTGCTAGCTGAAAAGTTGAAAACTGCCCGTCTTTCCTAGCAATGGTAATTTCTGCTCCTTCAGGCAAGATCCCTAGTAGCTCCCCATCCGCCTTGGTCTCTGCCATTTTGAACCCCAAGACCGTTGTTCCGATTTCTGATGTGGAACCTAACCAAGGGAAGGGGTTCTCGTCAAACTCAAAAAGGGCAGTGGAAATCACAGCATCGTGGGGCAATCCCGAAACATTCCCCTTGTTCAGTGATGGATAAAAGCAGTTCCTGCAGGTGTCTCGGGTAGAGACAGCATCTGCAATGTTCCAGGTTTCATCTTTCTTCAGCGTGATGTTCCAGTGCTTTGTTTCCACGAGAGTGTCGGTTTCTCCAGGGACTTTGCCCTGGAAAACTACCTCCGTTACATTTTCCATGATGGAGACGACCTGTTTAACTCCACTCACGCTGACGTTCCTGCGACGCAGAAGAGCAGCTCTCAGGATGTTGGACAAGCACCTTAATATTCCACTGCTCTGAATTTCGGCTTCCTCAGACCAGTGGCGCTCATTCCTCTGTATCTTGAGCACTCTGGTTGCTTCCGCCAGTTTCTGAATGGCAAGGTCTTGTGATCTGCTGTTCAATTCCTCAGCTTCCTCTGTGACCAGAGAAAGAGAGGCAACTACTTGGTTGATTTCCATTGTGCTCTCCATGGAAATATTCATGGCTGTTTCAATCAGGCTTTCCCGAAGCTGAGCCTTAGGGAGCAGGAGAGTTGGTTCAGCTTTAATGTAGTTTAAGACAGAGGCTGCCAGGTAGGCCAAATAACTTGCGCTAAAATAATCTCTGCTCTGGAGATAAGATGTCATTGGCGCGCTTAAACCGCTGACGGAGGCCAGCAGCTGATGGAACACAACAGCTGGCGCTCGACTCTTAGCTGGGTTCTCTACACGGACATCTAAACTCACTTGAGTAAACGCCCCAAGGGAATCGCGGACTTGAACGTAAAGTGTCAAGGTGTCCTTCTGAGAGGGCGCTCCAACTGGGAGAAAAGATGGAGGAGTTGTAGGCTCGTAACCAAAGTACAAAATGGTGCCAAATGTGTTTTCCTCCACAGAAGTTACTTTGGTAGTTTTGGGCACATTGGAAGCTACTATCACTTTATACGTCAGGGGTAAATTGCTGTCAGAAAACCCACTGCACTGAACCACAAATTTTGTCAGAAAGGCTGTACCCCGCTGTGGGTTGATGCTACACTGGCCAGGCCTAGGAGGTGAATTCACCGTAAATGCATGTCTGTAGCTTGAGGACCTACCATCGTGGGTGGTGATTTTTAACAGCAGCGTGTAGGATCCACGTGCAGTGTTTGTGAAGGTCAGAGCATGGATAGACAGGTAGGCCCCGAACCTCCCCGTTGAGGTTCTGGAAGACCAGTCAAAGGTAATTTCTGTCAAGTCTTCTGAGAGAAGGGACCAGTAGTAGGCTGGCTGGCTGTGCGTTCTACAGTTGAGGCATTTTCCAGACAATATAAATCTCTCTGTTGGAATTAGAGTGCTACCACAGTTTTCAATGCACACCACATTCAGAAGGAGTGGCGAGCCAGGCTGCACTTCTACGGTTTGGTCAGCATAACTGCTCCTTCTGTCCTTCTCAATCACTAGGCGGAAGTAGTACACAGTGTTTCCTGGGAGGGACTCTGGTGGCATTGCTTGAACAGGGCCTGAGGCTGTTAACCATTTCAAGTCCCTCTGGGCCGCATGGCATTTCTTTCCAGGGCTGACTTGCATGTTTTCATAGTCCGACACCTCTTTAGTGCAGTACCAAGTAAACGTGATTCCCTCGAGTCCTTCCCGTGAATCGGGATCGTAGGATGCAGAGGCATCAAGAGTCCAATTATCAGAAAAAACCCACTGCGCGGAACGTGCCTCCTGCAATATTTGCCACTAGATCGCTTCTCTCAATCTGAACGTAAACTCTATCTGAGCCCCTGAGAACTGTTGCGGACCTAATTGGGGTTACATTAACAGTGAAATAAAACAGATACAGCCCGTAATCCAAAGTAAAGCTGGGAACAGTTAGGTGTATCATATCTACACCGTACATCGAAGAAGAGTTCATTGGCTTTGTCCAGTTTGGAACGGTGGTTGTGTCTGGAACGGGGTAGATTCGCCACAGGGGCTGGAGAGCCATACCAGCCGGGCAGTTTACTCTTACATCAGCAAAGAGGAAAAAGGATGTCTTCCTTTTCTGGTGCAGGACAGAGGTGTAAAGAGTAGGTCTCCGAATCCACACGGACTGCAAGGAGCAGGCTTCTTTCTGGAAAGCCACCGGTGCTTCTGTGTTTTTTGCAGCGTCGTTGTCGACTCTGGCTCCTAGAAGAGCTGGAGCCAGAGCACTTCTGGTACGGTCCCCTTTTGCCACAAGGCCCGTGTGTTTTTCGGGATCGAAGGGGAAAGCAGAGCGATGGACAGAATGTGTGGCATTTCTCACGTGATCTTTGTACGTGTACGTGCTGTTCTGGAGAAGCCGCATCTCCTGCACAGGCATCTCAACGCTGACGTTGTGGTGAAGGCAGTCGGGGGCAGCGCATGAAGCAGATGAGCATTGCACCGTAAGGAGGCTGGAAGGCACGGGGGGAGGAGCGCTTCCCGGTCGGAGGCTTGTCTGCAGCACGACCTGGCCTGACCAGCGCGAGGTGTTCCTCACCCACGCTGAGTTCAGGTACCAGGAGCAGTGTGGTGGGGGTGGTGGCCGCCCCCCTTTCCTCTCTGCCTCTGCTCTTGCTCCTGGGGCGGGCTGGTACCGCAGCTTCACGGTGCTGTTCCCCAGGCAGGAGAGCCGTCGCTCGTTATGCTGCCCTTGAGAGACTTGCTGTTGAGGGCTCCGGCAGGTGACCCGCAGGGGTGGTGGCTGGAGACGGGGAGAGGAGGCCCCCGAGCCTCGCAGGCAGCAGCTGAGCAGCTGCAGGAGCAGAAAAAAGAAGCGCCTTCATGGCCGTAGGCGGTGCAGGAGGGAGCAGAGCCACGGGAGTGCGCCCTGACGGCGGATGGCCTGGGGCATTCCAGACACAGGGACGCGGAGCGCAGCCCCTGGCAACGGCCGGAGCGGCTCCGAGCGTCCCCGGGCGGCCCCGAGCGGCCCCGAGCGGGTCCGAGTGGCTCCGAGCGCTCCCGGGCGGCTCCAAACGGCCCGAGCGGCCCCGAGTGGCTCCGAGCGGCTCCGAGCGGCCCGGAGTGCCCCCGCAGCGGCAGCCCAAGCTTCAGCCTCCGGCGGGGCGGGGGTCTGCTGGCGGGCGCTGGGCGTGTGGCGGGAGGGGCCCGAGCTGAGGCTGAGGCTGGGGCTGGGGCTGGGGCTGGGGCTGGGGCTGGGGCTGGGGCTGGGGCTGGGGCTGGGGCTCGGGCTGGGGCTGGGGGCTGGGGCTGGGGCTGGGGCTCGGGCTGGGGCTGGGGCTGGGGCTGGGGCTGGGGCTCGGGCTGGGGCTGGGGCTGGGGCTCGGGCGCGGAGAGCCATCCCCGGTGTGGTGAGGCTGTGTTGGAGCTCATCTGCCTGGACCCCCATTCACCTTCCGCTGAGGGTGGGTTTCAGGTGGGTCAGGCTGCTGCTGGGCTCTGCGTATGGGGACGAGTCGCTGCAGCCTTCCCTCCCGCGGGGGAAACAGACTCGTGCCTGAACATCTTTGTGTCTTGCTCGTAGTACAGGCCGGTCCCACAGGCACTCGCCTGCCCTTTCCGTTGGCCTCAAAAGCAGGCAGGCCTTCTTTGGACTCTAAGGCAGCTTCAAGTCCAAGGGTTCAAAATCTGTCTGCAGGAGCTAGTTACTGAGTAGTCATGCGTGTGCTTTCTTCCTGATCCTTGCTTTGTTCTTCTCGGGGCCATAGGGGTTCACGAGTACCAGAGCTCTGGAGAGCTGCCCCTTGAGTACTAGAGGATATACTAACAGCAGCCCAGCAAGAGCAGAGATTGCTCAGAGCCAGGTGGGCTTCTAACAGGGACAAAAATACAAATAAACAGTTGCCGCATCCCGTGACTAAACTCACCCGAAAGCAGGAGGAAGGGTAAGGCTTTGGTGTTGCTGAGGAGCAGTAGGAAAAGAGCCATGGCGCTCTCCTGCAGGAAACATCACAGAGAAGAGTCTTTTCTGGAGTTAGAGAGGGAGGCTGTGGGAAACGAGTGTAACAGAACTCAGAGGCAGCCTGCGTGGAAATGGGAGGTGAAGATTTTTTTTTTTTTTTGAGAGTGCTTCTCTTGGTAGCTTATTTGGTAATCGGTAGAAGTCTCATTGTTTTACTCCTGTCTGGTAATTGTTAAAAGTCAAGTCTCTTTGCCTCACTTGTGTCTTCTATCTGTGTTGTTAAAATGGGTAATGTATCCTCAGCAGGAGGCGACATTACCAAATTTTCACCAGTAGGATGTATCCTGGGAAACTGGAATACATTTGGGAGTAACCCCTTACCTGGAAAAAAATTGGATTATGTATTGTAATAATTGGTGGCCACTTTATACCCTGAAAGATGGAAGGAAATGGCCACGGCTCTGAGCTATTATTTATAACACTACCATGTTGCAGCTAATGTTGTTTTGTAAACGTGAAGGAAAGTGAGATGAAGTACCGTATGTGGATGCTTCTATGACTTTAAGAAATTATGATGGTACTAGGAGGAAATGTAAGTTGTTAAATGCTCAGGAAGGAGGGAATGGAATGATGTTGCTCAGGCTGCAGTGTACAGGATGGAGAACTAGTAAGAAAGGTTGTTGTAAGTCAGTGACAGGGGAGGACAATGTAGAAGATGTGCAGTTTTTGGTACCCTCCGCTCCTTCTCTCCAGCTTGGTAATACCGGGGAGAGGGAGTGAAAGTGGGGCAAGTGGGCAATCAGATTTCAGTCTGGTGGCCGGGAGAATGAGGGGACAGTGTCCAGCTGTCCCTGAAGCCCCTTGAAGAGAAGCAGTAAGGGTGGAGGCACAACTTGTTTATGTGAATATCCCTTTTAAAGCATTGGACCTGTTAAACTGGAAAGAGTCTGTGGGGCCTACGGAGCTAATCCAGAGAAAGTGTTTGAGCTACCACATTAACCAGGTTCTGCCCAGGGAGAACCTGGACTGGGTTCCTACCTCCAGGAGGGACCTGGACAGACCTAAGTGATATCAGCAATATGAACAGAAAAACACAACATAACAAACCTTGTGTGTGAGATTAGACAGGGGTCTGACAAGGAACTTTCAATCTCTTTTGAGACACACTGTGAGACTGCTAGAAAATGGATAGATTTGGACCCCGAAGCTAACCAAAAAGAGGTTTATCGTGCCGTTTATAGGTCAGTCAGCCCTGCATAACAGAGCCAAAGTGCAGGAGTCGTTGCAAACAAAAAGCAGAGGCCAGGGCAGAGTGGGATGTGCAAGATCCTTGTCTATGAGGGGTCGCAGAAATCGCGCCCGGTTAAGGTTAAAACAGGGTGCACATTGTAATCAAGAAGGGCATTGGCAAAGGGATTGTCCCCAGATCCCTGGCAGAACCTCTGGCAGAACAGGCCCCTCTAGGTCTAAATTAGGTCCTATCTCTGAAATACTGGCAATAGATTGGTGACCCTGACATGACGGGGACTCAGATTGATGGGAACCAGGGGCAGAATTAAATTCCCCAGAAGAGCCCCTGGTTACAATAAAGGTGGGGAAGGAGAAGGTTAATTTTTTGGTATGGGATACGGGAGCTACTTACTCTGTTTGAAACTCTTGCAAGGGACCTTTAAGTAAGTTTTCTATGCCAGTTGTTGGTGTGACAGGGCAAAGAGAAGTGAAGCCCTTTTTCCAACCCCTCCGTGGAGCTATGTGGAAGCAAAGAGGACTTTTATCATCACGAGGTACCCCTAAGGGGACCAAGACGGGGAGTGGATGGTGGATAGTGCCAGGCAAGGGCCACCACCAGGAGAGGTCAAAAGAGGAAATACGCCAGGAGATTATTGGCAAATTGACTTCTCCAAACTACCACGGCCAAATGGATACAGGTATTTGCTGGTGTTAGTAGATACCTTCTCAGGTTGGCCTGAGGCCTTTCCATGTTGCACCAATGAAGGAAAGGAAGTAAGTAAAATTCTTTTGCAAGAAATGATACCTAGAGTTGGAGTAATTATAGGAACGTTGTCAGACAGAGGACCCCACTTTATATCTAAGGTGATACAAGACTTAGTGAAGGTTTTGGGCATGAAGTGAGATGTGCATACCCACAGAGCTGTCCGCTCCGAGTCACAAAGCTCAACACGTTTGTACACATTTGGCTGGCTTGCCCCACCTAACTAATACCTGCTCCTGGCTATTCTGCTCTGATTGGTTAGTGAGTTTCTCGCTTGGATTTAAAAGTAGGGCACCCAGGGATTTTATGGCGTGTGCTCGGTGGGTCGGGGCCTTCACTTGGAGGAAGGCAGCCTAGGCACTGGAGATGTGGTTTTCAGGTTGTAATGATATTATAATGAGCAGAGGGTGCTCGTCTCCAGGCGCTTCAGGAATTTTGCCCCATTCGAAGCAAAGCACATGCTTCCTTATCTTCTTGTTTCTTCTTTTAGCAGCAGGATCATTGTTTCACACAGCCTTTGTAGCTTGTTATGACTCTCTTACATATAGGTACATGTTGCAGAATGGCCTGCAGAACAGGGCCACGAATCCATGGAGGCATTGTACAAGCAATCTCCTTGCTAGCTTAGCATAAGTAGGCCTGACTCCATTTTGTAGAAACTGCAAAATCATGCTGACAAGGGAGAAAAGCAAGGGCACAGTGTCCTTGCCAGTTTTGTTTAGAGTGGGAGTAGGGAGTATAACGGTGAGAATGAGGAAGAACCTTGGGCTAGAGTCTGCAAAACAGGAGGAGGGTGTAGACGTAACCACCTGTGTGTAACCAATGAAATTACAATACGTATGCATAATTAGTAGAAAGAGTATATAAGCACTGCTGTATCCTAATAAAGTTGAAGCTTGCTTTATCAATCACATTGATTCGACTGCTTGTCTTCCCTCGCCGTCGTCAGGTACATATGTGCAGAGATATGTAGACACGTACGTATGCATACGTCCGGTGGTCTGTTTGTATTCCAATTGAACTGCCTGGAGGATGCCCCCAGCTTTATGAATAAGAAACAGGGGCTTTGAACAAGTCGGCCAGTCTTCCCAGCTGACTTGGACGGTCTTTCCTTACAAGAGGTCACACAGTGACCAGTGTGCAGGGACAGTTTTACACGACAGAAGACTACTAATACACCACCCCACCGCCCTGGCTGTATAGTGGGATTTTGTAGTCCCTGGTTAGTGGCTTCCAAAGGGACAGGGTAACAAAGCCTTCTGCCTACAAATGCAGTGCAGCGTTGTGAAGTTGTATCTTTAATTGCTGGGTGACACCCCGCTAGCTTGTCCTGTCTTTTTCAGTCCTTGTGCTCTGAGCAGTAAGGATTTAGCAGCGTTTTCAGACCATTTTTGCTCCTACCTCAGCCTGTGCTCCGCCAGAGGCGAGAGTGCCGCTCCGACTCCCGAGCTACCGCCTCGTGCATCACCTCTGTGAAATGGGCACCAGTTCCCGCGTGTGCCGGCTCTGGCAGGCACGGGGTTAGCAATGCCATGAGACAGAAGGTCACGCTTAGCAAGAAAAGGGGAGCGAGGGAAGCTTTTCAAAAATAAATAGTTTATTTATGAGCACTTATTTGAAACACAAGTAGCAGAGAGTCGAGGTCTTTAGTACAGAACCTTTCCTCGCTCATAAAACAAGATAAACCATTTTTCTCCCATTTATTTTTCTGTTCTTGAGCCCCAAATGTCGCTGAGGTCTTCTCTCAGGCTGCCCACAGAGTGCCCCCTGAAAAAGGTCAGGCTCACTGGTTTTGGATGTTTTACAGATCAGAAGGTAAAACACCTGCCTGAGCCTTTGCAATACAAAAGCAACCACTTGTGATTCATCAGATGGTTCTTCATAGATGGGCTGTTTCGTGTCTCTATAGGCAGACATCATAAGAGCGTGGAAGAGATTGATCAGGACACAGATCATCCCCACCATGAAGGAGGCTAGGAAGAGACCACCCAGCAGCCTGTTGGATGAAAAGGCGGTATCTCTGAAAGCTGAGATGCAGAAAGAGAAGATGGTCTGAGCTGAGCGAGTCATGTTACTGTAATTCCACTCGTGCTGCCCAAAGGCAAGGTAGCCAAAAGCCGTAAACACAAAGAAGTGCACCGCCAGCACCAGGGCCATTGAGGAGATGCCGGGAAGGGCGGCCAAGAGGGATCTTTGTGCCAGGCGCACGTCGTGAAAGAACTTGGCGTATTTCAGCGTTTTCAAAACGACAAGAAATGCTAGAAAGCCCATAGTGATCCGCAAAATCTGGTCTAAATGAGAAACGGCATGGAACGGAATGAAATCATTGGGGTGAAGTAAGTAAAACTTCACTATATCTTCTCCCACCTTAAACTTCACGGCCTTTAAAAAAACAGCAAGGAGGAATGCTGCTTTGAAGCCAAAGCTGATGATATTGGAAATGTTCTTAACGTAATCTTTTTTTTCTTGGCCGATGGTGTGCAGCTCCTCTGCAATGTAAATGAACAGAAAGGCAAGAACAACGACAAACACAAGCATTTGAGCTCTAGTCTGCTGGTGAAAAATGGGGAGTGCAAAGGAGTGTACTGCCAGACTTGGTTTTAGGATCCCAAAGTGAGACATTTCAAATACGACCGAGATTGTGCAAAAGAGCTCTGCATCAGCGTTAAATGTCGTCAGTTCCACGATCACAGCCCACGTCTTGTCATCAAGCCAGTTGCTCTGTCGCAGAGCGTCCAGCCTCGTCGTTGAATTAGGTCTTCCTTCTTCAGGGAAAAAGTAAAACGTGTATCCTGCTGGTCCGTATGTGTGCAAATCTCCATGTGAAGGATACGTCCACGGAGCCCTGTTTGGCTGGTACGTGAACCCACCGTAACTGCTGGCGTCCTTGGAAACGGACTGGTTGGCAAGCTTCGTCCAAGTGCCAGCGTAGTCACCTTTCTCCGGGATATCAGAGCCATACTTGTGCAGACAGTGGCTTTTACTGATGACAGAGTTACTTACAAAGCTGTGAGGATGGAAACATTTTTTCTCCGTACCCTTAGCCCGCACTTGCCTCATCCTAGGCAAGCCAATGATCTTGGACCAGCTGTCGGGAAGAAAGGTTGGCTGGATGTCATTGTGGATCAAAGGCAAGAACACGTCTTTCACCCACACGTAGATATGTTCTAGCTTCTCCACGCTGGAGAGTCGTGGAGAGACTCGGCTGTGGATGAACCGGTTGTAGTGGAAGCTGTTGGCGTTCTCAGTGGAATAGGCAGAACTTAAGAGCAGTGTTAAAAAGACAAGGTGACTGATGAAACCTATGGTGCAAGTAAATGCCTTGGCTTTAATTTTTGCCCTTTTCAGCATGTTTGCAATTTCATCGGCTTCCAAAGGCTTATACTGCTTGGTGCCCCGGATTTTATTAAGTTTCTCGTGCTTCTCTGTCATCTCGTCAGGACTCATCGTCTCTTCAGGCAGCTTCATCTCAGGACGCTTTTCCGGAGTTAACCATGGGATGTTTTCGCAGTATTTTGGACAAATTGTCCTCAGAGCTGTGAAAAAAACGCTTTTTAGAACTGGGAAGAAGAACACCTTCTTAATAAAGGCGGTTGCCGACGCTAAAAGCCACTCTACTGAAGTCTGATAGCCGTAAGACAAACCATATAGCACAATGAAGAATGATGAGACCCCAGTGACAGCTATAACCAGTGCCCACGAGACGTAGACGCACCACCACCACCACCAAAAGACTCGGTGCTGTCTCTCGTGAGAGGGCGGGGAGGTAATGCTTAGCGGTTTCCTCTCCTTCTGCGAGTTGCCCCCTTCTTCTGCATAATTACTACTGAAACCGGAGCTTGATGGTGGCCTTCTCTGGCAGCCCTTAGGCATCGGAGGGGAATTGGCCGTTGTCGCCTGCTCCTCTCTTCCAATTACGTTTGCAGCTCCTTCAGAGACTGTGCAGTTGTTGCAGTTCTGGGGACCTGCCTTGCTTCTCGTCTTTCCGGAAGATGGTGGGCTCTGTGAGTTGCTGGGACCAGGAAGGTTCTCCAAGGGACTAATATTCCTCAGTTGTGCTGAAGTTTCTGAACGGTACCGTCTTTGCAGACGTTCCTTGGGGTTCTGAAGTTTTCCAGACAGGAGCGGTGAACTTAACTTTGGGTCCGCCTGAGCCACACCACGAGGAAAAGGTTCCTTCTGGGAATACTTAAATAAGGCAACTATAATCGTTTCCACAGGTATGGTAAGAAACGCACATTCAATCCCTACTGTGATTGATCTCAAGTACCTCAAGTGTATTGGAGATTCTTCATTCCTGCCAGCATTAAAGAACATAATGTTAAGAAACAAGTTTAATAATAGTACTGCTAAACAAGAAGACAACCTTTGGAGCCTGCTGAAAGGGCCAGTGAGCACGTTAGCAAAAATGGAGAGCCACAGATGGCTCTCTGACAGGCTGTTGGCAAGATGAATCCAAAAAAAGTCGATTCTGGGCAGAGGTGTCTTGGGGTTGGTGACGGGAAATGTCCTTTCCAGTAGGTGATCGCCCTTCTCGAGAGAGAGCCATTTCCTGCACACGAAGAACCAGGTCTTCCCGGTGGAGATATTCTCAACTTTGGCTCTGCTCAAGAACCAGCTTGGAGATGGGCCCTTGTTATTGTGCCAGACCCTGAAGGAGCACAGGTCTCCCAGGTCCGTCGTAGTCCTTAACAGAAAGCAATCCCTGCTTCCTTGCTGGAAAGACGGACAATGTAGGTGCCGTAAACAATGGACGTCACTGGTGCCGCTCTGGCCAGTGAGCTGAAGAAAGACATCTGCTGTGGTTCCGGCTCCCCAGCGACTGCCTGTGTATAAAGTGACCAAAAAGCTCACCTTGCCAAAGGGGTCGTTGTCTGGCAGAACTGTGATCCTGTTCTTGCTCTCCCTGTCAGCCTTGTCTTTTCTCATGGCCCAGAGGGACAAAAGGAAGTAGACAGCCAAAATGAAGAGCACTGTTATGAGTGTCACTGGGTTTTCAGGTATGTCTGCTATCAGGGTTTTTCCCAGATCTACTCTGTTGGGAGTAACGAGTACTTTGGCTGCCAGGAACCTGATGCTGAACGTGGATCCATTTGAGACGAACAGACTGCTGTGACTCTGCTTCATATTGCAAACGCAGTGTACCCTCTGCCAGTCGGTCAAGGAGCCAAGCGTGCATGTGTCTTCTCTCCACAGACTTTGAATCCCATCCAGAAATACGCACCGATCGCTAAAAACGTGAATGCTCACCAGTCTCTGGGTCTGATGCCGTACGACATAGGGTGCCAGCAGGACAATGGAGATGTTATGAGTGTCTGTCTTGCTTCCTTGAGCTGTGGCTGTCAGCAGGGACTCTGGGAGACAGATAACGTAGGGAGCCTTAATGTTACAGTCAGCGCTCGGTGTCTCATTTTCGCTTGCAACTGTTGACGTGTTGTGAAAAGCAGCAAAGGAGGCTACGGGACGAGCGTGAGTGACGTTGGTGCCCTTAAAGACTAGCACCTTGAAAGTCACTTCTAATTTGGTCAGGATCTGGAAGTATATGCGCTTGGTATTTCTGTTGACTTCTAAAGTAAATCCTCCGGTTGTGTGAGTTTGTGTTTTATCGGGTCCCATTGCTAGCTGAAAAGTTGAAAACTGCCCGTCTTTCCTAGCAATGGTAATTTCTGCTCCTTCAGGCAAGATCCCTAGTAGCTCCCCATCCGCCTTGGTCTCTGCCATTTTGAACCCCAAGACCGTTGTTCCGATTTCTGATGTGGAACCTAACCAAGGGAAGGGGTTCTCGTCAAACTCAAAAAGGGCAGTGGAAATCACAGCATCGTGGGGCAATCCCGAAACATTCCCCTTGTTCAGTGATGGATAAAAGCAGTTCCTGCAGGTGTCTCGGGTAGAGACAGCATCTGCAATGTTCCAGGTTTCATCTTTCTTCAGCGTGATGTTCCAGTGCTTTGTTTCCACGAGAGTGTCGGTTTCTCCAGGGACTTTGCCCTGGAAAACTACCTCCGTTACATTTTCCATGATGGAGACGACCTGTTTAACTCCACTCACGCTGACGTTCCTGCGACGCAGAAGAGCAGCTCTCAGGATGTTGGACAAGCACCTTAATATTCCACTGCTCTGAATTTCGGCTTCCTCAGACCAGTGGCGCTCATTCCTCTGTATCTTGAGCACTCTGGTTGCTTCTGCCAGTTTCTGAATGGCAAGGTCTTGTGATCTGCTGTTCAATTCCTCAGCTTCCTCTGTGACCAGAGAAAGAGAGGCAACTACTTGGTTGATTTCCATTGTGCTCTCCATGGAAATATTCATGGCTGTTTCAATCAGGCTTTCCCGAAGCTGAGCCTTAGGGAGCAGGAGAGTTGGTTCAGCTTTAATGTAGTTTAAGACAGAGGCTGCCAGGTAGGCCAAATAACTTGCGCTAAAATAATCTCTGCTCTGGAGATAAGATGTCATTGGCGCGCTTAAACCGCTGACGGAGGCCAGCAGCTGATGGAACACAACAGCTGGCGCTCGACTCTTAGCTGGGTTCTCTACACGGACATCTAAACTCACTTGAGTAAACGCCCCAAGGGAATCGCGGACTTGAACGTAAAGTGTCAAGGTGTCCTTCTGAGAGGGCGCTCCAACTGGGAGAAAAGATGGAGGAGTTGTAGGCTCGTAACCAAAGTACAAAATGGTGCCAAATGTGTTTTCCTCCACAGAAGTTACTTTGGTAGTTTTGGGCACATTGGAAGCTACTATCACTTTATACGTCAGGGGTAAATTGCTGTCAGAAAACCCACTGCACTGAACCACAAATTTTGTCAGAAAGGCTGTACCCCGCTGTGGGTTGATGCTACACTGGCCAGGCCTAGGAGGTGAATTCACCGTAAATGCATGTCTGTAGCTTGAGGACCTACCATCGTGGGTGGTGATTTTTAACAGCAGCGTGTAGGATCCACGTGCAGTGTTTGTGAAGGTCAGAGCATGGATAGACAGGTAGGCCCCGAACCTCCCCGTTGAGGTTCTGGAAGACCAGTCAAAGGTAATTTCTGTCAAGTCTTCTGAGAGAAGGGACCAGTAGTAGGCTGGCTGGCTGTGCGTTCTACAGTTGAGGCATTTTCCAGACAATATAAATCTCTCTGTTGGAATTAGAGTGCTACCACAGTTTTCAATGCACACCACATTCAGAAGGAGTGGCGAGCCAGGCTGCACTTCTACGGTTTGGTCAGCATAACTGCTCCTTCTGTCCTTCTCAATCACTAGGCGGAAGTAGTACACAGTGTTTCCTGGGAGGGACTCTGGTGGCATTGCTTGAACAGGGCCTGAGGCTGTTAACCATTTCAAGTCCCTCTGGGCCGCATGGCATTTCTTTCCAGGGCTGACTTGCATGTTTTCATAGTCCGACACCTCTTTAGTGCAGTACCAAGTAAACGTGATTCCCTCGAGTCCTTCCCGTGAATCGGGATCGTAGGATGCAGAGGCATCAAGAGTCCAATTATCAGAAAAACCCACTGCGCGGAACGTGCCTCCTGCAATATTTGCCACTAGATCGCTTCTCTCAATCTGAACGTAAACTCTATCTGAGCCCCTGAGAACTGTTGCGGACCTAATTGGGGTTACATTAACAGTGAAATAAAACAGATACAGCCCGTAATCCAAAGTAAAGCTGGGAACAGTTAGGTGTATCATATCTACACCGTACATCGAAGAAGAGTTCATTGGCTTTGTCCAGTTTGGAACGGTGGTTGTGTCTGGAACGGGGTAGATTCGCCACAGGGGCTGGAGAGCCATACCAGCCGGGCAGTTTACTCTTACATCAGCAAAGAGGAAAAAGGATGTCTTCCTTTTCTGGTGCAGGACAGAGGTGTAAAGAGTAGGTCTCCGAATCCACACGGACTGCAAGGAGCAGGCTTCTTTCTGGAAAGCCACCGGTGCTTCTGTGTTTTTTGCAGCGTCGTTGTCGACTCTGGCTCCTAGAAGAGCTGGAGCCAGAGCACTTCTGGTACGGTCCCCTTTTGCCACAAGGCCCGTGTGTTTTTCGGGATCGAAGGGGAAAGCAGAGCGATGGACAGAATGTGTGGCATTTCTCACGTGATCTTTGTACGTGTACGTGCTGTTCTGGAGAAGCCGCATCTCCTGCACAGGCATCTCAACGCTGACGTTGTGGTGAAGGCAGTCGGGGGCAGCGCATGAAGCAGATGAGCATTGCACCGTAAGGAGGCTGGAAGGCACGGGGGGAGGAGCGCTTCCCGGTCGGAGGCTTGTCTGCAGCACGACCTGGCCTGACCAGCGCGAGGTGTTCCTCACCCACGCTGAGTTCAGGTACCAGGAGCAGTGTGGTGGGGGTGGTGGCCGCCCCCCTTTCCTCTCTGCCTCTGCTCTTGCTCCTGGGGCGGGCTGGTACCGCAGCTTCACGGTGCTGTTCCCCAGGCAGGAGAGCCGTCGCTCGTTATGCTGCCCTTGAGAGACTTGCTGTTGAGGGCTCCGGCAGGTGACCCGCAGGGGTGGTGGCTGGAGACGGGGAGAGGAGGCCCCCGAGCCTCGCAGGCAGCAGCTGAGCAGCTGCAGGAGCAGAAAAAGAAGCGCCTTCATGGCCGTAGGCGGTGCAGGAGGGAGCAGAGCCACGGGAGTGCGCCCTGACGGCGGATGGCCTGGGGCATTCCAGACACAGGGACGCGGAGCGCAGCCCCTGGCAACGGCCGGAGCGGCTCCGAGCGTCCCCGGGCGGCCCCGAGCGGCCCCGAGCGGGTCCGAGTGGCTCCGAGCGCTCCCGGGCGGCTCCAAACGGCCCGAGCGGCCCCGAGTGGCTCCGAGCGGCTCCGAGCGGCCCGGAGTGCCCCCGCAGCGGCAGCCCAAGCTTCAGCCTCCGGCGGGGCGGGGGTCTGCTGGCGGGCGCTGGGCGTGTGGCGGGAGGGGGCCGAGCTGAGGCTGGGGCTGGGGCTGGGGCTGGGGCTGGGGCTGAGGCTGGGGCTGGGGCTGGGGCTGGGGCTGGGGCTCGGGCTCGGGCTGGGGCTGGGGCTCGGGCTCGGGCTCGGGCTCGGGCTGGAGCTGGGGCTGGGGCTGAGGCTGAGGCTGGGGCTGGGGCTGGGGCTGGGGCTGGGGCTGGGGCTGGGGCTCGGGCTCGGGCTGGGGCTGGGGCTCGGGCTGGGGCTCGGGCTGGGGCTCGGGCGCGGAGAGCCATCCCCGGTGTGGTGAGGCTGTGTTGGAGCTCATCTGCCTGCACCCCCATTCACCTTCCGCTGAGGGTGGGTTTCAGGTGGGTCAGGCTGCTGCTGGGCTCTGCGTATGGGGACGAGTCGCTGCAGCCTTCCCTCCCGCGGGGGAAACAGACTTGTGCCTGAACATCTTTGTGTCTTGCTCGTAGTACAGGCCGGTCCCACAGGCACTCGCCTGCCCTTTCCGTTGGCCTCAAAAGCAGGCAGGCCTTCTTTGGACTCTAAGGCAGCTTCAAGTCCAAGGGTTCAAAATCTGTCTGCAGGAGCTAGTTACTGAGTAGTCATGCGTGTGCTTTCTTCCTGATCCTTGCTTTGTTCTTCTCGGGGCCATAGGGGTTCACGAGTACCAGAGCTCTGGAGAGCTGCCCCTTGAGTACTAGAGGATATACTAACAGCAGCCCAGCAAGAGCAGAGATTGCTCAGAGCCAGGTGGGCTTCTAACAGGGACAAAAATACAAATAAACAGTTGCCGCATCCCGTGACTAAACTCACCCGAAAGCAGGAGGAAGGGTAAGGCTTTGGTGTTGCTGAGGAGCAGTAGGAAAAGAGCCATGGCGCTCTCCTGCAGGAAACATCACAGAGAAGAGTCTTTTCTGGAGTTAGAGAGGGAGGCTGTGGGAAACGAGTGTAACAGAACTCAGAGGCAGCCTGCGTGGAAATGGGAGGTGAAGATTTATTTTTTTTTGAGAGAGTGCTTCTCTTGGTAGCTTATTTGGTAATCGGTAGAAGTCTCATTGTTTTACTCCTGTCTGGTAATTGTTAAAAGTCAAGTCTCTTTGCCTCACTTGTGTCTTCTATCTGTGTTTTTAAAATGGGTAATGTATCCTCAGCAGGAGGCGACATTACCAAATTTTCACCAGTAGGATGTATCCTGGGAAACTGGAATACATTTGGGAGTAACCCCTTACCTGGAAAAAAATTGGATTATGTATTGTAATAATTGGTGGCCACTTTATACCCTGAAAGATGGAAGGAAATGGCCACGGCTCTGAGCTATTATTTATAACACTACCATGTTGCAGCTAATGTTGTTTTGTAAACGTGAAGGAAAGTGAGATGAAGTACCGTATGTGGATGCTTCTATGACTTTAAGAAATTATGATGGTACTAGGAGGAAATGTAAGTTGTTAAATGCTCAGGAAGGAGGGAATGGAATGATGTTGCTCAGGCTGCAGTGTACAGGATGGAGAACTAGTAAGAAAGGTTGTTGTAAGTCAGTGACAGGGGAGGACAATGTAGAAGATGTGCAGTTTTTGGTACCCTCCGCTCCTTCTCTCCAGCTTGGTAATACCGGGGAGAGGGAGTGAAAGTGGGGCAAGTGGGCAATCAGATTTCAGTCTGGTGGCCGGGAGAATGAGGGGACAGTGTCCAGCTGTCCCTGAAGCCCCTTGAAGAGAAGCAGTAAGGGTGGAGGCACAACTTGTTTATGTGAATATCCCTTTTAAAGCATTGGACCTGTTAAACTGGAAAGAGTCTGTGGGGCCTACGGAGCTAATCCAGAGAAAGTGTTTGAGCTACCACATTAACCAGGTTCTGCCCAGGGAGAACCTGGACTGGGTTCCTACCTCCAGGAGGGACCTGGACAGACCTAAGTGATATCAGCAATATGAACAGAAAAACACAACATAACAAACCTTGTGTGTGAGATTAGACAGGGGTCTGACAAGGAACTTTCAATCTCTTTTGAGACACACTGTGAGACTGCTAGAAAATGGATAGATTTGGACCCCGAAGCTAACCAAAAAGAGGTTTATCGTGCCGTTTATAGGTCAGTCAGCCCTGCATAACAGAGCCAAAGTGCAGGAGTCGTTGCAAACAAAAAGCAGAGGCCAGGGCAGAGTGGGATGTGCAAGATCCTTGTCTATGAGGGGTCGCAGAAATCGCGCCCGGTTAAGGTTAAAACAGGGTGCACATTGTAATCAAGAAGGGCATTGGCAAAGGGATTGTCCCCAGATCCCTGGCAGAACCTCTGGCAGAACAGGCCCCTCTAGGTCTAAATTAGGTCCTATCTCTGAAATACTGGCAATAGATTGGTGACCCTGACATGACGGGGACTCAGATTGATGGGAACCAGGGGCAGAATTAAATTCCCCAGAAGAGCCCCTGGTTACAATAAAGGTGGGGAAGGAGAAGGTTAATTTTTTGGTATGGGATACGGGAGCTACTTACTCTGTTTGAAACTCTTGCAAGGGACCTTTAAGTAAGTTTTCTATGCCAGTTGTTGGTGTGACAGGGCAAAGAGAAGTGAAGCCCTTTTTCCAACCCCTCCGTGGAGCTATGTGGAAGCAAAGAGGACTTTTATCATCACGAGGTACCCCTAAGGGGACCAAGACGGGGAGTGGATGGTGGATAGTGCCAGGCAAGGGCCACCACCAGGAGAGGTCAAAAGAGGAAATACGCCAGGAGATTATTGGCAAATTGACTTCTCCAAACTACCACGGCCAAATGGATACAGGTATTTGCTGGTGTTAGTAGATACCTTCTCAGGTTGGCCTGAGGCCTTTCCATGTTGCACCAATGAAGGAAAGGAAGTAAGTAAAATTCTTTTGCAAGAAATGATACCTAGAGTTGGAGTAATTATAGGAACGTTGTCAGACAGAGGACCCCACTTTATATCTAAGGTGATACAAGACTTAGTGAAGGTTTTGGGCATGAAGTGAGATGTGCATACCCACAGAGCTGTCCGCTCCGAGTCACAAAGCTCAACACGTTTGTACACATTTGGCTGGCTTGCCCCACCTAACTAATACCTGCTCCTGGCTATTCTGCTCTGATTGGTTAGTGAGTTTCTCGCTTGGATTTAAAAGTAGGGCACCCAGGGATTTTATGGCGTGTGCTCGGTGGGTCGGGGCCTTCACTTGGAGGAAGGCAGCCTAGGCACTGGAGATGTGGTTTTCAGGTTGTAATGATATTATAATGAGCAGAGGGTGCTCGTCTCCAGGCGCTTCAGGAATTTTGCCCCATTCGAAGCAAAGCACATGCTTCCTTATCTTCTTGTTTCTTCTTTTAGCAGCAGGATCATTGTTTCACACAGCCTTTGTAGCTTGTTATGACTCTCTTACATATAGGTACATGTTGCAGAATGGCCTGCAGAACAGGGCCACGAATCCATGGAGGCATTGTACAAGCAATCTCCTTGCTAGCTTAGCATAAGTAGGCCTGACTCCATTTTGTAGAAACTGCAAAATCATGCTGACAAGGGAGAAAAGCAAGGGCACAGTGTCCTTGCCAGTTTTGTTTAGAGTGGGAGTAGGGAGTATAACGGTGAGAATGAGGAAGAACCTTGGGCTAGAGTCTGCAAAACAGGAGGAGGGTGTAGACGTAACCACCTGTGTGTAACCAATGAAATTACAATACGTATGCATAATTAGTAGAAAGAGTATATAAGCACTGCTGTATCCTAATAAAGTTGAAGCTTGCTTTATCAATCACATTGATTCGACTGCTTGTCTTCCCTCGCCGTCGTCAGGTACATATGTGCAGAGATATGTAGACACGTACGTATGCATACGTCCGGTGGTCTGTTTGTATTCCAATTGAACTGCCTGGAGGATGCCCCCAGCTTTATGAATAAGAAACAGGGGCTTTGAACAAGTCGGCCAGTCTTCCCAGCTGACTTGGACGGTCTTTCCTTACAAGAGGTCACACAGTGACCAGTGTGCAGGGACAGTTTTACACGACAGAAGACTACTAATACACCACCCCACCGCCCTGGCTGTATAGTGGGATTTTGTAGTCCCTGGTTAGTGGCTTCCAAAGGGACAGGGTAACAAAGCCTTCTGCCTACAAATGCAGTGCAGCGTTGTGAAGTTGTATCTTTAATTGCTGGGTGACACCCCGCTAGCTTGTCCTGTCTTTTTCAGTCCTTGTGCTCTGAGCAGTAAGGATTTAGCAGCGTTTTCAGACCATTTTTGCTCCTACCTCAGCCTGTGCTCCGCCAGAGGCGAGAGTGCCGCTCCGACTCCCGAGCTACCGCCTCGTGCATCACCTCTGTGAAATGGGCACCAGTTCCCGCGTGTGCCGGCTCTGGCAGGCACGGGGTTAGCAATGCCATGAGACAGAAGGTCACGCTTAGCAAGAAAAGGGGAGCGAGGGAAGCTTTTCAAAAATAAATAGTTTATTTATGAGCACTTATTTGAAACACAAGTAGCAGAGAGTCGAGGTCTTTAGTACAGAACCTTTCCTCGCTCATAAAACAAGATAAACCATTTTTCTCCCATTTATTTTTCTGTTCTTGAGCCCCAAATGTCGCTGAGGTCTTCTCTCAGGCTGCCCACAGAGTGCCCCCTGAAAAAGGTCAGGCTCACTGGTTTTGGATGTTTTACAGATCAGAAGGTAAAACACCTGCCTGAGCCTTTGCAATACAAAAGCAACCACTTGTGATTCATCAGATGGTTCTTCATAGATGGGCTGTTTCGTGTCTCTATAGGCAGACATCATAAGAGCGTGGAAGAGATTGATCAGGACACAGATCATCCCCACCATGAAGGAGGCTAGGAAGAGACCACCCAGCAGCCTGTTGGATGAAAAGGCGGTATCTCTGAAAGCTGAGATGCAGAAAGAGAAGATGGTCTGAGCTGAGCGAGTCATGTTACTGTAATTCCACTCGTGCTGCCCAAAGGCAAGGTAGCCAAAAGCCGTAAACACAAAGAAGTGCACCGCCAGCACCAGGGCCATTGAGGAGATGCCGGGAAGGGCGGCCAAGAGGGATCTTTGTGCCAGGCGCACGTCGTGAAAGAACTTGGCGTATTTCAGCGTTTTCAAAACGACAAGAAATGCTAGAAAGCCCATAGTGATCCGCAAAATCTGGTCTAAATGAGAAACGGCATGGAACGGAATGAAATCATTGGGGTGAAGTAAGTAAAACTTCACTATATCTTCTCCCACCTTAAACTTCACGGCCTTTAAAAAAACAGCAAGGAGGAATGCTGCTTTGAAGCCAAAGCTGATGATATTGGAAATGTTCTTAACGTAATCTTTTTTTTCTTGGCCGATGGTGTGCAGCTCCTCTGCAATGTAAATGAACAGAAAGGCAAGAACAACGACAAACACAAGCATTTGAGCTCTAGTCTGCTGGTGAAAAATGGGGAGTGCAAAGGAGTGTACTGCCAGACTTGGTTTTAGGATCCCAAAGTGAGACATTTCAAATACGACCGAGATTGTGCAAAAGAGCTCTGCATCAGCGTTAAATGTCGTCAGTTCCACGATCACAGCCCACGTCTTGTCATCAAGCCAGTTGCTCTGTCGCAGAGCGTCCAGCCTCGTCGTTGAATTAGGTCTTCCTTCTTCAGGGAAAAAGTAAAACGTGTATCCTGCTGGTCCGTATGTGTGCAAATCTCCATGTGAAGGATACGTCCACGGAGCCCTGTTTGGCTGGTACGTGAACCCACCGTAACTGCTGGCGTCCTTGGAAACGGACTGGTTGGCAAGCTTCGTCCAAGTGCCAGCGTAGTCACCTTTCTCCGGGATATCAGAGCCATACTTGTGCAGACAGTGGCTTTTACTGATGACAGAGTTACTTACAAAGCTGTGAGGATGGAAACATTTTTTCTCCGTACCCTTAGCCCGCACTTGCCTCATCCTAGGCAAGCCAATGATCTTGGACCAGCTGTCGGGAAGAAAGGTTGGCTGGATGTCATTGTGGATCAAAGGCAAGAACACGTCTTTCACCCACACGTAGATATGTTCTAGCTTCTCCACGCTGGAGAGTCGCGGAGAGACTCGGCTGTGGATGAACCGGTTGTAGTGGAAGCTGTTGGCGTTCTCAGTGGAATAGGCAGAACTTAAGAGCAGTGTTAAAAAGACAAGGTGACTGATGAAACCTATGGTGCAAGTAAATGCCTTGGCTTTAATTTTTGCCCTTTTCAGCATGTTTGCAATTTCATCGGCTTCCAAAGGCTTATACTGCTTGGTGCCCCGGATTTTATTAAGTTTCTCGTGCTTCTCTGTCATCTCGTCAGGACTCATCGTCTCTTCAGGCAGCTTCATCTCAGGACGCTTTTCCGGAGTTAACCATGGGATGTTTTCGCAGTATTTTGGACAAATTGTCCTCAGAGCTGTGAAAAAAACGCTTTTTAGAACTGGGAAGAAGAACACCTTCTTAATAAAGGCGGTTGCCGACGCTAAAAGCCACTCTACTGAAGTCTGATAGCCGTAAGACAAACCATATAGCACAATGAAGAATGATGAGACCCCAGTGACAGCTATAACCAGTGCCCACGAGACGTAGACGCACCACCACCACCACCAAAAGACTCGGTGCTGTCTCTCGTGAGAGGGCGGGGAGGTAATGCTTAGCGGTTTCCTCTCCTTCTGCGAGTTGCCCCCTTCTTCTGCATAATTACTACTGAAACCGGAGCTTGATGGTGGCCTTCTCTGGCAGCCCTTAGGCATCGGAGGGGAATTGGCCGTTGTCGCCTGCTCCTCTCTTCCAATTACGTTTGCAGCTCCTTCAGAGACTGTGCAGTTGTTGCAGTTCTGGGGACCTGCCTTGCTTCTCGTCTTTCCGGAAGATGGTGGGCTCTGTGAGTTGCTGGGACCAGGAAGGTTCTCCAAGGGAAATTTACAGTTTTTGCAGACATTCACAGCCAGCCTTTCACAGTCTAGGAGGTTCCTCCAGTGCATTGATGATAACTTCTTAATGCAAATGGTGGACAAGCCGACTAGAAGAGGAGCGCTGCTGGATCTTGTACTAACCAACAAGGAGGGCCTTGTTGAAGCAGTGGTGGTCAGTGGCAGCCTTGGCTGCAGTGATCACGAGATGGTGGAGTTCAGGATCCTGTGTGGAAGGAACAGAATACCCAGTAGGACCAGAACCCTGGACTTCCACAGGGCAAACTTTGGCCTCCTCAATCAACTGTTAAGGGAAATCCCATGGGACAGGGTGCTAGAAGATAAAGGGGCTCAAGATAGCTGGTCAACATTCAAGGACCACTTCTTGCAAGCACAGGATCAGAGCATCCCAATGGTTAGGAAATCTAGTAAGGGAGCTAGGAGACCAGCATGGTTAAAAAAGGAACTGCTGGGCAAACTTAAGTGGAAAAGGAAAATCTACAGATCATGGAAGGAGGGGCTGGTCACTTGGGAGGAATATAGGGCTGTTGTCAGAGGATGTAGGGAGGCAATTAGGAAAGCTAAGGCCTCCTTGGAACTTAACCTTGCAAGTCAGGTTAAGGATAATAGAAAGGGCTTTTTCAAATACATAGCTAACAAAGCTATCACTAGAGGCAATATTGGCCCACTGTTGAATGAGGTGGGAGCCCTGGTGACAGAGGATATAAAGAAGGCAGAGGTGCTGAACGCCTTCTTTGCCTCTGTCTTTACTCCTGCAGGATTTCCCCATGAGCTCCAGACTCATATAGCCCCAGAAGTAGTCAAGATAGATGAGGAGTTTGACATAGTAGATGAGGATTGGGTTAGGGATCAGTTGAGTAATCTGGACATCCATAAATCGATGGGTCCAGATGGAATGCATCCAAGGGTGCTGAGGGAGCTGGCGGAGGTCATTGCTAGGCCACTCTCCATCATCTTCGGTAAGTCATGGGTAACAGGAGAGGTGCCTGAGGACTGGAGGACAGCAAATGTCACACCAGTCTACAAGAAGGGCAAGAAGGAGGACCCGGGTAACTATAGACCGGTCAGCCTCACCTCCATCCCTGGAAAGGTGATGGAACAACTTGTTCTTGTCTCTATCTCTAGGCATATCAAGGACATGGGGGTCATCAAGAGCAGTCAGCATGGTTTTATCAAGGGTAAATCATGTTTGACTAACCTCATAGCCTTCTATGAGGAAATTACTAGGTGGATAGATGATGGTAGAGCGGTAGATGTGGTTTATCTGGATTTCAGTAAGGCATTTGACACCGTCTCCCACAGCATCCTTGTAGATAAGTTGATCAGGTATGGGTTTGGTGATCAGGTAGTGAGGTGGATCAGGAACTGGTTGATGGGAAGGAGTCAGAGAGTTGTAGTCAATGGGGCAGAATCTGGTTGGAAGTGTGTGACTAGTGGAGTCCCTCAGGGGTCGGTACTGGGACCGATGTTGTTCAACATCTTCATCAACGACCTGGATGAGGGTATAGAATGTACCCTCAGCAAGTTTGCTGATGACACTAAGCTGGGAGGTGTGGCTGACACACCAGAAGGCTGTGCTGCCATTCAGAGAGACTTAGACAGGCTGGAGAGTTGGGCGGGGAGAAACATGATGAAATTCAACAAGGGGAAGTGTAGAGTCTTGCATCTGGGGAAGAACAACATGATGTCCCAGTATAGGTTGGGGGCTGACCTGCTGGAGAGTAGTGTAGGTGAAAGAGACCTGGGGGTCCTGGTAGACAGGAGGATGACCATGAGCCAGCAATGTGCCCTTGTGGCCAAGAAGGCCAATGGCATCCTGGGGTGCATTAGAAAGGGTGTGGTTAGTAGGTCAAGAGAGGTTCTCCTCCCCCTCTATTCTGCATTGGTGAGGCCGCATCTGGAGTATTGTGTCCAGTTCTGGGCCCCTCAGTTCAAGAAGGACAGGGAACTGCTAGAAAGAGTCCAGCGCAGAGCCACAAAGATGATTAAGGGAGTGGAACATCTCCCTTATGAGGAAAGGCTGAGGGAGCTGGGTCTCTTTAGCTTGGAAAAAAGGAGGCTGAGGGGTGACCTCATCAATGTTTACAAATATGTAAGGGGTGAGTGTCAGGGAGATGGAGTTAAGCTTTTCTCAGTGATGACCAGTGATAGGACAAGGGGTAATGGGTGCAAATTGGAGCATAGGAGGTTCAAGGTGAATATCCGAAAAAATTTTTTTACTGTGAGAGTGACAGAGCACTGGAACAGGCTGCCCAGGGAGGTTGTGGAGTCTCCTTCGCTGGAGACATTCAAAACCCGCCTGGATGCGTTCCTATGTGATGTGCTCTAGGTGACCCTGCTCTGGCAGGGGGGGTTGGACTAGATGATCTTTCGAGGTCCCTTCCAACCCCTAGGATTCTATGATTCTATGATTCTATGATTCCTTCCGGTTTTGAAGTTTTCCAGACACGAGACTTAACTTCGGGTCTGTCTGAGCCACACCATGAGAAAAAGTTTCCTTTCTGCAATACCTAAGGTACCGTCCTCATTTGAGCCAGTATAGGACCAATTTTCTGTCTTGTAATTTCACTTTTATTTAAGTCTCTTCTAAGAAGCTGCACTTGCTGAAATTAACAGCATGTTTCTCAGCAATGTCTCCTTGTAGGACTGATAATGCTTTATGTTTATAGTTACAGGTAGGAATGGTATGCAGAACCAAGGCCACCACTTGTTTCTGAAAAGATCTTACGCTACGACGGAAACAAAATGGAGTAAGGGGGTCACACTTGCAACCCTCCTTTGGAGAAGGGCAGACCAGATAGGTGACCAGAATTGACCAAAGAAAGTATTCCATCACATATGCATCATACTTGGTATAAATTTGAGGGATCGCAAGTGTCAACTCCTCTTTGTCCATGGCCGGCATCCTGGGATGATTCCATCTGTTCATCTGCCTCTGATCCTGAATCTTTGTGTTCCTGAATCCAGCTCCCATCTGCTGCTGACTCCAGGAGTCAAGTCCTGGACTTTTCCAGGGCTTGCCCTTCAGCCTCGGTGGTGATGTAAGTGTTATTGGGGGGGGCAATAGTGGTTTTGTATGTATTTGTATATATTTTATTATTTTCCTTTTCATCGCTATTGTTTCATTGAAGCTGTGTACTTTAGTTTTCAACCCGTAAGTTTTTCTCTCTTATTCTCTCTCACTTCCCTATAGGGTAGGGGAGAGGAGTTAATAGAAAGCATCTGTCCTTTGTTTAATTGCCAGCCCACCATTAAACCTTGACGAGTACGTATTGAACCTGTACCACTGGAAAGCCACAAACCCTATGGAGTAAGTAGGAGAGCGCCTTCCTTGTGTTGGTAAAGCACGGTGCGTGCGTTAGGGCCATCTGTGGAAGTAGGGCTATTGCTTTCTTTGGTTGTGTAAAATGTGCCATGGTTGTACCTGAAAATGGAAGTCCTCCTGTTGGTCTTTCCTGGGTGAAGGTTGGCATGGGTGGGAGTTTCTCTGCCTGTAGTTAGGCTCAGCATACCATTGAGTAGATGTAGTTCTCCTGTCAATTCCTCAAACCTCTGTACATCAACATGAAAGTACTTGCTGGCCACCACTACCTCACCCAGTGCTGAGGTGTGGGAATGGCACAGAAGTTGCTCTGCAGAGTAAAGGAACTGTAGGAAGGGAGCCAGCCTCCTATAGCTTGCATTTCCACTGCTCTGTAGGCCAGTGTCATTAGGATAAGAGGCTGAAGCTTCCAGGAGAGGCTGAGGGGCTATTGAGGAACTCTAAGGAGCTTGTAGCCGATGCTGAGGACATGAAGCAAGTCAGGCTCTACCTTGAGAGAGAGGCTTATCTGAGGCATCTGCTCAATGCTGATGGAAATAAGGTGAAGCCCATGGTGCCTGTAGCAGACAGTCGAGTGGCAGCTGTAGTAGGTGGCACAGGTCGGTTGCAAGTCGGCTGTCGGACAGACAGCAGGTGGTGGCGTGTCTTGGTGCTCAGTGCTGGGAAGGAGAAGGGTAGAGGGGCTGCCTCCCTGGAAGCAGCCCCTGGAAACCGCCCTAGTAGCTCCGAGCGGCTCCGAGTCCCGCCGCAGCGGCGGCCGCAGCCAGAGCCGCAGCCACAGCCTCCGGCGGCCCCGCCCGCTACTGGCCCGGCCCCAGCACGGCCTCCTCCTCCTGCCGCGGGGAGGCGCGGAGCCGCTACGGGGCCGCTGTGGGGGATCATGGCGCCGCTGCGAGACTGCAAGGTGAGGGCAAGTCTGAGGCGCAGCGGGACGGCGAGGCGGTCCGCCTGCCCGCCCGGCCTGGCCTGGCCTGGCGCAGCGACCGAACGCTGGGGCCGGGGCCGGTGTCGCCGGAGCCGGTGTCTCCGTGGCCGCTGTTCCTGCCCGGCGCACAGGGATGGCGGGCGTGCGCCCTTCGTGCCGGAGGTGTCCTCCCGGGTGGGCCTTGGGGAGGCCGCGGGCCCGCCCGAGAGCCAGGCGGGGTGGGGGTCTGCTGGCGGGAGCTGGGCCTGTGGCGGGAGGGGGCCGAGCTGAGGCTGAGGCTGGGGCTGGGTTGGAGCTCATCTGCCTGGACCCCTATTCACCTTCCGCTGAGGGTGGGTTTCAGGTGGGTCAGGCTGCTGCTGGGCTCTGCGTATGGGGACGAGTCGCTGCAGCCTTCCCTCCCGCGGGGGAAACAGACTCGTGCCTGAACATCTTTGTGTCTTGCTCGTAGTACAGGCCGGTCCCACAGGCACTCGCCTGCCCTTTCCGTTGGCCTCAAAAGCAGGCAGGCCTTCTTTGGACTCTAAGGCAGCTTCAAGTCCAAGGGTTCAAAATCTGTCTGCAGGAGCTAGTTACTGAGTAGTCATGCGTGTGCTTTCTTCCTGATCCTTGCTTTGTTCTTCTCGGGGCCATAGGAGTTCACGAGTACCAGAGCTCTGGAGAGCTGCCCCTTGAGTACTAGAGGATATACTAACAGCAGCCCAGCAAGAGCAGAGATTGCTCAGAGCCAGGTGGGCTTCTAACAGGGACAAAAATACAAATAAACAGTTGCCGCATCCCGTGACTAAACTCACCCGAAAGCAGGAGGAAGGGTAAGGCTTTGGTGTTGCTGAGGAGCAGTAGGAAAAGAGCCATGGCGCTCTCCTGCAGGAAACATCACAGAGAAGAGTCTTTTCTGGAGTTAGAGAGGGAGGTTGTGGGAAACGAGTGTAACAGAACTCAGAGGCAGCCTGCGTGGAAATGGGAGGTGAAGATTGTTTTACGAAGTCTCCAGGCTGATTTCTACCTACTTGCACTCCCTCTCTTGTGCCTTTCTTCCATCACAGTCTAAGACCTGGGTACAGGCAAGCCCTAAGACATGAGTGTCCCAGGTAGTTTTGGCAGGACCTCTTGCATACAACCCAGAGGATAAGGGGCATTGGCTCTTGTGTGCTCCCTGTAGCTCTTTGGTTCTTGGTTGGCAAAAAGAGCTTAGGTTTAGGACAGCTCTTTCATGAGGGAGCAGCTCTTACTGGGTGGTGATGAAAGTGGTTTGTGGCCTGTTTTGCAGGCATCTTGAAAGGTAGCCTGTAAGACTTTGCTCCCCTCTTGACTTTTCTCTGTACACTGTTCCTGGATGTGCTTGAGCAGCTGGAATGTGAGCCTTTAATCCCAGTGGCAGAGCTTTAAGATGCTGTTGGCCAAGATGTGTGTGCCTGGTTGCTTAACATTTTTGCCAGTTGGGTCACTGGGTTTTTCATTTTGTTGCCTGACTGACTTAGGAGAGCAGTCATGGAGACAGCCATGAACCAGGGTGCTCTAAGCTGCTGCAGCTGAACTCCACCGTTCAGTAAAGTGCACATCTGCCTAATAAACTCTTCTCAAAGAATTCTCCAGCAGGTAGGCAGGAGATGTAGCACCTCAGTCAGTGTTCCGTAGCTTGTGGAGAAACTACAGCAGCCTGATACTGTTTTGCATTTTATCTTGATCCAATGCCCCTGTTCTCCCTTTTTGTAAGGCTTGTGTACAAACCTGTGGTCCAACTTCTTTGTTGGCTTAACTCCAGCAGATTGGTGTGCAGCAGGTTTGCTGTGCCAGGGTTTTTGGCCTGCAAGTTATTTAAGGTATTGATTTCAGTTATAAAAACACTCAGGGTTTTATTTGACCATGTCTCTACTTTCCATGAGGTGTGTCTGCAGCAGAAGTACTAGCCAAAAGTTGAGTTGTAATAAATTAAGAACGTGTCTCCTTTCAAGATTTTTAATCCATCAAGATCTTCTTACACTTTATAATGTTTTGCTTCGTTATTCCCACTGCTAATGCTAACTAACTGAGTCTTCAGACAGAACTACCACTGCACAAGATGTTTTGTGTGTCTGGCCACGCTGTCCTTCCAGCTTTTCTTTCAAAAAATCATAGGTGATTAAAATACCAGAACATCATCACTTAGAAAATCAGTTGGCATAACCTGAAAAATGCATACATATAATGAGTGGGTTTGCGTTTGTTCTTGTGCAGGCCTGGGAGGATGCTGGACTTGTCCTGTCCACGACTAGCAATGAAGCCTGTAAACTGTTTGATGCTGCGTTGACCCAGGTATGAGCAAAACGTGCAAGAAAGTGTGATTTGAAGGGACTGGTGCATGAAGCAGTCTTTGCTGTAATTGATGTTTACATTTCTATCCAGCTGGGAGAGCCTCACAGTCTGGCTGCCACAGTAGTTGAGCTGTTGGCAGGCAGCAGCAAGCCCTGGAAGCAGAGGGCTGTGCTGGATGCTGCAGCTGTGGGGGAAACTTCAGCCAGCATGTCCCTCCTGCTTGACGTGGGAGAATCAACCAATTGACATCAACCACATAGAAATGCATGGTTATTAGTTCTGCTGGTGGCCATCCTACTTTAAAGTAAACAGTTTTTCCTTTTTCCTACTGCACTAACCCTATCTGAATGAAAGGTTTGTCTTTTACTGAGTTTGTCTTGCTTACTTCTGGATTTTATACACATGGAGAATGGAAATGAGCCCAAACTATTTGGGTTTCCTCAACACTCTCTCTCCCTTTCTTGCAGTATGCAACCTGGAGCAACAATGAGAGCCTTGGAGGTATTGAGGGGTGTCTGTCGAAGCTGAAAGCAGCAGATCCAAATTTCAGTAAGCAGAACCTGAAATTCTTTTCGTGGGAAGTGTTTTATAACATCTTGTGCCTTGGTGTTTCCCTGGCTTTGTTAGGCCAGTGGGAAGTGGTGGGCTGTAGAATTCTGTAAAACTTCTTCAGAGTTTAGAGCAGGCTGGGATGGTTTTGTGTGGGTTTTTTTTCCTTTTAATTTCAAGTCTTTTTAAACAGCTATAATGAAAGGCTGTAAAAACTTTAGGCTTCTGAAACTTCCCAGACCATTGTGAATACAAGTCTTGTTTCAAACGGACAAGCAACTTCCCCTCGTTTTTACATCGGGATGAATTACATGCGGTGCTGTACAGCTCAAGTTGTAATGTGTTATTTTCCGTAGCAATGGGACATGTCATTGCTAATGGTTTGGAGCTGATTGGCACTGGAAGTTCAGTGCGGCTCAATAAAGAGCTGGACAGTGCGATCAGAACGATGATGACACTTTCAAAATCACAGCCACTGACTGAGCGGGAGAAGCTCCATGTGTCAGCGCTGGACATGTTTGCCAGTGGGTAAGTCCACTGTCATCCCATTTAAAGGACTGTGAAGAGTTTTAGCCATGACAAGTGGAAGTGATACTTGGTAGTAGTGTTGCCTGACATTAGCAGATACCTAGCAAAGGACCAGGGTGAGATATCAGCGGTTGTTCTTCAGTTTATCTCTCTGAACTGGAAGTGCCACAACTAGTTAGTGAGCAGCACAGCAGGAGGGGAACTCCTCTCTTGCCCCTGCTTCATATCATTAAGCACTCCAAACTGTCATAGATGCATCAGTGAAATACATGCTATAGAACTAGAAAACTAAATATTTAATTCCAGTAATGTCCAGTATAATATAACAGAGACTTGGGTCCACAGAATATTAGATATAGATATAGATATAGATATGATAGATGATGAATCTATGTGCATTGCAGAAATTGTGGAGCTAATGATTCATGATTTGTTTCAAATACAGAGGTGAGCATGGATTTACCTCACACACTTCTTAGCAGAAGTAAAGAGGAAGTTTCTGAAGCCCTGTTGCTATGGGTTTGATTACCACTAGAGGAGAGGGAAGATGTCTTTGCACATAGGAATTTAGATTAATGATGGTAGATCTCGGTAAAAAATGGTTCAAGACTGTAGGGAAATCTTTAGATTTATTGTTTAAGCTTGTTTCATCTTCCTTGTCTGTTTCAGTGACTTGTGGCAACACAAGGACATTTCTTTCAAAAGATTTTGCAGAAGGCGCCCAGTGAAGATAATGTCACTACTACTTTTTAAAAAGACTTAAGAAATTCAAGGGAAAAAAGTCACTTGATGTTAAATTTTCTATTTTTCAGAATAGCATGAGTTTGGAGCTAACAGTAGAGGCAAGTATGTGTGCCTTCTCTCAGTGATGAAAACAATTTTTTATTTCTAGCCACCTTCCAAAAGCTTGTGATCTATGGGAACAGATTCTGCAGAGCCACCCAACTGACCTGCTAGCCCTCAGATTTTCCCAGGACACTTATTTTTACCTGGGATATCAAACACAGATGCGAGATTCTGTTGCCCGGGTTTATCCTTTTTGGACACCTGATAATCCACTAAGCAGGTGGGTCGTTCTTCGTTTTGAAAATTCCTCTTTATCTGGTGTGCATGTGCTTTGTGGTTTTTTTGAAGTTCAGGCCTTTCTAAATGGCAGGATCTGTTGGCAACAGACTTGTAGGCAAAGTCAAGGGCTTGGAAGTGAATCGCACCTGAGTACAGCTGGAACAGCTCTCCTGTATCTATGTTGACACTCTTGTTGAGGGTTTTTCCTTAAATGACCTGTGGCTCAATTAGTACATTTTGCTGTCAAATATGGCACATGGTATGTGACAAACAGGATAAAATCATGTCTTCACTGGGGGCAGTGGCAAAGCTCCTTCAGGCTTCTATGGGTCCAGTAGTTTGCTTGGGGCCCACATTGTGGGTGGTGGAGCGCATCAGTGGAAGGAAGACAGGAGCTGTAATTTGTAATTTTGAAATAAAACTTTGGGAAGTACCATAGCAGCAGCAAAGGCTGACAGGAAGGCAGAATTTGTACAACATTTCTGTAGTTCATTCCTGAAAATTGCCCAAAGGTAATTCAGGATAATCTGAATCTATTGACAAATGAATAGTTAATAAAAACTAACTTGGGATATTTTTGATTTTTTTAAGACCTATTAAATTATTTGAAGGCTTTTAACTGTATATGAAAGTGAACATTGAATTACAACTCAAGACATACTTTTAAAGATGAGTAGGCTATCCACAGCCAACCATAACTTTCCGAATATTTTATGAATGTTGCTGTAGACCCATGCGCTGTACCTCTGTATCCAGCACAATCTTTTCTCCTTTTTTTTTTTCTTCCACAAACCATGCAGATAATACAGACTGAATGCTAAAATAATAATGAACCTAACTGAGGTTCCCCACAATCTCACAGCACAGAGGAGTCTCGTTTTTCCAGCTATGTTACCTCAGAAAAATCTAAACCCCTTAGTTTTTTCACTACATTATGCTGGTTTCATTTGCTGGGAAGTAAGACAACTTAGCAGTTTTGACTGCATTTTTATAAAATTTTCTAGACATACTGCTACAGAAGTGCAGGTTGTTGTCCACTTAATTATAAAGCAACAGGAAACACCCCTATGCCAAGCATTTCTTAAGTATAAAAACCTGGCAAGTACCCCTTGTCCTCAAACTTACAGGCATGTAGAGTTACACATGAATTGTTACATTGGCAAAAAAACAACAAAAAAACCCCCAAACTTTTACTCATTTCAGTTCATGAAATAAGTCAGTTGCAACATACCTGACGTTTTAGTAATTTCTTTGCCTCAGGAGTTTAAAACCAAAGCCCCAAAAGATACTTTGAGAAACAGAAACACCTGTGGTATTTTGCAATCTACAGATCTGCAAATACAATAGCAGTTAAATATTTTTTTTAATTACTGCATGAGGTTTGTGAGTAAAAGTATATCACATCCCTAATTTTCCTTTATGTTGGGCCTTAATTGTTTAGTGGGGATGCTTTGTGACTTTATAATGTTGTTAACCAGTTTTAAATAGTCCCTTCACCTAGAAGTGCTCTCCTGTAGTTTTGTGGGCACTGGAGAACGTGCAGAAGGCTACGCTCATGTGATGCCTTTGAGACTCTCAAGTAACTGTGATGACAGAGCTGTCTTGTTTCCAGCCTTCTAATTCTGTGTCTTGTGACTGTTACAGAGATCAGCAGGTTGTTCTGTGCAGCTCTTAATTTCAGTTTATCCAAAGATGTAAATGTCAGTTCTCAAAACACTAGTGATGTGCATCTTGTTACTGTTTCTCGTGCTGGTGTCTCCGGGCCTTTCATTTCCTGTGAGAACTAGCTAATTGTTCTGTATTCTGCAGGCTTGAACCCTCATTGTAACTTGCACTGGGGGGGCTGTTTTGCATTAAAATACTGTTTCTAATGTTCTTCAGTCCTAGATTAAATTTAGTTCTGAATGGATGACGTGCTGTTTTTTCCCCTTTTGCTTAGCTATGTGAAAGGCTACTACTCTTTTGGACTCATGGAAACAAACTTTTTCGATCGTGCTGAGGAGCTTGCTCGTGAGGTAAAAGGCCTGTCACTGGTGCTAAAAGGTTCTAGAATTCTTAAACATGGTCCCTGTCTGTGGGTGGTGGTTTTGCAAATGCCATGATCTGACTCACTCCATCATCCCAGTTGTTAGTAGAAGTAGCAAAGAGATAAAGCTCAACATGGGAATGCTCACAGAGTTTCAAAAGAGACTACTGAATTCCCTAGAAAGATTCCCACATCTATGCCAAGCCATGGCAGTTTCATCTTGGCTGCATTTGCTTCACTTGCTTATGAGCATGCCTTGTCAGATGGTGTCAGAACACCTGTAGAAAATCCATATATTCTCCCACTTGCTGTTTTCCCCATTCCTGTTACAGAGTGTTGTATGGTTTTGATGTAATTTGCTCTTGACAATCCGTCCTGTTTGGGTTCCCCCTCCCTTTTTTCACAGATGCTTGATTCCTTGTTTATTGGACAATTAACTCTGCAGTGTTTCTGGGGATCAATATTAGCTGGCCTGTTTCCTTTTTATGAAGGTAGTAATTATACATTACTTTCTCCAGCCCTCAAGATAATCCCTGTCCTTCAGGAGTCTCAGTTAATTTTTAATGGGTTTTTTTTTGCCAAATTTCTGTTACATCAAATCACTGAAAGTGACAACAAAGGCTAGATTCTAACATTTAACATTTATGAGGTTAATCAATAAGCTCTGAAAAATGCCCAAAACCTTGTGGGAGTTGTTGGAGCAAGAAGGAGGAATTTGCTCAATACTCAGAGCTGGCTGTGTTCTTAAAGAAGAAACTATTCCCTGCAAGACAGTATGTCGCATAATGTATAGTGCCTGTACATGCAGTTCTTTCATGGCTGATTGATGCATGTCTCTGTAATAAAACTAAAGCCTGGATTTTAAAGTGTTTTACAGGTGTTTATCTCTGTGCACTAGAAGCTGGGAAGTGAAATCAGCCAGTAAACATTGTCTTCCTTTTCTGTCCAAATCAAACTTCCTGGCTGTGGTTAGTTGGAACAGTACAGGATGTACTTAATGTGCAGCGAGTAAAAAGTAGTGTCTTGTTTGTATATCAGCTGTGATAAATACTGTTGTTTGTAAGCTTAATCATGTTTTCCTTTTTCTCACTCCTAGGCTTTGGCTATAAATCAGACAGATGCATGGTCTGTTCATACTATAGCTCACGTAAATGAAATGAAAGCAGAGGTGAAGAAAGGGCTGGAATTTATGAAGGAAACGGAAACAAACTGGAAGGTAAACATGCTTGTAGCATCTCTGAAAAATCTCCTTTTAGCTTATCTTTATCTTCTTCAGCCAAGTTACTGAGTCCTTTACATGCAATTCATTTCTATGTGCAGACATCTTACAAGCAGTGCAAATCTTACATATTAGAAGAAACCATCACTTTTGTGCTGTTACTACCCATGCTACCTTGGAAGCAAGAGGTGGGAAAAATATGACATATTAAGAGGGGCACATACTGTGGACCATTTCAAGTTGTCGTGACTATGACTGCTAAGAATACAAAAATGGCAGACATGTCAGTAGGCCGGGGTTTGCACAAAATCTGTCCTCTGACACTGCCTTACTTTAGCTAGGAATATTGTAATAAATACTGCTTTTCAACAAATATGTGGTTTGTACCTGTGTGTGTATACACACATCCCACCCCACCCCCCCAGTTTCTTTTTCCTGGCTGAGCTGATAAGGTATTTTACATCTGATAAAGACATGGCCATTGCAGAAAGGTGAAACATCATTGTGATTTAATGATATGTGATTTATATTTATATATATATATGTGATTTGTTGAGTGGTTTGTAAAAGTAAAAATGACCAGTAGTATTTTCACAAGCTTTTTGCTTACACTGAAATGAGTACTGCAAGTCAGTTGAGCAATGTGGCTAAACCTCTTCACAGGAATCTAAGATGGTGTGTGAAATTACACAGTCTAATCAAACGTCTTAGAAGAGGCAAAATAGTTGATTGCTTCTGGATGGGGAAGGAGTTTTAAAGGTCAGCTGTAAAGAAGAGCGAAATTATGCTCGTTTCTTTTCTACTGTTCTGAAGTGACTTTATATATCCAACAAATTTGAGGATCCTCTGCTGTTAGTGAAGCTTAATTTTTCTTTGTATTGGGACAGCACGTGTTTTCCTGATAATTAAGTGTGTCATATTCAAAGCAGAAGGCAGTGAGGTTTGAATTTGTTAGAACCTGCAAGAGTCTGTTTTAGAATCATCTAAACTGACCATTCCACCTCAGCCAATAAGCAGGGATGTATAATGAGGCTAGAAGGACTGTTTATTTTGCACTTTTATTTTTTAAGTTAAGCATTCAGATACCAAGCAGGCAGAAAACCCTTCCTTCAGGTTCTTATCTGTCATTTCTCAGAAAGCATTTTGTCCTTTGATACATCATTTGCAAAGCAACAGTGATGGAGGGGACTGGTAGTTTGGGTGATGCCTTAAAAACCTCCCATCACTGACTTCTGGATCGATTTTTGAACTCTTTTTTTAAAATAGTTGCATGCCACTGTCATTTATACTGTTTATCCAACTAAAATGAGGTTATGAAGTGCAAGATCAGTAAGTAGAATTATCTGATGCACCTTCATGCGTTATGTGTAAGGTCATAAAAAAAGCTGGTCTCTCTAAGGGCCTTAATAAAGTTACTTGTATTTTGCCTGATGATATGAAATGTTTACATTTTATTTAATAACCAGGATCATCTATCTACTGCCACAGCATTTGGGGTTCTTCTGTTGCTTTTAATGAATCTTTCTCCTTCCCAGTAAGAGTGGCAAAGATTTGGTTGAAGTTCTCTTTACAGAGTACTCTTTTTTTTTTTTTTTTTTCTCTCTGTTTCTCCACCCCCCAAAAAAAAAGCAGGTACCATTTGTTTTCTATGTGTATTTCAGCAAAAAATCAAAAGGGGCAAATTACCTTACCAGAGGGCACCTCTCTGCTAGTGCTGTTTATTATTAAATAGGAGTGTATTTTCTTGTGAGCCCTTGGACTGAGTTTCCACAGCCTGCTTTTATTTATTTATTTTAGTAACCTGGAAACCCACTTCCCCTTTAGCAATTTAATCTCATTCAGAATTCAAAATCAGCAGCAGAAAAGGGTTTTGTTTTACTCAGTGAGGTAATCCCATGTTTTTGTTTGTATGACATTTGGAATGGTAGTATGGTACTAAAGTTGGTATCATCAGGTCTATGCCAAACACTTTACTTCAGTTGCTCAGGTTTCGTTTATGATTTACTGTTAAAAGAAGTAAAGGTTACCAAAATGCTTTATCTGTCTTAGCACCATAAAGCTCTGACATTCACGGGGAACCCTTGTGCTTCCTGAAAGTGAGTGTTACAGTTGTCACCATGAAAATGAAGATGTTTTTTTCACTTGTGAGAACCTTAACTGCAGCATTGGGAGGAGGCGGATGAACCTTTCTGGTATTTAATATTCACTAAAGGATAATGGGATAATTCCTGTTTATCTATTCTCAGTACACTCACAAAAGTGAACTGCAATGACATTATATTCAAGTGCAGGCTAGGGGAGAATATTTGAAGTTCTGGTGCTAGCCAAAAAGGGCAGTGCAAAGTGGGTACAGTCCAGCAAATATTCATCTCATCTGATGAACTGCCAGTGTGTTTGGTATCTAGTGCAGCTTCTGTAGTCCATAGTAAAATGTATGTTTAAGAAGTGATTCCTCTCCGTCTGAGCTGGATGTCTGGATGGGTGGGATGAATGGCCCTCATAAGGTGGATATCTTTCTATGTATCCAGGTTAATTTCGATAAGATGCCTACATTTTAGATGAGACAAATCTTACTTTTCTTATAGATGTGGGTATTTTTTCCTAAGGGGAAAAAAAAAAGTACTGCAGAAGGGTGAATTCTGAGGCATCCAATTGAAATTCTTCTCTGGAAAATGACGTGAGGGAAACCGTGTTTTTGAGTTTTTGAGGTTGAGTAGCTGCAAGGAGCAAATGTATCGAATAAGAAGGTATCCTGGCCAGCTGATTTAAAGTTCTTGTCTCTTCTGTCTCATTAAGTACTCAATTCAGCTGAAGAAGGAAACAGAAATCTGATTAGATATGTTTAAATGGGAAGTTATTTTGTAAATAATATTTTATCTTCTTTTTTTTTTTTCCAGAACAGCGATATGCTTTCTTGCCATAATTACTGGCACTGGGCTTTATACTTTATTGAAAAGGTAGGAGATACTTTGATATAGGTGTTTCATGGTCTTTCATCTAATGCTCTTTTAAAGGCAGACCTGATATTTATAGGTTTTTTTCAGCTATTTTTAAAGGGATGTATTTATAAAATAGCACAATACCATTTTTACAAGCTAGTCCTTTATTACAATTATTTTGAGAAGTTTTAATTACATTGGTCAAAATTCCAAGGTCTTTGTTAGAATGTTGAAAAATTGCTGTGAGATTACAGCACCTCTGAAGATAAGTAGACTCACTAATTACACTTGGCACGGCTATTTGATAGAAAGACGAACTTGGATCTCTAATTTTCAGACAAAAATTAGACTAAATTCTCTTCAATACTAATTTGCTGCCCCAAAATTTACTGACCATAAGAAAGAGTCAGCTTCAAATTTGGTTACCAAAGTTATTGATTATTAATATTACTACTTCTTATTATTGACGCACTTAAAAAGTTGTTGTAATTTTACCCAACCTGTCAGGCTGCAATGCAGAATTTCCTTAATAGTGGACTTAATAATGGACTTAATAATAATGCTTTAGCACTTGTGGGGTTCAATTCAGCAAGGAGACAAATGTGACATCATTGAGAAGGCCGTGTACTTGAAAACAGAGCAGCTCGCTTGTGTTCAGTATCATTAATGTAGGAGGAGCATAATTCTCAATAGGAGTCTACTAGCTGGTTTGTTTTGCCACCTTCTATCTATACAACTTTTTTGTAGCCTGCTTAAAATTATTTTTCTTCCTGACTCTTTGCATACACCATGGGATGCAGTAATTTTTGCAAAAATCCCTGAAACATTAGAACATGTTTCTTCACAAAGTACAGGAACTCTGCAGAACATTAGAATGAGAGGTAATACCTTGTCTTTCTCCTTCATGTGTATCTTACACCATGAATGGCACCTATTATTAAATGAAACCTAAACATACTGATTATTTGACCTAGTAAATCCTGCTTTATCTTAGGCTTCATTCTCTTTCACAGCTTCAAGGTTTCTTTGACTCTGTTTTGCTCAAGTCATGAGGCAGTTGTGAAGCAATATTAGGACATCTGTTAATTGCATGTGTCTTTGCTTACTACCAGTCACCTTTGGTTGCTTTATCTGAATGTTAATCGTGGTGTCCTTGTTCACTTTTACAGGGTGAATATGAGGCTGCCTTGACAATTTATGACAATCATGTGAGTAGGGGCCTTTTTTCTTTACTGAGCACGTACTTAAGACCTTGGTACATCATCTTCCTTCTGTATCAGATTGAAACCTATCACAGTGCACCTTATATGTGTGTATATGCATATTATTTACATATGTTGTTAGTTTTTTAGGGAAACTGTTTTTAACTCGTAAAATGCCCGAAAGAATTGCATGTTACAGAGTTCAAGTGTTTCTTACACTTGTGCTTGAAAAAGCTACAGTGGCACTGTTGGTACTGTTTTCCTTTCTGCCTGTGTCTCTGTCATGCTGTAGAGGTCTAAACGCCCATGAAAAAAAGTTTTTTAAAAGGATGCAATTTTGCTATCAATTCAACTTACGTTTATAAAGAACTGATTCTGCTGCTAAGTCAACAGAAACATGTCTTTTCGTTCCTAGTGAAATTATTACAGTTCTTTACTGTCTGGATTTCGAAACAATTTTTGTAGATCAGCAATATCCAATTAAAACAGGATAACATATCTTTGTAAGGATTATAAATATAATACAAGCATTGAGAAAGCTGCTGGACAAACTCCTATCTACTAACTTTGGAAAGGTTAAGTAACATTTATGGCACTATTTTGGAAAAAAATCAGATACCTTGGTGACTCTTCATGCTTACTGAATTCAACTTGATAACAGGAAAAACAACACAGTGTAAGTGTCTGTCATTGCAAAGTGCTATATTCAAGAAAGCTGCAATTAGGGCTATTGCAAAACAGGTATTTTTGAATGAATAAAAAGATAAAATTAATTTGTTACTGTGAAAATAAGTTTGATTATCTGAGTAAGTTTCCACTAGCACATCAGTCGGGCGGCTTATGAATACCTGTGATTACAGATTGCTCCCCGGTGTCAGTCGAGTGGAAGCATGCTGGATATAGTAGATAACTGTTCAATGCTCTACAGGCTTCATCTGGAAGGTAGGATATCCACCTGCTATTTTTTTCTAAACTGTAAGGGGAACAGTTTTTGCCTTTTCCCTTCCCCTGCCTTGCATGTTGGAGAAGTATTTAAAGATACAGAATCACAGAATCACTAAGGCTGGAAAAGACCTTTAAGATCATCAAGTCCAGCCTATGACCTAACACCACCACGTCAGCTATACCATGGCACTAAGTGCCACATCCAGCCTTTCCTTGAACACATCCAGGGACCACCTGGATGGGGACCACATCCTCCACCACTTCTGGGAAGTCCATTCCAATGTCTAATCACTCTCTCCATGGGGAAGTGCTTCCTAATACCCAACCTAAACCTCCCCTGGCACAGCTTCAGGCTGTGCCCTCTCATCCTGTCACTAGTTGCCTGGGAGAAGAGCCCAGCCCCCACCTGACTACAACCTCCCTTCAGGTAGTTGTAGAGAGCGATGAGGTCCCCCCTGAGTCTCCTATTCTCCAAGCTGAACAACCCCAGCTCCCTCAGCCTATCCCTATAAGACTTTCCCTCTAGTCCTTTCACCAGCCTCGTTGCTCTCCTCTGGACCCGCTCCAGCACCTCAACGTCCTTCTTGAAGTGAGGGGCCCAGAACTGGACACAGTACTCAAGGTGAGGCCTCACCAGTGCTGAGTACAGGGGGAGAATCACATCCCTACTCCTGCTGGCCACATTATTCCTGATAGAAGCCAGGATGCCATTAGCTTGGTCAGTCTCATGGAAGAAATCTACTGCAGAGGAAAATTCTGCTGTCAAGAAAAGCCTCAATGTGAAATTCCTAATAATGTGCATAACCTTTATTCTTCCCAAGAACATTTTTTTTTTTCCCTCCCCATACCAGTCTGATATTTCCTTCAGCTCAAGCTAGCATGTTTCTTTTTTGACAAATTCACTTCTGTTGTCCCTGGAGATCTGAGGCTGGACAATCAAGTACGTAAGCCTCTTAAAAGCTGTAGAGCTTTTGAAGTGAATTTCAAGTTAGATACTTAACTTTCTATTTCGATACTAATTGAAATAGCTAGTACATGTATATTAGCCTCTGTCTTCTCTGTGCTCTCCTAAGTAAGTGGCATTTCTCCTGAACTTTTTAAAGCTAGTGTTTATAGACTAGAGTTCATGACGGAGTGCGATTGTTGTTTTCACAGTATTCTGTTGAAACACTAATGGTGTATTTGGTTTGTTTATGAAATCCATCTTAGCACTCTGTATAATTTGATTGCTACAGGTAGTGTTGCGTGAACATTACCTTCCAGATGTGAGTGATCTCATAATAAAGCCAGGACCTCACATAGTGCAATTTAGAGTACTGGTTATAAATTACAGGCAGTCAATAACCTCTTGCCCAGATATGGCAGGCTGTAGCTGAGCAGTACTCTATAAATTTTGCCACCTCAGCAAAATGTCTTCGTGTGTTTACTAGGAAGGCTGTTTATGCCGGGCGACTGAAAATACATTACAAAGTTGTGCTTTTGCATGTGGTATTTCTATTGAGAAAACATTTTTTGCTCTTAGGTGTAAAGCTTGGAGACAGGTGGAACAAAGTTCTCAAGGTTACAAAGAAGCACACCAAAGATCACATTCTTCTGTTCAATGATGTACATATCTTGATGTCCTCACTTGGAGCCAAAGACCACAAAACAAGCGATGAGCTTTTAACAACTCTTCAGGAACTTGCCAAGTAAGCAAGTGACTTAAAATCCTGTATGCAATATATATTTTGTCCTCCCAACTTCAGAGTGACAATGTCTCTTGGCTTGCCAAAGCACTACAGCACGCTGTCCTCTGATTTAGCATGTCCTTCGAACATGTTTCAGTAGGCCAATCGCCAGTTGGGCCATCCCTATAATTAATTATTTTTTGAGTTAATGTCTAGAGGGACTTCTGATCTTGTTAAACAGAAATGTTTGAGGTCATGGACATGAACTGAAGACCTGCTGTATATTTTCCTTTCAGTGGGTTCACCCTAAGCTATGGATACACTAGACCTGAGTATTAGTACGGGCATTCTCCAATATATGTCAGCTATCTGTGGTTGTTCTTTTTTGTTCTGGTTTAAAAGGCTCTTTAATAATAGAGCAATAGTTGGTAGTGATATTCTGATAGCTACAGATTGATGTGTTGTGAAATAGTGCTGCAGGAAACTGAACATAAAGTTCTGCTACAATAATTCTAGATGATTTTTGCTTTCAAATTCAGTTATTTGCAAACTTTTAAGTATTTAAGTATTTAATCTAAAGTTGTTTTTTTTCCACATTAAATAACTGCAAATTGCTTTGATTTTTTTTGAAGGGATTGTTATATATATGCTTTAAATGAAATTTTTTTCCCCTACACTGTTTTTCCTCTGTTTTAGCATCTATTCACTTCCCTTGCCTTAAAAAAGAAGGAAAGAGAACCTGAAACTGTGACTATTTGTTCCTGACTATAATATCTGTCAATCAAAAGTAATAAAAAATGTCTGTAATTCTTATGAAGCCTAAGCATGTCTGATGTGACTATAGTAGGAAATTGCAAATATATTTTATATAAATGTAGAAATACATGCAAGCATATATAAAGTATATGAAACTGCAAATGCACACCCCTTCAGGGAAGCTGTAATGAACATATTCTACTTGCCCTGTCACCCAGGGCTTCTTTTTGCCTGTGGGTTCAGCCTTTTGTAGTAATACAGCTGAACATATTTAGGTGTAGTTTGAAGTATTATAAAAACTAAATTTATTATTAGAGAAAACAGACTGAGATGAAGGGATTATCTCACTGATTGGCTTAATGCGTTAATATGTATGTATCATGAATATGTATTAGCTAAATGATACCCAAGATGCATTTTGCATTTGTTAAAAAAGCAGTCATAAAACTTGGCACAAACAACAGTCATTCTTGGCTTATCATTACTATTTTTCCCTTAGTCTTTGCAATTTAAGGTTGACCAGAATTTATTTTTTTTTTTAAGTATTCCATGGCGCTCTCTGGTGGTTGGTATCACAATGCTTTTTTTCACGGGTGGCAGCGTTAGTTAATGGAGAGGGTATGTTGGTTGTTCTTCATGAAAGGATGCTTCAGTTACAAAAGAAAAAAAATTATCAGTTTTCCATCTCTGCATTTTCTCAGAGAGCTGGAACAAAGGTTTAAATAAAGAACGGCTTATGAGGAAAGGCTGAGGGAGCTGGGTCTCTTTAGCTTGGAAAAAAGGAGGCTGAGGGGTGACCTCATCAATGTTTACAAATATGTAAGGGGTGAGTGTCAGGGAGATGGAGTTAGGCTCTTCTCAGTGATGACCAGTGATAGGACAAGGGGTAATGGGTGTAAATTGGAGCATAGGAGGTTCAAGGTGAATATCCGAAAAAACTTCTTCACTGTGAGAGTGACAGAGCACTGGAACAGGCTGCCCAGGGAGGTTGTGGAGTCTCCTTCACTGGAGACATTCAAAACCCACCTGGATGCGTTCCTGTGTGATGTGCTCTAGGTGACCCTGCTCTGGCAGGGGGGGTTGGACTAGATGATCTTTCGAGGTCCCTTCCAACCCCTAGGATTCTATGATTCTATGATTCTATGATCATTTTCGTCATTAACTATGTCAAACTACTGAGGTAAAACGTGTATCTGTTGTGCAGTGAAAACTCTCCAGGATGCCATATTTTGTTGAAGGAATGATAAACACATAGGGCAACACTGCATACTGAAAAATCAACATTGACCTAGTGGAAGAAATGGGAAATGTGTAATACTGACTGAGGAGGGAGAGCACAGACTCTGTGTTTGGTAAATTTAAGGTGCTGGTGTGGGAGTGGGACTCTCAGCTGTTGTTGCAAGCTCTCAAAACAGAAGCCAGTGACTAAGGTTCCTCAGTGTTAAAGATTTAATTGGAAAATTTACAGAAAAATCCATTCCAAACAACAGATGGAATTTATAGCATTAAACTGTGCACTGTGTTCTCAGGAATAATTTCTATTGCTTGGGATAGAAGGCCTTTTCCTCTTCTCCTATTGCCAGCCAACCTTTGAAATGGCACTGCCTGTAAGACCTAATCACAGTCAGGTCCTTCTGTAGCAGCTGAAAACCACAATTCCACATGGTGCAATGCAATGATTGCCTGTAGACCAAAGAGCTACAGTGTGGTTATTTGTATTTTTACCTTTGTTTTTTTCAGTATTGACAAGGATGCCTACTAGAATGTATACTTTCTTCCTCGGCATATTGATGCCTCCTCCACTCTTAGGAACTTTAGAGCTAGCTAAAATCCATTGCTGTTTGTGGGCCTAAAAGCAGTCTGTCATGGGTGGAATAAGAGAACAGACTTTGAGAGCTGTGACTTGGAGAGCTGTCACTGGGAATGCAGTTCATGTGACAAGGACCATGAGGCACTGTGCTGTGCGGCGAGCTATTTTCCAAGATTATTATTTGGAACTGTTTGCAAGGGACTGATAGCCACTTTTGGGAGCAATGAGGACATTCAGAGAACTAGCTGCAGGATGTTCTGGTGAGATCATCAGAAGAGATATGTGCAGTTTTCTCACTTTTTCTAGCCAAAAACTATTTACTGTAGAGGCAGGAGGTGTTGTGCTTTACCTTATGTTCAGAAGGATGAAAACTGATTAATGAGTAACAAAAGGTGAAAGTAACATAACCACACCAAAATACAGTATCTAAATTAAATACCTGAAATGTACTAGTGGGTGGTAAAAGAAAATGCTGTCAGGAGGCAGTGACATATTTATAATTTGACTTACGGGACTTAACCACTTTCTTGTTCTACAGAGCACCTGGTGAAGACCATGAGCTTTCCCTGGCTCCTAGCTTGGGGTTGCCACTGTGCCAGGCTTTTGTAGAGTTTGAAAATGGAAACTGTGATAAAGCTGTAGACCTGCTGTACCCAATCCGTTATCAACTAATCCAAATAGGAGGCAGTAACGCTCAGGTAAAGGAGATCAACAGAAGACTTTTTGACATGACTTAATCCTCTTTCAGTAACCTCCATTAGGCACTTAGAATATTAACACCAGTTCATTCTTAGAAAGTGAAAAGCTAAACTGTGCTTGTGACTGAATCCGGTTTGCAAATACTTAATAGCAGTGATAGCTATTTTTTCTTGTTGATATGTTTCCTTCCTCAGTTGTTTTAATGATTTGGTAAACAGGACATTGTAACCAGCAGTACTTTATAACTTACTTATTACTTTGTGTTTTTGCTGACTTTGTTTTTCAGAGAGATGTTTTCAGCCAGTTATTGATTCATGCTGCCCTAAATTCTAAGTCACAAGCCAAACAAAACCTTGCAAGGTGAGTATTTTTCCCGATAAGTATTTGTGAAAGTAGTTCTGGTAACTAAAAGTAAGAAGTAGCGAATATACTCAAACCACTAAATTAAGGCTAAAATTATGCATGAGCATTTATGTTAAATGTAGCAACGTTTAACTGGAATAAAAAGTAAATTAGCTTCCAGTTCCAGAAGTGTACACTCTTACAGTCTGAGAGAATGATCTGTATTTGTTCAAGGGCAGTTGATTTTCAAATGGTTCTACTTTAAAATGTGGCCTTCTGCCTGTTGATCAGTGTACTTGGTGGACTGCTCAACTTCTGTGAGCTGCTGAAAATCAAATCTATCCTAATGATGACATCTGCTTTACTGGGAAGTAAGGTTTCCAGAGCCTGATCTGTGACCTTGCCTCAGTACAAATCACAAGAGCCTTGTTTGGTAGAAATTGTAGATGTAGATTCATCCATATTGAGTTCTGTTGAAATGTGCTGACTGGGTCTGCCTGTGCAGTTAAAAGAATGGATCCTTGGGACAATATGAAGCCTTGTCTGTTCCCCTCCTGAGGTCTCTTTGAAATGTACAAAAATTAGATAAATTATTAGCGTTATTCTTTTGTGCACTCTGATCTCTGGGTGTGCATTTTCAGTCTCTGTCAGCGCTGAAAAGAATGCTTTTCTGCCTAAACTTAGTGCCAAGGCCAAATAAGGGAAATCTGCACCTCAGGAGCAGGTCCTTAGGTGCCATTTTCCTCCTCTTACAAGGATGCTGCTGGTGATCTTAGGGGAAAACTGATGTTGTACTCATGACCTTCTTTCCATTTCTCTCCTACCTCTCCTCCTTTCTCAGGTGCCTCCTGAGAGAACGTGATGTGATGAGACCAAATTCACCGATGACGGAGCGACTTATGAGGAAGGCAGCAGCTGTTCATTCAATGGCATAAGTCTTCCCTCTGTGCTTCAGCTGAAACAGCAATAAGCTTACCAAAGTCTGGGTGCAGGGAGCGGAGGGTATTATGCTGTAAACCATGCTAGAGAGTAAGAGCACCTCATGAGTTAAGAGAGCTGACCACGGTTTCCTTAAAATAAATAGATAGTTGTTGCATTTCAGGAGGCTGTATCTTAGATGATTCCACGAGGCAATAAGATGAACTGCTGATGTTTCACAGCTTTCTGAAGCATCTCGGGACACTGCTTTTCTGGTATTTTTCCTGAAAGTTCCCTCTGAGTCTGATTATGTACAGTACTGTAACAGGGCCTGGATTTCCATCATTCATTGGCCCAATTTGCAAGAGCCAATACAGGCATAAAGTGAATTCCATATCAAGCCTCCAGTCCATTCAGGCGTGAATCACAGACGCTGGCATTACAGATCTGCCTGCATTCAGGATCTGTTTCCAGGTGCATGTTTTTACACTTCCACTCATAAAATGTCAAACTTTTTCCTTTCAGTATAGCACCTCAGAGCTTTCTGAATTACTAGGTGAATGAAACCAGACAAGATGGGTAATAGCTGGTCACAACTATTCTAATGTGGGTACTCCCTTGGTACTTTTAAATCTTTCAGAAAAAAAGGAAAAGCTTGAATTTCAGCTAAACCAGTACTGCCTCTGAATGGGAGTTTGGACTGGTGTCTTTGTGCTTACCTTAGGTTTTGGAAAGTTAGGCCTTACTACCATCTCAATAGTATGAGTCCCTGCCTGTTGGCAAAGTAGAGCTTAAAACTAATGTTAAAGCACACACTTTATAGAGGCATCTCAGAGCCAGTAAAGACTGGAAGGGAGCTACTCCATAGGAAGAGAGCTAATGAACTGACACAAAGCTTCGTCCTGCCACAAGTGACATAACAAGCTTTGGTGCTGCAAATGAGGCACAATGTAAGCCATGTACCTCTATGAACTTCTGGTATCTCTGGTTCCCTGCAGCATAGCATAGCTAACAGAGTGTTTCGAAGTGTTAACCAGAAATTCCTAGATAAGGGAAAAATGGTATTTGAAATCAAAACTGAAATAATGCCTTCTATTCTTCCTGAATAGAAATGCCACACTCTTCAATTGCCCAAGCTCTGGCTTTGGTACCACATCTGCAAGCTCTCCTGGACACATACATACCTGCCCCTCCTTCCTGTCACGCTCAGGCTCTTCTCCATGTCCCAGAGCATCCCCATCCCACAGAGTTTCTTTTTGACCTAAAAAAGCACTTTTATAGCTGGCCCTGCATTGCCCCTGGAGTTCCTGCCTAGAGGAGTAAGATGTTCCTTGCTGCTACCCTTCTTCCGCCAGCCCTCGAGGAAAAAAAAAAAAAAAAATTTAAAGGAATGATACTTTGTGAAACCATGTCAGGGTTTTGCATCCTCACCTGCAGCCTTTTAAATCCTGTGGACAGTTGTAGGTCCCTGTTCTTCAGCTTCTTCAGTTTCATCGTTGCTTTATCTGTCCAGTCATGGCTAAAGTTATACTAGATTTTTACTGTTATTTTTTTAATCGGTGCATTGCAAGCAATTAACTTTGGACAGGTAACTTTTTACTGAAGGAATATAACAAATCTTTTTAGGGAAAAAAAGCCTGAGAAATCTGCTGGCTGTTCATGCAGTGTGTAGTTTGTGTGATCCATTGCTACACAAATTTAAGAATGACATATGTAGTAAGTTTGATATATTGTGATTTCGAATTTTACCTGCTTTACATCAATAAACTCAAAGATGTGCCCAGTTGAGCAGCGAGTATATGACTTCTTTGCATGGATGGGTAAAGTTTTTAAATGGGTTGTTCATCTTAATTTATGAAGCTGTAATAGGGTGTGTCTTCTTGCTTCCATGAATTGTGGCTAGAAGCTTTTTCATTCAACTAATACTACACATTTTGCCCATAAGTGAGAACTTCTAGTTTTCTGCCTTCAACTTAATTTTATCTAAATACTCAAACCACCTCATCTTGTTTCACCATGCTATGCTGAATAATTTTCAGTTACTGTTATGGAAAGTAAGTAACAAGCAGATAGCTCAGTGGGAAGAACAAGAGGAGAGCAAGAACTTGACCAAGGACTATGCTGACTGCTAAAAGCTTACCTTTTTGTAGCTGCTCAGTCACTAGGAGTGGAAAAAAAACCCCACAATTACTTCCATAATTCTGTCAGTTATCATGAAAACAAGCTTTGGTTTGGTCTTACCTTGAAGCTGGCTTGCAGCAAGACCTGGAATGGTAGCAGTGGCTACAGAGGTGCCTTTCCTCTCACACATGGTGCCTGTTCCTGGGCTTAAAGGGCAGAGGGTTACTGCCAGCTTGTGGCAAGCATGGCATTTCTCTTGCAAGGAATTGTTCTTGGCGTCAGTTAGGAAGAGGCTGAAGTGCCAGTCAATGGGAGACTTTTTTTTTTTTCCTTCATGCTCCAACCTCCTGCATTCAGAATATGTTTGTTTTTTTTCTAGCTTTCTTCCCTCTTCATCTCAGTTACCTAGAGTGAAGTCCACTCCTTCCCTTCCCCAGGGCAGCCCTCATCTACAGTCCCAATGCTGCCACTGATTCAATAGGCAATATCCAGTGCACCAGAGTTGTACACCACCCAGAAGCATTTCCTGCCTGTCCTATGGAAGAGCTCTTGAAAATGTGAAGCACAGCACTGGAGTACCTGTATTTTTCCCTTGTCCTTCCTCTAGATTTTTGTGATTTGGGCTGGTTTCAAGTCGTCACCATCTTGCTGGCATTCTCCATATGCTTGCCTGTCTTACAGCTTAGAGGGGCGGGAGGAAGTGCAGCACTGTGTCTGACAGGTGCTTAGTTCAGATTCTTTGAAAGTCACTTCTCTAGATAATGAAAAAAGTACATCCTTAGAGTAAGTCAATACCTGACTACTTCTGCATATGAAAACCGGTAGGTCTGCTCATCACCTTACTCTTTGCCCATTTTTTTTTTTTTTTTAGGACTTTAACAGCTGCTCAGAGCAGCTGTTTAAATACATGGAATCCAACCAAACTACCACAGCACTTCAGGGTATGTTCAGAAGTTCGTTAACAGAAACATTCTCCATGACTCGGACTGTGTTCCATCCTTCAGAGTTAGCTAAGCAGCTACACTAAAATGCACAACTACATCCACACAGTTCCCTGGCCTAGAAAGAAAACGACAACATTGAGCCCAAAAACATTTTATTTGCAAATATATGGCAAATTTCAAGGATTCAGGAACTCCACAGGCAAACAAAAGTGAGAGAGACTTTTAGAAGTAGTAAAAATCTTCCCCTTTTAATGCATTACTTATGTTTCATTTAGTTCTAAGACAGTAATTTTAATCAGGTTTTGTAGTTTTACATATTTGCCTGTCCTCTTGGCAACTTGCAAACTTTGAGCAGTACATGTGATTGACAGGTTTGTATCAAAGATGCAAATAACTGGGAGGCTATTTGTGTTGTTGCTGTAAAGCTTGTCTGAAAGGAGAAATCACTGCTGCTCTGTCCTCAGCAACAGTTTCCCTCTTAACAGCTAGACTGCCTGAATAAGACATCTTTGTACAGAGGGTCTTCAGTTCAATTAACTTACAAATTCCTTATTAAAACTCACGAGAGTTTCTATATTTTGGGGACAAAAAAAAGCAAGTAATAATTAAAAAGGGCTTAAGCACTGTTAATAGGGTTGTACATCAATAGGGCTGTACATCACATTTAGGGACATGATTTGAGCATTGAATGGGTAGATAAAAGTTATGGTGGGTGGATTTAGGTTATGGTTGGACTTGATGATCTTTGAGGTCTTTTCCAACCAGGTTGATTCTGTGATCACTGACAAAGCAAGTGTATCAAAAACCAGATCCAAGGAAGCAGTATCCAGGATCATCCACAAACACCCCAAAACACAACCTACACCTGTCAGCTATTTCTCAGAGAGTCGCCCAACGCACCAGTGGCAACAAAAGACGTAAATTGTCTTGGGACAGAAGTTCTACCACTGGCCTCGAGAGACCCTAACTGTTCCCTTCCAGTCACGGCATATTTCTGGAAAAGCGAAAATTAACGTATGCAAATAGGACAGAAAATCCCAGTGCTTCTCAAGATGTTTCTCCTGCCCTATAGCATTTGCTAAACAAACGTTCACATTGAGAAAATACGTGGCCACATTCAGTTGAAAGCCTGGTTGGCTGTGGCACAGCCTTTATGTACCTACAGCCATCAGTTGCAGCCAAACCACCGAATTTTAGTACCTGCTTATTCATAGGTTGTGACCGTTTCACTTGTGCACCGTTTTTGTATAAGTCTCAAAGCAAGTTACTGCAAATGTGCAAAAAGAATTCGATCCAACAATTTCCTAATCGAAATGGTAGCTGTCAGCATAAAGATTAAACTTACCCACTTGAGAACTTACGACATGGATTTAAAATGAGCTTTGTAATTGTTTTTGTTTTACCACTTTAAACTTGAAGCTAGTATCAGCACTAACAAACAGCACTTTGAAAACTGTCAGGTCATTCTTTGGTACAGTGATTTGTTTAAAATGGTGATAGACAAGACGATCAAGTAAAGCCGTATTCTGCACTGAAAAGAATCTCTGACTACTAAAAGTAGTAGAGTTTGCCTAAAAACTGCTGAACTGTTAAATTTTCCTCTTAACTGAACTGTTTGCAAAGAGAAATCCTCTCTATTTCTAAGAAAACACATTTGCAATTACTTGCCCACAGAAGTTGCAACATTCCATGACTCTGATTTTTCTGCTATGGGTATGCAAATGTGTATGCTACACTTAAGAGACCCAGAGAAGAAAACAAGGCAATTAGTCTCAACAAATGTACCATCTGACTTGCCAGCCCTCCTCAATACAGAAATTCTGTGGATTAACATTCCAAAGGACTCTATTAAAAAGAAAGGTCACCAGGTGTGAGAATACCTGCAATACACAAAAGATAAAACAGCTCTGATCTAAGACACAATACATTTCTTTTCCTCCTTCTTTTCCTTCTTTTCCTTCTTTTCCTCCTTTTCCTTCTTTTCCTCCTTCTCCTCCTTTCCCTCTTTCTTCTCCTCCTCCTTAGTATACTCTATTGTATACTCTGGGTAAATCTGATTTTTTTCAAAGACAACAAAAACGGAGGGATTAAACTCATTGTCCACACAGCTGTCATAAAACTGACACTTGTCAGCAAGCTTTGTTGGGGGGCGAACATAGGCTGCGTTGCCTTTAACGTAATCTCCAACCAACACACGAGCCACGAACATGGTGTTTGTTTTCCCTGCAGGCTGGCAGTATGCATGGGAGTAGGAAGCATCTCTAGCAAAGTAACTTCCTAGAAAATGATAGGAAAACATGGTTATAAGGAATTTGTATCAAGTGATGGCAGTACACTGACAGACCTAAAGTGGCACAGAGAAGCACTGAGCAGCCCCTTGTTCCTCAGGAGGTATTTCACCCAACTTTCAGGTCTGCTTTTACTCAGTTTACATAATACCAAAGACATTTTTACAAGAGAAAGGGTTTCACCACAGAATTTCCATTCAGAACTTGCTATTTTAGGAATAATTTTTAAAAGACCAAAACTTATAAAAACACTACAAGTATGTGTGTTATGATGAGATGGATAGGCAAGAAACTGTGAGGACCTTCCACGTTCATACAAACAGAATGCACACCCTTCTTGCTCCTTGCCAGGAAGACTAGTGGCCTTTTCTCTGGCAAGTTCAAGTTATGACCTGGAGCCTCCTAAAGAGCTCGCCTGCAGCAACAGAGGCTTTTCAAATTCCTACATTAACACCTGGTGAAAAGATGCCCCCACACAAAGCAAATCCTTGTCTTCTCCAGACAGAAGGAAGATCGTAATACCAATTCTTACCTCTTTTTTCACCCTATAGTTAGCAAATTCAAAACTTAGACTTCTCTGATACTAGAGCAACCAAAGTAGACATCTAGCACACAGAGTCACTTCCTACCTACCAGTTCCATAATTAGTTCCATTGCTTCCACAAATTCTCCAGTCAAAGTTGTGAATGCAGATGGTTTCTGTGAAGGAAATGTCGGTTCCAAAGAATAGGAGCCTTTCAGTTACTTCCTTCCCTCCATTTTGCCTTTTCATCTGCTCCTTTTGCCTAACAGAAAAGTGCAGGAGAGGAGAGTGTGAGCCATGGAAGGGGCATATATAACATCCATATAAATGTCAGCTGGATGAGGTTTCCAGTCTGCTTTCTCCTCCCTTAGCTTCTAAGATGAGACAGACTAGCAGTACAATGAACAGTTACAAGATGAGCAATATACTGATACCACTGCCCAGCAATTCTAGATGATTCTGGCTTTCTTCAGTGAATTTAAGTAAGCATTGACACAATTACCGTCTCCACTGTACCAACCTTTTGCTCCTCTGTTGAGTCCTACTAGCTCAGCTTTAATGTCTTCTGTTCCTTCCCACCCCCAAACTCTCTGTAGAGTGGTGGCTGTGCTAAGTGGAGACCCTCCATCCTCCAGCAGTGGGTAGAAGCTACAGGCAGCTTGTTCTTCATTCCCCTAGTAAACTCAAGCTGCCATACACCCTGAGCTCCTGTCCCTTGAGATCAGTGCAGCTGAGGAGACAGAGCCAGGAGAGAAACTGAGCCTTCTTTCACCACTGAAGACCTTACTCTTTTAGGCCAGAGTCTGACTGTGCTATGACCAGTATCAAAAGAGGAATCGATGGAAGGCTCAACTAGTGTCTCCCATCACCTTTTCACAGCATCCAGACATCCCACAGGTTTTCAGAAGCTGTTGAAGTGGACAAAACAATAATATTCTTCAGGAAGGGACCATCTATAAAGTAAACAATAGAGCCAGGAAGAGGGGAGAATCCTTCCAACTTGTAAACTGTGTAAATGAAAAGTTAAGAGCAAAGCAATGACATTTGTTCACGGAGAACTTGGCAGTATTAAACTTTGCCTGCTTAGCTTAATTATCTCATTGGAGGAGAGTAACAAGTACGCACTATTACATGCTTGGAAGTGTATTAGCTGATACCTTCCTGTGTTTAGTCACTTCACAGGTGAAAATACTTAATAGAGCACTATTTTTCTTCTCTGTTATCATTCCATACAGTCCTTGAATACCTCTACTAAGTATCTGTGCTTTTGTTTTTAAACTAGACAACAGTTCTAAGCAACAGCTTAATCTGCTACCAAAATAACTTGAACATGGTTCTTTATTGTCACTAGCACCAGCTCAAATCTGTTGGTACCTTGCTTGGCATAAGTACATGAAGTTCAGTATCATGGATGCAGATGTTGGAAACCAGAAAGGAGCTCTGGAACTCAGAGATCATTAAGCTAAAACACAAGGATTCTTTCTCAGTGAATCCTGATTTCATTGCATTAGGGTATTCAAACTCTTGAAGAAGCCTTAAATAGACAGAAGATGGGGGCAGCAGGCAGTTACTGTTCAATCCCTGAGACAATATTCCACATCACTTTGAGTATCCTCATCCCAATTTTGCGTAATTTGTGTCTTTCTATCCTTACCCCTCCCCTCATCTTCCAAGGAGCCATGCAAAGGGAACCTCTCCCCAGGAGCATGGCGTTCTCTGAAGGCCTTAGACACTAAATCTCACTCCTGAAACTGCCCCTAAACTGGAAATATCACCTGTGCTTTAACGTGACTGGTAACATCTTTCCTTTCCTAGGAAGAAGATAAAGGAGCCCAGCTCTGGGAGACTCCCTCCCCTTAAGGATGAGGAAACAAGTACTAACCACTGAAACACTTTCCAGAGGGATGGATTCTGAATCCTCCGTATTTTAAGGACATTGTAGCTTTTCATAGTCTGAAGAAACAGTTGCTGTATTTTGTTGTATTCAGAGGTTGTATTACTGATCACCACTGCCTATAAAAGATAAACCAAAGCAAAAGAAGACATGAGGCTTCAGTTAACTTGTAAGATGCAGAAGCCTAATTACAGCAGATACACTTTCAGAAAGGTCCCCAAACTACACTTAGAAAGGTTAATTTAATGTTTTAGATTGTGACTACGTGAATAATTAGGACAGACACTCAACATGTAAATCAGTATGCCACTCCTGCTTTGCAAAGACACCTCAACTCCCTTCAGGAAGGATGCTAAAAGCAAAAGAATTAATTAAATGTTTATCATCTCCAAGTAAGAATTGGCACTTCTAACATTACATCTCAATGAAAAAGTAATTTCAAGAAGAAAACCTGACTGATTATTCCACATAAAATTAGTTTTATAAATAAAGCTGATTAAGAAGAAAAGATCATCATTTGTAACCAGACATATAAGGGAGCTTCAGCTATTAAAGATGAAACAAACAAAATACATACAACCTCCCCACATAACAACTCCTTAACTTCTCAAAGTTAAAACTTGGAATGTTGCACTCAAATATAGATTTAAGAAAAAAAGGCTACACTTCTAAACATAAGAAAATAATTACGATTCTGACAGGAAAGTTACACTAAATATCTGCTTATGCAAATACAGCTCCTCCTTTCCTAAAGGATACAGTCTGCTTATCCACACTTTTGGCATTTAAAAGTCCACCAAGAAATGCGCATGCTTCCCAAAGAAAAGGCAAAACGTAATTAAAACATGATTCAAGCTCTTCTGCTTGCTCATGTCATGCATAGATTTTCCATTTCTTCTCCAAAGTAATCTGTGTCTTTAACATTCCAAACACTTCTCTTCCATCAACTTGACTGAAAATGCATAATGCTTGGTAATACTTCCCATTTTACCACTGCCTAACCCAAGTGGAGACTGAAGATGACTTAGAGAAATGCCCAATTATCCCACGTATCAAAAGTTATGTTTTAAGCAGGAAGGCTGCGGTCAGCCTAGAAGGCAATATGAAATCAACATCTTAACCTGTCAGGCAAAAGCTCCACGTTTTAGAAGGCTGAGTTTAGAAAGGAGTGAAAATAGGACTTATATTTCACAGCTGCATATAAATAGTGTTTTTCTGGAGACTATGTCCAGCTTGTTCATGAAGTACTTTCTGACAAAGAGGCCTACCATAGGAAAGTCTTCTAAGGACTGAGAATGAAGTCAGCTGCACAAGGAAGAATTATTTCTTTGAATTTATTAAAAAGCTTTTACAAGGTTGAATGAAATTTCCCATGTCTTAATACAGGGGTACTTTCCAAGGCTTCTTTTACAACACAACACATAAAACAGTTTGGGTGGACGGGTATTTATTATCTGCATGCTCTGTGACACCACAGCTCCAGTTGCTCACCATCACCTACAAGATGAAATTAATGCCACTACATTTCAGTACTACATCTTTTATCTATACATAAACAATTCTTATTTAGACTATGAATGTGCTTTTGCTGTGTTGCATCTTCTGCTGAGGAACCGTAACCTTTCTGCATAAAACAGAGGGTCAGCAACATGGTACAAGGCCTAATCCTGTAAGAAAGGTACTTCATTATTTTATTGTATGACAGCCTCCAATCAACAAAGCCAGTTCTCTTTAGCATGAAAACTCTGTGGGATTGCCCGTATTTCCCCAAGGACGCTTCCCCTGCTAATAAAGGGTAAAACCACACTGCTATTGCAGGGCAATACTTCATAACAACATCATTTTTTTTAGCTCTTTTCATCTTCAGACCGAAAAAAAGAATATCCTAGAGAGCATAAGCATTTGCTAACCCACTATCAAGCAGTGGTGGTGTTGAGGCAGAGAAAGAATCACAGCCTTGGCAATAATTTCTAAGAACACTACTCTGTGATAGCAAACCTTGATCCCTGGTTAATGTAGGCTTTGGAAACAGCATAGTTTGTCTTCATGACAGTGGCCCACCTAGAATGAATGACTATGAAGTACACAGATAGACTCTTCATGTTGCATCAGCTCCCATTCCTGGTGAAGCACAGCAATCTTGGGCATGCATGACAGGACTCAGCAATTCAGCAGCCTCACAAAGACATGATATAAAACCGCACATTCCTTGCACACATTTCTCAGTCATACATTAAAGATACAATTTAAAATCCAGCATGAAGTTCCAAGACAATATAAATTATTATTTTTTTCCTTTAAAAGGTTTACCAACTACTAATTCCACTTTATCTGTCAAACAAAGACAGAAGAAATTCACACTGAATTTCCAATTGGCGTTACCAATTTCCATGGTGCATTTCATACACTCTACTTGCTATAGAACTGTGATTCTAAATGACTTACAGATTAAAACACTGCAACACTCAAAAAACAAGCAAGATTACCAAAACACAGAGCTGCTCTTTTTAAGCAAAGATTACTTTCTCCCTATCTCATATAGGTGTTTCTTTTTAAAATGGATCACTTCCAGCGCAGCAGATTTTGCCAGGATTATTTGTCAATGTCTGAAGAGAAGGGAATTCGTCAAGTCAGATGTTACGATGGTCACCACATGCATGCAGAATCCCAGCCAGTCCCATTATTACCTACTGCAAAAAAAAAGCTTAAGGTCCCACACAAATATTGAATGTAGCCCAGGCTTTCACTTTTGGCACCAACAGGTACTATGGGCTTTGTCACATTTTAGATTTAGATTAACTTTTCTTTTCCTATGAAAGGCACTCAGTTTACAAGGTAAGAGATGGCTTTCTTAGGTGCCAATTCAGCAGGCAAACAGAGCTCTGGGAAACAAGATGATCCTTCTATTTCACGCACCCCCACAGGCACCACCAGCGATACTGTGGATCTGCACATCGCATTCCAAAGCCTCTCACACCTCAGGAACTCCAGAACCACCTCAAAAAATGGACTCAACTCAAATTCAGACTGAAATTTTCAGAGTAAATAAGAGAAGCAGTTACGTACAAACAACTCGGAGACCTAAAAGGAACTATCCATGTGTCTCCCTGGCATTCTTTTGAAAAATTCAAGCTTATGTTAATCGATTAAGCTGCTGATAAGCCAAGGGAAGAGCTAATTACCTATATATTTTGTTATTTTGACAGAGCTCAAAATATCACAGGCCCCAATCTTCAAAAGGTCTGGCTGACAAATTTCCACACCAACTCAGTGTTAGTTCATTCAGCAGGTGCTGAACACTTTCACTGACACTTTTGCAGTCTTGAAAAATTAGGGGGCTTTGCCAGTTGTGAAAGACAGATATTTGAAGGGAGCTAATGTGCAGAGCAACTGACTTAAATTTTACCCACTGATTTTTCATCAGAACTGTATTTAGATAAATTTGCTACGTACGCACACACGGCCAGATAGAGGTATTCCATTGAGGGAGGCAACATTCAACAGAAGACAGTCAGAGTAAAATGAAACATTGAGCAGAAAGCAGAACAGCAGAAATCAGACCATGGAAGCCAAAAGACATGACCTTTCTGGCTCTCATGCCACTGCCAGTGTAGCTACATTAGGAAAAATAAAATACAGAGTGAGAAAAGTGACAGAGCTCCCCATCAACCTCTGGTTTCCTTCTGGAATTAAGGTGTTACTTCTGTCCTGTCCCTACCCATCAAGGTAGCTGTGCCAATACAACGTGGTCAGCATCATACAAGGAAAACCTCTTACGCTCCACATTATGTGCTTATGTATCTTAATCAGGGCCAAAACCACTACAAAAAAGGACAAGTGTAAAGCCTTTATTTTAGCATATTGTAGTACTTCCACAGTCTGTGTTGCTCTTCCAGAAGGACTGCTTCTCAATACCACTAGTACTAGTAATTTAAAAAATACCTGCACGTTTTTGGTCTTTGTAAAACAATTAGGAACACAGACTTTGGGCTGGCAGGGGTTTGTTTTCTTTTGTTTTGTTTTGTTTTGCTGAAGGGATCACTGCATATGTTTTCAGATATTATTTGCTGTGACTATTTCAGCCATCCCTTGAGGCTGTTTGTCTGTGGTCTACGTGACAGTACCGGGTGACTTGAAAGACCATACAGAGATTTTCTTTCCTAGGTCTCCAATCTAGAATTTATCCACCAACAGCCAATAAGGTATTATTACTGGGTGGCTTTTTAATGGCCTACACAGAAAGGGTTTGGTCTCAGACCAGCTTCTAGTGAAGAAATACACACTTCCTAGAAGCCCCTTGCTTAACTGGTCCACCAAGTCACCAAGGTAAGTAATTTTAACAGTGAATCTTTTTGTTTTGAATGCAGTGAGGTTTGGTTTTGCAGATAGATGCTTAAAATAAAGATTAAGTTCATGGGAATTCAGCAGTTTTTTCAGGAGCTCTTGGGAGATCATCTAGATCTTTAGCACAACTACCAAAGAAATCACTCCTCTGAATTCAGTTACAATTGCTTCAGTTAAGCAATATCCTCCTTGGAATATGCCTTTCCATCAGAATTACAAGAGGTTGGGGGAAAAAAAAAAAGAAAAAAAGAAAAGAAGATACCTTGTGTCCCAAGTCAGGAAGTGCAGATGGATCCCAGTGGACAGGGCAGGTTTGATTTGGAATAGAAGAATCCCTCAGGCTGCTTGCAAACAGACAGAAAACAAAGGGTTAGAAATCCTAGTCCTGCTCTGAACATTGAAATTGGCAGCATCCTCTTTGGCCAATTCCTACAGATCAAATAAACAAAACAAAGCACAAAGAAAATATGAAACAATTTCAGTCTGTGAGCTGGCCTGTGCATGCTGCTGTTCAATTGTCACAGTCCTCTTTTACTCGCTTCTTCAAGAAACAACTGTCCGTTACCTGTTCTGTGGACGTGGTGCCTGGAGTAACATACTCCAGAAACAAGGTGATCCACCAAGTCGGGAGTTTGTGACACAGCTTCTGTCCAGTCAAATGGGTATGTTTTCTTTTAGCAATAGCTGCATCAATTGCGCATTTACTGCCAGCACTGGCAGCCACTTTGCCTTATAATTACTTCTGAAATATGAAAAAACAACTTAAAGAGCATCATTTACCCTTTCTTTAACTTCTTCACATCTTCAGAAGACACAAACTTTGGTCGCCTGCGGACCGGTCTTCGAGTTTTAAAAGAGGTGTTTGTCTGGATCATTTCTTGAGAAGAAAAGAGACGGAAAAAGTCGTAAGTCTACAATATGAGGTCATTAATTAATGAAAGTCATTCATTAATGAAAGTGCATAGTCATTGTCAATTCTATCTGCTGAAGAAAAGTTGCACAAAGCTTATGTAAGCTTCTTGTCCTTCCTGTAGCTCTTCTTATTTAACCTGAGCCTAACTTGCTTGATCCCTTATGTCATTCATGCTCTTTAAATGTTGCTCCAGCAGCACAGAACGATGCTTCATTTTTACCACTCTCAGGGTTAACTCACTTTACTTAAAGTTTACTATGACTTCACATGAAGACTGCCAATCTTTTATAAAAAAGATTTTTGCTCCATCATGAGTACAGATAGTGTCAAGGAATAAAGGGGAAGGTTACTTTTGTAAGGAATTTCCTTTGGGCCATCACTATCTCACATCCCCTTCTAATGAGTAAACCTGGTAATGTTAGTAAAAGAAGTCATAGCTTCTAAAAGCTAGGATAGCTTGCAAGTTAGTCCTTGTAAAGTACTGCAGTTGTAAATAAGAATCTTTAAAATGAGTACCTTTAAAATTGAGCTGGTAATTGAACAAGCCAGCCTGGAAAGGTATGATGGCAGCTGGATCTGCTAGATACAAATCCTCAATAACATCAGAAGATGGAGAGTTCACACTATCCCCTTCTCCCTTTGGGGGGGTTAAGAAACAAAAAAAAAGAGAGAGGAGAGTAATGAGTAAACCCTGGATAACTAGTTTGGGTAGAGGGAAAGAAGAGGCAGAGTAGGATGAAGAGGAATCCACCCAGAAGTATTGTGGCCTAAAGTGTGATTACCCAACACTCAAAACATACAAAAAAAATAGATAATTAGTAATGACAGACACAAATGTAGCCTGTTTAAATTTCTGTAACAAGTTGTACTGGTTTTGGATGGGATAGAGTTAATTTTCTCCATAGCAGCTAATATGGGGCTGTGTTTTGTATTTGTGGTAAAAACAGTGTTGATAACCTTGGGATGTTCTGGTTGCTGCTGAGCCGTGCTCACACAGTGTCAAGGCCTTTTCTGCTTCTCACACCACAAGTGGGCTGGGGATGCTCAAGGAGTTGGGAGGGGACACAGCCAGGACAGCTGATCCCAACAAAGGGATATTCCAGACCATGTGACATCATGCCCAGCATACACAGCTGGCGAAAGAGGAAGGAAGGGGGAGACGTTTGGAGTGATGGCATTTTGACTTCCCAAGCAACTGTTACCCATGATGGAGCCCTGCCATCCTGGGCATGGCTGGGCACCTGCCTGCCCATGGGAAGCAGTGAGGGAATTCCTTGGTTTGCTTTGCTTGTGTGCAGGGCCCTTGCTTTACCTGTTAAACTCTCTTTATCTCAACCCACCACAAATTTGTTCTCCCACTTTTACCCTTCCGATCCTTCCCCATCCCACTGGACTGGGGGGTGAGTGAGTGGCTGTGTGGGGCTTAGTTGCTGGCTGGGTGTGATGGACACACTCGACTCCCTGACCAAACTAGTGTTAGTTTGGTTCAGGGCCCAAAGAAAGTAAAGGCCTAGGCCAGGACTGGGCCATGAACTTCTCTAATTCCAACCTGTTTTCTGAAAACCCACAGGGGAACAGGGTGACACGGTGAGCATTGACATGTATGAGCTTGGAAAATGCAACACAAATCATGCGATTAGCACGTGAATAGCTGGTGGCTCTTCCTAGACTCATTTGTCAAGGAACAAAGCAAGTTGTGGGTACAAAGAATCTCGTGCTTACCTTTTCTATCCCATGTAATTTGACTATGAGTCAACCATTTTATTCCATAAATGTGACAGCCTGGCTGAGCTTTTTTTTGAGCTCTCCCTGCTAAGGAGCAGGCTGCACAGTGGTGATCTCCCCTCCAGCTGGGATGCCCCTCAAGGTTACTCCTCAAGGCTGAGAGACCCTGTACCAACTGCAGATCTTTGGTAAGTGACCAATATCATGCCTCATCTTGTATTGTAGTGAATTAAGATTTTGCATTGGTAACTTTGAATTATTATTACATCCTCTGTGTAGTAAGTAATAGAGTGAATGCTGACTTTGTTAAGTCTCACTTTTACAACATCATACTTCAGTAACACCACTTTTGCTGTTACCTTTGGCAGTGGCTCTTTTAATGGTCTAAAATCTCCCCCACAACAAACTGGCATAGTCAGCAGATTCTAAATCAGCTCTGCCATACTGGGGTTAAAACACAGGGCAAGTATAATTCGCTGATGTACAGTATGAGGGTTTGCTGATGGAGGTGCTTTCCATTTGAGAGCCACTGTATCCATCCTCTTTCCATGTGTACTTTTCCATGTCCCTGAATCACCTTTGTGTTCTGCCATTTGTGCTGCTATACTGTAAACCAGATGGGGAGAACTCATCTGCCTTGGGGGAAGGAGAGATCCCTTGTTTATTTCTTCTCCTGCATTCTTCAGACAGTTCACTCTCTCATCAAAGAGGGTTTGGCCACCCAAGGAAAAAGGTAACACTTGGTCTGTAAGGGCAGAGCAATCCTTGCATGTCCAAGGAAACAGGAAGGTGTTCAAAAGAGAGGCAAGACTACTTACCGAGTAATTTAAAAGGCAACATATCTCAAGGACAGTGTATACATGTTAAAACTGTGTAGAAGCCATGGACAGCTCCAAACGGGAATGTGACTAGAGATGCCAGCATGTATCATCAAAAACAATCTGATCAACAAGCTGAAAAAAAGGAATTTTGATTTCCTGCATTTGACAACAAGGTCTTTGTCAGGAAAGCAGTTGTAACAAATCATCCTGACACAAAGACAGTAAGTCACACTGAACCTCACTGCAAGGAGATAAGGTGTGTTCCCTCCCCTCCAGCCTGTCATCATTTTATCACATCGGTTATGAACATCTGTAGCTTCAATGCTTTACTTGACACTGTAAAATTCAAGCACAACTATTTGCTTAATTAACCTTGCTGAGTAAAGGGGAATAGGGGAATGGGGGAAGAGGCTCCACACATTTCTTCAGAAGTGACTCAAAGCACAGCATGTGGACTCACCTGTTGTCCATATTCAATCCACTGGCCTTGGTCATTCTTCCAATACCAAATCCACTTCGTGGTCAGTATAAATGTGGGTTTTGTGACTGATGATGGTGTAGAGAGCCGTCGAAGCAATGAACCACCACAGGTCATTGCCTGGAAATTAATGTTCTTATCTGCTATGCTGTAAGGACAAATTCAGGTTTGTTATAGCTCACAGTGTGTGTTTTATTCTCTAATCTCCAGTTTAAGCTGGTGCAATTTTCTTTAATATAATGTGACTGCCTGAACTTAATTACACCTGGAAGAAGAGTATTTCCCACAGCATGCACGGCAGCTCTGAAAGCTGTTTCCAGGCTTCAGAAGTGAACTATTGCCTGTGAGACGCTGAATGCCACCTCAGTTGCTAGCCAGATGTTGCACAGCCAGCTTTACAGACAGTCTGGGAGCTACACGTACACTGTGGCAAAAGGGACTTCTGCAATAAATAAAGCCTGGTTAGTTTTTCTCAGCACAAAAATAGAATTTTATAAGTACGTGACTGAGTTTGCCAGCAGGCACCTGCAGCTTATTGCCTTGTTCTTCTGCTGTGGTTCCAGAGGATGCGATCACAGCTGTGAGTTCTGTAAATAGCATTCATCACTGAAGCCACCTGGGCTTTTACTCCTGGGAGGCTTGAAAAATTAACTCTCAGGGAGAAAGACTTTGAAAGCATCCCCCTCTTGGGAATCTTGCTTGTGATTTGCACCATCCGACAGCCTAGTCAAGCTGCAAATCTAAATCATCTGCTGTCTGAAGAGGCACGGGCCAAAATCACCATCCCATTTTACTAAGGCCAAACTCGGGGTCCCCTACAAATCCAGGTGGCTTACAGTGGGGCCTTCAGGGAACAGTTAAAGGGAAAATGCACTCTCTTAAAAAAAGAAAATAAAAAGATGGGCTGCTTACACAAAGGGCATGTAATAAAATTTTGCTGGGCACAATATAGATATTATAATGTTACATTATTTAAATACTAGCTGTATTGGGAAAGAAATAGACATAGAGAAGGACCAGCTCTGAAATGCTAAAAGGCTCAACTTAAATTATCTGAAATAAGAATATTCTAAGTACTAAATTCCACCCACTTTCTTTTACCCTGTACAGTTTTAAACCTAATTTATTATTGTGTTATTTTTAGAACAAAAATGGGCTGGTATTTCCAAGCAATCACTTTTACTTTCCTTTTTAAAAAGAAAAATTCTCATTTGTACATCCTCCCAGATTCTGAGAAGCTCAGTCACCAGAAGTTATGAAGTCAGATATCTTTAGGAAGAAAACAAGAGATTTTCCTCAGAGGCTCAACAACAGTACTTTATGCAAGCAGTCCAGCACCATTATACCTGCTGTTTTTTGGGTCACAATAGGCCTTCTCAATTTCCTCCATCATGGAAAGGTCATTCCAGGTGATCCCATTATATACCTGCCATCGGTATGGCAAATGGTAATGAATAAATCTGCATTTATCTGTAATGAAATCAAATATAGTCAAGAGCTCTGCAATCAAAACACAGAGAGCAAGACAAGAAAAAAAGGAACAAGCATTTTTTACACTCTGGCTTTATCTCCTGGACTTCGGCATGAGCAATAAAGACAGAGTGCTGAAAATAGCAATATGTTTGAACAACAGGGGTGTGTGTTACTCCAGCCTTATCTAGAAAGGCATCATGAGCTCTCATACTGCCAAATCTATTTCAAAAAAGCCACAACCTTCCCTTTGCTGAGACACGACATTGGCAGCTGGGAGAGCAGAGCCACAGATCACAAGTGTGTGTCTGTGTGTCACACCATTTCTCAGCTGTACGAAGTCTACGCACCACGTAAGCACTCTGATATTTTTGGTTATCTCTTTCCCATAGAGGTTATGGGGTGGTTACCAAGGCCTGAAGGGTTTTTTTTAGGCCCAGCCCAACAAATGAGGCTCGCAATACTCCACAGAACATCCCCCACGGGGGACCCTACGCTCACCCCTGAACAGGCAGCAACTGCCCTAACTAACAAGACTGCTAAAACTGCTGGGATCTGCTTCTCAGAAAATGGGAAGCAGCACATTTTAACTCCCTTGCATGAAAAACCTGCAGCACTGCTATATACCATTCACACAGAAAGAGGAAGACTTTGAGGTTTATTTTAAATCATCCGTGTTTTCAATGCATGGATCAACTGTTAAGGGAAATCCCATGGGACAGGGTGCTAGAAGATAAAGGGGCTCAAGATAGCTGGTCAACATTCAAGGACCACTTCTTGCAAGCACAGGAGCAGAGCATCCCAATGGTTAGGAAATCTAGTAAGGGAGCTAGGAGACCAGCATGGTTAAAAAAGGAGCTGCTGGGCAAACTTAAGTGGAAAAGGAAAATCTACAGATCATGGAAGGAGGGGCTGGTCACTTGGGAGGAATATAGGGCTGTTGTCAGAGGATGTAGGGAGGCAATTAGGAAAGCTAAGGCCCCCTTGGAACTTAACCTCGCAAGTCAGGTTAAGGATAATAGAAAGGGCTTTTTCAAATACATAGCTAACAAAGCTATCACTAGAGGCAATATTGGCCCACTGTTGAATGAGGTGGGAGCCCTGCTGACAGAGGATATAAAGAAGGCTGAGGTGCTGAACGCCTTCTTTGCCTCTGTCTTTACTCCTGCAGGATTTCCCCATGAGCTCCAGACTCATATAGCCCCAGAAGTAGTCAAGATAGATGAGGAGTTTGACATAGTAGATGAGGATTGGGTTAGGGATCAGTTGAGTAATCTGGACATCCATAAATCGATGGGTCCAGATGGAATGCATCCAAGGGTGCTGAGGGAGCTGGCGGAGGTCATTGCTAGGCCATTCTCCATCATCTTCGGTAAGTCATGGGTAACGGGAGAGGTGCCTGAGGACTGGAGGACAGCAAATGTCACACCAGTCTACAAGAAGGGCAAGAAGGAGGACCCGGGTAACTATAGACCGGTCAGCCTCACCTCCATCCCTGGAAAGGTGATGGAACAACTTGTTCTTGTCTCTATCTCTAGGCATATCAAGGACATGGGGGTCATCAAGAGCAGTCAGCATGGTTTTATCAAGGGTAAATCATGTTTGACTAACCTCATAGCCTTCTATAAGGATATTACTAGGTGGATAGATGATGGTAGAGTGGGCTTAGTTGCTGGCTGGGGTTAAACCACAACAATAACATTACTTTTTATAAAGCTTACCATTATTTTTGCAGTACTTCCAGACATAGTACACACATATCTCATCACAGTTTTCTTCTTTGGTTTCCTCTGAAGCTTTTGCAGAGGAATCATCTTTTTTATCTACAGGAAAGAACACATCGGTCCTTAGTTGCTCTACCAAAATACAACTTTAAGAGAAAGAGACTGCATCTGGTATTTCATCCCAGAAATAACCAGGAGTTGACTGCAGCAACGAAGTCAAGCACTTTCAGGATCTGACTATCCCCCTTACAGCCAATGTACGAGTTAGGTCTTTGTGACTGACCAATAAACCCAATAAACCAATAAACCCCTACAACAGAAGAAGGCTCAGTGGAGATGGCCAAGGGCAACATGTCGTGGGCTGATATCAAAAGCTCCCGGCTGTCAGGATGCTTCCGCGACTTCCCCCCCCACAGTGGAGAGGTTTGTGACTGAGACCGCACGCGCGGCCACTGCGGGACCGTATCTCAGAGTGTAGATTGGAATGCTCCCTCACCACGCTCACAAATTGTTACTGAGACCAATGTTTAACATACAAATTAATTGGTTTATTAAGGGTTAACACAAGTTGAGGGACCAAGGTTCAGGGAAGGTAATCTAGGCATATATCAGAAAGGAAATCAGGGTTCTATGGTATTAGTAAGTGCACTCCCGAGAGAGATGTAGGATTAGTGGAGGAGAAGGGTAGGAGTTGAGCCCGGTAGAGAGGGGTGGGTGGGTGGGTGGGGGGTGTGTGTGTGGGGGTGTGTGTGTGTGTGTCTGTCTGTGTCTGTGTGTGCACGCGTGTTACCCTCCTTCCACAGCGAGGATGTGACCAGTGTCCTGGCGGCTCAGCAGCGGGGCAACCCCGTGGCAGGGCAACCCAGCGGAGGGTCAACCCCTCCAGCAGGCAACAGGCAGGCACAGCAGGCAGGGCAGGCACAGCTCCAGGCCGGGCAGCGACTCCCCGCAAACGCCAGGCTCTGACAAGCAGCAAGCAGCGATCCCCCCGCGGGCGAGCACAGGCCCCCCCGTGCGGAGCGGCTGCAGTACTTGCCGGCAGCTTAGCTGATCACCGTGTCCAGCAGAAGAAGGAAAGTTCCCTGGTTCACCAGCACAGCCCGCCTCCTTTTTGATAACATTCTCTGTTCAACTCGTGGCCAGGTGCCCAGTTTTTCAGCCTGCTATCTGTATTTCTGCCAAGTCTGTTTCAGTTTGTCCTTGGCTAAATCAGCAAAAGGCACTTCGCTGGCTTGAAAGGCATTCCGCCTAATCTTATGTGGGGGAGGAAGGAAAAATGGTCCATTCCCCACACAACGTCATGAAGCTCAGAGAGGAACACAGGGTGTGACTGACCATGGATGTTGAAAAGAAGCTGACTTTGTCTCAACACAAAGGGGACCAGCGGGTGGCCTTTGCTGTAGATAAATGGCTATGTCAGCTGAGTCTACCAACAGGTGGTATAATATTTCTCCCACCGTTAGCCAGATCAGCATGGGCGGGATTGAATACAGGGCTCAGCCCAACTTAAGAGTATAAAAACTAAACAACTAGCAAAAGAATTTCAAAGGGAGAAACAGGCTTGGTCTGGTTTCAACCCATATATATGCTCCTTCCAGGGGACACCCAGCATCGTGACAGCGTGCATATTATAGACTCCAGTTATGCGGTATCATAATTGCTGTTTTAAGTGTAACTTAACAGCTGTATTGTCTTTTCAGTCTATTTTGCATCATTCTGCTACATCAGAAATCTCCTTGTACAGGGCCTAGCTAGGACAGAGTTATTTTTTCTTCATAGCAGCTCATATCATGCAGTGTTTAAATTTTTTACTAAAACAATGCTGATAACACACTAATACCTTAGCTTTTGCTGAATAGACTGGGGGTACACAATGGGTTGGGAGGGGTCTCAACCAGGCAGAGGACCCAAACTAACCAAATAAATATTCCATACCATAGAACATTATGCTCAGTAGTAAAAGGGAAAAGAGGAAGTTTTAGGAGGGTTAGCCATCTTTTGCTCAGGAACTGGCTGGACATCAGCCTGTCCAAGGGAGGTGGTAAGTGACTAGCTTTGAATCACTTGCTTTGCTTTGTTATCTTCTTTCTTCTTCCATTTACCCTTTGTGCTTTTTTTTTTTCCCCATCTTGACCCCCAAGTTTTCTTGCTTTTATTCTTTCTTTTCTCTTCCCCTGTTACACTGGGCATCAGGGGGAACCTGAGAAAGTGGCTGTATGGTGCCTAGCTACCCACCAGGGTTGACCAACAACATTCGCGTAACATCAGCTATCTTCAAATATATATCTGATATGAAACATTTCACCCTCCATGCATGGAATATCTAAAAGAACCTTTTCACAGGGTATTGGACTCTGCCAGGATTCAAAGCCAAGGCCCTTCTGCACAGGAGGACAGGAGATTTACAAGTTCCTATTTATTCAGCATAGCATAGGGTAAGCATCTAAGCTGCACTCTGACTACCACAGGGAGTTTTAGGGCTGTGCAAAACCCAATCCCAGTGAGAACTGCTGATCTCAAGACTGGAGGTTTAGAGACAATCCATACCTTTGTCTTCACCACCTCCGGCTCCTGCTGGCAGCTGGTGTTGGCTCTGATCAGGTACATCATTACCAGGACCTGCATGAGAAGACTGAATGAACAGCACTGCTGGACCCAAACCTCAGCGAGGTGGTAAAGTGCCAGTTCATGTGTTGAGGATTACGTCCATCACACATATAATTTTCCACTGGCACTCCACTGCTGATACGACAGATGAGCAATAACAGTTACCAATCCCAGCTAGTCACAGCTATTGGCAGCCACGCAATAGCAATTTAGGCAATAGTAATACAGCTTTCCCTCCTACACGACTCAGCCTTGACTTGGACCATTCCTGAAAGTAGTTCAATGACAGAAGGGAAAAAAGTATCGACATGTTGTATGAAGGGAAACAGAAAAGCTGACTCCACATTAAAGCAGTTGGTATTTATCTAGATACTAACCTCCTGAAGGTAGCATCTGCAGCATTGAGCTCACTGCTTGTGAAGATACCAGCAGCTCCTGATTCTTTGAAAATGCCCGATTTCTCAAATTTGTTCCCGGTTTGTAGTGGTGTACTGAAAGCATAGAAAGGAAGATGGGGTTTGGCTGTGAGGTGAGGTAAGACAAGAACACTTTCCACTTCTATCAAACTCAGAATTCTATTTAAACTCAAAGTTTCTAACAACTTACTTTTCCCCTTCCTCAGATCGTTGTTGAATGCCACGTGCTTGTGATCACATATAGTCTGGATGTTTGAAGCTATGTTCATACTAATGCCTCCAGTTTCCAACACTCTCAATGCATGGCTATCCAAGAGGTTATGGGACCTCTTGCACGGGAGAAATCTACATTCCCCATGGAGAAAGTGTCCACAAATATGAAGCTTGTTGCAGTTGTTTTGCTGGCTGCAGACCCTATCCTTCCTGTTGTAAAAATGGCAGACCTAGAAGTGGGGAGGATAGATACAATACGAAGTGGAAAAGCACATTAGAATCAGTAATTTTTTTCTTTGTTCAATAGGCAAAGACCTTTAAGAGCAGAAAAATGGTGATTAAAAGGCGAGTGTTCATTTTGACTTCTTTAATCCAGACAGATTTCCTGCATGGAAGAGTAGGCATTTTCAGCTGACTCATGCATTTTCAGTTTCGAAGTTGTGCAGCATTTTTTTCCCAATAAAAACAAAAGCCAATCCAACAAGCACTCATTTTTGGCATTACTAAACAAGAGAGTTGCATAACAACTGACTGTTTTACAGGTATTCTACTAAAAAGAACCAACAAAAAAACCCCAAGACAAAACCATAACAAAGAACAAGTGTCTGCATTAAAACATGCATATGGTGTCAAACTCATGGAGCTGAAACTGCATTTGCACTTCCTGCTTGTAAAACTTACTCTGCATTGAAGATCTGGCCATCTAAAAATTATTTGAGACTAAAGCATAGAAAAAGCAATGCACTTCTTTATTTCTCTGCTCACCACAAAGGAGATATGAAGTGAATTGGACCCAGGGAACAAAACACACACTGAAATCTCCTTTATGTTGCCCACCAAGTACCACAGCAACACTTCTGCCCGTGCAGCACAGAGAAGCAGCCTGTAACAAGTTGCTTTGAGGAGGACACACAGCTGCCTGGCAAAAAGCCCCAACGTCGCACCACAAATGTCTCAGATCCCCTCCCAACTCCTGTTCCAAGCAACAGAGACAGTTTTTGTCCTGAGTTGCAACTGAATATATATATATACACATCTATATATCAACTAGAGATTGCTGGGATGGCAGTGTTTAGAAGACTGAAAAATCATACCAGTTTCAACTGCAAAACAACTCTTTACTGGATTCTTACTTACTAACTATACCCATCGCCAAAGGCCAGTTCAGTATCATGCACTGAACAATGAGCCTTCACAAGCTCACTCTAAATTAGGTGGGAGCATACAAAGCCACAGAACTGATGTAATTTCAGGGAGCACTGATGGCTACTATTCTTGATGCTTCTTAGCCTCCAAGGGAAGCCACAACCAAAGGGGGTTGTCTTCTTTCTTCCCCATCTTCCCTCTGTCACTGTGGATGCTTTATGCTTTTCTACCCCTAACACCCTAAAGAATGTTGTCATTTGCTTTTTGACATCTTATTTTTGGGATCTGGATTTGTTCTGGTTTTGCTTGTTCTACTGGATTACTCTGCTTCCATCACGTATGTTTCCTGCCTGATCTGCAGGATTTTAGTTTTACCACATATCTTGCAGATTTTACTTCTACATGTTTTTCTGTACTCTGTTTCTGCAACTATGTCACAACTTTCCACCTACTCCCTTGCACTTATGGCTATTATGAACATATTTAAGCTTAGCTGCATCACAAAATGCTATCAGTGGTGTTACAAGTTGTTGGGTGCGCATGCAAGATACTGGCAGCAGGGGTGGCCTCTGTGAGAAGAAGCCAGGGGCTGCCCCAAGCTGGACACATCTGGCTCCAACAGACCCACCACAGGACACAGCTGAGCTCATCAGACAAGCCAGTGGCACCTCTGGGAAAACGTATTCAGAAAAGGGCAAAATGCTGCATGGCAGTGCTGGGACAGGATGAGGGGAAGGAAGCGAGGTTGGGGAAGTGTAAGAAACAGCTCTGCAGACCCCAGGGTGAGAAGAAGGGAGGAGAGGAGGTGCTCCACATACCCGAGCAGAGATTCACCTGCAGGGCCACCTACATCTGCTTGCCCAGGACCATGCCTCGATGGCTTCTGAGTATCTCCAAGGGGGAAGACTTCACAGCCACTCTGGGCAACCTGTGCCAGTGCTCAGTCACCCTCACAGTAAAAAAACATTTCCTGATGTTCTGAGGGAACCTCCTGTGTTTCAGTTTGTGGACATCACCTCTGGTCCCGGGCACCACTGAAGAGAGCCTGGCTCTGTTCTCTTTATACCCTTCCCTTCAAGAGTTTGTAAACATTGATGAAATCCCCCTGAGCCTTCACTTCTCCAGGCTGAACAGACCAAACTCTCTCAGCCTTCCCTCATGTGAGAGATGCTCCAGTCCCTTCAACATCTTAGTTGTCACCTCACTGAACCCCTCTTCCAGTAGCTCCATCGCTCTCTTGTACCATGAAAAATAAATTTTGGAAAATTAATTTGGGACATATTTTCAGCTAATGTAGCGGGCCACTGGGGAAGACATTATAACGAGGAGATAGTGACTTCTAGCAAACCTAGGCAGTTTACCTGTAAGGCTTTGGTTGCAGAGGCCAGTAGGTGATACTTAGTGACAGCCACATAATGAGAGCACATTCCGTGCTATCAGCATGGGCTGCCTTCAGCAATACAACCTGTACGCCTTGTTTGTAAGAGCTTGTTCCTATAGAGACGCGTATGAGCACGCTGCTCTCAGTGAACCTTCCTGTACCATCTAGAACATTCTGTTTTATATGAATAGAAGACCAATAGCTTTAGGGTCTTGTTTGTTTGTTTGTTTTCAGAAACATATCATAAACATGTAAAGACTAGCAAGGGTGCTGAACCTCACCATGGATGGGAATTCAGCACAGCCAGCTATAGCTCTTCCAGAGAGGTCTGTCTGATGCTGTATTGTCATTGGTTCCCTTGACATCATAAGGGCCACCTAAGATTTCTTCTCATTATAACCTTTAGTAATAATCAGATATTTATCTTAAGTATCATGCGCCGTTCTTAGTGAGATTCAAAAGTACCAGCGCCTGCCAATGCAAGCATGGCCAGCAAGGTCTCAGGCTCGTGAGATCCCACCTGGAGTACTGTGTCCAGTTCTGGAGCTCCCAACATAAGGACATGGAGCTTCTGGAGCAAGTCCAGAGGAGGGCCATGAAGATGATCAAAGGGCTGGAGCACCTCTCCTATGAGGAGAGGCTGAGAGAGTTGGGCTTGTTTGGCCTGGAGAAGGCTTCAGGGAGACTTCGTAGCAGCCTTCCAGTACCTGAATGGGCCTACAGGAAAGTCGGGGAGGGACTTTTTGTAGTGAAAGGACAAGGGGTAATGGATTAAAACTGGAAAAGAGTAGATTTAGGTTATACATTAGGAAGAAATTCTTCAGTGTGCGGGTGGTGAGGCACTGGAACAGGCTGACCAGGGAAGTTGTGGATGCCCCCTCACTGGAAGTGTTCAAGGCCAGGTTGGATGACACTGAATCTGCTTGAGAGAGATTCTGTAGTGCATCTAGAGGAAGATGCATTAATGTTAATATGCAAGACAAAATTTGTACATGGGAACATCAGAATAAACTCCCAAACTAGAACAAAGTGCTGCTTCAGCTAAATAGTGAGTACACTATTCAGTCACATTAAAAAAAAGCGCACATTGCCCCTTGCATTTGCCAATAAAATAACAAAAAAAAAAAAAAGTGAGAAAGAAGGGGAGAGAAAGTGTAAAAACCCCTGATTTTTACGTGCTGTTGTGTTTTTCTCACCCTGTACCCCACTTCAGGTCACTGAGGACCAAAGCTTCCTCTTGCTTGAGAGCTTCATACATGCCATTTGTCAGCACACACACAGATACCCAGCATTTCTAAGCAAGAAACAGTCAACTCGGCTTTCACAACCCCCTCCTCAGCTCCAGGTTTATGAATGGCCTGCATCGATCACCGTTTGCCGTTGTTTCTGCTACTTTACTCCACAATAGGAGTTAAGGTGCTCAATTAGAGGCGGTTAATGATGCCTGCCAGCGGTGACGGTTGAACAGATCTATAGATAAGCTTAAGAGTAACACCATCAACAAGGTTTATTACTTATTTGCTCATTACTGGAACTAATTAAACAAGAAACATTTAAGATTTAGATGGACTGGACCAGGACAAAGATATTATTAATCCTCCTTGCTCCTTGAATCTGCCAGCACAACGTATTTTAAAACACTACAAAAATTAAAGAAAAAAAAAATCTAGTTTGTCAAAGCCCAGCACTGTCACAGTGGGGAATAAGAAAACAATAAAACCCTTACATTAACAGGTCTGTGGACATTATAACCCCCAAAAGACAAGGGCAACAGGTAGTACTCTTGTAATTTTTTAACCAGGAACAGCTATAGCCAGAACAGGATATTCTTGGCTTTGAAAAAGCCATACCTTGAAGACAGCAGCACCCTTATACACACATGCAGACCCAGAACGGATTGTTCAGCCAAATTTAACCAAATCAATGACTCGCTTACAAAGGTTGCTTCGTAGAAAACTGCTGTACAGAAACTCAGTGCACTTTGGAAGGGGCTGATTTTACACAACGTTGACTGCAGTAATGTGGTCATTTTTTCATAGATTTTTCCCACTCCCCCATACCCTCAAACATCAAAATGTGCAGGACTACATAGGCTGGAAAAGGAAAGTGGTCCCAGCTTCCTAGTTTCCATCATATCTTGGAGAACAGCCTGCAAACTGGCTTTGGTCAGGCTTCTTATCCTGTAAGCATGTACAATTACTGTGATCTGTCACGTCCATCTTGCCTACCTCATTGTCTGTAAACTTCTCGTGAAGTTTCTGACTTTTTTTGTTTGCTTGTTTTTGAGTAACTTTATGGCTATCCTGTCGGAATAACAGGAAAAGCACACAAAACAGGCTGCAGCCTCCCTGTGCACTTCCTCCTGTCAGAGGGCAGGTCTTCTGCTGACATATCCTAGATGACATGGCCTTACCCAGGCGCAAGCCTTCTGGTATTTATTTAAGCAACACACCCATCAGCCTTTAACAGTTTTATTGCAGGTTTGGTTGGGGTTTTTTTGTTACAATACACAGCACTTTTACAACCCTTGCTCTATATTGTTTCTTCTGGTGTGTTCACACAGCCATTCCCATTCATACTTCATTTAGACTGAACTTGATATATCTGCTACACATACATATGTTACAGCTTGAAATTGAGATCAGACCCCCACCTTTTTTCTTGCATACTCCTAATTAACAAAAGCTTCTCTTTAGAAATCAGTACAACTCACATCAGGGAGGAGGAAAGGGTCATTTTGGAGAAGAAGGACTCGCAGCTCATTTTCTTCAAGGCCAGACAGCTCATGAACCTTTAGAACTTTTTTGTTCTCAGCATTGATGATGTCATGGGAGTACTTACAAAATCTGCAAGAAAATACAAAGAAATATCAATGTTTACTTCTTCAGTCAAGTTGATTTGAAGAACCTCAGACTATGTGCAACTTGGGAAAAGCCATGGAGAGAAAGGCAGTTTGGTAAGAGTCTCTGTGAACATTTAGATGCTGTCATAATTAGCTAGAAAATGGACCAAGCGGCATAATAACTGTGAAATACAGTAGCATTATTCTCCCCATTTAAACATCGATGTGGCCAGACCACTTCTAAGAAAGCTAGCAGCACACATTTTAAGCCAAGTCTGCCTACCCCAAACTTTCTTCCCCTCCAGCAAGAGGCAAGTTAAGTCACACAACCCAAACAGCTGAAGGAAAAGCTAATTTTAGAGGAATATATTAACAACAGTGGAAGTTACAATACCCTTGATTTTGTGAACCTAAAAAGGCTGTTGTCCCAGGGTTGGCACATAAGTCTGGGAGTGCAAAACAAAGAGACAACAAAGCTGAAACCAACACAATTTTTTATTTGTGCTGGCTGGGAATTTGAAAAAAAAAAAAAAAAAAAAGAAAATCCAATGAAGTTGATTAATTTCTGAGCTTTGGATAAATAAATAAATTATTAAAGGACAATAACAAAGATACTGCCACTTACTAATCCAAAAGAAGTACCTGAAGATAGTATGAACTACAGACAGAAAGATTGCCTTTTTTTTGCATCTTTTTGATAAGACACTGCAAATGAATAATAATAAGAGAAGAAAGACAGTCAACCTGTGTACTAATTCAATGTAGCAAAATAAACCTTATGTCTTGTTCTTCCAGAGTATGATTTGATACAGCCTTAAGACTAGACATACTTCATCAATAAAAGTACCTATTAATCTATCAGACTCAAGACTCTGCTCCCTTTAACTAGTTAACTCTTCTGAAGTTAACTGAAACTCTTCTCATGAAAGCTTTTTTATCTCATGCTGTGTCTGATTGAATCCTTCTGTGCAGACCCTAGTGCAGACATTTCATCCCTGACCCCAGCTCCCTGCTGGACACACTGCTTTGTAAGTAAATAACCAAGAACGCAAAATCTGAAGGGCAGAAGTGTGCCATCTCCAGTCCTGAGAAATGATCTTCTAAGGATACTAGAGTCGGTAGAGAGCTAATGACTATAGAGCTACAGGGTATTGGAGGTTGGAGGCATCACCAGTGCTCCTCCACGGTTAACTTCAGATTCCACCAACAGTCACACAGTGATCTATACAAATACAGTGATAATTCATCAGTTGAGTTTCATAACACTTTCAGGAAAAAAAAACAACAAAACAACAGTGAAAGGTTACTTGCCAGACTGTGCAGAATGGTCCATCTTCTCCGGCTACATAAGACTAAGTATTAATCAAAAATGGGTTTAACTGGACTAAAATGATTCCCCATGATTCCCATTAACTTGCACAGACTTTTTTTTTTTTTTTTTTCCAGAGATTCTGAAACAAAGAGGGTGAAATATCTGGCAACAAGGCTAGATTTTACCTTGTCAGTTAAAAATATTGTCTTGATCCATGTGGTCCACCTGGCAGTATTTCTGCCCTCTTATCAGCCTTCCTCCCACATAAAGCATATTCTTCGTGTTATTAACACATACAAAGCTGATTTAAAATACCTAGTGCTATTAAGAGCACAGAACAGTTCATCATTTTGAAGGGAATCACCTCATTGCACATTTAGTTCACACGGAGTCATCCAGCATGAGTGCCTACATGCACTTGAAGCTTATTGTACTGTCAGTGAAGCAAAAACGTCAGAAAATCTTAGCATCCTAGTACTCTACAAGTACCATTCTGAGATAGACATGGCCTTTCCCTCTCTTGCACAGCTATTTTGCTGGGGAAGAGAGGAAGAATCTGGTGGGCTATCAGCATATGACTAACACTGCAACAGCTCAAGACCTGGGGCTTGGGGGCTTAAACCCCAAGTTCTTCCATTGGAGCTCACTGTGGCCATTGGATGTCACTGAAAAGCTTCTGGTTTTCATGTCTGCACTTATTTTGGTTTCCTTTATTGTTATTTTTTTAAAACTAGCTACCATATTTGGCCAGCCTGTGCCCAGAGAGGCTGCTGGGCCCACCCGTCCTGTGAGTCCTCTGTACACCCTGAAAAGGGGAACTGATATACGAGAGACTGTCTCTCACAGCAACGGCTGGAAGTGCAGCAGTGATTTACAACAAAATTAAATGTTGGTCACTTTCTAGACGAAAACCAGACAGCATGCTAGCACTTTGCTTTTTTCTTACTAGAGTAACATTTGTAAACTATTTCGTCCAGCGGCTTTAACAAAAATAAACAAACAAAAAATAATACTAGCAACGAAAACCAGGCTTTAGAAAACTTCCATCTGCAACGATCACTTCGGGATTTAACCACACCAGCGAGAACACCAAACGAGTTCTTCGCCAGCAAGAAACGCCCGATACGAGGCTGTACCCGAGGGGGAACGACCGAACCTCTTCTCCTACAGGCAGCCGGGCCAGGAGGGGCCGGGGCAGGAGCCGCAGCCGAGAGAAACGACCGACAGGCCGGCCGGCTGCCCGCGGCCGCCCCGGGCCAGCCCCGGGCCATCCCCGGCGCCTGCACGATCCAGGGGGAAGTCCGGGGGGAAGTCCCGGGGGGTAGCCCGGGAATTGGGGTGGGTTGAGGGCTGCCCGCTCCCGCCGTGCTCACCTGGGCCCCCGGTTGCACTTGCCCATGAGGTGGAGCTTGCAGAGGTGCAGCCGGTCGCAGCCCCCGCACTGCTGGCGGGTGCAGACCCGCACGGCCGACACGGCCAGGACCTCCGCGCCGCCTCTGCCGTCCCGCAGCACCAAGAAGCGCTTGGGACCTGCTGCCGACAGCGTCTCCTCCAGCTGCTGCGGCGAAAGACCGATGTACTTCTGGAGCTCCGGAAACCCCAGCCGCCCTCCCTGGGCGCACAGGGTCCTGGTGAGGAAGCAGCATACCGCCGGGTCGCTCATCTTCCCCCTTCGCCTCGGCCGGAGTGGGTGCGGAGGGAGGGGGAGCAGGCGGCGCCTCTCGGCCTGGCGGATGAGGAAACGAAACCGAAGGTGCCGGGCGGCGGGCGGGACGTGGGGCTGAGGGGGGAGGTGGGAAGTCGGCCGAAGGAGTTGCCGCACGCCGAGGCCCGGACACCGCCGCCCAGAGCCGCGAGGGAATGCCGGGAGCTTCCTCAGCTACAAGCCACCCATGGGGCAAATAATGCGAGAAGTTATTAGAAGGGGTGCAGGCTTTTCCTCTACTTCGTCTTTTTGTTTGTTTGTTTGTTTTAAATGAATCATAGAATGGTTTGGCTTGTCAGGGACCTCAAAGATCATCTAGTTCAAACATCCCTGCCAATGGAGTGGGACACTTCCCACTAGAGATGTCAAAGGTTGCTCAAAGCCCCATCCAACCTGGCCTTGAACACTTCCAGGGATAGGGCATCCACAATTTCCCTGGGCAGCCTGTTTCTGTGTCTTACCACGCTCATAGTGAAGAATTTATTCTAACCGAAAACTATCCTCTTCCAGTTTGAAAGTGTTCCCCCTCAACCTATCACTACATACTACTACCTTGTAAGAAGTCCCTCCCCAGCATTCCTGTAGGTCCCCTTCAGGTGCTGGAAGGCTGCTTTCTCTTCTCCAGGCTGAACAACACTATAGTCTCTCAGCCTGTCTTCACAGGAGAGGTGCGCCAGCCCTCTGATCATCTTCATGGCCCTTCTCTGGAATCACTTCACCAGCTCCCTGTCCTTCTTGTGTTGGGGGCTCCAGAACTGGACACAGTACTTCAGATGGGGTCTCACAAAAGGGCAGTAGAGGGGATGAATCACCTACCATGCTTCTTTGCTGGATTCTCTGCTGTTTCTGATGTTTGGATTTGGCAGTGGATGGCCACCTGGACAAAAATCCATATATAATATTGTTATTGGTCCCTATATATCAAGTATAGATCCCAACTAGTCCCCCCCAGAGTGTGTGCATAGAGCAGAGCACCAGCATTCACTGAAGGATTTCCTTGCCTTGCTGCTAACTTCTGCTCTCTCTACCTATACATAACAGTAACACAAATGTGGCGCAGAGCATAAAGCCTATAATGTAGGAGAAAAACTTACCATACCCAAATAATTCTAGTATTTATGTAGCAATGCCATTTCTTTTCTTGCTTCTAGATGGGCAGTCAGCTGCTAATCAAGGCTGGTTGCAGAGTGGTGTGAAGCAGAGAAGTGACCGGTTTCTGTTAACGCTGAAGCAGGGCTTGGGAGGGTCTGTGGGACTGGGGAGGAACACAGCAAAGACTGGATTGGAAAGATGGGGAGAGGGCTTGTTGTCAGTTATTAATTGAAATAAGTAATATTATGGGGAAAAAATCACATTTGGGAGAAATTACATAAAAGAGAACATAAGGGACATGCAGTATAAAAACAAGGCCTAGATAACAGTTAAACAGTGAGAATTAGGCAAAACCAGATTCCAATTAGAGAAAAACACTCCCCAAGTAGTCACCAGCCTGGCCTTGAGACAGGCCTGCAGAACACCTGCAAGACAGATGAAAAGGATGGTCTCCTGGTTTGAGCCAGGATTAGGCCAATTTTCCTTTTACTGCTTTTTTTTTCCTTCAGTAAGCTCTCTTTTAACTAGTAGCAAGTGTTCCAGCCAGTGGACTGATAACACTGGAATGTTTTGTTACTGCTGAGACGCAAAGGTCAGTTTGTTCTGCCCAGTGAATCTGCAGCTACAGACGCTACCAAGAGCAGAAGAGTCGTATCTGTAACTAGACGGACAGCAAAACTGACCAAAGTATTCCATTCCATACATCTGCATAAGCTCAGAGGAAGATCAGAGATCACAAAAGACAACTTCCTTCCTGCTTCTTCCCTTCTCTTCCGTCCATGGCTGGCATGTGGGGAGGACTCCCTCTATCCATCACCATTGTCCGCTACACTTGTGCATTCCTGACCCTCATAACTCTACCCTCAGCTCCTGTCTGTGGTCCGGGACATTTCGGGACTGCTCACAGCTCAGGAGATGCCGTGGGAGTTGCTGGGGGTGGGGGGAGGCAATAGGGGTTTGCACATTCCTGAACATGCTTGTATATAATTGTACATATTTTATTTTATCATTAGTGTTTAATTAAAGTCGTATAGTTTAGTTTTCAATCCAGAAGAGTCCCTGTCCATAATTTTCTCTCTCCTTCCCTACCTGGGGGAGGGGATTGAGAGCATTGTTGTCGCTGGTTTAAGTGCCCATCCTGAGTCAAACTGTGACAGATGGGAAGGAGCACTCCCCACAGCTTACCTTGGTTACAGCCTTGAGCACTGGGCAAAAACACATTGAGTAATTGAAATCGCTGTATTAATATATCAGTGAGCCATTAGCATACTAGAATTCACCTCCACAGGCTAGAGGGACCCCTGCTAACAACAAGCCCCTTACTCTTTGAGCAGGCACAGTGAAATGCCTGAGCATTGCCACTTTACATGGAAGCAAGGAATTAGTGACCAAGTGTGTGTGCCAGTGATAGAATAATGTTAAAGTTCTTTCTCACATTTTTGAGTATAAAAGTAGCATTTGTGTTTTGGGAAACTGAGCTTGCTTTGTGGAATACCCCCCTGCTCTCTTTTCTGGGCAGAACTGGATATTAAAGCAAGTATTTCGACTCTGTGTGTGGATCAGCTTATTGCACACTGGGTAACGGACCTTGCTTTCCAGATGACAGTTTTGGTGACCCAGGTGGGACTGCCCAGGGCCTTTCCCGGATTGCCTCAGGACAACAGGCTGAGCACTAAATCGAACTGAGATGAGCTTTCATACTCAAACTTTTAGGCAATGCAAGCTTAAGGAACAGTAAGTATCAACTGCTCCCTCTGGATCAGGAAGTTAACCTTGAAAATAAAGTGAACGCTGGCCTGCATTGCCCGGCGCTACTGCCTGATCTAGAAGGCACGTGAAACTACACAGTCACAGTCACAGTCACGATCACTGTTCAGATCATAGGAAGAGAACCACCTCAAGGAATAGGACCAAGGTGGTACAGTCTGTGGTTTCGCTCTTTCTTTGTTGAAGGGAAGGTTATGGAAGGATCTTTCCATTGGGCATATTTCCCCATATTTGCCCTCTTGCTATGTTACTTGAACAAAAGAAGTAATTTTTAAAAAAAGCAATCAGAAAAGGGGAGGTAGAAGGAGGAGTTTGCTGCATCAGTTCTAGCTTTAGGGAAGTGAATTGATAGTTCTGGGCTGGTTTATGTGCTAGGCATGCTGTGGGACAACAGGACAGACCCTTTTGTTAAGTTAAACAAAAGGAATGCAGTCCTGCCAGTCTGCCTACCTCCCTGCCCCATTACAGAGGGGCTGTCTTGCAAAAGACAGCAAGCTAAATTACTGTGATTCAGGTAAGGAGTAGGGGCAGAAGGAATGGACCATTGTGTTAGCCAAGGAATCGGCCAAGATAAAACTCTGGCACCTGGCTTGTGAATCTTGACTGCAACTTGATGACTGGCAATTAACTCGACATCTGGAACAGGATGAAGATTCTGTGGCCTGGGGTCCTAGTGACAAGCCAAAACAATGGAAAGCATGACACCTGAGAAAGTTGCATCAAGAGCGACACTGGTCCTTTTTGCCTTCCCTCCCTTAATTAATAAGTAATATGAGCCTTTGAAGGTACCAATCAGAAAATTATTTATGACCTAGTCCCGTCTCATCAGTTAGTACAAATTAGTCTTAGAATCCTCTGTTTCTCTGGAGGAACAGATCACAGCTATCTGGATGGGTTGATGGGCCTGAATACCCTCTTCTCCCCCTAAAGGGGACACCTTTTGGTAAGACTTCCACCTCTGAATTTGTTGGATGTTTTTTTTTTGTCTTTACTATCTTCACCTCAAATCTATGCAGCTAGTGAATTTATCAACAACTATCCAGAACTTGTTATGACTGTCGCATCAATAAATAATCTTAACTCTGCTTTTAAACTGTCTCAGTGAAAGTCCTTTTTAGGGCTCTGAGGAGGGCCAAGTGCTTCAGTGAAAGCCTCTTTTGGTGAGACTCTGAAGTGGCAACTTTGCGAAGCAAAAGTCCTCTTTCAGTCTGGGACTCTGAGACAGGCAAGCCATTGTCCTTTTTTATGGGACACATGCATACATGCATTCTCAGATTGTTAACAGGTTGTCAAGGATGATAAAACTCAGATCCATACTCAGTGTAGTTGAGACTGACTGATAATGTAGAAAAAAGATTCAAAGAGTGAGTCAGCAATATATTGCCAGCTCCAAACAGTAGATAAAATCATGACTCAGGCAAACCTTTCAGTCATTGGCCTATGTTTATGTGTCTTCTGTTTTTCAGCCAGTTCCAGTGAAAACATGCATTTGTGCATTAATCCACTCAGAAATCTGAACTATGTGGGCAGAGGAGCTTTACTGGATACTTTTTTGGAACAGTATTAACGGCATGAAGGAGGAAAGTAAAGAGAAGCACTGCAAAGCAAAAAGAAGCTGCAAATACAGTCTTGGTAAGCATGTTCTATTCTACACTTAAATACACATAGAAGGGTTTTGGAGCAGCTCTGAGTGAAAGCAAACAAGGAAATGTTACTGGATTTCTTCTGTTTGTTGGTATAATGTTTTGCAAACACAAATGCCCCAAATATTGACCTCCTTACCAATTTCAAACAGAACAGGTTTATGTGAAACGACACAAATGGGTGAGGCAGAAGGGATCACTATAGTGAGCACTCTCAAACTGGTATTATTTTTCACAGGGCAGTGAATGATTCCAGCCTTAAATATCAAGCCATTTGTTTAAAGTTAGAAACCACTGAAAAAGTGGCTGAGCTGATGTAACCTTTTTCTGCTGCTAAAAAAAGTAATCCCTGTACATGTTTCTGGTGTCCTCTGCTACCAGCTGAAATGTCTCCTTGTTTGCCATGGCTCTGGTATTCACCTGACTCCTTAGTAAGCCAAATCAGCTTTCAGAGACTCAAAACCGAAATTTAGATTGCTATGAGCAAAGTATGAATGAAAACGGGTGTGTGTAAGCACCTGAAGAAACAGCAGAACAAAGGTAAAAGAATGGCGTGTGTTGATAACTGAAGACACATTTGAAAGGCAGTAAAATTGAGAAGTAAGTTGTTTCTCTCAAACCAGGAAGACCTGCCTTCTGTAACATAGGCAACTTATCTGCAGAAGACCTTACCATTTAACAGCTCAACATGGCAGGAAGATACAGCACATCACAAATGCTGTTTCCTGAGCATAGAAGACCTTTCCAAGGCAGTTTTCCTCTGCCAGTGAAGAATGACACGAGAGATGCCATAAGGGTGTGATAGTTGGTGCCGATCTTCTGTTACGTTGCATGCAACATAGATCCTGGCCAGACCCATTGGGCACATGCACCTCGGTGCTTGGGAGCGTGGGGTTTGACAGTGTGAATGATGTTGAGTGAATGGAATGAATGAGAATGAAAGCAGGGGAACTGAGTGAAGTAAATGTATGCCTAAATGCAACTTCTGCAGCTTAACTGCACACAGCTGGATTTTGGAAAAAAAATTGCCTTGCCTGATGTATCTGTGGCCCAAACGCACAGTGTTCCTGTGGAACTGCTCTGATGTGTGTGAAGTGGACACTGTTCCTGCTCTAAACAGCTTGTGCAACCCAGCTTGCCTGTCAGCTCTGACCACAGTAGCAGTTCTGTCCCTTTGAGGGTGGCTAAAGTGTGTGGAAACACCCTAGGAGTGACGCTGCCACACCAACTTCTCCTCTTTTCCAGCATGTGGCTGGTTTGGTTTCTCCCACTGTCAGCCCCATTCTACTTCTTGAGACTCCTCTTCCAGGTCTCAGCTGTGGCTCTTCTTGTTCTTATTCTCTCCCACATAACCAACTATTATTGTTGTTCTGGTTGCCCAAGCCTGTTTCAAATAGCATTTTGTGGAACATGCTCGAACCTTTGCTTTCTTTCCCTCTGCCATTTCTTATACAACCCTCCTCCAGTTCTGTAGTGTCTACTTAATCAGCTAACAGCTGGGTATGCATTTGCCTGAGCATTTAAACATTATTTTGTTTTTTTTGTTCTGTTGGAAACTGTTAGGTTATGTGACAAAAACTCGTCTGGTGGGAGCTCTCTTCTCACCTGACATGTCTGCCCTACACACACCCAATAATTGCAGTCAGTTCCAGCTCATCTCATCCCCAGCACAGAGGCTGGGCTGGGGCTGACAGTGCCTTCACTGTAGCCATGATTCTGTGCAAGTCCCTTGCTGCAGTGGGTTGAAGTGAGGGTCTGGCTGGATAGGAACACCCCTTCCAGGCACCTGTTCAGAGTGGAGGAAAAGCAGCAAGATGGAAAAGGTGTGGGATGTAGGGGGAAAGCAGTTTTGGATTGCACAAGAGATTATGAACTCATGAGAAATTTAGGGGAGGAACAAGTGTGGGAAAATAAAGGGGTAGCCAGCCACTGGAATGAGTGCGGATGTGCAAGTGAGTGCGTGATGGACCAGCTGGCGTGCAGATGAAGTGGCCTGGGAGCTGGGACTGCATCTCAAGGCACCAGTTCTGGGTGTGAGGGGCCCTGTTTGTCTCCAGGGCCGAGAGATCATGGGGGTCAGCTACGGAACCTGGAAAGTCCTGGCCAGTTCTCTGTGTGACAGTCTGTACTGGCAACTAGGGCAGGGTTGTGCTTTGGAGGGCTTCTATGTCCAGATGCCAGCAACTGGGGAGACTGGAATCCAGGGTTAGCTACTGGGCAGCTTGAGTGTCTGAGCCTAGGTGCTGGAGGTATCCAGCATGTGTGTGTATATATATATATTCCCACTAGTGGAAGTTCATCCTGCTCAGCTAGAGAGGGGAACAGGATGAGGTTGTTGGTGCTGACTGTGTGCATTTGGGTGCTCTGAATGTCTGTGAGTTGTGTGGCTGGCCATGTATATGGTGTATGTGTGTCACCTGTGTGTGTGTGCATAAGGCTGGCTGTGACTCTGTGTTAAAGTTGTAGTAGAAATATGCAGATTGATATGAGTGCAGCATGGATGGGAAAGCACCAGAAGAAACAGCAGTGGCCTGTGTTGCTATTAAAGGTCTGTGTTCCCAGGGTACAGCTCCCCTGACTATCCTGGGACGTACAAAACTCCATCGGCCAGAGCGGATGGGTCCCAAGGTGTTGGAGCAGCCCAACGTCATTGTGAGACTGCTCTCTGTCCTCTTGAAAGGTTGTGGTGGTGGTGGGAGACTCCTGATCACTGGAAAAAGGCAAATACCACACCTCTCTGCAAGAAGGTGACAAGGAGGATGGCCCAGGACAATCAGCCTCACCTTGGTCCCTGAGTAGGTTATGGAGCAAATCCTCACAGAAGCTGTTTTCAGGCATAAGAAGGGCAAGAAGTTGACTGGAAGTGCCCTCAGCCTGTCATACAATTCTTATGGGCATGTCTCTCATTCTCTTGCTCACTACCCATAGCAGGCAGCAGGCTCCAAATTGAGACCATAATCTTAACTAAAATTTATGTGCTGAATATTTTGGTGAAAGCTAATAGTCTCAGCACTTCAAAAGGTGAGACTTATACAGTGGGAGATGATGATACAGAAAGGCTAGACAGTTAGTTGTTTGGTTTAGTAGCCCCCAGCATTCCTGTTTGTAAGGACTGCTGTATTTAGACTTGCGGAATAAAATAATGAGACATAAGCTTAACACAGTTTCTAATAATCATGAAAGCTTTCAAGAAAAACCAAACCCCTAGCAGATCTTCTAACTGCTCTGTCAGACTTGGCAAATGTAGGAGATAGAGTATATGTTAGAGTTTTCTCCTAAGGAAAGGAGTTTCTCTCTTTAAGCATGGTTTTTGCATGTGGATTTGTAAACCAAATCCAGCAGCTAGTTCCTTCACTGTAGACTTATAAATTTTTTTTTTTTTATTTTTTTATTTTTTTTTTTTTTTTTTGTGGCAATGCAGTAACACAGGAGCATTGCACTTCAGTTATATCACTAGAGGCATGGTGTTGTGACAGACTAAACCTTTAGATATCTTGGAAAAAGCACCCTATTGTGTTATTGCTTTTGAAGAGTACTTCATGTTAAAACATCTCCGGAACCTATTGTACAGGCTCTACAAGGTTGACTGCTCTTATTGCTCCATTAATAGGGACCATGTAACCTTTCTTACCTTAAACCATTATATCCTTACTTTGTCTTCAGTTCAACACCCAACTGTACATCTTAACAGCGCTAACTTTTTAATCGTTGACCTCTGCAGACCCTTCAGCTCAACATTTCTCAAAACAAAACCAGTCTCTGCATAGCTGTTAGTAAGTGGTAAGAAAGAATATCTGAACGCATTCCCTAGACTAGGTTATCTAACCATGCCCTCTGTTACGCAGTATTCTTTCAGAAGCTGTGACTGCAGGGTTAAAAGTAACCATCCTGGCATTCATTCCCAGCCCCAGGAAGCATGGCTGCCTGGATTCTGGGCCAGTGCTGATAAGCAGCTGCCTGGCCTTGAACAGAACTCTCTGAGACAAAGTTGGCAGGCATTTCTGTGGGGGCTGCCCCTGCTTCTCTTGGGAACCACATTTAAGCCAAGAGTCTCGTTCTGTTCCCCACCTGCGCTGAGCTGCAGCTGCATCTCAGCTGTGCCCATGCCTGGTCACTGGCAAGTGGCATGGAGTGGTGGCTACTCCCGGGGTTACAGCTTCTCTCCCTCTCCAGCTGCTGCGCAGCATCACAGACATCAGGAAGCTGTGGGAAGGGGAGCCGGCAGTGCAGTACTGCAGTAACGCAAGCCAGCCATCGGCAACCTCATGGACCGGGAGTCCCAGTGGAGAGCAGCAAATCTGGGTTGGGACCAGGGCTGGAGACAGCAGTCAAAGTCAGACACAGTTCAGGGCAAGTGATGGGGCAGGTCTGAGGTCAAGCCAGGAAGCAGAACTGCTGGATACAGGTCAGGGCCAGACCAGCGAAGGTCTGAGACCAAGCGTGGGCGTAGCTGTTGTCCAGCTGCCATGTAACGCAGGCAGGGGCCAGCAGTAAAGGCTCAGCTTAAAATCAGTTCCCAAGGGAAAAGAGGGACAGGCCCTCACTTCCAGCTTCCTTCATAACAGCTCTGGCTGGTGAAGGCGCTGACCTTGGACTCAGCCAGCTAAACTCTTTCCCATGACCAACCAAACACATAGAAGGGGGATGACATAAGGATGCTATGGCTAGTAACTTCATCCGTAGCAGTCCTGTGCCAGGAGTCTGTGCCATAGCTGTGAGGGGTTTGTTTGTGCTCTTCCTTACTTGGAGGAAAAGGAAAATTTTGAACAATGAGATGAAGCGAAGGTGCCCCCCCTATTCAGATATGTTCATATAGTCATGTTAGCCCATGACATGAGAATCTCTGTTGCCGCCACTTGTTTCTTACTCCAAAGCTATTTTCACTTCTGTCCTGCTTTGAGCTGGGATGAGGCCAATTTTCTTTGCACTTATTTTTGTTCTTCAGTGAGCTCTCTTTTAACTAGCAGCAAGTTTTCCAGCTAATGGACTGATAATACTGGAATGTTTATGTTACTGCTGAGACATTAAGGACGCTTTGCTCTACTTGTTGAATCTGCAGCTCAGATGCTAAAGGAGCAGAAGAGTCATATCTGCAACCCTCCCATAGGAAGGAGTGGACTAGACAGACAGGAAAATTGACCAAAGTATTCCATTCCATATATCTATGTAAGCTTGGTATAAGGTCAGGGATCATGGAAGTCGAGCCCCTTCCTTCCTGCTTCTTCTTCCCTATTCTTTGATCCATGGCTGGTGTCCAGGGAGGACTCTGTCTGTCCATCACCGTTGATCCCCAGGCCTGTGCATTCCTGACCCTCATAACTCTCCCCTCAGCTTCTGTCTGCTCTGCTGCTCTCTCCAGCAGAGCAGTCTTGGACATTCGGAACTGTTCACAGCTAAGGAGGGTGCTGTGGGAGTTGCTGGGGATGGGGGGAGGAATAGGGTTTTGCACATTCCTGAACACATTTGTATATAATTGTACATATTTCTTTTCTTATTAGTATTTAATTAAAGCTATCTAGTCTCCTATTATTCTTTCTCCTTTCCTTACCTGGGTGGGTGGGGAGGGGATCGAGAGCATTACTGCCACTGGTTTAATTGCTGATACTGAGTCAAACTGTGACAACTCCTTTGGCAATGCTCATGGCTCATGTTTGCTTCCTGGGTTTTCTTGAATAGCTTTTCAGAAACCCCAGATCCACTTTTTCCTTCTTTCTGTAGTCTGTCAAGCCTGAAGCAACTCAACTGCCACCCTTCTTGTGCTTGTTGTAGTGTGGTTTGTGGGAGTGAGAACAGGACACAGCCCAACACGGCCCATTGTAAAGACCAAACCTATCCTGCTGCAGCTCCCAGGCTGGATTTGGTCCATGGGTACTTCTATCAAATCCACTCCCTTTTTTTCTTAAGAAAGCTTGCTATACCCTCTCTTTCATGCTTTGGGACATCTCCTGTGCCTAACAGAGCCCCATCACTGTGCCTGTGCTAGGCTTCTAGAGCTAGGAGGCATCATGGCCATTCAGTGCATCCCTGGCAAGAAAAAAGGGAACTTGAAATGCGCACAAAGTAAAGTCCTGATGAATAATCCACCAAAAGAGGAAAATTTACCATCTGGCACTGAAGTACTAAGATGATTGGATGCTGTGGCAGTCATACGTGTTTTCGAGTTTTCAGTATTTTTTTTAGTAGTAGAGAAGACTTCTTTCCAGCAATCTCAGCTTTCCACCAAAGTGAGCATTCTGTCATGCACAGCATACACTTTTTGAAAAGGTTAGCAGTCATCGACCACGAAAACCAATTCTGACAGTTTTCAGCCACCCCCCGGCTTGTACTTAGCAGGAAGACCCAGATTATAAGGATCTTTTGCAGTCCAGCCAAGTCTGGCACTAAATCATTCCAGCCTTTCCCTAGTGGGTGAGGGATTACCCCTAACCAAGGTTAGTTATGAAATCCTATCGCTTTGCTATGGGAACCAGTCCTACAACCTCTGCAGAATCTAGAGTCTAGGTAGCTAAAATTTTGCTTTGTCAGCAAAGACTGTGCAAATTTAAGCCTATGATTCATGAGGAAGTCTGTTCAGAAATCTGTGGCTTGCTTTTGAACTATATCCAGGCACTGTTTTCACTGGCTTCTTGGTGGCAGAGAATTTTAATGGCTGTCTTTAGAGACCTTTATTTTGTGCATTGCATACCAACCAGTCTTTTCATTCATGTGTTCAGTTCTCTCTAGACTAGGAGTTCTCTACAGGTTTTCCTAGTTCAGAAAGTTTTGGGTTTTTTTCCTGTTTATTGCCATTTATAAAATCTTAATTCCTTTGCAGTCACTAATGCTGAAACCTCTTTTCTCTATTGCTGCCCACTATGAGGAGTACTTGTATTGAAGCAGCTTTTCTGGAAGAACTGATGATGTCCAAGGGATGTATTAGTCAGGCAATGGACTTTCTACAGCTTCAAAATTATGTTCTGCCCATAGGTGTGATGGGGGGTGGCAGACAATGACACACCATATAAACAGGATTCTTCTTCTTGACAGCTGTGTGCTATTCCAATCTTTGTTATAGGTGAGCCAGTTAATGAGTACAGCCAATACTTCAAACAAGCAGACATTTAAGAAGATATTCATACCATCTAAGGTAAAACATCTGTCTTAGACTGTCCTTCAGCTGGACACTCGGGAGTACACAGGGACCTTGGGGAGCCTGACAGAGCTGACTTCACAGGCCCTATTCTGTAACGCTAGGCCGATAAAATATTTTGATTGGTGGTGCCCTGAAGTGAGCTGTTGGATGATGTTCCCTCCTTATCTCTCCTGCCTTTGCCATCCCTGTTTTGCTATATTTGGATTCTAGTGTTACAGTTGTGGGGTTTTCACTTACCTCTTTCAGCCAAAAATAGAGCTGCAGAGTCCCAGCAGGAATACACATCACCACATTTACTAACCACATACTAACATTCATGGCCTGACTGCTATTTGGGAAACCTGCTATTGGAGAAGGTAAGGGTTGCCCTACTAGCACTTATGTTGTGAACTAAGCAGATTGCCTGACCTAAAAGAGGAGTAAAGATGCTGGCAGAGTGACTTCAGTGCCAAACCAGGTTTTGGCTGCTGCTGTTTCCAGTCCAAGGTCTCTCCTCTCTTCTTACAAATTTTCATACTTTTCTTATACTTCTTCTCATGCTGCTTCTTTGTTTCAAAACCTCCTTGAAATTCCCCGGCTACTGTTTGATCTGGGTGATGATCACATTCTCTTCTAACATGATCGGTTTTAGGCATCTGCCTTCCAGATAATTTTTATATTTGATCCATACACTCCCTGTGTGCACTCACTTTTTTTTTCTAAGAGGTGAGCTTCTTCAGGTCATTTGCCAAGGCGAGGACATGAGGACCCCAAAAAAGAGTCTTGCTGTTTTCATACTTACCACTGCAAATCCTCCAGGTAAGCTTACATCAGCCAAAGTAGACTTTGTGTCTGTATAGTTAAACCAAAATGCAAATTTCCCAATACAAGTGGCATTCTCATGGTTGGTGGTAGTAGGAAAAGAGAGGGAGAATTTTCAGCTCTTGTTCTCATTTTTCTCAACCCAGAGAAAAGGGTTTTGTCAGAGCAAAGAGGCTCTAGGGAAAACTTAATAGGGCAAACCCTTAAAATGGAGCAATGTTGTAAGACTCTTCATGTAGAAATAACCTCAGTTCAAGCTGCAGTCTCCTAGAAGATTATGGAGCAAACCCTCCTGGAAATTCATTTAACATCATGTTTAACATCTTGTTAAATGATGAGCACACTCGTATCAAGCTTACAGATAATGTGAAACTGAGAGGAGCAAGTTGTTGTGCTGAGAAGTAGGCCTGCCACTTGGAGGGATCTTGACAAGAATCTCATGAAGTTCAACACGAGCAAATGCAAACAAAGTCCTGCACCTGGAAGGCAGTAACCCCATACAACAATCCAGCCTGGCACTGATTGTCCAAGCAGCAGTTGTGCAGAAAAGGACCTAGCGTTCTTAGTGCACAGCCAGTTGACCATGAGCCAGTGATGTGACCTTGAGGCAAAGAAGCCCATCAGCATCCTGGGCTTTGTTATTAAGATCGTAGCTAGCAGGCCCAGGGAAACCATCCTTCCCCTCTGTGTGGCACAAGTGAAACCACATTTGGAGTTCTGTGCCCAGTTTTGGTCCCCCTGGGATGATAATAAGAAGGATAATGAAATACTGGCAGAAGAATAATGGGAAACCACTGAGCTGGGTGAGGCTCTGACACATGACATGTGAGAAAATGCTGAAAGAGCTTGATCTGTCCAGCCTGGAGCAGAGAATGTGAGGGTGAGGCCTTATTGTGTATTCTACTATGAAAAGCATGGAGGGAGACAGTTACACAGAAGAAGGAGCTAGACTCTCAAGATGCACAGGGAAAGGACAAGAGACAACAGACCTACACAAAAAATATTCCAATTAGATATGAGGAAAAAACTCTTCCCAGTAAGGGTGGTCTAACACTAGGAGGCTGTTGGAAATCTAGCCTTGGAGTTATTCAGATCTTCACTAGAAAAGGTGTTGAACAAAATCTAACCTTGAAGATGGCTTTGCTCTGAAGAGGAGGCTAGAGGAGCAGAGCTCTGGAAGTCCTCTCCAGCCTGAATTATCTGTGATTCTGTAAGGAGGAGAGGACGAGTGTTAATAGATTCCACGCTCTGTTAAAGGTTTCAGCTTGAAACCTTAGATAGTCTACTAAGGCCTGTGATCCTGCAGTCACATAAATGCAAGTGCACAGAGCACAGGAGGGTGTGGAAAGGATGTGCTGTCCTTATCAGCCCCATCTGGTCTAGCATGTTCTGCATTTTGTTACAGGGGCTGATCCTTCTAGCACTGCTTATTGCCCCCTCTAACACCACATCCACATCTGGGCCCTGCTGTGCTGCATTGCCTCAGGCTTCCTTGTAGCTTTTAATGAACTGCCTAGTTGCAGGTGTCCCTTTTTCTGGGCTTCCAGGTTCTTGCTTGCTTGAAAAAGGCCTTTTTTCAAGGCCAGCTGACTTTGTCCACTGCTCTTCCTATCTAGCTATCTGTCTCTGAACTTCTGAAGGACAGACAAACTGACCTCTGTATTCCAATATTCTCATTAGCCGGGTCCCTTTTGTCTGAATTGTCCAAACTTACAATTTCCTCTTCGCACTCTAGTTCTGTGCTGGCCAAAACCCTCCAGACTTCAGCTAAAGCTGCTTGTTTGATGGTTCCTGGCCCACAATCCCCAGGAGCAAAGCTAAAGCAGTGGCTGGTAGAGGTCATTGACCTGCAGGTGTCAATGACTCAGAAAGGCAAGGGGCCAAAGCCTGTTCAGAAATAAAGTTAGGAACCGAATATGTGGTGATTATATAATCAAAATGTGCTACGTCACGGCTGTTGGGATGCTCCTGGGAGAGGCATGTAGTTAGAGCAGCCCATTTGAGAGACTTCTGCTGGTGAGTTTGTAACCACTAGGTGGAACCCAAACACTTTGCATTCATCCACTCTTCAGGTGTAGGGAGTTAATCTTGAATTTAAGTGAGGCTGTGGCTCTCATAGCTGAGTGCCAGCACCTCTGCTTAGTAGCGTAAGGCTTGTACAGAAATACAGTGAGAGCTCCCATGGTGTGGGTTAGTAATTAATTCACACCAGTGAGTAGGGACACTGAATATTTTACATCCAGACTATGGAAATGTTACTGGTTCCTGCTGTATGGCACAAAAACCTCTGCAGATTTGATGAAGAGTGCTGCAATACATCCTTCATAAGACAGACCACTAGCACGTGATTTTGGGTAAGGTTTTTAACTCAGTGGCAGCTTGGTTCCCCCATCACTAAAGTGAGTTTTGAAACTATCTGCATTGAAGTGTGCTGAATGCCAAATACATTATTTTTTAACTGATTTATACTCTTAGGGGGGGGCACATCATGCCAATACACAGCAGCAGACAAAAATGTGGTTGTCTACAAGCTTCTCCTCTACCACAAATCCTGTGCTCTGCTGTCCTTCAGGCTTCTGGGCAGCAGAGAGAGGAGTCTCCAAACTTACTTTCTTACAGCCCACTAAATAAAACAAACTAAAGGAGAGTTACCACTGATTTCTGAAAAGCTTATAATGTTTAGTTATTATTAAAGAATAACCAGTATTACAAAGCCTTGAGGCTCCAGGCGAGATCAGGTCCCTTTTGTACTGTCTTGTACAAACACAGAGTAAGGGGATATTCTTCCCTTAACCAAGTTACAATCTTCGTAGAAAAAATATACCTGGGGACAAAGAAAACAAGCCGTGCCCTAGTAAATGCAAACAAGCCATCACTTTAAGTGAGGGAATTCAGAGGAAAAAGAGTAGCTCAGCAGCTGGCATAAGGCTGATATAGCACTACTGATGCTGTGAGTTTACAGCAATTTTTTCCAGCTGAAGATATGCCTAGCCTAGCCTGGAGTTGAACGAGATCTTCAGAATCTTAATCACAAGGCTTTCCTTTTCAGGCACTTGCTTCCTCACCAGCCAGATCCTGGAAGAGCAGCTTGCTTGTCTCAGATTGTAGTCCTCAAGGACTCAGCTGAAACATCCTGGCACACAGCTTGTAGGAACCTAGCTGAGATGTTAGATGGGCCCACAGTAACATGGAGAAAGACTAGTTCAGATGTGAAAAAAAAGAGACTGAACACTTGTAATTCATGGTTTGAAATGAGTGTCAGGTGGAAGGAAAGTAGGATTCTTACTATTACCAAGCACATTTTAAAAATAAATGCACATTTTAAGTCATGCTTGATGATTAAATGTTGTCTTTTTTCATTTAATACAGTGTGATGCGTTGCTCTCTAACCTTTTATCCGGTAATTGAGTTGTGTATTAATTGAATATATTGCTCCAGATGAATTAGCGGCCTGTAAAAGTAATAAAATATTATTTTTCCTTGCCTGCATTGGGGTCATATTGTGACTATATTAATAGCAGTCATGCAGCACAGTGCAATATGGAGATATTTGATTTCTCAAGACACATGGGTGACAGATGGCTACAAAATATTTCTTGACAGTTACTTTACCTTTTAAATAAAAAGCCCACAGGAATAACTGGTAACTATTCTGAGGAATGTTTATAAGGTATCCGGCTGTGGATTCAAAAAAGAAGCTTTTTGTTTGTTTGTTTGTTTCCGAATTTGTATGTATAAACAAAAGGCACACCAAGAAACCAGTGGAAGTTACCAAAGTATGGAAAACGGAGCAGGAAAACCTTCTCCATTAGTAGGAGGCTAATGGTCCCTCTGGTATACTGTTCTTCAGAGAAAGAAAAGCCAGAGATCCTACAAGTGCATTTTGCTAACTGCCGAAAGTATCCAGGGAGAGTGGTGGGGAAGTTAGTTCCTAATGTAATTTGACAATGAATTGATAGCTTATATGAAGTACATTAATTGATAGTGGAGCAGTCCAAAACTGTATCTTAAAAGTTTGTAGTGTTTAGTCTTTTAGAGCTCCAAATTCAGCTTATAGGTTTAACAGGAACAGTTTACAGAACCTAATTTGAAGCCAGTGAAGTTTCATCCGGAGGGGTTCAACCAGGGGAGTAAAACTCCAGATAAGACATTACTGAGTGGAGTTAGTACCAGTCAGACAAAAAAGGTATGGAAAAAGACAGAGGATGAGCCCTATACAAGTGGCAAGCCAGTCCTCCCATTTCACAGACCAAGCTAAGGACACTGCATTTCCCAGTTCTGATGTTTTTTCCTGTCCATGCAATGTCATTAAAGCAAGATGCAAAGTGTCCACTTTGCAATGCTGATGGCTAGAGGAATGCCAGTCAAGTGAGGTATTTGGATTGAGAATAGGTTGGACAAGGGCTTTTTTATTGAAGGCTTGCTCTGAGCATGAACTCTGAATTCCCTGGCTTTGGTCAGTGCTCTTTGTTTCAGAAATGTGAACAACTGAACAACTTCATTCTCCAGCTCTTGGAATTAAGCAGAGACTTAGACAAAAGACTTAGAGACTTTCTGAATTATTCTTGGAAATAAGGACAGAAATTAAATTAAGAAAGCAAATGACTTGTGAAGAGGGGGTGGAAAGGTTATTGTAGCAGTCTGTGCATAGAAAAGAGGCCGTGCTTGTAATGATAAATTTTGTTCATCTGATAAAAAGTGGCACAACTTTACAATGGTAACTAATATTTTAATGATTCATTGCTGATCTTCCTAAGAGAGTAAATAATAAATGCTCATTCAGCTCTTTCTTGGCTTTCATAAAGCTGTTTTACAGTGACCATGCAGATATACTGTCTTCCAGACTGAGGCTACTGACACTCATTCACGACTTGTGCTTAGTTATAAAATCCCTGTGGTCTTGGTTGGAGACAGTTTTCCTAGACTATAGGCTTGATGATCTTGTATGATATGCAGGATCTATTTATTGGAGGACACAAGTCCCTATTAAGAAAGCCTGTTACTGATGCGAAACATTCACAAGTGCTTAAGGCTCTACACTTAGTTCAGTCCTGTTCCATGTATTCTAGAATAGTTCTGCCTCCAGAAAAGGGCAGCCAATTGATTTTGGTTTTCCAAACAACCAGTATAAAAATGTGTTTCTCCAGGTGGGCTATACTCCCACACTTGGGAAGAAATCGGAAATTGCATGGGGGTTGCATACTGCTCAGTGTGATCTTACCAGCTCCAGGATGCTTCCAGTTCCTGCTCTGAACACCTGCAGGAACAAAGTGCAAAGATGGTGAGTGCTGGAACCAGATAACCAGAACCAGAAAGGGGAGTGAGATGAGTTACTTTTGGTGTGGGTTTTGTCAAGCTTTTTTTCCATCAGTTGTGATCATAAGCCAGAATTCACAACACTCTGACACAGGCCTTTTATGCATGGCATAGGTCCATCTGACTGGAGTAGGTGACAAGGATCTCTAGGTGGGACTCACTTCAAGGAGTGAAGCCACCTTGGACCATCTGAGATGTGATGCCATATCTGCCAGCTTTCCAGCCAATACTACAGAAGGTCACTGAATGTCCCACAGACCTTGCGCCATATCCACCAGTCCCAACACCCTGTTATCTCAGGCTGGCAACTTCCCACATAGACTGACAGACATGTAGAAGTGGGTATCTTTTCTGGAGGCAAATTTCCACCCTCTTCCACATTCATGTTATGAGGCCAGCAGCCTCTTGAAAGTCCAACCTTGGTATGTCAAGCAGTGACATTTCAAGTACTGGTTGACAACCGGTTGAACATGAGCCAGCAGCGTGCCCAGGTGGCCTGGAAGGCCAATGGCATCCTGGCTTGTGTCAGGAATAGTGTGGCCAGCAGGAGTAGGGATGTAATTCTCCCCCTGTACTCAGCACTGGTGAGGCCTCACCTTGAGTACTGTGTCCAGTTCTGGGCCCCTCACTTCAAGAAGGATATTGAGGTGCTGGAGCAGGTCCAGAGGAGAGCAACGAGGATGGTGAAGGGACTAGAGGGAAAGTCTTATGAGGAGAGGCTGAGGGAGCTGGGGTTGTTCAGCTTGGAGAAGAGGAGACTCAGGGGGGACCTTATCGCTCTCTTCAACTACCTGAAGGGAGGTTGTAGTCAGGTGGGGGCTGGGCTCTTCTCGCAGGCAACTAGTGACAAGACAAGAGGGCACGACCTGAAGCTGCACCAGGGGAGGCTTAGGTCGGATATTAGGAAGCACTTCCTCACAGAGAGGGTGATTAGACATTGGAATGGACTTCCCAGGGACATGGTGGAGTTGCCATCCCTGGAGGTGTTTAAGGAAAGACTGGATGTGGCACTTAGTGCCATGGTCCAGCTGACGTGGTGGTGTTAGGTCATAGGCTGGACTTGATGTCATCTCAGGGGTCTTTTGCAGCCTCAATAATTCTGTGGTTCTGTGAAAAGCATTTTGCAGTTGGTGTGCAGTAAGGCCACAGCACGACAATATCCCAGAGGAGCTCTGTACTTCCCTAAAGACTGAACACACATAAAGATTAATAGAATTAACTACCTTAGACCACTGGCTCAATACTAAAAAACCCTTAAACCCCCAAATCTTTCTCTAATAAGATATGAAGTATGGTTGACTAACAAAGGAAAAACTGGAAGCTTTGGTCTGAATCAGATATCACAAAAAATAAAAGGTGGCTCACAATTTTTATTATGTGGTGGTGACTGAGAATGTGAGTGCAGTAATCGTTTGCAAATGAGACCTGGAAACCTCTTGACTGTTCTTAGATGCAGAAACTCAATCTGAGGATGTGGCAGTAGTTACCAGCATTCTACCTGAAAAATATTACCAACACTCTCTTCTTTGGAGGTTGAAATTATAGGAAATTTAAATGTGGCAGATTCATGTAGGAGCATACGTTAGAATGGACAAAAAACTGAAAGAGAAGAGGACAACCCTGAGATGATAGCAGCATTCACTCTGGGTTAAAAGGCAGTGATATCTTTCCGGCAGCTAGGAAGTCACTGAGTCATTGTAGTGTAGAACAGATTAAGGTTGCAGCACAACATTGGAATCATCATTTGAAGTTTTTAGTTTTTCCACAGTTTTTCTTTAAATTGGGTCATCACCTGCAAAGGTTTTTACATATATAGATATATATACACACTTGAATCTGAAGATGTACTTAGGGTTGTTTTCAAGAGCTTTTGGATTTTTGCAAATCTTACCTAGCACTTTCCAGCAGCTGTGATCATCCAGTGGCTATGTGTGTCCTTGCTTGCTACTTGTCCTGTGTGGTGCCTACATGGGAGGGTCACTCAGGATCAGAGGTTCAGTGTCTATGAGCACTACAAAGACCAGACACCGTGGCTGTGTCTATACAAGCAATTTAAACAGTGTTAGAGAACATCCCCCACTATGGCAACACAGTCACCTACCCTGTTCAGTTGTTACAGTGGTCCTTGGTGGCACCTTTTGGTTTTTACCACCCAGCATGCTCCTGAGCAAAGCCTGGGTATGGTTCAGTAGCTCGTGTGGGACAGAGACCATACCTCAAAAGAGGTGTGAATGCAATTAGGCTGATTTGGAAGGGTGAGCTTAACAGTGAAGTTGTTGGCTGTCCCCATGCCAGATGGCAGCCGGGCCAAAGAATTGTCTTGGGGACACTGCATTAACTAGTATACAAGTTACCTGAGAGTATCATAACAGTTTATATGCACTGGCTAATTAACCTTGCTGTGGGAAAGGGAAGATACTGTCTCAGTTAAATCACTGCACTAACAAGGTTGCAGCATCTCCATTACCTGCACTGCTAGGGGCATCTCTAGTTGTCCCATCATGACAGGCACTATCCAGACACAGATAATTTCTGCCTGTCAGTGGGCAGGAAGGCTTTGCATCCAGCAGTTTCCCCCTCATGTGCCAAGGCAGCATATTTTTTAGCATTGTCAAACATCGACTTTTGCAGCACTGAATGTGTGTGATGTGATGGGCTAGAGTTCTTTGTGAACATTTGCATGAATGAAGGAAAAAAACCTTTCTCCTATCCCATAAACTGTATCACCCTTAAGCCCCTCGTGACACCCATCAGCTTTCTCTGCTCTGAGACAGAGTGCACTGAGCTTTCTCCAGTGCTCAGACTTTCTCATATGCTGTAGACAGGCCAGCAAATGAGCCCCTAGACATCTCTCTTGGCTTTCAGCCCTTTCTAGCTTAGGAGAAACTAACAGATGTGCCCTTTTGCTGCTCTGCTCTGAGCTCATTACAGATTTCCAGGCAGGGGAAATTAGCAAAGTCTCCTTAGCATCTGCCTTTTCCAGCCAAGAAGGAGTCACATGCAGACAAGCTCCTCAGTCCTGGCTATCTGATCTTATTTTGGCACAGATCACTGTAAGTTCGCTGCCCAAACTGTTTCCCTTCTTTGCCACCGTGCTAGCCCCAGCTGGTCCTCCCAGGTGTGTGTACCTTTTGTCTCACAGGGGAAATGAACTTGCTGTGTTTCAAGAGGTCACTGCCTTCATGGTGTTGCTCCAGAGAATTTGCAATTGGTTTAGATGACGAGTCAGAAAACTGAAAAAAAGATCCAAGGCTTTTGTTGTATTTCTTTAACAGTGGTAAAGGAAGCCATGGATCTGCTGCCAGTCAGTAGCCATGGTTATTTATTTCTCTTAAAGCCTCAGGTCCTACAGCCCAGTAATTACCTGAGAAACTTGGTTCTTGCTTTAAAAGGAATTGTAATAACAGCTGTGGATAAAGACGTGGATATACTTATTCTAACAAGCAAAACAATAAAGTTTAAAGAAAAAAAACCACAACAGGCACATCCATGGATGTGGAGGGGGGAAGGTTGATGGCTACTGAGCCACATCCTGGGTGGCACATCCTCACACCAAATCATCTGATGAGGAACAACCTCGCTGTCAATTCATGTGGCAAGGGCCCATGCCAGGCCCAGTCATACAGCAGGAAGGGAAACACCATCCACTCTGTCAGGCCACACACCAAAGGCCAGATCATCCGGTTACACAAAGAGGAAGGTCTCTTCCTCCTCCCCTCCCCTAGCTGCGTCACCTTGTCTGGCTCCAGTGCAGGCAGAGGCAGGCTGTCATGTTGGGCTTTGAACCAGTGAGTTATGAGCACTTTGAGCAGGAGGGAGGGAAGGGCAGGTTAATCACAGATCCCTCATCTGGCAAAGCAACATCACAAAGCAAATTTTGCAGGTGGTGTTCTAGAGCTTGATGTTTTAAGTAAGTGTCTACACAGGGAGCAATCCCTTCATCATTGATCAACTGTTATCACAATTGATACTCACAGGACTGTTAACACTGTTAAACCCATGGTGGCAGTGCCTTAGAAAAAAATATGTGAGACAACACCTTTGCAGTTCTTGTTTACTTCTAGCAACTTCAATATTAACAATGAATTCTAGAAAAAAACTTTATGCCTGTTTCTTTCACTAGCAAAATTTTACTGGTTTTATGCTGATGTAAATCCTCTTATGAGAAGCCACTGGCCTTATTACAATAGAAGCCATGATCCTGTAAACTGTTTGCACCTCAGAGCGAGCCAGACAGCACCTCTTCCTCTGCTGGATATCTTTTTAGCCTTGGAGCTGTGATAGACCTGCCACAGTAATACGAAGCAAGGGCAAATACACTGCAAGCACAAATGGGACAGCCTGGAATATATGTTTGCATGACATAGGCTAATTGCCTGAACTTCTGCTATAGTCAGTGGAGACAGAGATAATTCCCTGTTTTTCTGGTCGTTTCAGATACCTGTGGTAGGATGAGATTGAACTTCCAGTCACTAAAGCAAGATCTTTCCCTCTCAATGCCACAAAGTTGATAGGGGGGCAACAGATTTGGATCCCCAGATCTGTTGATGGCAATGAATGTTTTTTTTTCTTGGTGTCCATCAGTAAAGGTAACAGCAGAATTAAGCCCCATTTGAAGAAGGAAAGGTCATCTGAATTTGGTATGTTGGTTTTTTTTACTTTGTATTCTGCTTGGCCATATTAAGAACTGACTAGTACTGAATGAGTCAATAGAAACAGGAAATATCCAGGTATCAGAACAAACAGATAAGAATATTAATATGGGAATTAACCATTCAGATTGTGTGAATGGGAAATTATAGTAATTGAAATCCCGAAATACAAGATTAATGGGGTAAATTTGACATTATAACAGAGATCTCTGTACGGGGTCAGTGACTCCTTCATGCACTGTGTCAATGGCCACTCCATGTGGGCTACTTTCTAAATGCTAAAAAGCTTTGTCTTTTATTGAGGAAAAAAATGGAAAAAAAAATCCAACAAATTGTAATTAACCAAATTATATGATGGTCAAAAGAAAGACAAGATGAAACTCTCCCATTTAAAATTAAATCAAATACCTTGTAATATGACATAGATAAATACTTTACAATTATGGGATGCAACATTAGTGCCTGTAGGGAAACATAGAACAATATATTTCTAATGCCAGACACTCAAGGCACTATTTATTTAAACTGCATGAAGCTTTACATGCCACTAATCTCATTATGAACCATACATAAGAAACATGGGTTGAAGCACATTATATGATAAAATTGGACCTTAAAAGATCATCACATTCACAGGGATCTTCTCCTAAATAAAGGTAGCAAGACACTTTATATTTTGCAACACCTGGCTCCAGAAAGTAATGCTGTTAGAAAACATAAATGCTGTTAGACTTGTTTAACCAGCAATTTCTCTTTCAGGATTCCTTTTCCTATTGAAAGCCATCATTAACACCTGTCAGATCCATATAAACACATTCACCTTTCAAATTGTGTGACCTGGTAGCTTATGTGTGTTGTGGATTTATGTCTCTGAGGGTGGTAAATTAAGTGACAAAATAAACCTTTTCTCCTACGCAATGATACTATCTAGCTCCTGTGCTGTCTTTTTCCTCTGTACATGCTCAGCTGCTCTAACACTATTCTCATGTATGTTTTGTGAGAAAGCTGTAACAGAGAGGTGACCTCACAAGTGCAGATTCCCCTAGCAAGGTACTAAACCCCAAGCTTTTGTGTTCCCCGGGTCCTTGGAGGTAGGGATGGCACTGTAGTATCATACTGCTGTTGACACTGTGGCAGTAGTACAGTCAGGCACTCTGGGGTTGACCAGAGCCTCCAGGCACATTGAGCAAATTTATCAGCAGCAGTGGGCAAAGTGGCAGCTTTTATTTAAAATCTTGTGTCCATTTGAAAGGACCAAGGAACGTTCTTATCTAGTTTATCAGCCATCCATTGCCAGAAGGATGGAGGACAATTGCCCAGTGGGCACTTCACCCATGGTGGCTCATTGCATCCAGGTAATGGTATTTTTTATACAATTGTCAGCCACATGGATCTGTGTATCCTTATCATGCCGCATCAGTGCATGATCTGCACAGGCATCTCAAACACCTTCAGCTCCTGGAGCTCAGATCAAAGATTTGTGCTTTCTACCTGGTGCAAAGAGACCAAGGAAGCCCTCCCACAGATAGGCATGTTTCAGCATAAACACTGCTGGAACATGAAACATGCACATGCCTGACCTTAATCCTAATTATCTTATCTATAGAATCAGGGTATGTGTACATCCATCATGCTGCAATCCAGGCAGGGCCTCGGCAAATACCAAAGTACATGTTAGGAGAGCCATAGCAATTAATTCAAGGCTCTGGCCTGGTTCAAGGGCAGAGATCTGCTAAGTTTCACAGGATGAGTGTGAAATTAATGCCTCTGTTTTATTGGTCCCTCTTGCAGCCTTTGCTGCTGCTTCTCTGCTTTTTGCCTAAGGGCCATGGCCTGTGGGCCCTGAAGTTGTGCAGGGCAGCTGCAGACCCACGTGGGGGACAGGATGAGGAGAAACCTCCCTTGGGTGCCCAGTGGCCCACTGTGGAGTGACTCAGCTCCTGTCTTATTGTATGGGCAGGAACATGAGTTTGGTGACCACAGGCTCAATCGGAAGATACAGTTCCTGAAGGACATCACCTCTGGGGCTGTAATGCCTGTGGCTCTTGCCTGCTTGTTTTTCCCATTTGTTCCTTTGCCTCAGAGAAGCTAATATATCACATCCACAGGGGAGGGAGTGGGGAGAGAAGAGTGTAGAGATTTAAATGACTGATTATTAACATTACATGTATTAAAGGAGGTCCATTGAATTAGACTCACTCATATGCAAAATAGATTAAAATGCCTTGACACGAACTGCTGCTTCAATTTTCCTTCTCTAGAAAATGATATAATACTACAGCATTTTCCTTCATAAGCTACATCTGGTTCCCAAAACCAAATTTAATTCATAATAGCTCTAGTGCACAGAGAAATCACCTCTTATATACCTGAAAAGAGTCTTCATGGGTCCAGTAACTTACCTTTTTTACAAACTGTTTGAGGACACTTTCCCATTTGCTGTCACTAAACCGTCTATAAACTGACGATTTATAGACAATTTGGATTTTAAAATGCCAAATTATGAAACAAGCTGGTTCTATATTGCTGTAGAAATCCACTTGTTGCAGCAGCCTGTATGTATAGTTAAATGTTATTTCTCCTTGCGAGTCCAGTAGGAGTCTGCTGGTCTTGGTGTCAGCTGTTTAGCCTCTGGAAGAAGTTGAAGTGTTATTTCATAAAAAAGCACCTAGATTTATTTTTATAGTCTTACTTTGTTTTCAAAATATACCAATTTTTTCACAGCTGTTGTAGGTAATTTGATATTTTAATTTAAATTATTTTCTCACCCACTTTTTTAATTTAATCTTTTTTGATTGGGTAAAGAAGTGAAAAATCTCATAAAAGTCAGCTTCCGATTTTTTTTTTTCAATTGGTGGGAAACTGTTTTTTTCCCCACACTTGATCTCACACATATCCATAAAACCAATTTTTCTTAAGTGAACTGCAGGGAGTCTTGTCACTCATCAAGTGTTCCTGGCACTGACCTTTAGCATTTAAGATTATTTGAGTTCTATCTCACACAAACTAGGAAGCAGCCTTTCAATTGGCTTCTATTTTTTTGTATAGTAATGTGCCACTTGGCATCAAATGAGGCATTTTAAATAGAGCCAGCTGGTGGCAAGTGTTTTCAGGGATGAAGCCTGGACGTGTGATTTTCCTCACTTTCCTCATCACAGATTTGGTATCTTTAAACTGTAATACTTAGTGATTTTCCCCATCCTTTCCTCTATGCTCTGTTGGTCAGACTTGCTGGCTGGTGGACAGCCAGGAGGATTTGGGGCTCGACAAACAATATGGAAGCCAGCCTGTTGGTTTGGAATCTTTGGAAACAGAGGTATTGTAGAAATTATACAAGCTGCTGGGGGCAAAAAAATATATTAAACAAACAAAAAACTTACTCCAAAACAACAACAAAACTAATCCAAACCAAAATATTATTTCTGTTGCAAAAATATTTGGAAGTTTTCCAGCTTGTCAGAAGGTTTGAGAAAGCACTCTCTATGTCTTGGGACATTGATCTGTGGGAAGGTGTATCAAAAAGGGACAGTTACCATGAGCTGCCTTCACTTATGGTTTCTGGGCAGGTTTGGGTGGAAGAAGCATCTACCTGTGAAGCACGAGGATGTGTCATTCAGACTTATGCATGTGTTTACTCTCTCAGCTAGTGAGAGATTTAGTGTTATACAGCAAGAGAATCCAATCCCTTATCTTGGATACAAATAGGAGGTGTAATTTCCATCAAATATAACAAATGAAGTGGAACATCTGTTTCAAAAGGAATACACACCTTCTAAGAAAATAGGCTGCAGCATGGGAAATCTTTTATTTATGAAGTTTATAGCCTTTACTGGATGATTAAGTTGTGGGTTTTTTTAATTTTTTTTTTTTTTTAATTTAAGTTATCCTATGATCAACATTAGAAAATTGCTTAGGCAGCAGTGCTCCAGGAGTCAAGCCATGGCATGAAGAGCCAATAGTTTTTACTTGCCACAAATATTACCACCTGAAGACACACATTTGCTGTTGGTCCCTCAGAGAGGAACGACAAGTAAAACACAATCTCTGTAGAAAGCACCTTCACTTTCAAGATTCATTCCTTTCTGCAGCCTGTGACAGCCAGTTTTGGCCAGTGAAAAGCGTGATGTAAGACAACTCAGTTTGCCATGGCTTCCTCTTCATCTAGGCAAGTAGCCAAGATCTGTCTCATGGGTGGAGGTGAAAAAGGGAAAGACAAGTTCTGATGTGTCAAGAGCTTGCGAATTTGAAAGTTGTTTGGTTTTAATTTTGTGAAGCACATTCCCATGGCAGAATGGTGGGCATAGTAGATGTGGTGTTTTCTGTTTGTTTTTGCTCTTTAAATAAATGAGCACTTGGTTAGGGACAGGAGGGTAGGTGAGAGGCAAAGAAGGGATAGTTTATTTTTGAGAGGTGTAGAGATGCTACTGGACTTTTTTCTTTTTTTCAAGGGGAAAAATTTGTTTGGTCTTTGAGCTGTTTGGTCTTAAGATGCGGATAAAGATTCATTTATATCTATGAACTTAAGTCAAACATTTTTTTAATGTCAGCCTAGCATACAAAATGTACATGTATATACAAGGGCCCTCCTCTAGAAGAGTAAGAAAGACAAATGGATTTTTAAAGAAAGAAATAGTTCTTGTCTATATGTGTCACAGGTGGCCAGAGTCTCTGTGCTCCTTGTGGAATGATCCACATTTGTAAAAAGTGAGCCTGTTGTGGATCTTCAGTATATCCACATCCACCTGTTGGAAACTATGGACCTACCCAGATCTATACTATTATATACATATGGTACAGTGGCCTTGGTACAATGAATAGCAACCGTGCATTAAACTATCATTGCATTTGGATAGGTTTGCTTCCCACAGTATAAGTGGCTGCCCAGTGTGGAAGTGATAACACATAATGAGCTGATGTTTGTGTTTGTCTCTAGGGCTGTCCGGCCTGGAGAAGAGAAGGCTCTTGGGAGACCTTATAGCAGCCTTCCAGTACCTGAAGGGGCTACAGGAAAGCTGGGGAGGGACTTTTTACCAGGGTGTATAGTGGTAGGCAAGGGTTAAGGGTTTTAAGCTGGAAGAGGGTAGATTGAAGTTAGCCATTAGGAAGAAATTCTTGAGTGTAAGAGCGGTGAGACACTGGAACAGGTTGCCCAGGGAGGTTGTGGCTGCCCCATCCCTGAAAGTGGTCAAGGCCAGGTTGGATGTGGCTTTAAGCAACCTGGTCTAGTGGGAGGTGTCCTTGCCCATGAAGGGGGGTTGGAACTAGATGATCTTTAAGGTCTCTTCCAACACAAACCATTATATAATTCTGTGATTTGCTCAGCAAGCTTCTGGTAATGAGACCTGCTCCTGGCAGACTGGCATGCTGAAATAATCTCTGGTGTTCTTGGATAGAAAAGGAGGATATAATAGAGGTCTATACAAATTGTAAATCCTGTGAATAGACTGAATAAAGCTAGTCTTCACCACCTTTTCCATCACAAGAGCCAGGGGCCATCAGATGATGGTTTTAGGAGCCAGGCTGGGAACAAACAAATGGAGGTCACGTGGGTGTTGGTAGATCTGTGGCACTCGTTGCTAAAGCATGTGGTGCATGCAAAAGCCTTACAGGAGCTCAAGAAGCAATTAGCCAACTACTTGGAAGAGAAATCCATTGAGGGTTACTGACAAATGACATGAGGTTCAGAAGATGCCCTGAGATAAAAATAGTTAAAGCCTGGGAAGAAACTTGGGGGAAGTATCACAGGTGCTTCATCTGTTACTACTCTTCCTTAGGTATCAGGTTATGGACCCTGTTGGAAATAAGAAGCTGCACTAGATTAATCCTTGGTCTGAGCCAGTATAGTCATTCATATGTTTTTATATTCCCCCTGGGAAAGACCTGGGGTTCCACACTACTTCCAAGCAGTGTCTGAATGTGATCATGTGGAAATAGCTGCTTGGGAACTTCCATTTTCTGAGACTTTCTCAGGCTTAGAAGGGGGAGAATGTAACGAACCAGTCCCCTTTTCCATTGCTTTCTAATGCCAGGCCCACAGGACTACACAGATGCTCTCTAAACAAAGAGATTCTTCATCAGTGAGAATTTAGGGTACTAGCAACTGCAGAGCTGTTTTTTGTTTGTTTGTTTGTTTGTTTTTTGTCAGCTGTTTGGATCAGACCCATTTCTGGTGGGGAATTCAGGGAGAGCAACACAGAATAGTTCCTTTTCCAAAAGATATATCAACAGTTACAAAATGACACATGATTCATAAGATACGATAGGGCTCTAAGGAGTCCTCCCACTTTGAACCTAAGATGTGAAGTAACACTACTGGCACTCAGGGGTTGTCTACGCATAGAAATCGTAGGACTTCAACTACACTGCCATTGATACAGTAGTTTAACCTCCTAATACGGATTTGCAAACATGTATAAAAATACTAATGCCTATATAGCTATTATCAGGCAAAAAATAGGCTATACACTGTGGATACACTTCAATTGCAACACTGGTGTCCGCACAAAATGTTGTACCATAATATTATTGCCTCAAGGGAAAAAAACTCCACACTTCCAGCATGCATTGTTCTACCAATAGAAAAATCTACTTAGAAGCTTAAATTACTTACTGGAGCAGCTAAATTCTTACTTGATTGAAATGGTCATTTCTGACATCTTACTGAACCAGGTTCTTTACAGGGTCACAGACACATGACCCAGTATGCTTCCACTTGACTCCCACCTCTATGCTGCTGTCACAAACCTAATAGCATCTTCCAAGAGATTTTGGAGAGCAGATGATGACTTTGGGTAAAGTCCCAGGGAGCACAGTCAAAGCACTCCGTGTAGCCTCACCTGCAACACTTGTAGGAAAGGATGTGCTGACCTGTCACCTGTAAGTAAAGGCTGTACCAAGGAGATGATAAAGAACAGTGAATGCTTCCACTGCTCCTTCAAACAACACATGGCCAGCGTGATCCTCCATCACTCCTAAGGAGCTATAAAGCTGGCACAATTCTGCAGGAAAGCGCTTTGTCACTTATGCTCATCACACATCTTTGTCCTATAATGGTTGAAAAAATCCATTATTTGCTTACCAAAAAAACTCCATCTGCTGCAATGTGCCCTCTAAATTTTGAAGTCACCTTTTTGCCAATGAGATTGTTTTTCTCTCTGTGCCTGTTTTCATTGCATACTTTCTTACACAAAATAAGAAAAGTTGGGAATTTGTCAGCAAAATAAGCTCAGTCTGCTGATGTAGTAGCAGTACACTAAATAGTTGTCATATTGCAAACACTTAGGGCTTTGGTCAGAAATTCTTTGTACTCTTCCTGTCCTTCCCACCCCATAACCCCTTTCTGCTCCTTGGGAAATAAGCTAGTGGTCTCAGTGCACCTTCTGGTGGGCAGAAGGAGTCTCCACGTTGGTAGTGTCAGTTCAGAACGACATGGACGGACGACTGCAATGCATCTGGGCATTTTTATATCCTCATGATCATGCAATCAAAACCCTTCATTAATTCATCACAGCATCATCCGTGTGCAAGAGCTAAGGTGTATAATCTCTGTTTTACAGCTGTGCAGCTGAGGTGCTGGAAGATACAGTGTCTTGCTCAGGGTACCACAGGAAGTGCCATTCTAACACTTGAATCTTAAAAAGCTCCAGGAATGTCTCATCCCCTAAAAGACATCCTCCAAGTAGGAATCAGCAGCCATTCTAATACGGTTGGTGCATCCTTGCAAGGAGTAATGAGATGGACTCACTGGCTGGCCACATGTGCTGGACCAGCAGAGGACAAACACATGTGGAAATGTCGACCTTTGCATTCTTCACCCACGATGAAATCTCTTTCGAAAAGCAAGTGGTCAATAACAGGTGATGTGTAGAGCTGCATCAGAAGGTATAAATCACCCTCTCTTTACTGAGTACACCGAAAGGCGGCATTTATCTCACAGAGAAGATGTAGGAGGCAGATGGAGGGCACTCCTGCAGATGGAGGACTGTGGTGTTGACGGTGACCAGAGGGTGGTAGCACTGCACAGATGAAGTGCTAGGGCCCTCCGCATCAGGAGGAGGAACAGCGAGGTGGCGGTGAGACAGCCTCTGATGCTCCTGGGTAGCTAAGGCAGCGGAAGTGGTGATGAAGTTGGAATAAATGGTGGAAACTTCAATACCAAAAGAATGTTACTAAAACCATGCCTTATATTTTATAATACTCTTCGCTTATTCTTCCACAGATGTGTTACACTGGTTTTATCCTCTATACTGGAGGACGCTTCTCTGCTCATCTCAAGCTAAGGTAAAAATAGCTGTGGCTTCTTCATTTCTTGTGAGGAAAAGGAGGAAGAAGAGTTGAGGAAAGGTGGTTTTTGAAATTAACAGGAAATTTTACATGAGTATCTCACTTCTTAGGCCCAAAACCACTGCTACTTCAGACAGTACAATCCACCAGTAACACCAGTGGCTATTTTCTGGTCTTCTACTTTTCGAGATAATGCTCCTTCTGGTGTGGCAGCCACAGGCTGTCAGACATATAGCTTCTGCCCTGTAGTACATAATGACCACAACAAATGACCCCATCAGGATAATGGTCATGTGCAGCTTCCAGACAATTGTAGCTCTGTTCCAACTGAAATATTCTATTCCTATTCTATTCTATCCTATCTCAAAGCACTTTGGGAACCTAAAAACACCTGGTGTTGTGAAAGCCTTCTGGAGAATAGGTGTGTCTCAGTTTTGTAGTTGTAGGTACAAACTGTTACCTTAATTTTGTTGAAAGGAGGAACAATTGAGGAATTAACTTGTTTAAAGGCACAGACCACACTAATGCCAGCATAAGGGCTATTGTGTGCATCTGTATTTGTGCGTGTGTGCATATAATGGTGTCTGCCTGTTAGTATTTCTTACCTTATAGTTTAAAGCACAGAGGATCCAAAGCTCACAGCCTCCACCTGTCATTTTACTTGGCTTTATGTATTCTACAGCTATAAAAAATAGAATCGAGCTGCTGACATCAGCCATCTCTTTTTCTCTCCTATGCCACGTTGTGTCCCTGTATGTCCTACTCCTATTTCAAATTGCATTTATCATAATAGTTTAAATGGGAATAATGTGTTGGCCTTGCTGCGTGACCACAAGCAAGTGGCTTCACTGCTCTGAGTGTTGGTTCTCCCATAGGTGAAACAAAGGTAATGATGCTTATCCCACTCTTTAGGAGGCTTCAAGATCTCCAGCTGCTGTGCAAGAGACAACAGTGTGATTATAATTGCCCTGGCACTGTAAGACCCCATGCTCAGTGGCATTTCTTTGTCTGCCTCCTAATGCAACAGCTTTCAAATGCCACCATGCACAATCTTACTGGATTTTTTTCTTTATCCCCATCTCTTCCTCTCCACTGTTTTCTTTCTTGCCGCCTCCCCTCCTCTCCCATCGGCCTCTCTCAAGAAATCTACCTTTTCTACTGACCCATTTTCCAACCCTGTCCTTGGGTTCTGGTTTGCCGGCTCCCTCCCCTTCATAGCCACTTGTATCAATAGTTACGCCACCAACATCCCCTTTGCCTCTCCTCTCCTCCAAAATTCTCCCTCAGTCCTGACATTTTCTCTAGAAACAGCCACAGGCTATTTCTAACCTTCCTTCTCTCATCAAAGCACTTGAGAAATCAGCTTGCTTTCATCTCAGCAGGAAAGCTGCCACGGTTCACAGGCTGTGCCAGACTGGGAACCAGGAGCTCTGGGTTGGTGATGGTAGCACCACCACTGACTCATTGCCTGGCCCTTGGCAAGCTGCTCGGCCTCTCTCCTCTCCTAGCTTTAAAACAGGAGTGATAATTGCACACTTACCTCACATGGGTGTTGTAAAAAGTTAATTACCACTTGTCAGATGCTATCTAAGAGTGAAATGTGTCTTTATCTCTCATGGTAATAGCCATGACCACTGCAATCTGTGCTTAGTTCAGGCCCTGGCAAAAAAAGCTCTCTTCCTTGGGCAGCTGAAGCCTTTCCTCCTCCTAGTCACAAACGTCCGTTTGCCATAGTCCTCTCACACAGAGAAGTCTCCCTGGCTGTGGGCCATTACCCCTGAACAACAAGCAGGAAACTGGAATTTCCCTCCAATTGAGGTCACCTATCCAGCTGCTCCTCAGATCACTCTCTCCCTCTCTTTCCCCATTAAATCGCTGGTGAGGCCTCTCCTGAACCAAAATCTTGGTCATTTTCTCCTCTCAACTGCCTCCTCCATCCTCACCCATTGCCTCACTCTTCTCTTTCCCTCTGCTACAACTGACAGGACTTGTCCAAGCCACCCCCCCTCCTCCCCATTCCTGGCTGCCCTCTCAGCCTGTCTTGACTGGTACAACCCAAGACTTAGCCTCTGCTTTCCTCAGGCAGTGACTGCAAAGACAGGTCCATCCAGTGAAATGCTGTCCACCCTTGAGGGTGGGAAGGGGTGGTAGACCACATGCCATGCATTGGTGATGCTGCCACCCCAGCACTGTCCAAGTGCTGAACCACAGGTCATGTGGAGAACACGGGGCAGTGAGGGACATGTCCAGAACCCACTGCCTCTGTCCTCCACTGCATGCTCCATGAGTGGGGGCTCCATGGTCTGGTCCTCCAGCACCACCTATGCCCTGCATTAAGCAGGAGCAGATACATCCAGACATACTGCCCCTGCTCATTGCACATAAAAAGTACACAAAACCCACTGGAATTGATGTCACCAAGAACAATGCTTAAGCTGAAATCAGAAGGAATGAGCTGGGGGCCCTCTGTAGCCACCAAAGACCTGTGCAGAGTTGGGCTCTATAAGGTCAGGCCTTGGCACCCAGGTCCACCCACCTCTGCATCTCTTCTCAGTCATCTCCCAAACTAATACTGGATTCCTGTTTTAATTACACCACTCCCTACACACCCCAAAAGAAATCATCAGCAAGTTGGGCTGCTTACCACCTCTTTCCTCTGGGGGGGTGATGTGTTTGCTCTAATGGAGATTGCAGAGTATGCAGCACCTGAAGAAGCTGCAGTTAACCCTTCTAGATGTGAACATGCTCTTGCACATGGAAGACAACAACAGAAATAAAGGCCATTTTAGATCAGGGCAATCTGAATGATCTGTAGCTCAATTGGACTTGGAAAGCTGTTTATTTTTTGTATTTTTGGCCAAAATTTTTATCTTTGGGGTGTGTTTGGCAGTTTCTGAGCTAAAGGTATAAAAGGGCATGAGGTCGGACTGAGACCTATGAGTGGAAACTGCTGCTCAGCCACAGAGAGGTTGCTGCCTATCCATAATGCATGCACTCTAAACGATATCCATAAACGTCAGGCATGATTTAATAGGCTATAAAATCCTACATCACGATGCCACTGGAACTATTGAAAATAAAAACAGATAAATCACAATTCTGTGCAACAAGCTGTATTCACGCTGCTTTTTTTCCCTTGCCAGGGCTTCATTCTGCTGTTTGCTGAGCACACACTACTCTCACTCAGCCTTGCATTCAATTTCCATTTCCTTTTCCATTTCCAAGCTGGAGTGTTCACATCAGCCCTCTAGCTTGGCAGCTGTGTGGTCATGCTGCTGTAAAACCCTGCCCTGGAGGGTGCAGAACTGGGCAGAAAGGTGCTGAGTTTCCTTAGGCTTGGAGCAGCAGTACCCTTTTTTTTTTCCCCCAGCAATACTGGGCAATCATTGTAAGCAGATTGACTGCTGTTGCTCATATAATGTTATTCCTCACATTAGATTATGAGTATTAAATCTACTAGACAATGTTTATCTGGCAGGAAAACAATTTGTGTCACTCTTTTACTGCCAGCAAGATATAGAGTTACAATGACATGGATGACAGAGTGTGCACCACAACTCCAAAGGGGCACGACAGCTGTAATCCTGTCACCCTGTGGAGAAAATGATGCTGAAAAAGAAGGTAGGGGGTGGTGAGGCTGTGAAAATACTACTAATAGAAAGGATTGGGTTTTGAGAAAAGTTTGCTTCAGCTCTGCAGCTGAGGTGAGTGAACTGGAGATGTAAAAAACAGCCATAGTACATGCAAAACGTAAATCAATTTGGACTTATCTGATACCAAATTCAAACCCTGTCCCTTCCGCTTCTATTTTTTGTTTATTTTTGTTTAAAATGCTTTGCAGTTACAGAATATAGCTTGATGATCTTTCTACTCTTACCTTGTTTCATCATGTAGCTTGTTATTCCTTAATTTTCCTGGTCTGAATCATGTAACTACATAAGAAATAAGAAGGCGAGAAGAGAGAGAAGGAGGTAGAGAGAAAAATAACAAAGAAAAGAATTTTCCCCCCAAAATCTTGTGATTTTGAGGTGAGACACAACTAACTATTTTGAATGCATAAGGTTGTCAACGTTGACATACATTTCACTGTTCTGGACTATGCAAGAACAAAACATGAAGGTACAGTTTATGTCTGAAATAGGTAGCTGGGGATCAAGCACTTTACAGAATTGTCTTCCCAAAATCCTATTTTTGGTAACCTTTTTTGCTTCTCCTAATTTACTGGTTGTTTTGTGCACCCTGTGGAGCCCTGCCTGCTCAAGAAATGAGCCCACATCCATGGCAATCTCTCTGTGGCATCGAGGATCTCAGACTGGCTGTGCATGTGCTTGACTGACTCTGCTCTGCACATCTTTGGGTGATGTCAGGAAGCTTGTCACATATCTGCGGAAATTTAAATTCCATTTGAACAACTACCCCTGCTAAAGTAGGTCGAATGGGGAGGTTTTTGCCTGGTGCAGGCCTTCCTCTTACCCCAGGTCCTGTGCAGCTCCCTGCTACTGATCTTGACCCAGCAGACTTCCCTCCGTTACTCTCAGCCCTCCCAGACTCAGGAGCCACTTCTTCCCTCCTCCAAAGAGCCTCTGATACAGCTAGTCTGGCTTTGCCCACCTACAGCCACAGGCAGAGGTCCCCTGTTTTTAGTCCTTGGCCCTTGGAGTCCTTTCCACACATTCTGTCAGGCCAATATTTTGTAGGGTCAGGGCAATGAGCAGTGCCTGACCAAGCCTCTCATCTCTGGTAGCAAGCAAGAGGGCTACTAGCATGGGCTGAGGGGAGAAGCTGTATCTGTGGCTTTAAGGCACCACTAGATTCCAGTTTAATGCATCCCTGGCAGTCTCCATCTGCCTGCACCACAGCGAGGGGAACGTGCTGGCTTTAAACACAGGGATAGACACACACAGATGATGTATTCCTTGTGCCTTTTCACAGTGCTAAAGGCAGCAGCTGACACAGTGAAAGGAGGATGTGCTGTGACCTGCACGACCTGCACAGCACAACAGTGTGGGATGGGGCACTTTGACAGGGTGGTAGCCCTGGCAACTTTGATTTGTGGTACCCTACTGTAACCAGAACACTAAAAGAGATAGACAAGGACTTGGCTGTATCAGCCTCATGGTGCCCTGGTGTTGCTCCACAGTGGTATGAGAGGGGCCCATGGACTCATGCAGTTGGGTCCAACCTGATAGTCAGCTTTAGCTATTGCCAAGTTGGTGTCACCAGAACTAATGCTCTCAGGAACTCTGTCAGGGCCACTCTCTGCCTCATTTTTACATGCTGCAACATGAAAGTATGTACCAGGACTAGAACTGTCAACACATGTCTAAGCAGTGACTTGTGCAATGAAATCCACTTTTCAAACGTGACTATAAACTTGTCTCTCAGAAGATGCTGAACTGCTTTGAACAACAAAGAGGAGTTAAATCAGTACAGTCCTCAATTCCCCTTCCCCTTTCTCCTAACAGAATAGTTACACATACAGCAGTAGAAGAACGTTTATCCCATTTACAGAAGCAATATACTAGATTATTCAAAATAATCCAGTATATTACAACGTGTGAGGATGACATGGCTCAGAGCACCAAGCATCTTCAGGGTTATTTTGTTTACATATATTTGCTGCTGGATGAATAGGTGTCATACCAGGATTTTTGCATTTCCATTTTGACTGTGCAGGTTTCTGAAATGGGAAAGCTATGCAAGTACCTCTGTAAATTGTATAAATATCTTTAGATCAAAATGCTTGCAGCTTTAGGGAATGCACCAGTATTGCTATTTGATTTACAAAAAACAAACAAACAAACAAACATTTTACCAAAATCATTATACTGGTGTAAATCCTATTAATAGAGACAGCCCTGAGCATTTAGAAGACCACTGAATCTCAAAGAAGATTAGGCTCTTAGGTGAACAAATAAGAATGCAAATAATACAGATATAGCATTTCTCACTCTAACACCCCAGATTGAATTTAATATATTTTCCTAAAAAGCCAAGGATTTGGGACTCCTACCACAAGAAACATTAACCTGCCTGAGTCTTGGAAAAAGGACTTGCCTGAGAATATGAAGTGAAAACTAATCTTACTGCTCATGATGAGAAGCAGCACGACTGATGCACACTAAAGCCATAAAATGTAATTTGGTTTCAGAAACAAATTAGGTAAGGGAAAAATAATTGTAGTGTTAACTGTGCAACAGGGATCACTTCCACAGCATGTCTGTGAACCAATGCTCATGGATTTCCTAGTGTGTTCTCAGGACCAAAAAATCTGTTGCATGCTAACATCAACATATCCTTTCATGTTCTTGCAGTTTACTACTGTCTCTTACCACATTTTGTTCCAGAAGAGCTTGATCCTGTCCCTCAGCCAGGAAAAGTCATCTCTGTCAAGGCTCAGTAATGTCAGCAGATCCATCAAACCACATCAAGCAACTACTTGTATCTGCTCAAACATTAGAAGACAAAAATAAAACTAGTAATACAAATGAGGCAAAGAAGTGAGCACTAAATAAGTGAGTCAGTTAAGCTGTGCTGGTGAAAGATAAAGGGAAGGAAAAGATAACAGCGGAGAGTAGAATGAGTTCCTGATAACTGGGCACAGGGAACTAATGAGTGCCTTTGCAAACATAAAGAGGAAAGTAAAAATACCACCATGAACAAAGTTTCCTCAATAAAAGCAAGGTGAAGTCAACAATTACTGCAAACATCTGAGGTACTGTTCTGCACTGCTGAAACCAGAAATCCAGTACACAAAAGAAGAAATTAAAATCTTGGCTTTTGGCTGGATGTAGGTCCCCAAGTGTGTAACTCCTTTGGGGAAAAGGCTCCAACTTCCTTTAGGGACATATGAAAAAAACTAGCCTAGCTGCTGAGAAAGTGCAGGTAGGAAGACATTGGGAGTCTCATGGCTGTAAAAGAGGCCCAGTTGACAGCAGAAGCTGGTATGCAGAGGCACCACTGTGGACAGAAAATGAGAAGTCCCACTGAAAGGTTGGTTTGCCTCCTTTTTTTTCAGGGCTGGCTCTGTTTTCAGGAACAAACTCTAGATCAGAAAATACAAGCATCCAAAGCCAGATTTTCAGGCCACTACAAGGAGAAAGAAAATACTTCTGTCTATGGGTTTTCTCATTGTGCTGCTGTCCACAACATGCCACCCATCTCCCTTTCCTAGGAGACCCCTAAGTAAGGCAGGAATTTGGCCTCACTTGCCCAGTCACAGTACAGTTACCTTTTGCCTGGATTAGTGTTGTCACTATCTACCCTAGCAAAAAGTTAGGGGATTTCTGGCTATGGTGTCAATGAAAGGTGGCTCTGTGGGATCATAAAGTCTGCTTTTAACTAAAGGGTCCTCTTTGGAGATAAGCTAAACAGTAGCCTCTAGGTGAGAGGGAAGGAAACAAACTGGGTGCCTGTTCAAGGTTTAATACAAGCGAATGGACTTCCTTTCTGCTCTGTGCAATCTCTATGCAGAGTGGAGCTAAAGAGGAGCTGACAGCTGGAGAAGCTTTCTCCTCACATTTCCACAGCAACTGCCCTGCAACCACAGACTATCCTGCTCACCAGATTTGGTAGCATTTTCTGTCTCCTGCAGGAGTAACAGCTAGGACCACATAGTCTGAGGTGTCAAGTGATATAACTAATGCGAGAAACTGTGAGAAATCAGGTCAGAGAAACAAGGGCAGAACCAAGCGGAGAAGCTAATGCATTACAAGGAGTTTGACCCTCCTTTTTCAAAGGGTTCAAAGAAGTTCTCCAGTCACTGTGCCTAGCATCTGTCTAGCATGGTTGAGGCATATTTGCTTCTGGAGGTACAGGCAGACAATAGGGTGGTGTGGCATGTGTTTTGTCCAGCCACTTGTCCTTCCCCAGTTTTCTTACAGCAGCTTCAATGGGATTGAAGGGCTCATTGAGAGAGCTTTAAACTAGACGTGAAGGGGGAAGGGGAGAAAACTGGGTCTGTTAGGGACAAGAACAAGAGGAACGTACCAGGGCCTGAAAGCAGGTGGTCTAAGGAGGATTGAGTCCCACCAGTGGGCTCTGTTTGTTTCCTGAAATGCCTGTATGCTAATGCACGCAGCATGGGGAATAAGCAGGAAGAGTTAGAGGTCAGTGTGCGGGCTAAGGGTTATGATCTGGTAGCAATAACAGAGACGTGGTGGGACAGGTCACATGACTGGAATGTGGCCATGGATGGTTATGTGCTTTTTAGGAAAGATAGAGCGGGGAAGCGAGGTGGTGGAGTTGCTCTTTATGCAAGAGAGCAACTAGAATGTATTGAGTTTTGTGCAGGGGCTGATGAGGGGCAAGTTGAAAGTCTGTGGGTAAGAATTAAGGGGCAGGCTGGTGTGGGTGATACAGTCGTGGGGGTCTACTACAGACCTCCTGATCAAGGCGAGGAAGTTGATGAGGCTTTCTACAGGCAGCTGAAAGTAGCCTCACAACTGCAGTCCCTAGTCCTCATGGGAGATTTTAACTACCCCGATATCTGCTGGAAGACTCACACAGCCAGCCTTTCACAGTCTAGGAGGTTCCTCCAGTGCATTGATGATAACTTCTTAATGCAAATGGTGGACAAGCCGACTAGAAGAGGAGCGCTGCTGGATCTTGTACTAACCAACAAGGAGGGCCTTGTTGAAGCAGTGGTGGTCAGTGGCAGCCTTGGCTGCAGTGATCACGAGATGGTGGAGTTCAGGATCCTGTGTGGAAGGAACAGAATACCCAGTAGGACCAGAACCCTGGACTTCCACAGGGCAAACTTTGGCCTCCTCAATCAATTGTTAAGGGAAATCCCATGGGACAGGGTGCTAGAAGGTAAAGGGGCTCAAGATAGCTGGTCAATATTCAAGGACCACTTCTTGCAAGCACAGGATCAGAGCATCCCAATGGTTAGGAAATCTAGTAAGGGAGCTAGGAGACCAGCATGGTTAAAAAAGGAACTGCTGGGCAAACTTAAGTGGAAAAGGAAAATCTACAGATCATGGAAGGAGGGGCTGGTCACTTGGGAGGAATATAGGACTGTTGTCAGAGGATGTAGGGAGGCAATTAGGAAAGCTAAGGCTTCCTTGGAACTTAACCTTGCAAGTCAGGTTAAGGATAATAGAAAGGGCTTTTTCAAATACATAGCTAACAAAGCTAACACTAGAGGCAATATTGGCCCACTGTTGAATGAGGGGGGAGCCCTGGTGACAGAGGATATAAAGAAGGCAGAGGTGCTGAACGCCTTCTTTGCCTCTGTCTTTACTCCTGCAGGATTTCCCCATGAGCTCCAGACTCATATAGCCCCAGAAGTAGTCAAGATAGATGAGGAGTTTGACATAGTAGATGAGGATTGGGTTAGGGATCAGTTGAGTAATCTGGACATCCATAAATCGATGGGTCCAGATGGAATGCATCCAAGGGTGCTGAGGGAGCTGGCGGAGGTCATTGCTAGGCCACTCTCCATCATCTTCGGTAAGTCATGGGTAACGGGAGAGGTGCCTGAGGACTGGAGGACAGCAAATGTCACACCAGTCTACAAGAAGGGCAAGAAGGAGGACCCGGGTAACTATAGACCGGTCAGCCTCACCTCCATCCCTGGAAAGGTGATGGAACAACTTGTTCTTGTCTCTATCTCTAGGCATATCAAGGACATGGGGGTCATCAAGAGCAGTCAGCATGGTTTTATCAAGGGTAAATCATGTTTGACTAACCTCATAGCCTTCTATGAGGAAATTACTAGGTGGATAGATGATGGTAGAGTGGTAGATGTGGTTTATCTGGATTTCAGTAAGGCATTTGACACCGTCTCCCACAGCATCCTTGTAGATAAGTTGATCAGGTATGGGTTTGGTGATCAGGTAGTGAGGTGGATCAGGAACTGGTTGATGGGAAGGAGTCAGAGAGTTGTAGTCAATGGGGCAGAATCTGGTTGGAAGTGTGTGACTAGTGGAGTCCCTCAGGGGTCGGTACTGGGACCGATGTTGTTCAACATCTTCATCAACGACCTGGATGAGGGTATAGAATGTACCCTCAGCAAGTTTGCTGATGACACTAAGCTGGAAGGAGTGGCTGACACACCAGAAGGCTGTGCTGCCATTCAGTGAGACTTAGACAGGCTGGAGAGTTGGGCGGGGAGAAACATGATGAAATTCAACAAGGGCAAGTGTAGAGTTTTGCATTTGGGGAAGAACAACACGATGTCCCAGTATAGGTTGGGGGCTGACCTGCTGGAGAGTAGTGTAGGTGGGAGAGACCTGGGGGTCCTGGTAGACAGGAGGATGACCATGAGCCAGCAATGTGCCCTTGTGGCCAAGAAGGCCAATGGCATCCTGGGGTGCATTAGAAAGGGTGTGGTTAGTCGGTCAAGAGAGGTTCTCCTCCCCCTCTATTCTGCATTGGTGAGGCTGCATCTGGAGTATTGTGTCCAGTTCTGGGCCCCTCAGTTCAAGAAGGACGGGGATCTGCTTGAAAGAGTCCAGCGCAGAGCCACAAAGATGATTAAGGGAGTGGAACATCTCCCTTATGAGGAAAGGCTGAGGGAGCTGGGTCTCTTTAGCTTGGAAAAAAGGAGGCTGAGGGGTGACCTCATCAATGTTTACAAATATGTAAGGGGTGAGTGTCAGGGAGATGGAGTTAGGCTCTTCTCAGTGATGACCAGTGATAGGACAAGGGGTAATGGGTGTAAATTGGAGCATAGGAGGTTCAAGGTGAATATCAGAAAAAACTTCTTTACTGTGAGAGTGACAGAGCACTGGAACAGGCTGCCCAGAGAGGTTGTGGAGTCTCCTTCACTGGAGACATTCAAAACCCGCCTGGACAAGTTCCTGTGTGATGTGCTCTAGGTGACCCTGCTCTGGCAGGGGGGGTTGGACTAGATGATCTTTCGAGGTCCCTTCCAACCCCTATGATTCTATGATTCTATGATTCTATGATTGACTTCTGGCTGGAAGGGTGCTGCACTTGCAGCTGTGGCCTTCTCTACACACTCACCACTTGTCTCCCTACCTTTTCTAGTTACCATCCATTGCACTCACATTTAGTGGGGCTGCAGAAAAAACCCCCAAAACAACCAACCAACCAACCAACCAACAAAACCCGACAGAAGAAGCTGCAAGAGAATAGCTCTAAACCAGGTTGTGATCTTAGACAGATACTTGCAACTACTCATACTGGTTGAGAGGTCTGCCAAGATGGATCAAGGCCTGTACTTGCAAGCACCATTAACCAAAGTGGGAGGAGCAGCAGATATCAATAACCCCAGAAAGACCAGATGTTGAAACTCCTGCCAGAAAAATGAGACTCAGGATACACAGCTTCACCACAACCTCTGTGGAGAAAAACAGATTTTACTTGGACTGCAGGGGGAAACACTGAGGAATAATGGGACCAGAACTGATTTGGGGTGATGGCAGGTGACAAATTTTGTACAAGCTTCTGAGGCAACTTGGAGATAAACTAAACTGTGATGAGGTTTTGGCTGCATTCACAATGGATCGGGCAGGTACTTGTCCATAAACATGGGCATCCATGGACTGAGGAGATGATGACCAGTTGGCTGGGAATCAGAGAAGACCAACAACAATGATAAAGTGGCTGCAGGGACTGATTAATGGAAAGAGAAAAGAAGAACGAATGGCAGTGGCTAGGAAAATAAGTGATACTTGAGTGCAGGGTACAAGCAGCCAGAGGGGAGAAAAATTATTTAGGGGAGTACGATACATGGTTATAAACAGGAGTAATTGGGTGAGACTGGACAAATGAAAATATAGGCGAAATATCTTCCTGACCTTGAGACTTGTTGGACTGTGAAATAGTCTCCAAAAGAAAGAGGTGGAATCCCCATTACATGAGGCATTTAAAATGAAAGTGAACAGAGCAATCAAGCATGTGCTGCAAATCGTCTACCAGTAGGGGAGTGGAGTAGATAACCAGCTCTTTTCCAGCTCTGATTTCTACATTTAGTATAAGGAATCACAAAAAACCCCAACTGGCCATGAGATACAGGATAATGACTCCGCACTTGGGAAAATCCAGTGGTAATCACACAGGTAGAAAGGGAAAATGTTATAGTGATGAAGCAGAGAGAGTAACAGGGGAGAGAGCAGCATTACAAAACCAACAGAAATGCAACATCTCCACTCCAACAGTTCAGCCATGCTGAGGGAAGATGGGTAAATATGAATGAATCCTTTATTACTGAATTGGCCCTATATTAAAAAAGGGTCATTGGTTGCTAGGCTGAGAGGAAACAGCACCTTCCCCCTCTCTTCCTCATTTAGCTTCAGTGACTGGCCAAAAGAAAGCTGCAGGAGGCTGTAGGGATTTGGTCCTGGTTTGCAAAATGGCCTGTGGAGCCCACTGAGCAATGCCTTCTGGGAGACCCCAGCAGTTTGTCTCTTGGCCATGCAGGTGAAGCAGCACTGCATTTTATGCAAGCATGTCACAATTAAGCAGATGCCATGTAACATGAGTTAAGGCTTGCTTTAAAACACCAGGGTAGGATTCTCTCTCATTTGGTATTTTCAGTAGAACTGAAGCACTTCATAGGAGCCTATTCTATCCCAATGAACAGCATCCTTACAGCAGACTCCAGAGGTGGTTCTGCCTTGCAATAACATGGATACGGGCAGGGCTGTGATCTCAGGCATGTTTAGGACTTGAAATAAAGTGGGTGCATCCAAAAAGCAGCCAGGACACCAAGAAACCATCTTTAACATCACTAAGATTTAGACCCCATCACTAGGGCTTGGGTTGTACTCCATCCTCTGGCTCCAGGAGGATGGAGGGTGAAGGAAAACAGCGCAGTACCATTGCAGCTGCAAATACCGCAAGTTCTGGTATACCTCTCTGGCATTGAGGGTGACACGATGTCCCCCACCCCAACCTCTCTGCCGAGCTACGTGCGACCCGCTCCGGGGTTTAAAAACAGTCAGAGTCCCCGGGGATTCCCTCGGCGCCGGGCAGGAGGTGCCCCCCCGGTGAGGCAGAGGCGGGGGGCGACTTCCCGCTCCCTCTCTCGGTCCCTTTCGCTTTGCAGTCACAGGCGGGGGCTCCGTGGGGCGGCGAGAGAGTGGGGAAGGAACAGAGACAGACGGTACCCTCCAGTCCGCCCCGGACTTCCCGTGCCCCGCGGTAACCCGAGCCTCATTTCCTGGTCGGGGCTCTTAAAGGGGCAGCCTCGGCGGCGGAACAAAGGCCATTGTGCTGCCTGACGGCCACCTCTCCCCCCGATCCCCTCCCCGCTACGTTCGCCCATGCCGCTGCACGTCCCGGCGGTGAAGGCCGGTCCCGGCAGCTTCAAGGGCCCAAGCGACCCCCGCCCCCTCCCTGCAGCACTCCGCAACGGCAAATTAAGAGAAATAAGATGACGCGACCCGGCTGAGCCCTCCCGGCCTCCCCTCTGCTTTGGCCGGCGCGCACCGGCACCCGAGGGTGCCGGCGCCTTGCCGCACTCCCGCCACGGGGCACGGGTACCGCCACGGGGCACGGGCACTGCCACGGCACCACCACCGCCCCGCCTTCGCCCCTCCCCGCCGGTGGCCGTTCGTGCCGGCAGCCATCTCTAGATGGCGCGGCCCCTTTAAGGGGCGGGACGGGGTGCCGGGAATCCACGTCAGTTTCGGCCCCGAAACTCCGGATCAATGAGCGGTGCGGGGCGGGGCGCAGCGCCCGGCCAAGGCTGGCCCTCCCCTGCCGCCTTTCGGTTTCTCTCTTCCAGGAAGGAAAACACCGGTGGGGAGCAGGGCCGCGCGCCGGCAGCCCCCGCCCCTCCGTGCGCCTCACGCCGGAGCCCCCGCCCCTTCTCCGACCCCCTCCCCCCCTCACGGGCTCCCCGTGCCGCGCGCGCGCGCCGCCTCACACACGGACTTGCAGGGGCAGAGCGCGCGCAGTCACACACGCACACAGCCATAGGCACGCGCGGGGCGGGAGCGATCGCGCGCCCCCGGAGGAGCGGCAGCGGCGCTGAGGAGGGGACTCCGGCGGCGGGGGTGGGGGGGAAGGGGGGCACCTCCCCCGGGCAGCTCCGCGGGCCGCGCCCGCCGCCGGGTGATGGTGGCGACAGTAACTTCCCCTTGAGGGATCGGGTCGGGCCCCACCGCGCCACTGGGCCGGGAGAAGAGCGGAAAGTGGGGAAAGCCCGAGAACTTCCCGTCCGTCCGCCCGCGCCCGCCCCGCCGGGCTTCGCCGCTTCCTCGTGAGAGATGTCTGAGCCTCCTCCTCAGTGTTGCATCAAGGTAAAGCCCTGTGTCCCCTCTGTCCGTCCCCTCTGTCTGTCCGGCCCCTGTCAGCGCGGGACGCGCCCGCCGGCGCCTCAGGGGTGGTGGGCGCTGGGTTTCGCCCAGGGTTGTGTAGGTGAAAATAACTGTTTCTGCCTCTTCTTCTTTTTCCCCTGCGTGAAGGGCGGTCGCGGGGGGTGGTAGTGGGAGGTCGGGGTCCCTCCGTGTTTGTGGGGCGCACAGCTCCCGGCCATGGCAGGCGGGAGCGCGGAGTCCCCGCGCTGGAGGGGCGGCTGGAGGCGGACACAGGGACGCGGCTCCCGTCGGTTGTCAGCGCCGTGCGTCCGCCCCGGGGAGGCACGCACAGCAGAGCCGCTGCTGCCGCCGGGATTTCACGGCGTGGCTCCTCACGGCAGGACCCGGCTGGGCACTTTAAAAGGAGCCACGGAGCCCGGCGCGGCCTCCCGCGGGGCTCGCTGCTCGCCATCCCCCGCCGGCAACTTCGCAGAAAGTTTCCTGCCATCGGCGAGATGCAACCGCTGCTGCTCTCTCCAGCAGCGGCTTGTGGGGCTTTCGTCTTATTTTTTGTCTTATTGTTTTTATTATTATTATTGCATTTCCTGCTATCGCTTGCCCGTCAGCAGGTAGGGGAGCCAGGGCTGCACAGCCTGGCCCCGCTCTGCCAGGGCCTGGGGAACGTGTTTCCCCAGGGCTTGGCCTGTCGAAGAAGGGGGTTGCCCCGTGAAGTTTCTCGTTTGAAGTGAAGGAGGTATAAAGCTGAGACAATGAAAAGAAAATTGAGTTTCCTTTTTTGTCCAGACCTTTCCTATCTAGCAGCGTGATAGAATTAGTGCTTTCCTCTCTCCTTCCCTCACCCTTCGGTTTTGTTTCAATTATGAGGTTTTTTTCAGGAGTCACGTTGCCTTGTTGCCAGCCTGGAATCTCCCTTCTGCTCACAACTAGCTCTGAGTAAGAGTGCTTTAGCTGTTGTCTCTCCCTGCCTGGAAGGAAAAGGTGACTTCCAGACACTCTGAGGGGAAGAGCCCGGAATAAACACTTACTCAGCTTAAAAGCATGGCAGTTTTTTGTTTGCTGGTCCCATGCCTGTGTGTGTTTATGGTGGGAGTCTTGCCTACTATATGATGTGTCCACAATTTGAAAACTTATGGGTGTATTTTCTCTTGCTGAGTTAAATGTGCTTGGGCCTGTGTCCCATGAAGTCTCGTGCTTAGAGAGTCTAGTTTGACTTTCCGTTAACACAAACAAATTGGATATTAGGGTATTGTATGTGCGTTAGAGTATGGCAAAATGCTAATGCAGGCAAAATGTGTACAATTAACTAAGCAGATCCCTATATATATAAACTGAAATATCACAGGAAGCTTTTTCTACTAAACCCTGTGGAAAGGCAGGATGTGTTCTTTAGACAGAAGACCATAAATGAATGTCACAAAAAATATTGTAATACAAGTTGTGGTTCCTTGTTTTTGACATGGGTAATTTTGAAAATTTTTAGGCTTACTTCTGCTCTTACTGAAGTTGGCAACAAAACTGCTGTTCATTTCAGGAACAGTAAAACTGGTCCTTCCCTAACCTCACTAAGGTGTGTTAGAGTCATATTGTAATAGATCAGCTATGTAGCGGGAGAGATATAAGCAAGATTCTGTTTGAGTCTTGAAATGATTGAGTGCAAATTTTTCACTACATTTAGAGAGATATGGTGAAACTGATTTTTTTAAGTGACTTCTTAAACATCATGGTATGAACTAATTTTTATTTTTTAATACGTGATTTGTTTACCTGCTGACCCTTGCAGTTACCTTTGTCAGAGGACAGGAACTACTGTTGTTGGCTTCTCTGTTGGTGATTATTTTAATAGCTCCAAATAGAGAAAGTACATATTTTCAGACAGAAATGTGAATTTCAAATGGTAGCATTTATTCACCAGTCAAAACTATTGAGAGTAACTTTCTCTTCAGTTTTCCTACCTATCATTATTTTTTGGATGCTTCTTTCAACCAGGCAGAGTTAAAGGTGGTTGCAGTCAGCAGCTGGATTTAAGAGAAGGTGTTCAAAAGGTAGTTGTGATTATTACTAGTACGATAGATTACTTTTTCAGCGTGCCAGTGAAGCTCACAGCACAGAGCGAAAGGGTGAGGCAGAGGAGCAAGCTCCACACCATACTCCAACTTCGCTGCTAAGCTGCTGTGTTCTGAAAAGTAGCCAAGCATTGTGCTGCGAGGGTGTTGCAGAATTTCATTAGAAGCCTGTGAACTGGAAGCGTGGTGCTGGTGGACATATTTTCTTTTTTTTTTTTTTCCCCCCTTCCTCTAACACAAGCCAGGGGTGTGCGCAGTAAATGCCACAGCAACTGGGGTGGTGGACCATGGAAAGCTTGAGCAGAGGGAGTGAAAGCTTTGTTTATGTGCAGGCTGCTCAGTGCAGTCTGTCTGTCTTACCTTATTAGAGAAGCGCTCTAATAAGATTTAGGAAAATTTCAGGAGGTGAAGTTTTGGTATATATTTAACTACTGGTAATCAAGATAAACTTGCAGTAATGCCTCTGTTCATGTCAAGTACTTATCAGTATGTATGTGTGATTGTATGTTGATATGTGTTTGCTTTGTGGCAAGTATGTGTGCTTACTTACATTAATTCTTTCTCTGAGAGAGAAGTACAATGCTAATATCCTAATCTTGCCAAAACTCAGGTGTGTGTTTGCCTGGCAGGCAGACTCGGTAACTCCAACTGTGCTGTTGTGGCAAGGAAGTTAAGCATGTGTGTGGAGTCTAAAGCTGCAGAGAGAAGTTGTTGTTGGGGTTTAGAAAATAAGATCTTGGGGGTCAGAGAGGAACATGAAGGTTGGACTCTCAGTATTCAATACAACGTAGGGCATCAGTGTACTCTCCATGTGAACGCGTAGACTTTGGGCTTGTGGCAGACTCCAGCTTGAGAGGGCCTGAGGGCTTTGACTCTGAGGTGGGTTGGGAAGGCACCTCTTGTGTGATTGTTGTGTTTGGATACTTTTTTCATTCCAGACGTTGGGATGTCTACATTGGTAGTAAACCTGTTCCTCTGATCCAGAGCCATAGTAGTTAGCTGATTATATTATTGTAAGTACTCATTACTCTCATTACAGCATTGGCAAGTGATCTTTGTGGCCTCACCTCTTCTCCCCCAGATTGGAGAACTGAGGCACAGGGACAGTGTAAACATCTTGGCAAGGCTTACATGACAGCAGAAGTTCAAAGGGAGACAGGACTCAAAGTTTAGACACAAGTGATGATTTCTGTGATTAATTAAGGTCCACGTGTTGATGAGTTCTGTTTAAAACCTCATTTGGAGCTTTCTGCTTGTGAGGATCTCCCTATTTTTTCCCTGAAATTATAATACCTTGATAATATCACCATGGCATCATACGTAGGCTCAAAATTCAGCAGGCAAACAGAAGTGTCCCAAAAGGCACAGTTTAATTTGTTTCTTTTCCTTTTTATAAATCTGGCACTTTTAGTTGCTTACTCTAATTTACCATGTGACCACACAATTGTGCTGGCACAAGTGTGGAGTTGTGGGGGAACTAAAACTGGGAATACAGGGTGGGGGGAAGGGTGCTGCTTCAAATCTGCCAGACCAGAGCTCCTCTGAGCCCAGGATCTCTAGTGTGCGCTTGTCTGATGCTTTCGTTCAGAGCTTTCTGTGAGCAGTACTGAAGTCACGGAACCTTTCTGTGAGTTGGGTTTCACAGCTGACTCCAGTGGAGACTTTATGCCTCTGTACGGTGTTGGATGTGAGCACTTGCTTTTGCAATGAGCTGTATATAGTGGGCCTTGTGATTGCATGGGCACCACAAGAGTCAGCACGAACCCTGTAACTCGAGGACTTGTCTCACTTGTCCTCATTTTGGATTTGAGGAGGTACTTTGTAATCATTTAAAAAAAAAAAAAGGAAGAGGAAAAAAAAAAAAACCTGATGGTGTAAGCCAGAGGGCAAAGAATCAGCATAGTGTTTGGGCTTTCAATCTTAACTGACTTCCCCAGATTTAACTTAATTTTTAAGTAGTGCTTTATGTCTTCTAATAATTCATTGATGCTGTTTTTGCAAAGAGCTCTCTCCCACTGAAGGCTTCGAATGCTGACAGACTGTTCAACACTTTGCAGCCAGAATCCTGTTACCCTTAATTGAGGCTGGGTATCTGTTAGTGCAGAGTATGTTCCTTAATGTTTATTTGTGAACTTGTGTATTAGGGGGAGGATTTTTCTTCTGTTAGTATCAATGAAAAAACTCTCATTAAGTTAGTGAGTGTAAGATTGAATGGGAGAAGACCAGCGTACATACTGTTTAACACCTGATTAATCACTTAACTCCTTGGCAGCAGCTGAATTTAATCCCTCTGAAGCAAAAATTTACTAACACTGCCCCAGTTAAACACTGGTCATTACAATTCACTGTGTCATTACAGATGAAGTCAGTTTCCTGGGAGGCAACCCATTAAAACGGCAGCCCCAATCTGAAATGGCCCAGTTAAGGAGAGGATACTTTAATGGTAGTTTATGTGCATTTGCACCTTGCATCTCGAAGTGCCTTTTGGAGGGAAACAGCTAAACAGCACTCTGCTGATAGAAATTATGATAAGCAGGAGGTGTGAAGTCTTGTATAATTACAAAGAAGTGAGGTTTCTGTCTTTTAGAGAAGTTATCTTGGGTTCTTGAGTGCTTGCCTTCTGAAGTCTTCTGGCAAAAGATTTCCTAATGTGCTTACTGTGAGAAAGGAGAGTTAAGGCAACCTGTGTTTTTTGGCCAAAAAGCCGCAATGTGTTTTGGTGTGGTTCTCACCTGCAATCCAAAAATTGGCTAATTTGGGGGTTTTTGTATGCATTTGTTTTGGAGTATTTGTGGTTCAGTGTTTTCAGGTGGGCATCCCCAGAGCAACAGTAGTTCAAAAGCAAAGGCTTCTGAAAACGCTCCCTTTGGCCTTTGCTTTCCCTGTCTGTGAAACAGGCATAAAATAATAATGAACTTACCTCTGCAGGGCAGTAGCGAGGCTTCGTTTTGGTAAGACAGTGTGGAAACAAATTGTGTTTATTACAGAAATCAGTGACCGAATGGCCTGATTTGTTCCTTGCTTTTTAGTTCACACTGTGTTGGGGAGCACGGGAAGCATGGGTGTTGTTTGGCTGTTGGCTTTTTTGGTAGAGACTACCTACCTCTGCGAGCAGTCAGAGCAAGATACTATGGCTTCACTGTGTCCCAATGTCTGGATCTGCAGGGCAGTGTTTCTGTACCTACAACCTGCATTGAACTTGTCTTTGGGAGAATTGGTGTATGGTGCAGGTGTAGCTGTTGTGCCACAATCCTGCTCCTGGCTCAGGGCAGGAGTGCCTGGGAGGGACAGCGACCAGATGTGACTGCCAGAGCAATCCCCACTGCCTTCCCCTGACCACTGTTCTTCCCAGGATTCCCTGAAGCCAGATGCAGAGCAGGCTGTGTACTCAGTTGTCCCAGGTACTACTCTTTCATGGGGATAGAGGAGCATCCCTCTCTGTTACATCAGATACACCTTCATCATCTGCCAAGGGAGATCTTGCTAGCAAAGGCAGTGGCTGGTGGTCAGCTGTGAGCATTGTCACAACAATTAATTTTTAGGCCGATGCATCTCTGTGCCTCCTGAGGGAAAGAGGCCACCCAGGACAGCCCACGGGTAGGATGTTCCTTTAGGCAGTCGTGAAGAAGCCAAACCAAGCCCAGGTATGTGCTCAGGTCTAGCCTAAGAAAAGAGACCAGACAGGCCACCAAAACTCCTGTGCTTTTTTAGAACAGAGTTGTGGCAATTGATTCCTGTTATTGTGGGTTATTTTTTAGGTCTATGAACTAAGCCAAATTTAGACAATATTGGTTCTGGTGTTGCTGAGTTGTCTTTAAGCAATGGTTTGTTGGAGCACAGAGAACAGTTACTCTCTTTATCTACTTCTTTAGTAACATATTGAAGTTAAGGTTAGATTATACTGTTTTGTTTTTTTTCCAAAAATGCCACTGCTGCCAGAAAAATAAAAGCAGAAAACTCCAGCTGAAGTTGAACTTGTTTGTGGAATGTTTGGAGCAGTGATAAATGAAGGATTTTTAAAGGGGTTAAGCTTTTCACTTATAGATGGTATTGCTTAGCTTCTGTAATGCTGCTGAGCTCCAAAGTGAACTGGGTATAGCAATTAAGGAAAGCTATAAATGATTCTTCATCTAAATTATTTTCTAAAGGTTATTCCTTGTTAAGCCAACATGGAGTAGCTTTGCTTCAGTGTTGTACAGTTTGCAAGTACTGTGATGAAAGAGAGCAGTTCTCACTGTGGTGTTTATGTTTGTGTTCTATGGAATGTTTGCACACGGAAATAAATAGCATTGTAAATAATTTTAAAGATGTGTATAATGCCAGGAGTAATATTGGGTGTGACTGCAACTGTTAGTAAAGCTCCACAAAAATATTTTGAATGTGACAACTGGGCTTTACATATTAAACTATTAACAGATGGCTAATATTAAATCCAGAGTTTAGATTTTTAATTTTAAAATAAAATTAAATGTGGTTATAAATAGGAACAATGAGTGATTTATTGGTGATTTTGTTGTTGTTGTTGTTTATTTGTTTTTTTTTTTTTGTTTGGGTCTTTTGTCTTCTTTGGTTGTAGTGTTGGTTGGTTTTTTGTGGGGTTTTTTGTGTTTAATTTTTTTTTTTTCCTACCTAGCTCAGGTAGGGTCTAATCAAGCTTGTGAATAACTTGTTGTGAAAAGTCTTGAGATCTTAATCTGGAGAAAACCAACTGGCATCCAGTAGGGAGTATCCTTAAAACTGATCAAATGCTGCAGAGAGAGAGATTCTGAATATAGTTTGGTTTTCAACAGATTATGGCTGAAGTGATTTTTCCATTACATATTCAGCGGGATCCTCCAAAACATCTGTTAACAGAAACTAAGAATGTTTTAAAGTGGTATGGGATTCTCTGGAAATCCAGGAGCTTGGAGTTCTACCAGATCAACAAAATGTTTAATAAAAGTACCAGAGATAGCAGTATTAGAATTCAGAGACAAATGTATCCAGTTTGTAGAGTCACAACAAGGCATTCAGTGTTTGCAAACCACATTTTCCTTTTATCTTCCTCCTTTTTTTCCTAAAAAGGATTTAACATAAAAGAGGTTTCTGTCATTGGTAGAGCACTGTGAATCTCTGCTGATGTGCTTAGAGGTCAAATGGAACAAACCCAGCATTACAGCAATACTGGGGAGCTCCTTCCCACTTTCTAGGAACTCATCTGAGGTCTGTGTTGGGATTCCCCTCCATGACAAAAGTAATCCTCCTTTCTTCTGGTGGATTAGGACTGAAGATTGTTGTTTCACCATCTTCCCTCTTGAATGACAAGCTCTTATCTTCCTGCTTGCCTTGTGCCTCAAAAAAAAATACTTGGACAAAGCCAAGCCTTCTCAGACCTGCCCAGGAGTTGAGGTTAGATGTGGTAGGGTGCAAGGAGCTGGAGGCTATGGAGTATTGGTCCCAATCATCACTGGAAGCTACTGGAAAAAATGTTCCTTGATGAATGAGTCCTCCCTGCCACATCCATGAAAAGCCACTTAGGTATTTCCAGTAAGCACCACTGCATGCGACTGGCTGCAATGTGAAGCCTGCAGAGTGATGAGGGTAGTGTTGATGGGCTGTTGTCAGCTGTGCCACTGGCTTGATACCGTGGTGGCTCTAGTCCTTGCAGCCTCACCCCAGCTCTGCAGGACCAGCTGCCTCCAGTTTAGAGCATTGTTGTGCTGGGTCAGACAGCCTGGTGTGGGCACATGTAGGTACCAGGTGCGTGACTGGGGCTGTGCTGTGACTGTGGAGTGATGGACCCACCATCTCTCTGGGAGTGAGGAAATGAAGGGCTGGACTGTTTTCACAGGGGGATGAAGATGCACTCATTCTTGCCAAGTCCCAGGGTGGCAGGAATGGCACCAGGCTGCAGGAGCAGAAGTGCTGATGGGTGTAAAGGATCTTTTTCAGTTGGCAGGCTCAGTGCTTGTGTCACTGTCAAATGGCTTGAGCAAATGGGTTCTCTGGAAGAGGGCTCATGGAAGACTGTGGGAGCAGCTTCGAGGGAAAGAAGGTTATGGGCTGTAAAATATTTCATGGCATCTGGCCTGAGATAGGTATCGCACACTGCACAGTAAACACTGGGCTCGTGCACACTGGAAGTAGTGTCTTAGCTACCTCACACCAGCTGAGTCATCAGAGCCATCCGTGACTGACCGTGTGCTGGCTTTTATTACCTCCCAACTGGGACAAATTACAACTTCTTTTAAACCTCAAAGTAAGAAGAGAGTGAATGGATAGCGTATGCACAGCCAATTAACACCGCCAACTGAACCATGCTGACGGGCAGTGGCTGAATTTTGCAGGCTTGCAGAAGTGGGCTGAAAGTGCAGTATTTTTCTCTTTTCCTCTTGGTAGTTTTTGGTGAGGCTCTGTCAGTGCTCTTCTGCTTAACAGAAACAGTGAGGTGTCCTGGAGCTGTTTGGTCCTGTTTGCTGATAGACGTCCCAGAACTGGTCTGGCAGCTGGGATTGTTTTTTAGGAAATGGTTTAGTTGGTGAACAAAAGAGAAAACTGAGCTTAGTTTTCGACTTGGGTTCAAACAGGCGAATAAAACTGTAGTGGGAAAGGAGGAGGGAGTAAAATAGAAATAATCTGTATACTGCAGTTGGAATCCATGCTGTGCATCGGTTCTGATTACAGCATGCTTTCCTGACTACTTGGAAGACTTGTAGTAGCACCAAAAAATATACAGAAATGAGCAGTGAAGTTGCCATAGGAAGAGAAGCTACATTGCCTATGACTCTGTCTTGGAAAGGAGACTGAGGGAGGTATAATAGAATTCCAAGAAATGGCACAGACTTATAGTATGGGGAGCAGTTATTTCTCATAGTACAAAACTTCAGCAAACAAAGAAATAACCAGCCAGCAAGATCAAAACAAGTACCTTTTCTGCTAAATTATGGAACTCACTGCTGCAGGATGCTGTGGAGGCTAAAAATACCAATGGATTTAAAAAAGATGATAGAGGAATACAGGGCAGATATTAAGCCTAACAGCTTGTATGAGGGGAAAAACCCATCATTACGCAGGGGGCAAGATAGCTTTTTCTGTCTGTTAATGCCTTTCCTGAAACACCGACTTTTTGTCTTTTGGGGACAAGATCTTAGGCAAGACAGACTTGCTCTGATGATGAATAGGCATTGAGATGCTTCAGTGTAAAATTTTGCACTCTGGAAGGCTGGTCATGAGTGCTTGTTAGTCTCTTGATTGTTCCTCAAGTTGCAGGCCCAGCAGTCTTGATTTCAAGAACACTAGTCAATTGAAGTGGGAAGAGAGCTAAGGAAGTATTTTGTGTCTGTGACTCAGATATTTGTGAAGCCTGGATTGCTAAGACTAGCAAGAGATCGGCTTTGTCACTTTAATTACCCAGATTCAAATGAAAGGGGGGAAAACCATCAGGGAATACATGGAAGAGGAATTACAGGTCAGCATTTGAAAAAGGGAAATTTTCTGGTTATGGAGAAGACACATTGTTTGCTTCTAAGAGCCAAATGTGGGTTGACCTATGCTTTTCCAAAGGTCTCCCAGTTCCCATTATTGCCCATGTGAAATGTTTTCCTGAAGCATTAACTCTTTTTCACTTAAGCAACAAATGGTGTCTCAACCGGAGCTTGCAGCCTAGGCAGAAGAGTTGCTGCTTTCACTGGCTGGCCAAATGTTGCAAGCAGTCACTGAACTCTCTCACTGGGAAATGCTGTCATTTGTACAGACCTTCCATCATGCTTTTATTGTAACTTTTTTTTAAAGGCAAACAGAAGAATGGCTATACAAAATCAATTCTGGTGTTGTTTTGCATGTGTACTTTTTAGTTACTTTTCCAAAAGAGAGGGTGATTGACAGTGTTGGATAGCCATTAAAACATATTGATGTGCAGCTAAATATGGCCTTTAACCTAAATTTAGTTCTCCTTTCTGCTAATCTGTACAATGTCCACAAGTATCTGTTTAAGTAACTGGATAGCCTCATACAGATGGTTAGGGTTTTATTTGGGAAAATAAGAAATTATTTTAGCTGCTGGATGATTTTTTAAAAGTTTTATGAGCTGTTTATGATAGACTGCACTTGGCTTTGCAGTGAAATGTAATTACAAGTGCAGTCTCGCCCATCAAAACCCTGAGCATTATAAGTAGTTCTTAAAACCAAAACACTTTTGGTAATTGTACATGAAAGGAAGTATCTGGTACATTTTGAGGTAATAAATAATATGCTTTTTTACTAAGCAAATGAAATACTATCCCTTCTTTTTGTTAATATCACTGATTGTTTCTTGTCATGCTTATCTAGTACTAGGAGATTGTGCTCCCCCACATCTCATTTTGTTGACTGCAGGAAGAAAACAAGCTTCCTGTTTCTGCAAGTCCAAAGCATTTTCCAGCTTTGGGTAAACTAGCAATTGTAATGAACTAATTGACTAAAGTGAAAGAAGAAAATATTCTCTCTGTATTGCTGCCAAAAGCTGGCTTGGCTCTTTGGTAAGCTTGGGCGCTAGGTGTAGAGAGTAGTGGGTCTCACTCATTCAAATAGTAGGACTTTCTTTTATGCTTTGGCACGAAGTTTTGTACTTGAGATTTGCTTTTAAAATTTCTGCTATTAAATTTATTACTGGATCTCAATACACTTCAGTTTCATGTTTCTTAGGGTGTTTGTTTTGGTTTTGTTTTTTTAATAAAAATCCCCTAAACTTGAAATTTTAAAAGAAGTGGCTTAGAAAAATGTACATGTTTAGACACAACGCCTTGGCAGATCTTGAATACACTGGTAATCAGAATGTCTTTCTGTCCCCTGCATGTTACCTTCTATACTGAGGTTTCATGTAGTGCTTTAGCGGTGAGACCCATCCTCTTTAGCTGTGGAGGGGTAAAGCAGTGGAAAATCAGCTGACGTGAGGGTTGTTTCTCCAGTTTAGGGTGAAAGTTTGGCTTTGCAAACAAGAGGAGAAGCCAACATAGACGCAGAACAAGCCTCCTGGTTCCAAATAAAACCAAAACCCTTATTGTATTAGTGCTGTTGGGAAGAAAAGGCCCTGAAGAAACAGGTTTCAACTTGTGTCCTGTAGTAGAGGTGTCTGTATGCTTTCTAAGATACGCAAAAGTCTCCATTAGCTCAAGGTTTCAATACGTTCCTTGCCACAGCCGGTTCTCTGTAAGGTAGGGAACTAGGATTGTCCTGCTTCACAGATGGGGAGTGGAGTGGTTTTGCGTAGCCTTTTGGTACCTACAGCTGGAGCAAAATAATGCTGTGATCTCCCAATGCCATCTTCTTGGGCCCTTTGCCTGCTGCGTGCCTGGGACTCCCTCTCACTATTTGCTTGGCAAATGATGCTGTACTTAGGATGGTCTGTCCCATCACTCATGCTTGCCCTTCCTGCTTGCTGGCGTGAGAACCTCATGGTCCTACTGTGTGTCCCTAGGAGGTGAAGACTTACATCACTGTCACTTCAACTAGTACAGTTAAAAGGTAAACTTAAATACTGATGAAAGAGAGGGCTAGTTACTTTCAGTCTAGACTGGAGTTTCCTAATTCCCTGTTCATTTTCCATCTGTGGTCCACAGAGCACTTTGTCATATGTGAAATACTCAGCTGAATGGACCTTGGCCTCATTTTTATTGAAAAAGGGGGGAAACCCTTCCCCAACAACAGATGAAGTTCTGCCACTTTCTTAACTTCAATTAAAAAATAAACATAGGTAGACCCAGATTGTCAGCTGGTGGTTGACACAGCAGAGAACAAAGTGTGAAAGCCATGGATTGAAGACACTGAGATAGCTCTTTGGATGATTTGTGTGCAAAGGCTGCTGAGCAGCTGGCCTGGAGTAGTGCTTGGTTTTAGTATATGTTTAAACTTAAGCTATATAGTGAGCACATGCATATTTAAGTTTTCAAAGAGAAATAAGCCAACCTGAACAAAACCGAAAATTTAATTATATGAATTAATTAGTAGAGGTGGTTAGAATGGTGACTTTTGGGGATGGAGGAAGTTCCATTTTTGGGTTGCTTTCCATGTAACACCTGAGAAACAGAGCCAGGCTGAACAGTTTTGACTGGTTAGCAGAATTTTCCTTTCTCACTGTTCAAATTACTTGCTCGCAAAAATGTATGCCCTGGTTAGTGTCCATGCTTCAGGAAATAAAATAATTAATTACATATACTTGAAAAACAGATTATATTTTTTTGTTGAGAATTTGTCCCTGCGGGTTTCCTGAGCAAACTTTTTATCATAGTCTTGAAATCTTCAACAATCTGGTGGCCTGCAGGTTTATCTAAATGCATACTGGTGGTGGCAAGAGTCCAGTCCTGCACTTTGGAGCTGGAGCTTCTGCCTTGATTTCCACTGGAGCTCCCAGAGTATGCTGCTCTCAGCCCATTCAGCTTCACAGCCAGACACACAGGTTTGAAGATACTTGGCATGGGGGCAAGATGCGAGCTTTAACATGGGGTGGCTCTGCATGCCTATGTAGATAGGGAGCTGTTTGAACCAAACAGAGATCTGATATCTGTATTTCTATACACCTACTCTAAGCGATGGGACTGGAGGTTAGTGGAGGAGGGAAAACTGGGGGGGGGTTTGAGCATAAAGGAACTGAGGGGAAGTGGGGGGAAGGAGTGTGCTGTGGCAGCAACTGCAAACAGTTGGGCCCATTGCAGACTCCTGTGGAAATGGTAAAATTTGCTTTAGAAGGTTGTGAGAGGCAGAGGCAGGGGGAAGCTGAATTGGGAAGGGTTATTTCTCATCATATGGAAAAAGGGAGGATCAGATGGAAGCATTTAGGAGTATGTTTAGAAGTATGTTTTCACATAACTTGCAGTGAGATTACAAACTTACTGGCAGGAGCTGTAATGCAGGGCCAAACAGGCAATTGGTTTCAAAATGTGTTTCATACTAGATGAATCTGTTCAGGACTGTTAATTGCAAAGATACAGCTGCAGTCCTTTGGTCAGAAAGCCCCTATCCTGAGGGTTGCTGGGGAAGCGTGCAAAGGAGAGTTTATTCCTTATGCTTTCCCCCATCATTTCCTGCTGGGCGTTGCAGGAGGTGTGGTACCAGCTTAGGCAGACCTTAGGGCTACTGTGTTTTTCCATTTTCATTTAGGGCTTTCATACTTTGGTGCTGGAGTCTCTACAGATGCCTCTGACGAGTGGAAAAACAATGGTTGAGAAAACTTCTCATGTGAATCATGGAATTGGACTTCCTGCTGTGTTTCTTGCTCTTGTTGTGCTGTTTCCTCAGCAGAGGTAATCTGACTGTCTGAAAATCGTGGGACAAATGCTTTTCAGATTATGAAGGACTTATCAGTGATTTCTTGTTCAGAAAAATTCTTGGGGTTTTTCATGTCCTTGACTCTCCTCCTGGGCTGTGATGCCATGTATTGGGATAAAGTGCCCTGACCTCTTTATTTCTCTAGGTTTTTCTCAAGATTTGGCTGACACAGGGTGGAAAAAATAATTAGATTCTTAGAGAATTCAAATGCTCTGTGCTGTGTCAACCACACCTCTTGTGATGGCTGATAAGAGACAAGTGAGCACAGTTCCTTGCAAGATGAGGATGCGTTTGTTTGGGTGGCACAAACACGTAACCGCATGACTGTGTGGCTGATGAACAGGTGTTATACAATACAGAGACAATTCCAGTGCTTCCATTAATTTATTCCATCAACATGCCTGAAACCTGCTTTGGAGTGACTATCTTGATTTGATAGTTCAATCTGCTTACTTTCAATCCCTGACTCTTCTTTTCAAGTTCCTAATAGCTGAGAAAATTGAAGAGGAAGTGTTGTTTACTGAGTGTCTGGACTTCATTTTTCTATTCATAATGATTAAGAAGATTAAGAAATGAGTAAGCTGGCAGACAGGAGCTTCTTGTGGGACCCTGTGTACACCAAATGTTCTCCTTCAGTGCAAGTCAAGCTATTTCTCAAACTGTGCTTGTTCTGAGCTAATACAGTTAGTGAGCAATTAGAACTAGAAAGGTGAGATGGCTATGAGAAAAACAACCCAACACCTGCAAATCCTTGTGTATCCTTTAACAAGCCCCACATGTAGAATGATGTCCTGCAGCAGGCAAATACCACAGCAGCTTGCTCTCACATGGAACATACTTGCCCGTCTTTAGGCTGAACTTAGTTGTGATGTCTGTGCTGCACAATCTGCTCACCTTTAACTGTCTCCTGGGGTCCTGTCCCACCATGCCAGCTTGGACAGTCTCTCTGAGGACAGGCTCTTCCCTTGCTGTTCCCAAGTGCTGGCTATATACCCTGAATGTCTGAAGATGTTATACCTGCTACCAACACAGTAAAACAGAAGCAGGAATTCCCAAAAGATACTGATAGCTTAAGGAACTATGTTTTCCCAGTGTTAAACACAAATAAGTTAATCTTATAATTCCATACAAAAGTGAATTAAAGAGTGTCCATGTGCCACATGCAGAGTCTGGACATGCCCTGTCCTAACCCAGTGTTCAAGCACAGCAGTAACGTGATCCTGGGACCAAGGACTGTATTGTTTGCCCCAGTTTTGTAGATTGTCTTTAATTTTTTACTGATATCCTAGCTGTTTGCATTCAGTTGTTAAAATCCTGAATTTCTCACTCAGGCTTCGGGTGTAAATATGGTTCATGGTGCCACAGGACTGTGTGCTGGGATGTCAGCTGTGGACAAACAACCAGTTAACAATGCACCCTTGAATGCAGCCCTCGTTTTAGGCTGGGTGAAGCAGGGCTAAATTTTCTCATGCCTGCCTTTTCCAGTTCTCAGCCTGCCCCTTTCTCACATTTCCAAATGGATAGATAACCTATTCATTCATGCAGTTGCCATGCTGTATTTTCCTTCAGGTTTGTACCTCAAGTTTTACCTCGCTTTTCACATGTTTGAAGTCACAGTCCTTAAAAGCGGTGGTGTCTTTTGGACTACGGGGAAAACAGAACCCTTGGAGATTGTAAAGTCTGTTTGTTCTTCAAGTTGCTTGAAACAGGAGCTAAATGATATGCCTGGTTGTAGAAAGCAGCGGTGTTATATCTGATCTTGTCCTTGCAGTGGAAAAAAAGGCAGAGGGTTTGACAATCTATATGGCAGTAGAGTGGTAAACTTGGAGTGATTGAGACTGTTAATGGAAAGTACTTTAACTTTGATTTCTTAACAGTGTGCCACATAAAAGGATAGTCTTGGCCTGTCTGATTTCCCATTGCTGCTGGCTTCCATAGCATCTGCCTAAAAAGAAAAGGCAGTGCACAGATCCCAGTGTGCAAAAGTAGCTCACATGGCCAGGTCATTAACTTCCTTTCCTCCACTTCTTGATCTCGGGTCTTGCTGCCATCCATTGTTAATTACTCTGGCTGTGGACTCATTAAGAAGTCTTGAACGCCAAGCATTTTCCATGCACAGGTCTTTTGTGCCAAGATATTTGTTTCTTCTGTGGCTAACTAGTGTCTAGCCTCCTCCTCTTTTGCCTCTTACTTGTATGCTCGTCATTTGCCCTTTTCACAGGGTGAGGGTATTCTCCCAAAACTCTGCCCTAACTATTTGTTGGTTCTAAGTGCACATACAGGGTCGCAGGCTGTATTGTCAGGCTATGCCATAAGGTGTGTTTTCTTTTGAAGCGCAGTGGGATTGGGCACTGTGAGAGGTGAGGCTCTTTAAGCATGATATGAAGAAGAGTCCTGCTCAAGGTATGGTGAGGCAAGTGAAAATTGTGACTTGAGCAGGGGCCCTGAGTCTTCATCCTAGGTTGGGCCTGCTAGTTCCTGAATTCTGTTACTGTTTAACTGTATTATACTGTCATACCGTCCTTCCCTTCTTTTGATGGTATCTCTGTGAAGGATGATTTGGCCATATCCAACCTTGGGCTAATGTAAAGCTGGTTACTACTTCACAGATTTTTAGCCATTGTTTAAAGGCACTACAAAAGTGCACCATTGTTATTTTGCTGAATAAGTAGTTTGATGAGACTCTTAATTCAAGATAAGGTGGTAGCACCCTGAAGGACCTTGTCCCACTCTTCCCCTTCCTCCTCTTGTGGGCTGGCAGAAATGCTTGGGTTGACAAGTGTTTGTTAGAGCAGCAGATCTGGATTAAAATAGGCAGCTTGTGCTAGAGCAAGAGAGCATGGTGTGGAGGTGGCAGTGAGTAGCTGGGAACATGAGGACAGGGCATGTTTTTGCAGTGTGGTGCCAGTTGATCTGGGATTAAAGCACTGATGAAACTTGGAATAAAGCTTTGGCCAGGTCTTCTTTACCTGACATCAGAACCAAAGCTTTTAAAGATTCACGCCTACTTTCTTTACAAGGACTATCCCTTTAGGCTAGATAGAATAGCTACAGGAAAAGTGGTCACTAGTTGTTTTGTGTTCAGAAGCCATCTCTCCTTTTCATATGCCAGCAGAGACTAAGCATCTGAGGCAGCATGGGTTGCTCTTGTAGTGTGAAGGGTAGAGCTGTTGCCTGGAGGTATGAATGAGCCTTCTGCTAACAGTGTGAGGCCCCGCTGCTATCTTCTGTGGTCTTCCAACGGTGCTGTGGCTTGCTTTGCATTTCTGAATGCACCTTGGCTGGGCTGTTTAGGTTTAATTGTAGAGGAATTCTGCTTTAATAAAAGGAGACACTTGGACAAATTGAGTCTTCTGAGGTAGACTGATAACACTAAATACCAACCCCCCCACTTTGAATGCAAATTTATGCTGTTCTGTGCTGCTGGTGCTGACAGACCCCGTCTGGACCTGTTTAACCATGCAGCAAAGTGTGAAACTTCTCTGGGTCAGGGGAGGAAGTTTGTCCCACGTGTGCTATCTAGAGGTCATTTTAGAGTTTCAATTAACTGTTAAAATCGTGTCTTCAAAACATGCAAACATGGAAATGATACATTCAGTCCAGAAATGCTAGATCTTTGAGCTGCGCTCACCACAGCTTTTGGTATGTATGCTCTGTATCAGATTTGGTGTGAAAGGTATTTGTGGCGTCCTTCCTATAGAAAATGAGGCCAGCTCATAGATTTATTTTTTTTTATTTTTCTTGTATCTTCTTTGTTGGCCTTGCAACATGATTATAAAAATACACCAACCGGGTGCATATACTCATTATCCTGGACAATGAGATACAGGAGGCTTTAGTTCAGTGCCTGCTCTGCTACTGCATTCTCTGTGACTCTGAAGTCATTTAATGTGATTGCCCCACCATAAAGCGTTAACGCCTAGCAAAATGGAGTCAGCTCACAAGTGGAAACTGCTTGTGCCTCTGTAATAGAAATAATTAATAATGGTCTTGCTATAGCCCTTTGCTGGAATGATTAATATTGTAGAATTATTCGCAGTAGGACCCAGGGTTTAGTAGTACCAGAGTATGATTTCGGATAGTTCACTTTTGTTTTTTTGTTTGTTGTTTTTAAACTTCTGTTTGGAACTCTGTCTGAAGAACTCCTAAAGATATGATTGTGTTGGTTGATGCCTAAAAGGGATCCTGAACCATGGCTACTTAAAATTTAATGAAAATTGATATTAAAATTTGCACAGTGTAGAAGTGCCAAGCTATCAGTTTGGTATTACCCCAATGTTGGCAATTTGGGTAGATTTTAGTGAAATGGCTCCTTGCGGCTGATGGCAGCTTAGGTGATTGTTGTGGTGAAGACTTGAGAAATTGTCCTCCCTCCTTCAAAAAACTAAAACTTTTGCAGCTCAAGGAGGAAAGAAGTCACTCTTCAAGACCCAAGTATTTACCAGAGATTTTAAGACAATTGTGTTTTATTGGCTCTGATCTCTCTGCTCCACTGGGTTCAAGAGGATTTGGCTGAAGTCTATAGTGGTGAGTTAGTAAGAGATAACTGATAAAGGAATCTCATTACTAGTCAGTGGCACTGGTCATAGTGAAAGCTGGTCAAGAGACACAGATTTTGTCACACAGGTAACATCACTACCTTTAATTTGTTTTCTGAAAGTTCAAGCAAGGAAGGGAAAGAATGTCTTTGGCTTAAAAAAACCCCACCAAACTCTTAGAATTCTGGTCAGATTCCTAGGGATTAATTAAGAGCAAGGTCAGTTTCTCTTTTTAAAAAATTGCTATTACTTTTTATTTTGAGGTATTCTCATACAAAGCAGAATTATTCAGCATTTCAAAACTCCATTCTTAATTTGTGGTTTTTTTTCTGACTCAGCTTGAGGAAGTTCACTGAAGAACACCTATCCCTCAGAATAGAGACAATATGTTTTCTAAGAATGATAATTTCTGATTAGCAGGTCATGGCACCGATAGCAACAAAAATGGAAAATGGTGATACAAAGTGGCATTTTGCTTTTTTTTTTGGTAAGGACTGAGGGGCTGTTAAGAAGACATGAGTGGAGTTGATGGCATCTCTTTAACCAGAGCTTCACATCATACCTGTGACACCTGCACAACAGGTGCTCCATCTTTTTTGTTTTTGACCCACCTACCCCAGGTTCCTGTCCATATCCCATGTCCAGTCTTAAGTAACACTGGTGACCACCTGAAACTGCACACACTGCTGTGTCTCTTGAGCCTGCTTGATGTCTCTGTTGGACAGGCAACATGGTTGGGGAGGGGCAAGTCACTGACCATTCTTGCTCTCCAGCAGTGAATAGCTCTGATGCTGTTGCTTCTTTGCAGGGAGAGGTGACTTGCTCTTTTTACCTGTCTTCTCCCCTGCAATAGCTTAAGACTTTGCAACTTGAGAATCGACAAATTTTAAGGCTGACCTTGCCCTGAATGAGTCTCTCACACTCTTTGGTGTGTGTGCTCTATTGGTGGGAGAGAAAGGAGGCAGGGATACTCGCTGGCTGTGATACAAGACTGCGTTCCACTCCCCCCATTTCAGTGCATCAGATGGAGGCATCTTTTCCACCCAAGGCCCTGCATTGCTTGCAAGTTGGAAAAGTAATTGGGCTCACATACTGAGGAAGTGTTTGTATTCCCACCACCCTCTGCAAAGTGTAAAACATTCAGAATGTTTCTGACAAGTATGAAATTGGTGCAGGAGCCACTTCATTAGTTTGGTTGACTGCTATCCACCTGTCTTTCATTTATCCAGCTATTATTTTATTATCAGTTCCTTGTGTGTACTGTGATTGGAAGAAATATTCTTTTGTTATTAACTCCCTTTCGGGTTTATTTAAAGTGTTTGTCTGTCTTGGTTTTGTCTCCTATCCCATCTCAGAGGTGTGATTTCCTCTTTCTTCTACCACCTCTCACCAAACTCTTGGCACCGTAGATAGGTTTCTAGGTGCAAAGGTAGACTTAGTAGTACTGTAAACATGTTCAGGATGGACTGAATGGCTATCAGATAGTGAAGAGGTCCAATGCTGAAAGTTTTTGTTTTTTTAATTTAAAAAAGGAAAGAAGCTGTAGCTACAACACTTCCCTATGAATAGGTAGCCAGAAGCTCTTGGAACATTGTAATTACCAGAGAGAACTCCAAAATATCTGAGAGTGAGATTTTGGTTGTTTATTTTTTTTTGGCTGGTAACAAATTATGTAAGAATGGAAATCCTCAATTTGGAAATGTAGCTTCCACATTAGTCCTGCTGTCTGGCTGTGCATTGTGCTCCCTGCTTCTCTGGAATAAGTCCTGCCAGTGCTGCTGCCTCACTGGTATATGGACTCTCAGATGTGTTAAGGGACAGCGGCTCTGACCTGACAGTGGGCTTCCAGGAATTCTTCCCTTTTTTTTCCCTTTCTATGCTGAAATGGTAAATTTTTGCCACCTTGTTTCAGAACAAACACTTTCCAAGCTGCAGCATCTGTTCGCACAGAATCTACATCCCTCTTAGGTTATTTGAGCAGCTGGACAGAGGATTTTCGAGCTGCCCCTGCTGGTCTTAAGTTTCTGAGAGTAATTTTTGCTGGATCCATCCTTGAATTAGATCAGCTCAAGCAATGTTATTGTGCAATTTTTACTCGGGACCAGTACAGCAGACAAGGAAAGGTGTGTGTATGTGTGTGGGAGGATGTCTTCAGCCCTGTAAATAATAATCTCCAACTCTTTGCAGGTCACTGCTTTCTTTCCTCTCCCCTTACTCCCAGAGATTGTTCCTGCATGTTTTACTGGTGAGACGAGGTTTCCTTCGGCAGTCGGTGCCAATTTGAGCTTCACTCAGAGGTGGTTGAAGTGCTGGAGGAGAGAGCTCCTTTTGAGCATCTGCCCTTGCCTGAAGGGTATCCCTGTGAAGAACTGCTGGTTCTTAAATGCCTTGAGAAAGGGCAGGGGGATAGGTTGCTGGAAGAGTTTTTCCCAGGGGACCCCTGAGGAATTTTGCTTGCACTTGTAGCCACTTTGTGGTGAGTACAAATGCACCTTGCTCTGTGCTTCTTGGAACTGGGACTCGCTTACCACTTACATCTCAAGCAGTGGTGCTGCTGTGTGTTTTCATATACCCCTCCTGACTCCCACGTTCCTGCGGTTGTGGTGGAGTTTTGGCCACCTGTGGTTTGAAGCAGAGTTGCTGAGGACTCTGTGTGTGTGTGTGTATAGGAATAGCAGATTAGAAAATGAGAGGTTGAGAGGCTCAAACAGCTTCCTGAAAGTGTGGGAGTACAGGCCAGGGAAAGGAAGAGAGATCTTTTTGAAGCTATATCAGTGCTTTACATAGACAATAATAGCAGACAGAGCATATTGACAGAGCAGTCTGAGGATAAATGTGGCTGTGTGGCAAAGCATTAGCATTGTAAAAATCACTGCTGTCCACTAGTGAAACAAATTCTTCCAGCCTGAGTGCAGTTTTTCTGGTGTGGTTGGGTGCACAGTGTGCACATCTGCTGGCATAGTTAGGTTAATTAGAGCTGATGGACATCGGTGGGTCTGCATGTGTCTGTAGGGTACATGCAGCCTTTTTAAAAATTGCAGAGGTGGTGTGAGGGATAACTCAGATCATGTCTTGTGACATATTCTGCTCCTGGGAGGAGAGGCAAGGTAGTGAGGTGTTCTATCACAGGTCTACAATAATGTGTAAGGTTCATGCCAGGTACTGGTCCATCAAGTGCTTGGATCCTTCCCCCAGCTCGTAAAAGGTACTTCCTGGGAAAGATTGGACTCCTTGCCTTAAAGCCTGTAGTGCTGTGTATTGGGCATGTAGTGGACTGTTGTGGACAGTGGGTCTTGCCTCCAGTCATTGTAGCAACCAGTGTCCTGATTTGCAAGACTTCATTTACCTCACTCTGCTCCTGAGCTGCCCTCTCAAAGAGTTTTCCTACCCTTTTCTCATCTGCAGCTTACAGATAAGGATTGTTCCCTAAAGTGTGTTAAAATGCTAGCAGGTGAAACTGCTTTTTTTACTGTATTAGCTTTTCCCTGTTTTCCCAAGTCCATGTCTTCTTGCCCCTTTGCATCCCCATCTCCTGGATGGCAGTACTCTGTTGCCTTTTTGAATGAGCTCCTGCTCCTTTTTTATGGAGCATGTATTTCTGGATAATGCAGTAACAAAACTGTCTTTCCATATGGCACAGTCAGAGGAGGGTAGTCCTTCCTTCCCTCTTAAGAACTCAAGTAACAGCTGATTAGACAGAGGTCCACCAGCTGTTTTTTCCTCTAGATTGTTTGGAAAATACCTCATAAAATACCTTGGCTTCTGGTTTGGCTCTAAGGGAACCAAGCCCCTGGGTGGTAACTAGGCCTTGGATCCTTGGTGGAGTGAGGCCTAGCTTTTCTTTCATGTTTCAGCCACTGTTTCCAACAGGGAAACTGAGGCAGGGGAGGGCTGGTGGAAAGGGATCAGCTTATTTAGTATCTGCTGTTCTAAGATAAGAATAACAACCCGATTTGTTAGAGCCCAGTGTGTTGGGCATTTAAGCACATGCTTACTTAGTGATAAGCATGATGATAGCTCCCTTACCATTCCCTCTTTTCAGAGCATCATGAACAGTACTTCTCACTGAACCCAAACTGCAGGGCCTGCCAACTGCAGGTTGACATCAGTTTCCACTTACGCCAACCCATCAGCATTACCCAAGCCGCCAGCCTAGAGAAGGCTGTATTTGCTGGTGTAGAGGATGTCAACATCTGGCTTGTAGAACCTGTCTTATTATTAAGGATGCAGGAGATGGAGCGAAGTGTCATCTTTACAGTGAGGGAACTGTTACCAGTTGGGTTGTAGGAGATGGAGACAAACTTGCCCTGACAAGTTGGTTCTTGGATGGAGTTGACTTGAAACTCCTGAATCTCCAGGTGGGCTCAGAACAGTCACAGAGAGGCAGCACAGGGTCACCAAGCAAACACTTTCATATAGCAGTGTAATGACCTCTGTTAGTCATGCCTTCAGTGTTTAAGCAATGTAGTACCTCTGTTTAAAAAAAATAACAGCCTAAAACGACAACAAACCCCAAACTAAATGAGCAATGACTGTTCCAATACATCTCTTTGCCTGTCTTCAAAGAGAGTTTTAGTCTTTGTAATAGTCCTGGTGTGTAATGTTTCATGATTATGCTAAGAGGCAGACTTTGGTCAGCATTGGAAACTACTTTAATGAATCCCAAGGTTTGACAGCCAACCTAACTTTTGTAAGTACAACAATCAATTAATGTCAAGAGAATTACCTTTTCCAGGATCTACAGGATCTCAACTCAGGAGCTGTTTGCAGGGTGGCGGGATTACGGTGCCTAGAACAACTGTTACAACTCCATTTGCTGCTTGAGTTCCTCTCATATCATGTGAGAGACCATTCATTTTTTTTTTCCTCTATAGGCCAACCACAGTTCAGTATATCCCTCCAGGCAGTTTGATCATCTTGGGGTCTTTACCACTGATTTCAGAAGGATGTGTGATTCAGAACTTTGATCTAGGTTGGACTTTCTCCATGAGATTGCTTACAAGAGCAGAATCACATCTGAGCAATTTATGTACTTTTGTGTCTTTCCATCTATAGATCTGGGATTTTTGTGAGTGTTACAATCTTAGCATCAGGACATGATCCATTCTAATTAGAGCTGGTGGGAGTTTCCATTACTAATTGCCACTGATAAAAATTACAGTTTGTGAATTTGGGATTGAAATGTACCTCGTGCATGTTATTGTTATGTGCTTCAGGAAGTGCAATATATATATCATAATGTTATGTGCAATATATGCTGTTGTCTGCTGCATTTACTTTTTAGTATTGTTATTTTCTAAAATTAGAGACTACAGTATGCTCTCTAAAGAGTTAGTCTGAAGCAGATTTTTTGTCTAATCCTGCAGACAGCTGGATTTTCTTATGAGTGATTCCTTGAGCTCTCTGTGTCCTTCTCATCTATGCCTCAGTATCCCCTGCATAAAAATAGAGAAAAGGAGACATGCTGCTCTATAGCCTTGTGGTGCTGGAAAGCTTTAACTGTGCTGCTGCTGGTACAGCATGCAGCAGTCTTGAAACACCTGATTCTGTGGAATGTAAGCAAAGGCTAGTAGCAGTGATGTACTAATGTTGTCTGTGATGTTTGAAACATATCGATAACTTAGTTTCCACTGAGGAGAAACAAATTCTATGAGGGATTAAAGGAATTGAATTGATGTCTAAAGATCAGTGAGAGGTGAGAGGGAAGACTGATGCATGGCATGGCAAAAGGAGAGAACTTGGTCACTGCCATAAAGGTACTACCAAATTGGGAAGCATTGAGTTAACATCTAATTCCATAGCCAGAAGGGTTAAGAAATATTTAAATAACATCTATCTACATAGTGATTGATTAGGTGGTTAAATGATTTATTAAAAAGTTAAGTTTATTAAATGGCTTGTAAAAAGCTAGAACCTTAATACAAAGAGTATTTTTTTGCTTTTCTCTTTTGTTTTGGGGGATGCATAGGGCGAATGGAACTGATGGTTTAGAAAAAGATTGCTCATTTCTCCAACATCTCTGAAGGTCAGGGTTAGCAACTAACAGAGCCCAGCTGAACAAAGAGAAAAGAACATACTCTCCACTCTTAGAAATCTGCTATTTGTGATGCAAATTGGGGGAGGTATGCATACCAATTTTGAAACTTTTCCCTAGCTCATCCAGGTAATTGCCATACATGAGATTTGTGTAAAAAAAAAAAAAAAAAAAAAAAAAAAAAAAAAAAAAAAAAAAAAGAATTGCTGAATTTTCATAACCAAATTAACTGAATTGTGCAAAACTTGTGTGATCTAACGTTTTGTGGTTTAGGCTTGGGTCCTGTAAACATCTACTGAGACTTTCTGGACCTGCACTTAGTTTTGGCCAAATATAGATTATCTTGATGGTTTGAGGGTGAAATAATTGAAAACTTTCATGTTTACAGTGATGATCATGGCTAAAAGACTGAAACAACAGCTCTTGATCTGAACATTCCCAAATTTGGAAGTCTGAAATCCACATCTGGTTAGAATTTTTATATGGAAAGATCCTTAAAAAAAAAAAATCACTGATGTTAAAACTTAAAGCAACTACATAATAAATCCCTCAGGGAAAACAAAACATTGTATGGAGTGAATTTTTTTCGAAGGAATTGATTGCAGTACTTGTCACCTTGATGTCCTTAATTCACACTACTAATTTCATATTGCTCAATTTATGAAAGAGGCAGGTAGAGTAAAACAAGGTGTATTTCATGGTTGAAAATGCTTTCAGACTTTCCCTTAGACTGCCTCTCGGTGAGAAAGTTAAGGGTTAATAATTTGCTCTGTCTGTTCTTGATGTATGGATGTAGTCTTCACACACCAAGAACACAGTTCTGCAAATGTACATGGGTCCCACTGGGTTTGGTGGGATTACTCACGTGTCTACATGCCTGCAGGGTTGCAGCTTGGTTTTATGCCATTTTTTTTTTTTTTAGAATCCTTTTTAAAAATACACCGGAATTAAGCAATTTCCTTTACTCAGTGCCTCAGCCAAAGCTCACTGAAGTCATTGGGAAGACTCCCACTGTTTCTTAGTTGGCATTTGGATCTATCCCATATTCCTTATGGCCTAGTCTACTGGGTATGTGTATGGGTGTGTATAGCTATCTTAGTTCTTCTAGAATGGCTATCCTGCTGTAATTTAGTTACCATGGATTAGATTGCCCACGTTACTAGTGGCGTAATTATTCTGGAACAAAAATACTTTGATTCCAGAACTGTCTCCATATGGGGAGCTACTCTGGCATAAAAATTGGGCAATGGCTTAACATGCAATAGCAGTGCTATGTGATTGCTTTTTGTAGGCAAGGTGTTTCAAACAGGGGTGAAAAGCAGTAATGTCAATCCTTTTTTACTCCAGCACAGCCTGTCTGCTGTGAATATGTGCTGAGTTGTAGTTACCCCAGTTTACAAAACAAAACACCCAAACCCCCAAACCCAGGTGTAGATGAGCCATTACTGTGGACTTCAGCCAAACTCCTGATCCCATAATCAGATCTGTGTAGGTGGACCTTTGTGCCTGTGACTTCAGTGGGACTCTCTGTGTGTGCCGATACCCACCTACGCAGATCTGATGGCAGGATTGTGGCCCCACACTAGGAAGAGAGCACAAGTGCTGCCCTTTGTTTAGGGATGAGTGCACAGGGAATGTGGGGTATGACCCGGGTGGTTCAAAGCATTGGAAGTGTGCTATCTTTGAGATCCCTGAGCAAACCTACCCAGTCTCACATTTTAATGGGAGCCCTATTTATGGCAATGTTGATAAGCAATCTGGAGGAAAAGCTTTATCTGTCATTGCCTTTTTGCATTAGTACGGATGAAGCAAACCACTCTGTAAATTAACTCTTTTTTGTAATGTGTGTGTGGATTGTATGAATGGACTTGGAGCAGACTTTGAAGCTTGAGATTTTAGAATTCCCATGTTTGATTCCTGAACCTGTGGATCTAACAAGACCTGTAGGCCTAAGCATCTCAGGCTCATTTTCAACACTGCTACATTACTCTTGAATATTTAGCTGTTCCTTTAACACCCTGACTTTTCTATTAATGTGAGTACTGGCTAATGCAGTACACATATGCACATACACAATATTAATTCCAGACATTTCACAAGACAGTTTTTAGAAATTCACCCACATGATGATGTGTTAATGTTGAAGTATCCACTTCAGAAATAAAGCAGGAGTTTTACAAAAAAAAGGGAGAGGGAGTTTAAACTGAGATTTATTCAGTCCCTTTCTTCGTAGTACATAGATTCATGTACAAATATGGAATTTGCAGGAGGAGATGAGTTAGTGTTTCTCTGCCACTTTTTTTTAGATTAACTGAATATATTGAATGTGGTGCATGTTCTTAAATCTGTATAGCATGTTTATTACATAGAAATAGAACTGGTTTTAAGTGGCATTTCCCATGAAAAATGTAAAAAGAAATTATTTTTTAATAGATTTTTCCTTTGTAATGGAAAAACAAAAGGTTCTTTTATATCCATTTTCAGAAGAGATACATTTTTTCATAAGTGCAAGGTTTTATTTTGTTTACCACAAACAGAATCAACCACTTCTCTGTATTACTTCCCATATTAAGATCTCTGCTGTGAATGCCTGTCCTAAAAACTACTGGGTGTCTTCAGTTCTCATAAATTAAAATAGATATGGAAGCTTATCAGTGTGTCACTGGGTTGGACTTGGAGAAATCTGGCTGAAGACCTGGTTAGACATGATGTTCTGGCTGCAGTTAATTCAGACTGAAGAGGTGCTGCCTCAAGTACTTATCACCTTATTATTTGTCCCTTCCACCTCCAACCTACCTGCCTACAACAGCCTCTTACTCACTTAGGGTTGCCTCTGTAGTTGCTTCCTAATCTGCTGTCAAAATTATCAGTTGCTTTTGGTGTTGATTTTTTTTTTTAAGTTGTCATTTTCTTTAAATGGTGAAATTGGGAAGTTGAGATTCCCATCTTGGTGGGATTTACCTCCCACTGGCCCTGGGTTCTGTCGTGGTTTCCTGACCCCAATTTTCCCTATATTCTTAGTGTAATCTATATATTGAGGTAAAGATGTTTATTAAAAAGCAAAGAAGTTGAGACTGCGAACTAATTCCATTTTAAAAATAGCAGAGAATCTGTTTTTCCATTATAGGGAAATATGGAAAGCAGATGGTAGGAATTTTTGGCAGTGGGAGTTACTCTGTTGGGTTGAAAAGGGCTTGTTCTGGAGAGGGTGCATGGGGAGGGACTTGATTCATGGACTCCAGTTCTGCAGAGCCATCCCAGATGCATTTTGAGCCATGCTGCAGCCAAAGCTCGAAGTGGTTCAGGGAGGCTGCTTAAATGAGGTGTGGAGGGCTGCAGCCTGCCTTCTTGGGTCAGGCTTGTCTAAGCAAAAGCCAGCCTAGGCCTCACTCTCTGTGGAGCCTCTGTCTCTTTGTATTTTCTTCAGAAGCAGTGGCCCCTTCACCGAGTGCCTCCTTAGGCTGAGGCATCTTGGAGCAGCAACCATCTCTACCACTGGCTGGGTGCGTACCACCTCTTCCCAAACACACTTGCCATGCTTTAGAGTCCCTGCCCATGGCATGGCCATGCAGGGGTGATGGTGAGGGGGAGCTGGGCTGCTCTGCTTGGCTCTGCTGTTGGCCAGAGAAAGAAACTTGGAAACATGCTTCACTTGTTTGTGCTAATAATATGGGTGTAAGATGTGGGTCTCCTCTGAAAGGAGCTGCCTGGAGGAGGTGGCAGTGCTGCTGGTGTGGTGCCTTGTGGCTGGCTGTGCATGTGCCTGAAATCTGCCTAGGACTTTCAAAACCTAATTGGTGTAAAAGAGGTGTTTTGCTGACACCACCCACTTTCTCACAACCAAAGAGGAAAGGAGAGCGTGTGGGCTGAAGCTGGTGTAACAAGCGTGGCTGCCAATTGTCCCTCCATCAACTGGGCATGCAGGGTGCTTCTTTGTGCCTGGTCTCATCCCACCCCAGGCCTTGCTGGGGAAGTGGTGCATTTCTGGTCAGTTAGCATTTCTGGTCAGTTAGCATTTCTGGTCAGTTAGCATTTCTGGTCAGTTAGCATTTCTGGTATGGGCTTTGCCTTGCAACAGAGTCCTCTTGTTCTGTGGACAGGTGGGGACGAAGAGACTCCTCTCCCTCAGCCTAAACTGTGCTATGAACTCACATACTGCTGGCATATGGCTCTGATTAGGAGCTGAGCTGCCATTCCTTTGTGCCTGTAGGCTGGGGTTCAGGTAATTGAAATTATCCCCCAGCAGCTTTAATCAGGAAGTAGTTCATTGCCATGATGTATATTGTGATCCCAGAGTTGCTCGGGCTGACCTGCTGGCACCCATCTGCTGGCCTGAGTGGGCAGTTACCTCCTGAGGTCGGGAGGTCTTCCTTTCAAACCTGGGCTCCTCTGCCTCTCCTCCTATTATGCATGTACTCTGTATGTTAATGCTCAACACGCTCTTATCACAAGCCTTGGAACATCTGCTCAGCTCAATTTTCATCTCCCTGATGGCTAGCTAGCAAGGAAGTGCATGTGCTCTCCAAAAGGGCAGGGGAAGGAAGAGAGGAAAAGAGCTAAAGCAAATGAGTTTGCGAGCCTGGTGGTGCAAAGCATCCTTTCTTTCAGGCCCTCTCTTTTGTACTAAATTTAACTGTTGTTGCCAATGAGCAGGCTTGTGCTCTGCAGCAGTGTGTAGTCCCTAAACTCTGTTTCCTGCTGATTTCATGTTTTGCTAGGAAGGACATGGCACAGGACGTGAGACAGGATCAAGCAATGAGCATGGGCGTTAGTGGAATGACCATAGTGAGAGACAAGCTTCTGCTCTCTCTCAGCTCTGTTTGAAGGGAGGTAGCTGTGACCTATCATGTAACAACAGGCTTTTCCTCAGTGCTGGAGAAGTTCTCTTGTGCCAGGGTTTAGTTATGTCCCAAAAATGCCTGGTGCTGAATATTAAAGGGCTTCATGATCAGATGTTTGCGGTTTGACAGAAGCAGCTGACACTGGTTTAAAAGGAAATATGTTGTAATATTTCCTCTATAGTGCCACTGAGGAGAAACTTTGGGCAAGATTTTTACTTTACAAAATTCTGCTCTGATGTAGTTGAGAGAGGCAGGAGAGTTCTCCCATGGCTTTTCATTACAAATAACATTATCACAAGAGCAGCATCTTTTGCATCTTGGGAATCTGTCTGCCCCTGCTAATCTTTCCCCACCTGAAATCTTAATTTACCAGAGTGACATTAGACACACTTCAGCAGCAGCAAATGAGAAGTGTGAACAGCCATCCCCATGGTAAGGAAATTAAGAAGCGTAAAAGTTTGTTTAATCTATGGTTCAAGTACTTTTAGAGGGACAAAACCATGTCCAAGTTGTCTGGAAGCCTGTTTTCTGCATGAAACTTGAAGAAGATGAGGCTGAAGTTCAGGTAAACTTCAGGGATTTACAATGGTAAAGGAGATCTGTGTGTCAGTGTAAGTAAATTTTAACTGAAGAAATAATTTCATTTTTTTTCTGTAAGTTCCCCCCCCCCCCCCCCATTGGCTTCAGAGGTCTTGGAATAAAGATTTATATTTCTGAATTCTAGCTGAATGGCAACAAGAAAACAGTGTGTGACATCTACTGTTTGTGCAGTCATCCTTAAAGTGCTCATATATCACATGGAATAATCAGGTGTGGGGTTTTTTATATAGTGTTCTGAAGACTGAGGTGGCTTTTTTGGCCAAAGTTTGTATAGATGCAGCAGAGAATCATAACTTCAGGTGGAGTGCAAGAGCATGTGGTCCTACACCTTCTGCTCTCAAAACTTGATCAGGCCTTGCTTCTCAGCCATCAAAGCTTATTGAGGTTTTTACTGTCTACACTGTTGTGGCAAATGATAGTTAGCATGGACAACTACAGCGTTACGTATATGTTTAGAAATCAGAGTGACCCTCTGGGTGCTGATGGTTACCTGCTCTTGGCCTAGATTTGGTGTCAGTGTGTGTAAGTGAACAGAGCTTCTTTTTTTCCCTTGTTCTCATAAACAACAGTCTGAAATTGATAGGTAGAGAAAGATACAAGGAGAAACAATAGATAGGCAAATAGTCATGTGGATGTTCATGTTCTTGTTCATGTTCATGTAACAATACAAATTGCCTATGTAAATCTGTGTCAGGGAATAGAACACTTGCACCTGGGATTAACCTTGTTGCTGCACAAATTGGCTGCCAGGAGTTTAGGGATAATCTGTGGATATTGGGAAGGGGGAGACAGATATTTTAAATGTATACGTAATATGTGAAAACACAGATTGGATCATTTATGCTAGATTTTTTTGGGGTTGGGGAATGTGGTGTGGGGGTTTTGTTGTTGGTGGTTTTTTTGGGATAGTGGTGTAGATTCCATGCCTTAAATAGTATTCTTTAGTAGAAAAAAAAAAGAACAAAACATCTTGAGAAATTGACCACTAAAGATTGATTCATCCTCACTGCTCTGACAGTAAAACATGTAACTCCAGTTTCCCCACTACTCTCTCTCTCCTGTTTATATGCACATCCTTACCTCCCCTAGAGTGTTGCTTTCTCCTTCAGTTTAAGTGGTTGAAACTCCCTGTTGCCAAAGCTCAAGTTACTAAGATAGTAGAGAGTGAGCAATCCTTGTTACATTAACTCTGATACTGCTGATGGAGTCCCAGTCTGTATCTAATCAAATGCCTCCATTTAACTGGAGGGTCACTTTTGCTGGGGTTCAAACCCCCAGTGGCTTCAGGTAAGCCCCTAGACTTTGCTCTGGAGCAAATTAAAGAGCACTCATGCATTCCCTTCTGCCTAGCCTCCTTTGGGATGGTAACTCCTGGAGGCATGCTGGTAAGGAGCAGCTGCAGGGGTAAGAAGCAGCAATTAAACCCCAGCAATTGTTTACTATGCTCTGAGCTTCGACTACACAGGAATTTGTGGTCAAGTATAAATTGAAATTAAGATATTGCCAATTGACTCCCATTGACTAGCTGTTCTAAAATTTACTAACCAACATTTGCTCCAGGACTCCTGCTTTGGGTGACTTGCCTATGCTGACACACCACTTTTGAGACTGATGGCATGCCATATGTTTGTTACAGGATCTGTGGAGTGTCTGTTCTTCTGAGTACTGAGATATGTTAGTTTGAATTAAGACATGACAAAAAACCCTCTAGATGACCCCTAGCATAGCAATGAGTTTTATTGCAAGATTAGCATGAAGTTATTATCTCTTTGTGAAGAATGAGGTCTTCGTTTATGTCAGCTGGTGCTAATGGATCCACACTGACCAGAAGAAATCTTCTGATTTTGGTTTAATCAGAAGGACTAATTTTGCCAGGGTGTGAGGATAGAAGAAAATGTTTCTCTTTTACAAAAAAGCACTGCTTTCTCCATTGTATTAATAGGCACCTGTAGGTATTCTGGATGGTGGAGCACACATATTTTGTTCTCTGTTCTGTACAATTTGCTGAGGTAGTTGCATTTGCATCTGAAATCTGTGCACCTAGTGGCCTTAAAACTTTGTGTTTCCGTAAGGGAGAGATGCACCACCTTTAGTATAAATATATTTATGCTTTTTTGACTGTCATAGTTAAACCTTGAAGGTAAAAGTCTTGGCTGCTTTTGTAGACCAGGGAGCTTGTGGGGTTTCCTCCCACTTGCTCTCATGGGTGTCTTGCGATTCCTTTCCATCCCCATCAGTGAGATTGGGTTCTCTTCATGTTCTTTGCTGTATCTGAGGCTGTCAGTGTTTCCCATTTTTATTTTCTCCCATGTGCTACAGAATTTACGTCCCTAAATTCTGACTTGTTTCTCAGTAACAGGCTTTCTCATTTTCTCCCCAAACTAGGAGCTATGCGTACATCTCTGAATTTATGTTGTGCCAAGGGTTTTATGTGCATCTCCCATCAGGGTCGATGCATTTTTTCCAGCTGTTCTGTTATTACAAGCTTACCTATGGCAAGAGTTATTGTCATGCCACAATGTGTCACAGACTATGTCACCAGCCAGCTATTGCAAGTAATAGGAGCAGATATCTCTTAAGATACCAGTATCTCCATTTCCCACTTTTGCAATTTCCAGTGTTCAGCAAAACCTGGAGTTCTCTGTGTCAGCAAGAGTGCGCATGCTTGCTCACAGTTACTTTTTAAGATTAGTTTATTCAACATCAAACAGTAAGATCTTGCACTTATTTCTACAGACTTACAGGTTGAGTTGAGTTTCAGCACAGGTTCCTGATTATTACTGTAATTTTTGACATTAAGGTTAAAGTTGCAATGGCAATATGTAACGGTAGGCATATATAAATAAGTGTATGTGCACATATGCACACATGCGTTGAAAGATAGCAGAGCTTTGCCTGTGAGCTACCTACATCAACTAGTCCAACAAAGAAGTTCTGTGTTTCTGTACAAACCAGGCTACCCTACTTTTAAATGTTAGTCACTTTAGCATTTCCAGTCTGGGCCTTTAGATCATGGTATTTTTATTGCTAGGATTCCAGTCTGGGTGGGAATAGGAGGAGGAGAAGCTTTGGGGGTAAATAAATAAATAAATAGTTTTCCGTGGCAGCTTACAAAGTTAGGTAATTTTAGCACTGGACTAGCAGGCAGGAGGCAAGTGGAGTGGTTGCTGGTTGCATGCCGAACACAGTCTGTTGTGTGGATATTATCCTGTTGTGCATACAGTGTGCACTGTTCTAATTCAGACTCAATTCTGCTAGTGCAAAGAACCGCCCTTGAATGCTGTAGAAGAGGAGTCTGTGTAGGATGGCCATGTTATGGCCATGAAGTCTGATCCACACAACTTTTAAGCATCCAGGCTGTTATAAGGGATCCTTTCTCACACTGCTATGTGGTTATGTATGTAGATACTACTCTTGGACTCCTTCATGGTGTCCACAGAGGGAGCTGGACCAGCTCAGACAGCTTACAAGCATAGGTGAGGGTGTTTCTGTGGGGCTTGCAGGGTTGGGAGGACTGGCTGTTCTCATTTAAGCTGATTTTAAGGGCTCCCAAACAGCTGCCTTTCTGGTGAAACTGTAACCTGGTGAATGATTTTTTTTTTTGCTTGCAGGTGTGTCAGCAGTGGTGCCCATTCACTTGTTGTGCAGTGAGTTTGTAAATCCCTCATAAATTGTTCGTAAATCGCTTTGGGTTCCTTCTGGCTGACAGGCAGATCCTGTATAAGCACATCACCCAGCCATGCTGAGGCAGCCTTGCAAAGCCCAAGCCTTTGGTAGCAAAACCAGTTGCCAAAGAAGCAGGTGTGTCAGTTCAAAGTGGCCCATGAGGAGCAGCTGTAAGCTTGAACTTTGTCCATTTATTTGCTCAAGGTTTTATCTCATCCTTTATTATACAGCCCAGTGAAAATGAATATTTACCGTGTCAGTTAAACCAGGGCCATCTGAGTGGCAGGCTCTGTGTATGCTTGGTGGCCTCATGGGTGAGAAAGCAGAGTGATACGCGAGTGTTGGAGGGGAAGACCGTGCTTTCTGTGCCATCAGAGAAGATAGGGACACCTGAGTAAACAGTGGGCACCCTGGATGACTGGTTTGGTACACTCAATTGATTTTTTTATTTTTTTTCCTCATGCCCATAGCATTTCTGTTCCATGGGGAAATTCTGATATTAGAGCAAGACAAGAGCACTTGGAATAGAAAGCTAAACTTGCATGTTAGTTTTATGCTTCAGGATTTTGAATGCAGATAGCAAAATTAATATTGAAACAGAAATTTCTTCTGAATCGAAGACCAACTATTCCACTTGGAAAGTGTAGCAGCACAGTGTGCTGCTGTGCTTGAGATAAGTAATTCTGAAAAAAGAAATAACAAACCTCAGCCTTAAAAAAAAAACCAACCCATGTAGTAATTGAAAGGCCTATTTTTGTGCAATGCTTTGATTTTTAGCAAGATTGTGTGCATTAAAGGAAATGTTTACTATGAAATTTGTTACCACTTCTGGTCTTCAGATCTCTGGCAGCAGACTTATAGCCAGGCAGTTGCAACTGATAAATTTTTCGTTTGCAGCATTGTAGGAGGATAAAGCAGCATAATTTTCAAGGATTAGGAACTATGTGGTGTTGGAGGTGAAACATCCATATCCACACACAGTAGCCCAGGCTTGGTTGGGAATTAGGCACACGTACACAGGGGAAGTGGCATGACCTAATATGCAGGGAGCCAAGTGGATATTCAGAAGACCTGCTTTCTGTCCTTGGCTCTGCCTACTTTGAAAACACCTGCTGTACTTCAACACAGTCTTAATAATAAACAGCCATGGTCTTTGGATATTCAAAATAAATTTAGGAAGATTCTGGTTAATTTTTTATTTTTCAACTGTATTACCAAGGGTTGATCTTTGGACCTGTATAAGCTAACTTCTTCCTTATTTGCTTTGTTATGCTGCCTTTTGAAGGACTTTGTGGAAAAGAAAGCAGCATAAAAATCACACAACCGGTTTGGCAGGTCCTGTATAAACAGGAGAAATGCCAGGAAAAGTCTCATGTCTTTGTTGCCAGCTTTTAAAAAAAAAATAAAAAAAATTTCCCCAATGAAAACCTCAGCGGTCGCTGTGTGTGAGCACGACTGTGGGGAAGGACATGTGAATGGGGCTGGGGGATGCTTGCTGGAAGGGATGTGTGTCCTCAAATGCTGGGGATGTTCCTATTCTTGGGCAGTTGTCCCAGCCAGTCACCTTCTTGGCTGTAGGGAACAGAAGAAGTGTTTTGTCATGCTTCTTGTAAGCAGGTTTGGTGTTTTTTTTTAATTCCCCCAACTCCTCTGACAGTCTCACAGCTCAGCTTGAGTGCTAAACACACCCTGCTTGATTATATGGGGGTGATTGATGCCCCCCTGTTTTCCTTTGCCTGTGCCAGCAGAAAGCTGTGCTGGTTTTTGAGGCTGTTCAGCTGTGAGTTGGGTCGAGGAAGGAGACCTGCCTTCCTAACTGGATCTGTGCCGTTGCGTAACTGTGGGAAGGGTTGGAGTGCCTCTGTCCTGATTCTTGGCGCAGAGGAGGGACATGTTTCTGGAACGGGTTTACAGCTCTCTTCTGATGCAGGGCACCTCTGCTACCACTTGTGAGTCGAAAGATTTCCATGAATGCTTTGGCTTTGTAAGGGCTCATGGGGAGGGTATTTAAAATCAATGCTAAAACGCAAAGTGAAATGATGCCTTCGCAGAGCTTTTGTGTGATGTCCATGCCATTTGACTTCTCTCCTGTAGTTCACCCTTCTGTTTCCAGAGCAACAACATAACTGCAGAAACTTGACCATGCGGGTAGAGGGTCAAAGTGGGATTTAGGCAGCTTGCTGCTTCCTCCTGCACCTCTGTTCCTAATTGTAACACAGGATTCAAAAAGATTGTTCCTCTGATGCTTCCCTGTCTTCACTATTTTGCTTTGAGCTCTTCAGAGCTGTCCTCTGCTCAGTGTTTCTGCAGTGCCTTGGACAATGGCCCTGTGGTTCAGTTTGCCTCTGCATGCTGCCACTGTGTACCTGTCAAGTCCTAATAGTTGCTTTCAGATTCCGACAGAGTTCTTAGGAGACAATATTCTTTTCTGAAGTGTTGAAGAAGGTTTTTGCTCAGCCGCTGTGCTCCTGATGGGCTAACCACCTAATCTGCTTATGTTTTGGTCCCTTTCACTTGTAAAGGTGAGTGTAATAACACTGTTCTTCATTGCAGGAGAGTGGGAAATGACATAAAATAGGACATATTTAAATAGTGTAATAATGACATCCAATTAAAATGGGCCCAGGACTAGCACTTCACTCTTTTTCTTAAAGATGGCTGCAATTTACTCAATCTCAGCTAGTTCAATTCCCAAGCTTGTCGCTTATATAGTGAGGCAATATTTGCAGCTCATAAGTAGTCTTATGGTAAGGGTGGAGAGGCTGTCACGGCAGTGTCCGCTTAGTTATGAACCGGCAATGTTTAGCTGTGAAAACAAGCCAAAGATAACCAGAGTGAAACTTCAGCACTTCTCTTCTGCCAGGAGCAACATCATAACCAATGATTTGGGATTACAAGCTAGAACAAAATAATAATTTGAGGAAGAACAAAAAGCAATGCAAGGGTTGAAAGGAACAATTAAAACAATTGGGGAACTTAACAAACAGGAAAAGCTATGGCAGAAGGAGAGCAGCTAAGCTGAGATTTTTGTGCTTAGCCATCCCAGGGCTTCATAGACCTGTGGACTCAGCATTAGCCCATTGCCCTTTTGGCACAACCAAGGCAATCAGAGCTCCAGTAATGCCACAACTTGTTTAGGAAGTCAGTAGCAGGTCTGGGAACAGAATCCTGTCCCACTCACCAATTCTTTTCAAAACTCTTCTTCAGACCTTGTTTTTTCCTGTGCTTTGCAGTGTGACATCTCACACTCAGTCCCATGCAGCATCATTATGCAGGGGGTGATCCACTTCTTGTTCCCCTTCTGAGTGCTGGGAGTACTGCTGGAATTTCCAGAGTGAAGGAATGAGGGCTGTGTGGGATGTACCCTGTCACATGGACAGGTTGTACCTGGAAGGCATCTCTTGTTTTCAGCGTAGTTGGGAAAGGATTGCTAATAGCTCTCCTTACACAACAGAATATTCACCCGCTTAGTTCATTACTTATTAGCTCCAGGCAGGGACATTGCAGATTTGTTAATGGTAATGGCCAAATCATTAGTGTGTGCAGCAGTAATGGAGGAGAAAGCATTTAATAAAGAGCCATTGCTCGGCCCTGTCATTGTCCCTGGAATACAGACCATATTGTCGAGTTCAGGCTCTGCTCTCCTTCTGTCACCTAGCTCTTAAAAGGATGGCTTACTCAGAAGCTTCAGCTTCTTTTCAAACACATGTTCTCTTTTTCTTTTGAGTCAGATATGACCAGCTGTTTCTGTAGAAACATATTAAAAAAGTCTCCTTACAAATCTGCCAATCCTGATGGTTCTGTGCTGGAAGGACCACGTTTTAGAGGAATTAAAGGATTTTGCTGTGCCTTAAGCTATGCCCCAGGTGTTTTTTTTACTACTTCTAAGTAATATTTTGTGTCTGATGCATTGATAAGAAAAAAGTTAATTTTCTTCTAGTTTGCATTCTCATACCATTACACTGCTGACTGGAGAGACCTTCCAAAAGCTACTAAACAGCTTGTAAAATAAATTGTAAAAAAAATAACCTGATTCTTGTACAGGTTGACCTGCCTGACATTCTTTTGATGTAGCTCGGCTTCATTCAGTGGTCTCTCATTGCATCTTAATGTTTTAGTCACAGCTTCTTATTAGCCCATCCTTCTGCAATATGTCTTCCAGACTACATCTCATCTCCTCGGTTTTTATTTCCTTTTGGCTGTTGGGCTGTACCTGTCATATCTCTGTCTCTGTAGTCCCTTTATTCCTTCCTTATAAGCTAGACCTTCTGATTCTTGTAAAACTAGTCTGGCTTGCATATAGGGGGTGTGTGTGTGTGTGATGCAGCATGAAGAGCCTCCAAATGTGCAGGATGCAATATTTAAGTGAAATCCTACCAGCTGTTTTTTATATACTCTCCTTTGTCAGCTAGAGTTTCCTTTTTTAGTCACACTGATCTCATGTTGTTCATGTTAAACTAAGTGGCTGGAGTAGGTGAAAGATAGTGGGAAAGGAAGATGTTTCTTCCATATCCAGTTTCTATACAGTAGACAAGACAAGTGCAAACATGGTCCTTTTGAGGAACTCCCTCTGCATTTAATATGCTAGGAGTCAAATAATCTGAATACTTCTGGAATTTTATAACAGCAAACATCCATCACCACTTGTTTCTGGACTAGCTTATTAAGACAGTCTTTGAGAATGGGTATTTTATTTGGCTGTCTTTCTTTCTTTGTGGATTCTGTTCAGTTTTCCTGAGCACCCAAGTGGATCTGCCCATTTTGTCACCAAAAGCCCGTATTACCAGTTTCTTCTTCCCGGCCTGGCCTAGACTCGCTCTGGAAGTTGCCTTTACCTAGTTAAAGGTATTGTTGAACAAGGGGATATAGCACATGCCCTGCCATGCTGTGTATGCTGGGTTACTTTTGCATCTCTTGAACCTTTAGGAGCAGCACCTATAAGGTGTAGGGTTAGACCTAGGCACTCCTAAGTTTTCTTTCTCTGTTCTTTTTCATGGCAAGTCTTAAGTCTGAAGTGTGATGAAATGCTGTAATGAAAATGAGGTGGTGCTGTGTATGCCAGTAGTGTTTTGTTTTGCCAGTGAGGAAAGTTGTAAAAATGTCAACCTTGTGGGATTAAGCTGTTGTTTCACAGTAGTATGGGTAGATACACCAGTTCTCTGGTCTCAAATGGTCTTCCAATGCCAGTCCCCAAGCCTGTGGTCAGGATTGTCTTTGCAGCGCCTCCAGTGGCAGGTAATTCTTCTTTGTAGAGGAGAGATGTTCTCATGCTTACCAGGGTAGTCACCTACGTGATCAAACAACTAACTTTCTTCCTGTTTGTTATAGTAGCTGATTTTTGGGTGTGCCTGTATTTTTGAATGGTAACAGTTACAAGATAATTATGGCGTATCATGATGCAATTGGTTTCCAAACAGGCATACATGGACACTGTTCACCTTCAGGTTCAAACTGATTTCATGTAGATAATGAGAGAGTGTAAACTTAAGTGACTGAACTGGAGACAATCAAGATTGAGGCCCATATGTAGGCTTTACTTCCACTAATGTAAATCAGGAAGAGAAGAATTGTTTTTTAAAAATTGCTGGAGAACTTTGCAGGTACAGATGAGAGCAGAGTCCAGCAATGCAATGGGACTGAGAAAGGTAATTTCTTACAGTTTTGAATTATATTTTTAAAATGTATATTTCAGAGTGTTATTGCTCCTCAGGAATTTTGTTTCCATCAGCGACTGAGGATTAAAAGAAGCTATGACTTTAATGTGAATTACTCTCCTGTGATTTTTCCACTACTTAACCGATGGATACGTAGATAGTCCATGGTGGTGAATGAGTTGACCTCATCCACGTGACAGTTCTAACCTGTGGTTCGTGCTGTGGAAATACTTGATATGCCCTGTTTTGAAGGAGCCGGTTCACAATAATGGTAGTATCAGTAAAAATGTTCAGAAAGCAACCCTTTCCTTCAAGAAAGACGAGAAATTATGCTTGTCCTGACAATGTGTTTGAATACACAGTGGCGTTGCAGCTTGCCAGTACAGTGACAGCTCCATAACGCAAATGGGCGGAAACACTTGTGCTGCCATGCCAGCCCTGAGACGCTGCCGAGTAGCTCCAGGATTCTCCTTTCCCATAACTAGTGAGAAAGCAGCTCCCTGTACACCATGCTTCCCCTTAGTTTTTCCATCTCAGTTTCATGGCCTCCAGAAATTTTGCACTGAAACAAGTGCATGGCTCCAATCATGGGTGTTCAGGGTGTGAATTCCCACGCTTACAGGCAGGATTGTACAACCACCGTATGTTACAGAGGTGAGGCTCCTCGGCATTCCCTGTTTTAGAGAAGAGAACATGAAAAAGATGCAGTGAAATATCTCTGACATGTAGATATCTAAGCCTGGAAAGTCTTTCTCTGTTGTCTTCCCTGCTTCTATGCTGCTTACTCACTGGCCACCATACTTCAAAGCCCTAACGTGTGTTTTTTTTTTCCTAGCTGTGCAATAAATTCTCTTAGCCTTCTGTGGTGCTTTGTGGTAAGCGAGTGTGCTAACAAAATCATGATGTAGGCACAAAACGAGTTGCCCTGTGGGTCAGAGCAGTGTCCCACCTCTCTGTGTCCTGCTTAAAAGAGGTCAGTAGCAAGTGCTTTGGAGGAATGTTGCAGTGACAACCCCATAACGCAATTTTGGAGTCACATGTGGAAAAGAGCCAGGGGCAGATAGTTTCTTAACATCAGGCAGTTGAATCCATGGCTGACTTCTGCCTTGAAAGTAGTAGGTCAGGTGAGCACAAAGTCTCAGCTTTACTGCCTCTTCTTAGAGCCTCATTACAGAAGGGTGGTGCAAGAGTCTCCCACTTCAAATTGATAAGGCTTTACTCCCGTTTTGGAGTGCGACAATTCCACTTCAAATTCCAAACCAGACTCTGCTTCCTATATACGTTTTGCGCTGCCTAGCTTGGATATCTATGTATAACATTCTTTATTAGTAGTATAAATGAGTAATACTTTCTTGAATCTTATTAAGCTCTTTGCATTACTATTATCTTACAGTTTTACCTGGTATTATCTTCCCACAGCCTGTTTCTACTCTCTATTCCCCCACATTATCAGTGACCTCAGCAAAGAAATACTTTTTGAGCATGTGGTTCAGCTAGTTTTTTTTCTTCATTTATATTTGCTAATTTGAGATATTTTGCAGTGCTTTGACAATAATGCAACTGTACCATGACACTTTCAACAACAACATTGACCTCCACAATCTGCCTTTTCACAGCACTTGAGTGCATCAATATTGCTACCTGTACAATTTTAATTTAATTAGAACAGTGGCTGTAATACTTTGGGGAGCAGCATAAACTTCCCCACTGTCTCCTTCCCCTTCCATTTTGTGATGAACTGTTGCACCTCTGTGGGGTTTTTTTATTTGCTTGAGTAAGGATTGAGACATGAGAGGGTAGCCATCTCCTGCCCCTGTGCTGGGAGGTTTGTCAGAGGCAGGCAGAAGGGAGGAGGCAGGGAGGAACTGAACTTCACAAAATCAGTAAGGTCACTGAGAAAATCTCTGCTCTCTGTGTGCAGGAAATGAGATGTTAATCTTTTCCCAGTGCTGCTTTGCATTAGGTCCATTCCAGAGAACTGTGTTTGTTTAAATTTCTCTAATTACTGATAGTGCGCTGATTATGCTGCTATAGATTTGACGTGAATTGCTGTATTAATGGCATCAAAAATAAGGAGAAGTCTGCCATGGAAATTAAGAAGATGACAGCAACTGGGGCAGCGAGGGAGGGAAGTGGCAAGTTTAATTCATACCCTGGTACAGCAGAGCTCTGTTTTGCTTTTTCTGGAGCCTGATCCTTTGTTCCTGGCAGAAGTTGGAGTTTACAAGCTGTAACATTGACCCAAATCCCAAAGGGTTTTAATTCTGTACCTGGTGTCTGATTTCTTCCTCCTCCTCCTCCCTATGGTAGATCCTGTAATGCATCTCATAGTGGTCTCCTGCGCTTTTGTATCCAGCTATAATTTTGCATGCAAAACACTGGTGAACACTGCATAATGTCTTCCTTCCCCTTCCTCTTCCCCTCACTTGCTTCCCTAATGATTAAATTATTTGAATCTTCTGCTGTCGTTCCCTGTGCTACTCTGTGGCCAGTTTGCAGCATTGCCCTGCTGAGTGCCCAGATGTGCAGGGCCTTCTTAACCTTTCCTGCAAGCACCTCACTCTCCCCAACAACTCTTTTCTCTAAGGCTGTTTTTCCCCTCTACTGTACCCAAGGCAACTACTTCTAGGAGGATCCACAGTAGCAAAAACAGACTCCCCCAGGCTCCCCCAGCTTCTGGCCCCTTGGCTTGCCTTTCCACTTTCCTTGCCTCAGTGTACTTGCTGAAAAAGATAGCACCCTTGGTCCTGTGTCCTTGCAGAGCTGAACATCCTCCTTGATTTGGGGTATAGAGTGTTGTGTCCAGAACACCAGCTTTCACTACAACCGTATGTTTCAAACGTGGATTTGCACAAAGCAAGGGTATGTAACTTGGGGGCTTTTAAGTCTAGGGCTTCCCCAAAAAACTAAGAGGGCAGCAGAACACCTGCACACCTGCTAGCACTGCTCTTTCTGAGCACGCACCCTACCAGTAAGGAGTTGGAGCAGGGTGATGGGATATGATACCCAGGGAGCTGGAAGCTTCCCTTAAAGCAGCATCTCACTAGCACTGTCCTACGAATAAGCAAGGTTGGCCTGTGAGGACAGATTACTAACTGTTGGCTTTCCAATAGTTACTGCAGCACAAATCACTGCATCTTCCCCCTTGTGGTAATGCCTACTTCTCCAGGGAGCAAGGAAAACCTGGGCCATTTGGAGAAGCAAAGATGGACTGCAAATGCCACAAGACAGTCATGGAACAGCAAGTGTATACCAGCAGCCTGGGGGGCAAGCCCATGTCAGCTTTCACTCTTGGTTAACTTTACATGTAATATAGGAGTAGGTTTTTACACTGTGTGCCTTGTATGTCCAACACAGAGTATTTGCAGACCGTGCTGGCCATTCTGGTTTCCTGAAGACTTCTGCATAGGCAGTATGTTTCTTTGCTTTATCAATTAAAAAAAAGTCATTTTAGTGTACCATCCTATCCAGCGACTGAAGTAGTCATGTCACTGGGGCAACATGAAGGCTTGCTTAGCATGCTTTCTTACATATTTTATTTTCATTTCTGCAAAAACACGTATATCCTTTGTGCCTGCCATCTGAGTGGAGTTAGAAAAGGAACAAAAAGTCTGTAAGACGGAAAGCTGGAGAACACTCATGATGAAGGCTGCTGCTTTGGACTTTAGAATGGCATAATTTTAGCAAAAGCATCAAGCTATTTTTACTTGCAGCTTCACTCATCCTCAACTGTTTGACTTTTTAAAAAACGTGACTACAAATTTAACTTTGAGATTTTGCCATTTAAAAATTATTATTTTAACAATAGGAAATATTTATGTTCCCGACATAATTTTCTAACTGTTCAGGTAGAGTTTGTCTGAAAAGGATCTACCTCAGTTCTTCAAACTGAACTCAGTGTGTGCTTTGTTGCATTTGGGAGTCTACTCAGCTGTTGCATATGCTCCTACTAGATAGTCATGATCAATATAGCTTTTGAGTTACCTTGGATATTTAGTGTTTTGTACTTTTCTAGTACAAAGGGAGAATAAAACAAAACCAACATAGCTCATCTTGATTCTTAATCATATATTTGAATCTGTCTCGGCTAGCTCAGGCAGGTGAAAGCGTGCCAGCAGACCTGGCTGGTTGTATAGGTGGCACTGTTGAAACACCAGCCACTACTAGAGTAAACCCCAAGGAGGGTCTCTCTAAAGGTTGCCTTAATGCATCTTTTCAATTATTGTAGTCAAGGTGAAATTTCATGATTAAACTTTCCTGACTCACTGTGAGATGAAGAAGCCTTTCAAAAATTATAGCAGCAAGCAATATGCAAACTCTTTTATCCACCTCGTTGTAGCTATTGGCAAAATACTAGGGAGCTGCTATTCTGAAGTTGCTTGTAGATGGCAGTTGTTTGGGGCTGAGCTGTTTCATCACTTGTGGCTTTAAATGTCTCCTGGCAGGCAGCAAATCTGGAATGTGGTAATTGCAAGCTCTTTCCTAGCACTCATCACCAATAATCTCAAAGGACCACATCAAGTGTGTATTGATTTAGTCTCTTTTACCAGTAGACTAATCTGTAGCAAGGCTCTTTGCTCAAGTACACACAAGGTTTGTGCTGGTTCTGCCACCAGCACTACCTGTCCTTCCTCCCAAGCTGTTGCTTGAACATCTCTACTGTTGAATTATCTATTCTTGGCCTTAATGCAGGGGGGAATATTAAACTGATAGGTTAGAAAACTGTTTCAGAAAAAATTATTCGTGAGTATCTGGTTGCAAAGCCTTAGAAGCATGAGACACCAGCCATGTTTTTGTTTGAAGGATCCCATGGAGAGAAAAGCTAGTCAGTTCGGGAGTTGTGAAGATTAAAGCAAGTCTCTTCTCAGTGGTGTTAGCACAACAGGTACCTCCTGGAGGTGTGACTCTAAGAAGCCTGGAGGAGCAAATGTGACCTTGTGCATTCATGCGTCTGTGTAGGCCAGGAGCTGAATGTGGCTGAAGCACAGAGCTATGGTTGGCTGCAGAACTGGACTGATGTTTGCAGTTCTGCTTCCAGCCTTGTTACTGACTCATGCTGCAAACAGGGACGAAGCTCATTTTTCCACAAGCTCAGTGCTTTGACCTCCTTGTGACATTACCATTCCACCCCTTTTGGAAGTGTGGTCAGGACAGTTACAAGGGCTGCTCTTTCAGGATGCACTTGTTAAATGTATTGCCCTTGAGAGGCACACGCTGTCCTTTTTCAAGACAGCTTAACTCTGAAATTACTTATCTCATTTGAGCTTTGCTCTTTCTGTAATTCAGATTGTCCATGTGTCTAATAAAAAGAGACTTACCTAATGTCTGTGAATTGCTTTGATATTTGGGTTAAAGGTGCTGGAAAAAAATGCAAGATTGGTAAAAGAGAGCATTTCAAAGGCACTAATAAGAGTTGGATAGCTAACTCCACTTTGTGTTCTGCAAATATTACCAAGTCACACATTACTGTGGACATCCAAGGTGTGTGGAAAAAGTGACTGTATTTCCACAACTTCTTTTTGGTATTTACTGTCCTGTTCTTATGAATACTAGGAAACAATAAAATTTATTTATAATAGTAAATATCAATGAAGCTATCTTGGTATAAATCAGGTTACTGCATGCCTTTAGGAGGTAGATCAGTGTGGAGAGAAAGGCAGCAGATACTGGAAGCCTGATGTCTTAGCACCTTCTGGGTGTTGAGGAAAGTGCACAGGGTTCTGGACTTAATTTTGTCATCTGCTTGCACTTTCTTCCTGCTGTTGGCCAGTGAGAAGGCTCTTTGAAGCCACTTAGCCTTTGTCTCTGCAGCGGTGAGTCAGTATTTCTGTGAGCATGAAATGTGACCTGAGTTTGGACTGTTCTTTGGGAGAGAGGAAAGGGACTTCAGGTCTCCCATCTATCCTCTCACACTTGTTTGCAGAGGCAAGCATCGGTGTGGCTATGTTTCAGATATGTTCCTCTTTTTTATAAATATCTCATTCAATTAAAAAAATGAGCAGCTGCAGTGTGGTTTGATTATCTGAGCTGTGGATCACAGCAGGAAGTGCTAGGAAGTGGCTGGTCTCATTGGGAATGTCTGAGAAGGTGCAGATAGGCAGCGAGACTGCAGAATGGGCGCAGAGAGCTGCTCTTCACAGGAGCATGAAACGCAGAGTCAGTTGCTTTGGGTCAGGCAAGGAGCTGCATAAATTGAAAGCGTAATAATGTTTTGTAGCTCCAGAGGTGCATCTTTCACCACGTCTCAATGAACATTCCTGTTTGTTGACTAAGAAAAACTAAATTCATATGAACTGGTGGATTGCTGTTGCCTGGACAGTGACGGATAGAAAGAAACTGAGGGAACACAGTAGGGTGTTAAAGGGCTTTGTGGGAGACTGGAATATAAGACTGAGCAATTTCTGGTTAAAAGGACTGAGCTGAAAGCCACGGAGGCTGTACTTGCAGAAAAAATGACATAGTGGTAGTGGAGTGAACCAGGCCTATCTCCCCACTTCATCCCAGAGTAGTTAATGTTGAGATGGATCATTTATTCTCCATATGCTGTCAGTCTTCTCTGCCATGACTGTTAGTGGTGGCTATAGTCTAGCGGTGGGACTCCAGATATTGAGGCAAAACTTATGGTTCTGCATGAGCTCCTAAGTGGGAAGCTGGTAGCAGAGCCTTGTGCCAGAATGAGCTGGGCTTGCTTTGAAGTGGTGGCTGAGAGGTGCAAGACTTTCTAGGCAGTTCCATGTCCCATTTCTTTTTGGACTTGTCACCTAGTCAGCCTGAAGAGTTTTCTGCCTTGGTACATTTAGTTATTTACTCATGTCCAAACCGCTCCTTCAACTTGCTGGTGGTAAGGGTGCTAACATTACGTTCTGCAGGTTCCCTGCTGCACTGCTGTGATAATGTTGTGGTTCGTAATGGGAGTAATCACCTTCTCTTGCTTCAGCACCAAGTTTTGTCTTTTCCATTTGCCAGAGATCAGGGTCAGGGTGGGGAGCTGCATGTGTACTCTGCAAATGCTCAGAAATGAATGTAGCTCCTTTTGCTTCTGGATGTATTTGGATGTAAATCCACACTGTTTACGCTGCCATCATTAAATGTCAGCAGCACAAGTTTGGGGAATAACATGCATTGCCTTCCAGGAAATCATATGATAATGATTTTTTTTATGCTCCTGTAAAATTGTGGCAATGTTTATTTGCAAAAGGGTATAATTTGTGCTGTGATTGAAACACATGCTTAGAGCATGGAAGACTTTTCCCTTCAGATCAGATGAAATTCCAGTCTTAAATTTTTTGGCAGACATCTTCAGAAATAAAAAACTAACAGTGACGATTATGAAGCTAACGCAACATTCACAAATTGCCCTTTAACTCTTATTTGACTGTCCTTGTGTAGCTGCTTTCTGTATGCTGACTTATTTAGCTGCCACTTAAACTACTTCAAATAAAGGCCTAGTAACTAGTTAAGGCAAGGAAAAAAAAGGTGCTACTTTAATCAGTGGTAAATAGTTTTTAGTGATAGAGTATGGTTTTCTGCAGCAAAGACAGCATAATATTGTTTTTATCACTTTCTGTAACTCTACTCTTGCGCGTATCATGGAGTTGCCATCAGATTTTCACCAACATAAAACCCTCAGACTCTCTCCAGTTGTGTGTCACTTCCCTTTCCTCCCTCAGCAAATTTCTGAAAAGACCTTTGGAAACTTCATGGACCTTTTGAAAATGAAAGCTGTTGGGCCACTGGGCAGCACACTGTGCTTGCCCATAAGGGAACAGGCTGTGAGCTCTGCAGCTCCTGGGGCAGCCGGGTGAATCGCTAGTGCTGTTCACCCCCACCACGCGCACACACTTCCTTCCACCCACTTCCCCCTCCCCTGCCTTGGTTTCACACCTCTGTTCCAAAGTTCACGTTGTCCTCTCTCTCTCCCCCCGCCCCCTGCTTTCTTTTTAACAGCAGGAAAGAATTTCGTACACACCTCCAGTGAGCCCGGTACCAAATTACACTTCCTCGTCACCACTACATGTCCCAGTGCCTCGAGTGATCAGGATGGAGGAAGACACGATCAGACTGCCGGCACATCTGCGTGAGTGTCAACGCAGAGGCTTCTTGCATTCTTGGATTGAGGAGGGTGTGGGGTGGAGTGAGGAGGTGTCTCTATTTTTATGGGAGAGAGCAGGGAAGCCCCCTGACTTTAGACTTTAAAAAAAAACAACACTTCAGCTGGTTTGATTTTTCTAAAGTTGCTTTTTAACCAAAGGAAATTACTCTTAAATACAGTAAATCATCCCCCCTTGCCACACCTCATCCCCTGCACCTCCTGTCAAGGATTTGGCTTATTTCTCGTGACAGGCACAAACGTGGAGGTTTTGTTTTGGCAGGAAGTTTTGTTTCTTTCCACGGTATAGGAATTGCTCAGCGATGTGCTGCGACACAAGGTCAGAGTTTCACAAACTGTGGCAAGTAGAGTGCGTTTGTGCCATGGGTATTTTTCAGGTTGTTACGGATCTCAGTATTAAATGCTCCTAGTGTCCAGGCTCTGTACTACACAGCATGTGTGCGGACAGAGGCAGTGAGAAAGGAGGAAGAATGAGCTTAGCTGTGCACAGAAGGATGCTGCAGAGGAGGAAGGGCTTATCACTGACATTGGAACAAAAACTGGAGCTGGGGGCAAGGTGAGAGCCAGGCGCTTCCTTGCTGAGATGAGTTGTGTTTGAGGAATAGGAAAGGCTGAAGGCTGTGGGCCAACAGAGGTGAATTAGTGAGATAGGATGGGGACAAGGAAGAGTGGAATTTTCCTTTTTGGAGGGGAAGCAGTTCTGATGTAAATTGAGAGGTTTTAAGTAAACTTTGACAGGTGTTACATTCCTGGGGTACTTGAGCAACAACAGGCAACATGGCCACGAGCAAACTTAGCTTTGTGAATTGCTATTCAACAATGGTTTTGGAATTTCAGAGGGAGGGAAATAAAAGTCCATGTTTGTCACAAAACATTCTCATTCCTGCCCTCAGCTGTCTTCCAGGCACTCTCCTTTTCTGCATGCAAGCTGTGCTCTCAGTGGTTCTGTAATCCCATGCTCGCTCACTTGCTGGCCGCCAAGTTGCACTGCCCCACAGCCACTCATTTCCCACACTGTTCTGCATGGTCCTGTTTTTGCCTGCTGCTGCCTCTTACTGTCTTCTGCCTGTCCTGTCATGTAGCCCAGGTTGTACCTTTTCTGTGCTTTCTAACAGGAATGGGAGCAGATGCTGCAGCATTTCTGACAGTCTAGTTGCTGTCTGAGTATCCCCAAGCTCCCAAGCCCTGCTTGCCTGTGCATGTGGCTGCTGGCCTGAGTCCTCAGCCCAGGTGGGAAGGAATTCCTGCCACTCTTAGAGGGCATTTCTATGTGTTGCCCTAAACTTACAGAAACCAATGCAGAAGCAGTTGTTCTTTTACTGTTCTTTTTCCCAGTGTGGTATTTAATCCCTTAGATCTCCCCCCCTTACCCTCTCCATTTCATCAGTTGGTACTATTTACTTCTGCTGTGGGAGCCACTGTCTGTCCTCTCCACAGCTAGGATCACGGCTGGCTTTCCGATTACTTACTGTCTTTCCCACGGGGTCTGACAGATGCACAAGGCAGGAAGGCAGAGACCCTTGATACTGAAAGCAGTGGGGCACTGGGTTTACTACCTACTTGCCTCCCATCAGCTAGCCAGCATGCTAGGTAGTGTGAAGCTTACAAGGCTTCTACTCAGTGAAAACTGTTTATCCAGTATTTATAGGTGTGTTCAACCTTTCACCTTGATTTTTGTTCTGTTTTTTTCTTTTGATTGGCACATTTTTAAACTTGCAAGGAGGCTTCTTTCCCATTAGTATTTCCACACCAGTCTGACTTGTAGTATGAAAACACAGACGATTAATAATTTCACAAAGTCTTCCACAAAGTCAATGTCTCAGGTCATAAACAACATGAAGCATGTTCACATAGCCTTGTTAGTTGTAGTATGTGGCAGTACAGTATTTTGTAGCTCAGTGTGCAGTCAATATTGACCCAAACACTGTCACCAATCAATTGACCCAAACCCTGTTAGAACCAGTGTATAGATTCATAGCCAGGCCGGAAGGGACCATTATGAATTCCTAAAACAATCTCTGGTATATATAATAATCTCTGGTATAATATAATAATCTGTGGTGGTATCCCCCAGGGATCAGTACTGGGCCCAGTCCTATTCAATATCTTTATTGACGACCGGGATGTGGGGATTGAGTCCACCCTCAGTAAATTCGCAGATGACACCAAGCTTCCTACCCTCTGATCTGCCAGAGGGTAGGAAGAAGCTGCAGGAGGAACAGGCTGGATCGATGGGCTGAGGCCAACGGCATGAAATTCAACAAGACCAAGTGCAGGGTCCTGCACTTTGGCCACAATAACCCCAGGCAGCGCTACAGGCTGGGGGAAGAGTGGCTGGAGAGCAGCCCAGCAGAGAGGGACCTGGGAGTACTGGTGGACAGCCAGTTGAACATGAGCCAGCAGTGTGCCCAGGTGGCCTGGAAGGCCAATGGCATCCTGGCTTGTATCAGGAATAGTGTGGCCAGCAGGAGTAGGGATGTAATTCTCCCCCTGTACTCAGCACTGGTGAGGCCTCACCTTGAGTACTGTGTCCAGTTCTGGGCCCCTCACTTCAAGCAGGACATTGAGGTGCTGGAGCGGGTCCAGAGGAGAGCAACAAGGCTGGTGAAAGGACTAGAGGGAAAGTCTTATGAGGAGAGGCTGGGGGAGCTGGGGTTGTTCAGCTTGGAGAAGAGGAGACTCAGGGGGGACCTTGTCACTCTCTTCAACTACCTGAAGGGAGGTTGTAGTCAGGTGGGGGCTAGGCTCTTTTTCCAGGCAACCAGTGACAGGACAAGAGGGCAAAGCCTGAAGCTGCTCCAACGGAGGCTTAGGTCGGATATTAGGAAGTACTTCCTCACGGAGAGGGTGATTAAACATTGGAATGGACTTCCCAGGGAAGTGGTGGAGGCGCCGTCCCTGGATGTGTTCAAGGAAAGGCTGGATGTGGCACTTAGTGCCATGGTCTAGACAGTGTGGTGGTGTTGGTCATAGGCTGGACTTGGTGATCTTAAAGGTCTTTTCCAGCCTTGGTAGTTCTGTGATAAGTTGAGTTACAGAACTTCACTCTAACTTCTGTGTTTAGGACCAGTTACTGTTTGAGCTACAGCATGTTATGCAGAAAGATTTCTGCTCTTCATATAAAGACATCAGTGATGGGGAGGATATGAGGTCTGTAGATGTTCTTTCAATGCTTAATTACCCTCCTTATTTGCTTTTTTTTAAGGGCCCTATTTATAGTTTGAATTAGTCAAGCATCAGTTTCCAACTATTAGATCTCATTATCTCCTTTCCTGCTAAATATTGTCAAAAGACTACTCCTGATATAGGTGCTTTTAGATAAAGTAACTTCTTAACCTTTTCTTGGCTACTGGATAGGAAGAGAGGTTCTTAAGGCTCTCAGTCTTCCTGTAAAGTTTCAAGATGTCAAATTCTGTTTGTATCATCTCTGTGAACTGTTTCCCACTTCAGGCATCCTTCTAAAATTGAGGACAACAGAACTGAAGATTGTATTCCATTGGTAGTGTTCCTAATACCAAGTATAGAAACAACTGAGAGCCTTTTGAATCTTGGGTCATGAAGTTTAAGAGGTATTAACATGGGATTTTGCAATTCCTACACGGACCCTTCTCATTTTTTTGAGATGTTTGTAAATCCAAACTGCCTTAAAAGTCAGGCAAATTTCTAGTTCAGACCGTGGTAGTGTGTGTGAAGATTTGGTCTAGATCTGCAGAGTTTGAGGTTTTTTGGTCTGAGATTTTATTTGGTTCCAGCCTTATGGTTTTTTGTTGATTAAAGCAAAGCACAAGAACCTCCCTCATTCCTCACTCCAGTGACACAAGGAGATACGGTAAGTTTCTCTAGCCATGCACAGAGCTGACAGCTGGTCTCCACTCATTCTCTGTTTCTGTGACATTCTGATGGCTTTTACTGAAATAAAGGCAGAGTTCAGTCCTCACTGGTACAGCTTCGTTTCTGCCAGCTTGCAAGTTGAAGACCTATGCTAAGGTGCGGCTGAAGCAGCAGTTTGTCCAAGCAAAAGCAGAACTAGAGACAAATGTTTCAGGTGGAACATGAATGCTCTCTGTGGATTCAGATTTTTTATGCCTTCCTATTAGAAATTTCACTGTTTTTAATGTTTAAGAGCACTCTGAAGATGCTAATAGTTGATCATATCAAGACAATTAGTAGAACAATTTCCTCTGGTGCAATAAATTATTTCTCACTGTTTGGTGAGCAAATGGGTCTCAGCTATGCTGAGCTGATTGGATCCAGAGAATGGGAAAGGGAGACATGCAAAGTTTAGAGGGGTAGAAGGCATATCCGTCTTTGCTGCAAGCACGCAGAGGACCTCTTTGGCCAACACAGCTAGAAATATATAGAGAAATCCCTTTTCCTGGGGGTGGTGTGAAGGCACTTCTCCCCTTCTTGCACAATCGCTCTCATTTTAATTAGCTGCTTTCTTTCCAGCCTGCCCTATTCCTACAGTATAGAAGTACAATGTAATCAGTCTTAACTTTAAAGCTCTGGGAGAGTGAGAGTAATTTTCTTGAATACACAACTTTCTCTGATGCTATACTTCTCTGTAACGGACTTTTGACCCAAACTTTTAAACATACTTGTTTGCCTAACATCCATTTCATACCTAGTAACTGAGTATGGGAAACACTGTAAACAAAACTATCTGTGGGGAGATGGAGAATATGCTTTCTTCTGGTTTAGGTATGTATTTGGAAAGTACAGTGATCTCCAGTTTGTTCTTTCTCCCTGGTGCTTATGCTATAGTAGCTTTGCAGCATATCTGATCTCCACTGGACTGCACTAATGTCAGACAGAAGGAGTGTTTGGAAAATTGAGATGTTTACCGAGGATTCAAGAGAAGCAAGTTGAGCTCTCACACAAGGCTCTGCCCTGGGTGCCTTCTGTGACCCTGGACATCTTGTTTTCGTTTTCCCACTGTAAAATGAAAAAAAGTGAGGGTAAAGATTCTTAAAATTTCTGAAAATTAGTACAGTGACTGCCCAGATATTGTTAAAATGAAGAATCCTGACATAGGTTGATGTGCTACGACTATTTGCATACCCCTTATCTCTGAGGAAACTTATTCCACATTACCACGGAGAGAAAGTACTCTCTTTTCTGTCTCCTTTTTTCTTCCTTTTAAAACCAATATTTTCTTCCTATTAAAACCAATATTTTTCTCTTGTCTAGTACGATGTTATAGTTACTCATTTTGTGCTATGGCAAATACCTTGTGGTAAAATTTTTTGGAACTGGATAGAGGATACTGTATTTGAGAGATGGATATGAGAATGCATCCCTGTGTCTATTAATATGCTGTGAGTCAGAGAACAGCTTTTTCCTTTTTTGTAACAAAAAATAACGTGGTTTGTTTCCTACAACAGCAACTGTAAATACGTGCTAAGAGCTTCATGATATTCTTCAACTCCTTCAACATAAAACTTCTTCAACAAGGGAGACAGAAAGGACCTTGTTGCATGCTCTGATCCTGTGCAGCAGCATTCCCCCTTGCGTGTTTCTGTCGACTTGTACAGTCTGATTTTTATCTCTGAAGGGCATCTTCCTTTGGGAACATGTGTGTGTTTGTTCAGAGAGAGGGACCTCATGGGCAAAGATTTCAGTGTTTTTTATTGATACAAGCATGACCAGGAGCTCCTTTCATTAAACTAATTGCTCTTCTTTCCTTAGTGTTGGCATCCTTCATATACCTGCAGCCCATTGCCATAGCAAGGCACGCTGTGCATACTTTCTTACACTCTTCTCTACACATGAAGAAATTATTCTTGCTGCTTCTATTTTTTTTTCTCTTGCTCTTGCTTTTTCCTGAACCCTCAACAGCCTGCACTGGTGTTCAGAGTAAAATTACACACTCTAGGTGTCCGGGTACATGCATGACTCCTCGTAGGGGAGAACTTTTGCATCAGGAACAGTAGTGTTGTCATCTTCTTGCCTGCACTCACTTCTTGGGAGGAGTCATGGTCGTGGGGAAAGCCAAGGACCTATTTGTAAAATTGAGTACTTTTTTTTCAAAATGCAGGCTTGGGTTCTGATCATGGTTTCCAGTGTGCGATATATCCAGGCTACAGCTGATTTTTATGAACTTCAGAGTATCCAGACCTGGTCACATAACAGCTAGTCAGATCACATTTTTTATTTCAGTGTCTCTTTGTCGCTTGTAACTACTGTCTGTTCTACTGCCCTCATTAAGCAGTACAGAAGGGAAATTCTAGTTTTCTGAAATGATTGTATTAAAGCCTTTAAGTTTGCAGTGAGTGCTTGACAGGAATCACTGCATGCCTATTTATATTGGTATTTGATATTCTGATTACGTGGCGACCAGTCTGCTATAGCCCTGTATTGGTTTGACACCTTTGTGACCTTGGCTGTACTTCATTCTGCAAAAAAGCCCTCTGTTTAGGAGTAGCAGAGCAGGCCAGACAATTGGGCTCTCAGATGGGCAGGTTCTTTAAACTAAGGCATTTATCAGGCCTGAAAGCAGTTTATTATGAGTTTCTTTCTCCTGATCACACATTGTTGCTTTTATGCATCACTTGTGTTACTTGTGTTTTAAGGGCACCAGTTTTCTTTTTTTTTTCTTTTTTTAAAGGAATGCAGGAAACAATCAAGAGAAGGAGGAGGAAACAACAAACATTGTCAGGGTTGCCAAGGATCCATTTTTCTTTCTAGTGTCTCTTAATTATGCTGCTCCTTTTATTAATCCTTTGGCACCTGTTAATTATTCTACGATTTTGGCTAGCAGCTGGCAAGCCACTTCGAAGCATTAAGCATATTATTTAGTTACTATAATATTCAATGCATTGAACAGAAAGTATGTATTGAGATGGGAAAAAAAGCCCTTCACCCTAAGCCATATTTAGAGCAGCAAGCAATAAAAATATTTGCTTTGGAAGAACCTTTGTGGAACAAAACTGACTGACGCACATACAGGGGAAAAAAAATAAAAACTGCAGAAGACAAAGGGACTGTGAGAGGTGGCCAGAATGTCAAATTAATGTCTCTAAGACTAATCCTGATCCCACTGAAATGAGTGTGATCATACAGACAGGCAATTTGGATGGGTGGGAAGCCCAGTCTCAGATTCACTCTTGCACCATGAGTGGGCACAGCATAGATGCTACTGTTTTACTTGAAGGAGCTTCATCTGGAATGTGTTGGACTGGTAAGCGTGAAACCTCAATATTGATCCAGCTGGGAAAGCCGTGGCCTTTGGATCAGGAAAACCCTGCTGCACATTTTCTGGCATTGTCTTTGTTCATCACCTGTGAGAAACTGAGCCCTTTGTCTCATGGGATTTGGATCAAGGTGCCTCAGGACCACCTCAGCTGTCACCCTTGACGTAAACAGCTGCCAAGCTGAACCCTAAATCTATTAGTTCCTTACTGCTGGCTGGTGGAGCCATCCAGGTTAAGTGTGAAAAAACTTGTCATAAAGGGCCACTGCTGTGAGCTGCTTTCTGGTCTTGAGAGAGAATTGTAGAGTCAAGTGCTGCTCTTTTTTTTTTTTTTTTTTAATGTACCTGCTTGTTACCCAGACAGATTTAAAACAATAGTTCCGTCCACCGACAGTCCCCGGTGGAAATGTGTGGAGGGATGAGATCCATCCTGCCCCAGTGGGAACTTGCAGAGCAGTTATGAGGCGGGAGGGTGAGACACCTGTGCTTCAGGGCATGGGGAGTCTGCACTGTGGGAGTCCCAGTGGTGCTAAGCCAGTCTTTCACCCTTCTGGAAAGCTTCACCTCAGGGTTTTAAATCTTCAGAACACAAAGTCACCTCTATTCAGAGGGGAAAGGGAGCCATGTTGCTTTAATCTGGGATTCAGGCTGATCCCTTGTGGAGTTCTCCTGGAAAGTGTGGGGAGGAATAAGAAGCAAAAGCAGCAGGACATTTATGGTATTGCTGCGTTTGAAGCATTTTTAGCTTTGTCTTAAAGGGATGCTGTCAAGATCAGTGAACCTAAAATTAGCTTGCTTTTCTCTTTCCGTCCCAAATGTGTCTGTTTAATTTTTCATTTGTATTATAAGTGCTTCCATGTTCGTTTTGTGGTTTTTTAAGAAATTAATGTAAAAGAACCCAGTGTTCATAAATAGCCCTACAATTAAAGAAAACACAGAAGAGAAACTGAGTGTAAGCTGTGACTAACAACTCCACAATAACAAACCATTGTGTGGTGAGCGCATTGCGACAAAAGACAAATGTGGTAGAAAACCCTGCAGAAACAACATAGCACGTGTGCGATGTCCAGTCCCCTAAAAAACAGAGGTGAGTCTCTGAATATTGGAAGAGAGCACTACTGTGCAGCATTTAGAGGAGCATGTAGTGTCTGAGGAAGAACCTGCTGAGCTCAAGGTACCAGGGATTAATGTAATCTGTATACATACATAGAGAAAATTATTTATTTGGTCCTTCATGAGAGGCTGGATTTCCTTCTGCTGTACTTGTGTGACTTCTGTCCCCTGTGCTGGCACTCATTGTGCTGCTTAACAAATACAGCCTGACAGAATCACTGTTTAATAGGATTTTATATCCATTTTGCAACTCCCCATTTTACTGCTGGAGCAGAAGGACTACACTAATTGTAAGTTTGTTGAAGAAATTTTTTGTTAAAATGGTTCCATCCAGATTTGGAGGCCAGATCCAACACCTCAGCCAAGAGCCTCTTCTCAAGATGGTTTTCCAAAGGTACTTGGGAGAGGGAAGCACTTGTGCATCAGCTATTCCACTGTTGTGGATGCTTGTGTGCTGTCTCTTATTGAATGAGGAAGTTTGTGTGCTCGCTCCTCATGTAAACTTTGTTTCATGGAGGGCTAGTAAGCTGCTGTTAATGTAGCAGTGATTTGTATACTTAATAAGCATATGGTTGATGATGTTGTGAGTTTAATAAACAGACACCATTGATTGACTTTCTAGGGTCAAAGCATTGAGATACTTGCTCAGCTCCAAATCTTTGTTTGCAACTCTTTATGCATAGAAGCCATACTCTGGGAGTAGCCTTAACCACCCAGCTTTATTTGCTGCATATACCTGTCTGGTTTTGATGTCCAATTACCTTTGTATCCCATTGAAAAAAAGTCTCCATTCTGCACTGGAAGCAGAGTTAAGTGGCTCTATGACAATTATACAGACCAGAAAATGAAAACCTTAAATTACACTATGACAAGTTAAAATTAAATTTATCTCTTATTAACCAACACATCCTTCCTGCCTTTAGAGTCCACAGACATAGTATGGGATGTTCTGCAGTCATTGGAGAGGTAGGATGAGGGACTGTGGCAAAATCCTCAGTGTTATGGGGGCTGATTTGGAAACAGTGCAGGTCTTCCTATTTAAAAGTCTACTGAGTGAATTCCTGTAGCTGGAGATTCACTACTGAAGTCCCAGAGTAATTTGTAGCATTGGATTACATGCACTTAAAAAAGCTGGACCTGTCTCCTGCAGGCAAGCGATATTCTACCCATGTCCTACATGGCCTTTGCCCTGTCATGGTGCTGTGACATACAGAAGGGATGGTATTCCCAATAAGGGCTTTTGGCATCACATATTCCCATCTTAAAGGACAAGTAGTAGTTTCACTGACTTTTGAACTATGCAGCACTGGAGGTGCCCTGGGGGTGGTGGAGGCAGCAGTGAATTGAGCAACAGGAGTTCAGTCAGGAGAGTCTGACAACTGGACTGACCACAATGAGGCCTGGTCTGAACAAACCAGTTGTAGTCAGCACCATGAGAGTCAACTCTGCAAATGTTTTCTGGTTAGGATATGCTCTAGAAACACGCTCTTCAGAGGAAAATGCTATAATGCTGGTAATGAAATTGCACTATCTCAGCCTCCTGCAAAAAAAGGTTTATTTTCTTAACTTATTAATATTTTCTCCCTTTTTCCGCTCTTTAGAAGCATTTTTTTTTCCCCTCAGGTATCTTAAGCCTTCTTCTTTGCAGAACAAATTTCCCGAAGGGGCTGTGACCTGGTCAGACCACTGACATTTTATTTTAAACCCACCAGCAGCAAAAAAGCACGGAATGTTTTTGAAGGGAAATTTCCTTTTTGGGTTTTTGTATCCCTGAAAGAATTTCCGATGTAGGCAGACAGTAATTCCCAGCTACATACTTCCTGATAAGGAAACAGCTCCAATAAATGCAGCTAAAAATAGCTCCCTTTTTATTTTTTAAAATGTAGGGAGATTTGTTGAACCTTTCTTTCAGACTGTTGAAAGAAAGGGACAGTGTAGCATAAGATTCTTAGGTTTAGCACCCATTTGCTCTCCAGATGCACAAATTAAGGTTTTAATCTGCATCTGTACATTTAATTACATAAAGTTTAGATGTCTCTCTAGTTCTGCTGATCTGTCTCACAACACTGTAAAAGAAGAAAACTCCTTTTTATGTTGCAAACATAAATTGCATTTTGCCTTCCTCATGAGGGAAAAGTATTACCTGGTTGAAGCAGAATTCATAATGCTTTTGTTATGTATCTATATTTTAGTGCTTCTTTTTCTATGTATAGTTTGTTAAGGTGCCTTATTATTTCAGAATAAGTAGCATGATCTTCAACTGCATTTTTTCATGTTTACTGTAGATGTGCTGAGACAAATTCATAGTGAGACATAAATCCCCTTTTTTCTAAAAGTAACTTGCTGGGACAATTTTGTGCAGTTAGTTTATAAACCTGAATTTTCTGTGTCGTCTTCCTCCTTTTTATGTTTCTGTTTAATTTTTTTTAATGTCATGCCTTTCCCTTTGGACTTTTGCCAAAATTTTCCTTTGCCAGTCCTGCTTTTCTTTATTCTTTTAAAAACACCAAATGCACAGTACCTTCAGAAAAAAAAAGTTTACCTACACAAAAATTTGTAAAGATTAATAAATATAGTGCGAGAGTTAGTGGGAAAATGTCTTTGCAGGTTAGATTTCAGGCCAGCTGTACCTGTCATTCAGATTACAATTGAAAATACATACATGTCCACTAGCTTGTATAGAGGATGAATCTGCTTCATAAATCATCTTGATCAACACTTAGACCTTGGTTTCTGTCCTACAGTGGGGAAGGGCCTGTGGGTCTGTTTGCAGGCTGGCATGTCCTGAGTGGCTGCTGATGGGCAGGTGTCTCCAGCCACACTCCAAGGCACGTTTGGGGATGGGCTTCTTCACAGGGGATGTCAGTAGCTGGGACATCCTCTTTTCTCACTTGTTGGAAGGCTCTCCCTAGTTTTCCTGGGGAAGGGGGTGAGGTGCCCATGATGGGCTCCCTGCCGTGTGTGGCACCAGTCACACCATGGCCAAAGCCCCTGGAAGGATGAGGGTGCAACTTCCTCAGTGCCAGGAGTCAATGGAGAGTTGAGGCTCAGCACAGCAGAGAGAGTTTGACTAATCTCCCTTTCCCTCCTCCTCCCCCGCTGCCGCCCCCTTCCAGCGATTTCACAGGATCTTATGACTTGTGGCCAAATCCTGCCCTCAAGGGCACTCAGCTGCCATGGGCCCCTCCTCTTGGCCTACTGTTGTGCTCCCAGCTGGCCCAGAGCCGAACAGATTGCACAAGGGTGCAGCTGGTGGAAGATCCCTCCTTGCCCTTGTCATTGGTCATTTGCTGAAACTCCATGGCAGGGCTCCACTTCACCCCTCTCAGAAGTCTGTTGAGTAGCCCCTGAGCACATTGCTTGTACTCTGTTTTCCTTTGTAGGCACCTGAAGGGATTTTACCTTCTCTTTCCTGTGCTTCTCTCTTGGCTGCACCAGGAAGGTTGATCTGCATGTGCAGGCCTTGCCACACCTCCTCAACAGGCCTGTGGAACATGCACAATTAATACGGTATTAATTAATTATAGGGAGAAGTTGCTGCTGGCACAGGAACCAAGGCTCGCAGCTTATAAAGTGAATGCTTTGATGCTGAGCTTTAAAGAACGTTTCCATCAACTCAAGCCAGCGGAGCAATTCTCTGATATTTAAACCCTCCCTCCGTACATACTCCAGAACTCATGGTTCTGCCACCCTGGGCACTAACAACAAAAATAGTGGTGGCAAAGGAGGGTTCAGAAAGCACACCTGAGGACTGACTGTCATGAGTAAAACTGCACAAGTCTTAGGTGGAAATGTTGGGGCTGACCCAGAAATGGTTTGTTGAGGCAGTTTAATAGATACTTGCAGTGTGAAAAAGTGTGACCTTCTGGACCCACTGAAATGAATAGGAGTTGTCTCACTGACTTTAGCAGCTGCCACGGTTTTATCCAGAATATATATGTGTAAATGTGTAGGTTTGTGCTGTGCTTCTACTCATTTGGCAAATGTTTGGGGGAAGAGAGATGAAGGAACGACTGTGCCTCTTTGGTTTTGTGCAATACTGAGAATTTCTCCCTTTCTACTTCCTCCTTCTCGGTAGTGAAGAAGGAAGTAGCCCTGATCCCTGCCGGTCCACAAACCAGTTACTCATTTCAGTTCTGCTGTTTGACTGGTCCTAATGTATTTCCTAGTGGGGGAAATCTCCCTTTATGTGTATAAGTTCCTCCTTCCTATTCTCTCTTTCGTTCTGATTTCTTCCAAGCCATCTGTCTCCTTCAGTTTTTAACCTCCTTGCTGGCTTTCGCTTCCTCCCCATGCTTCAGTGAAGGCGTTCTGTCAGAAAAACCCCTCTGTACACAGATACTTCTTTGTTCCCCATTTTTTTTTCTGTGTCATACTTCTTTGTGTCTTGCTTCCTTGGAAACTTCCTTAGTAGTCTTATTACCTCTGGGCTTTTAGCTGTATTACTCTGGGTAGTCATTACTGTGTTGCTGGGTGTGTAATTTTTGAAAGCACCTTAATCTTTTTATTAGAGGGTTTTTTGTTTTTTGGGGTTTTTTTTACTGCTTTTAAATACTAATAGGCAGTGGTGACAAATATTAAATTAAAATAATTTAAAAATTAAATACACGAGGCTTTTTTCATCACTGCTCTACAGCTTGCTTGGTGGTTTTCACTTATTGAAAGTGAGTGTAGCCAATTCACAGGAGTTATTCTCTACTTCCACTTTGTGTTGTTCTCAGGGATGCAATGCATGGTGTGGGGTACTGGTGAATGAGTCACATGTAGTAGAAGTTAGAAATTTGGTGCAGGATTTGAAGCCTTGGAGCTCAGCAAAATAGGAACAAGGCGTAGCACTCTAATTCTGTAAGAGCTGGAACAATTACAGTCCTCTTCCAATTTTTACACCCTCTCTCAGTTTTAAAATCATGCAAAATGAAAAACAAGCGGAGGGACTGGGATTGACAGCAGAGGTAACAGTGACAGCGAGACGAGCTGTGTTTGTGATGGGCAGACCTGAAGCAGCTGGGCTGTTAAAGGAGTCAGTATTTGCTGTTGGCCTCCTGCCACACCATTATCTATGTGAGCAATGGTGATGGCTGAGTCTCAGAAAGTTTGGTGGCTGATTTCAACAGAACACCCAGAAATAAATCCAGCTGTCTTTCAAATTGGTTGGATATGCAGTGTCGTGGTGAGTTCTCCATAATAACGATTTTCTTGTGAGAGTTTTGGGAGAATCTTGCTAGTCCAGAATTACCCTGTGAGCACAGCTTCTCACCCAAGGCCTTTCTGGTGCTCCATCATGTGCAGTGAGAACATGTGTGCACAAAAAACCCACTTAAACTCAGAAAAGAATTAACAATCCAAACTTATTTCAAAGCTGAGAAGCTTTGATTAATTTTTTATCTGACACACATCACGTATCTCTGTAAATGTACATATATGCTGCAGAGAGGAGCCTAGGGAAAGTACTGAGGTTTTAGTACTGTTAGTCTTTGTGCTGTTTGAAGCTAATTAACATAACGTTACAATCCATTTATTGTAGGCAAGGTTGTAAAATTACTGCCTATGATCAGAAAAAATGGATGCAGAAGATGGTGAAAGGCACCTTCCACACCGCATGTGCTGTCCAGTAGGCTCGCAATGCTGTCCTGCCCATGTTTCTGCTGTGTCAAGCAGACACCAGAGGGTTAGCCTGTTTGAGACTAGAGGCCTGGGTTTCAAATGGTCTTTCAATCTGTTTTTATCTGATCAAATGTATGGAGTCAGCAGTATTGTGAATGTTTTGAATTCTCTGAGTTGGCTTAAAATTGAAGATGGGGCTCAATCAGCTGCATTTAATGCTTTCTTACTGAGTGCGCTTCATGGGCTACTTCCTGATGACTACTGATGTGAAGGCTAATCTGCAAACAGTCTTGGTACCACTTTGGAAACTGAAGTAATCTGAGTGGTGTAACCTATTGCGAGTAAAGGTAGCTCACACTGATAAATTTATCCTGAAATTACTGGGCCCCCACTCTGAAGCATTTTCACAGTACAGTTTTATAAGTCGATACAACATCAGTAGTGTAAAGATACCATTAGTGGTAGAAAACCTGCCTCTTAACCAGCCCTAAATTACACATACGCTTTGTTTAATTTGAGCCTCAAGACAACCACACTTCAGTAGAACCTGACAACTGGAAGAGCAGAGACATCATCTTTCTCTGTATGAATAAAATACCCACCATGTCTTTAGCACTTGAAGTTATGGTCATCTACTAAGTGTCACTCAGAATTGAGCTGAAAGTAAATGATTCTTATTTTAACAATACTTTCTCAATTCTTCTTGAGAGACACCAACTCATATGGGACTACAGCACAGGAAAATCTCATCCAGAAGGATGTTGTGGTTGTTCAACAGAAAAAATTATTGATGTGAGTAGATCATGACTTTTTCATGTGGTTTTACAGTAAAACCTGTGAATGTCCCTTGGCTGTGGAGTTAAGCAAAGATATTTGTCAAAATCCAGTCACCAGTCTCAAATTTGTTTACCAAGTCTGCAGCGATTTCATTATTTTGCACCAAAATCGTTAGGAAATCGAAGTTCTAACAGAGTCTTCTTGAAGCTTGTGAACTTCTAGAGAGGTCTCTTAACACCTTCAGTTTGTTCAAACTCAGTCCTGCTCAGGCTGTGGTGGTCTCATCCACATGGTCATTTTTAATATGATAGGGGACCTAGCCAGAACAGATTACTTCTCCAGTCTTCCCATCCATGGATAGTAGAGGGGCAGATAGGACTCTGCAGTTTGAGGAAAAGGTAGTTTTGTAAGTGAATGGGCTGGCAGGGAGAATGTTATCATGAGGCTATGAAATCATACTTGGTATGGAGAAGGTGAACAGGGAATTATTATTCGCAGTTCCTCACAGAACAGCAAATCCAGAGATCTGAGATAAATCATTGGGCAACATTTCTAAAAGAAACAAGAATGAGGAGACATCAATATATGAAAGAAATAATTGCAGGAAGATATTACAAGGGCTGAAAGTGTAAATGGACCTCTGAAGAAAACGAGATAAATCTGTGGAGAGAGGGATGGCCATTAGGTCAGTATGGAAACAGTGGCCTGGATGTAACCACAGCTCATGACATCCTTAAACCACAGGTTACCAGAGGCTGAGATAAACAATATATAATATAGAAGACATAGTGTTTCCTTATTCCTAATACTTTTTGCCTATGCAGCCATTACTGGAGACATTTGGCTAGATGGGTCGGCGATCTTTTCTGGTTTGGCAGTTTTTGTATTTTACCCCATCTCATAACCATCTCCAGTGATTTGACAGCAGTATGGATGCCATCCAAGCAGATACATATTCAGTATGCATATGCTATGCCAGAGGGCTCTTTTAGGTGATAACTAACTCATCAGCTAGAGGCCGTGGATAAAAGTTAAGTGGGGGGATTTGCCTTTAAGCAATTCTGACAAAAGTCTCTTTGCACAACAGCTGACTGAATCACTGAATGTAATGCCAAGGGCAGCAATAGAAAAAGAAGTAATGTAAATTAGCTGGCGAGAGAACAGGGCAAAGCTATCTGGTGAAGGAGGGAATGGGAGCAGGGGGCAGGCAGCCACCTGCTGGAGCTCTGGCTTTAAGGACCAGATCTCCCCCATCAAGTGTATGAAAAACAAATTTTGAAGTTGAGACGAAGGGGGAAATGTGGAGAGTCTCTCTCTGGAGCATATAGGCCTCCAGAGGATTGCAGTCATTCCTGTACCCCTGGCCTTTGTTACTCCCACATGCCCTCAAAGGATTGATTTCATTTTCCTGCTGCTGTCTGGTCCAAGATCCAGTTCAGCCCATGCCCCTTCTGTGGCCTTGTCTCATCCATGTAACATGCAACATGAATTTTAGTTCTGCTTCCTCTCTTGCCCCAAACAACAGTTTGGGTTTCTGGGCATAGTCATCAAAGAAAGTTATTATTCAGTATTACTTGCCATTTGAAACGGTAAATTAAAAACTTACTGGAAGTCTGGCAGTGCTTCTGATCTGTGTCCCATTTGCAAAGGTGCTTCATAAAATACTGTATGTTGTTATTCATTTTGGTCTGGATGTTCTTGGCTCTCTCCCACTTAATGATTCACAAGATGTCTGGGAGATTAATTTTTGTAAATGTGATTTCTCCCCTTTCCTCTGTATATTCTCCCCTCTGTTCTCAGCTAGTGAGTCTTCACTGCACAAGTTCATTAGTAAAGCCCATAGTACATGTAAGGGATAGCATGCAGTGTTCCATTGAAGAGACCTAAGATATGGTGCAATTTTCCCCCCTGATTTCCATGTAAGGGGTTAGAGTAGCTTGGGAAGTTTTTCTACACCTTCCCTTCCTCTTCCTCTGCTCTTTCATAGCTCTCCATGTGTGCCCTGTGCCTCTCTCGAAGAGGGAGATCTTTTGCTAGTAAAAGCTCAGCAACTCATCTCCTCCGAATGCTCCTAGCTGATTTTGGGGAGGGGAGAGAGGGAGAAAAGCCGGGTATGGTGGAGTCTCCCCATGCCGGTGCGAGGGCAGAGCTGCTCATCCCGGTATACTGGCTGCATTAAGCAGGCAGGGGTGTTTGCAGGGCTTGCATGCCAGAGTCTCTTCAGTCAGCTCTGCTCAAAGGCATGAGCTGGGCTCGCTTCTAAGGGAAATTTCCTTTTTGGGGAAGTTGCTGCAAAGGAATTTCCTGTGTGGGCAGACAGAGCTTCCTGACTTGAAGGCTTCTTGGAAGGGAAACAGTTTCATAATGAAATGATAAATTAAAGACATACCAGCCTGGTTCGCTTCAAAACAGCTATTGAGAGAGCTCAGGCAGTGCACCATTATACTCCCGCGCAGAATGAAAATAAATTGCATCCTGACAGGATTCTCCGTAGTGGAGCATATCCTTCCCCCCAGCCTTCCTCCCTGTACGTCTCGCTTTCCTACCCTCCCCCCCGCCCCTTTCCCTCTCCCCTGCTCTTTGCTGCCCTCTCATCTATCTTTTGCAGCCTCCTCTAACCGACAAGCAAAGGAGTGTGATGTTGTGGATGGTTTGCTAAATGTACTCCTTTCTCCGTGGAGCAGGCAGCTCTGGTTTAAGCTGTGCCGTGCTGGCTGGCACAGCGAGGACCCTGGATGTAAGGTGCAGAAATGGCACTTGGCTGCCGTGAAAACTGGATGCTGTGGCTGCTGACACACTTGTGGCAAGGACAAATTAGGGGTATTAACAGAATGTAAGTCAGTGCCTATCATAAGGAATGTCCTGGTGTGGTCATGAAAATAGCTGGGAGGAAGGGTTGCAGATACCTATTTCCTGTTAAATAAGAGGAAAAAGGACCTTTGCTCCATTGCAGCCAAGACACAATGAAGGGAGGGCATCCCTAGAGAGCTCAGGCTGTTACAGCTGAGTTTTCAATAGGCACAAACTGGCTCACGTTATTTCCTTGCTCTGCACCGTCCTGATCTGTTGAAAAGCAAAGGCGAGCACATGGGGGTCTCTGCCCTAAGGAATGGCTGTAGTTGCAAACTCAGGTGAACCGGGTGAAGACCTCTGATTAGGCTGCTTGTGTTGCTGAACACATTGTGCATACAGATGGAGGATATGGTTTCAGAGGGCACGGGGTAGGGGAAACAAGTAAGTTTCATGTCACCTTTCTCTGCCTCAACTATGTTCTCTGGAAATGTGTTCAGCTTCTGCTCATAGTATCTAGTTCCACAAAGTGATCTGACATGCACTGCTACAGGTGTGGCATCGACATTTTCTTTTTTCCCCTGATAGGAGGCCTTTATTCCCTGCATTCTAGTTGGCTGGCAATTAAAGGTGCTTTAATTCTTTCCAAGCGTCCCCTGAATTAGTGTAGGTTACGTGCCTTGTTCTGCCAAAAAGGCCTTATCCCTCTCCATTGCTTAGGAAATTTCTCAGGAATTTTGGAACACTGAAATTGCCGGCAGAACGTTGCTCAATTTTCTAGTGTGTTGCAGTTTTGGGAAGTTTTTCTTAAAAATGCATTTGCTGGAGTCTCATGACAATGAAAGAATTGGAGTTTTTATGTGCATTTTTTAAAGCAAGTTTCTAGCCTCTATAAAGAAAAGCTAGAAAAGGCGACTCACAAAGCTCAGAAGTCAGATACAAAGGGTTGAAGAAAAATATGTATATGTGCGATCATATGTATATGATATATTTTTTATAGCTTTAGCAGTTTTGTTTCTGCTTTCTCTTTGTTGAAGGCTTGTTGCCTCATTTTCAGATTCTTGGGATTGGTTGTCCTGGAGGTATTGAAGAAACAGGACTCCAGTATTCATTTGGGAAGGTATCTCATCAATAACAATGTGTAATCATTCCTTGTATTGTACAGATACTGAAAGTGTGAAGTCTGAAACATAGAACTTTGCTTGTTGTGATTGGCATACCAAACCACAGCCCTTACCCACATGGCACCATGAAGGCAAATCTGGCTGTGCTGTGGCCAGATCTGTTTTACAGCCATTTGAGGAGACAATGCTGTTGCTTAAATTAAGCTGTTGCTTAAGGTTAGGAAGGATCTGTTCTGAGAAGCCTGTACTAGGGACATGCCAGCCTTGGAGCTACAGCATAGAGGAGGTCCCCAGAGAAACAGGCTTCTGTATGATACAAAGCTCTCTTCTTCGTTCAGATGTATCATTGGGCCAGACTGTGTTGAAAACTAAATGGTTCATAGCAGGAAGATCCTCCTCATGGCTTGTATTTTGAGGTGCTCTCTTTCCTAAACTGATGAAAGTTGTATGCAGATACTCAAATGGCAACACCCAATATAGCTGTAAATAGTACCAGTTTTAAGAAGACAGTTTGTATAGTCAAGGTATAGATCAGCAGAGAACAGTATGGAAATACCTACTTTTAAAAAATCTGTTTTGTGAGACACCTGGTAATTTTCACTTGTAACGTTACTGCTTGTAGAGGTAGATGCGGAGTTAAGGATGGTCTCTCAGAAACAACTTCTATATCAGGTACAGTGCCTGTTCAGTTTGAAAAGACTCTGAGGCTAAATTGTTATAATTTGCCTAATGTGGATGACATACCTTGGATGGAGTCTTATGTGGGATGTTTGAGAGGTGTACTGCTCAGCCAGTTTTGTTTTGAGCTGTGAGGCACCCAGAAGTGTACTAGGCAACCTGACTACAAAGGGCGGATAAATAATGGGTTCAGGACTTTTATGCTGTCACCACCTCTTGATAGCATTAAATTGATTATTAAAATCAACATACCACAAACTATTTGCATAAATGGCTCCTCTTTCTCACCTTGCAAATGTATTTTGTTCAGCCTGTCTTCACCTAAATAAACTTTATTGCATGTTCTTTATTTCCTGCCTCTTTCTTAGGCTAGATGTGTGATGAATGTTTTTCTCTTTGTGTGGTTGTCACAGCCTCAGACAGTTCTGGGATGTGCCATCTCTCCTTCCCGAACTGTGAACTCTCAATCTATCATAGAATCATAGAATGGTTAGAGTTGGAAGGGACCTTAAAGATCATCGAGTTCCAACTCCCCTGCATGAGCAGGGACACCTCCCACAGGTTGCTCAGAGCCCCAGCCAGCCTGAACTTGAACGCCCCCAGGGATGGAGCCTCCACAACTTCTCTGGGCAACCTGTTCCAGTGTCTCATCACCCTCACACTAAAGAATTTCCTTCTGATCTCTAACCTAAATCTCTCCTGCAGTTTCAAACCATTACCCCTTGTCCTATCACTATGTGCTCTTCTAAAAAGCCCCTCCCCAGCCTTTCTGTAGGCCCCCTTCAGGTACTGGAAGGCCGCTATGAGGTCCCCCTGGAGCCTTCTCTTCTTCAGGCTGAACAACCCCAACTCCCTCAGCCTTTCTTCATAAGAGAGGTGCTCCAGCCCTTGCGTCATTTTCGTGGCCCTCCTCTGGACATGCTCCAGCAGGTCCACGTCTTTCTTGTGATGGGGGCTCCAGAGCTGGACACAGTACTCCAGGTGAGGTCTCACCAGGGCAGAATAAAGGGGCAGAATCACCTCTCTTGATCTGCTGGCCCCACTTCTTTTGATACAGCCCAGGATGTGGTTGGCCCTCTGGGCTGCAGTTGCAAATTAGTGGCTCATGTCCAGCTTTGGATCCACCAGTACCTCCAGGTCTTTTTCCACAGGGCTGCTCTCTAGCATGTTCCTCCAGCCTGTACTGATGTTTCTGGTCGCATGGGCCCAGGTGCAGAACCCTGCACTTGGCCTTGTTGAGCCTCATGAGGTTCACTTGGGCCCACTTCTCCAGCTTGTCCAGATCCCTCTGGATGACATCCTGTCCATCTGGCATATCAACTGCACTGCCCAGCTTCGTGTCATCAGCACACTTGCTGAGGGTGCTCTCAATGCCACTGTCAATGTCATTGATGAAGATAGTAAACAACATAGGTCCCAGTACAGACCCCTGACGGACACCACTTGTCACTGTTCCCCATCTGGACACTGAGCCATTGACCACTACCCTCTGGATGTGACCATCCACCCAATTCCTTATCCACTGAACAGTCCACCCATCAAACCCATATCCTTCTCTCTAAATTGGAGAGATGCTGTGAGGGACCATGTCAAACACCTTGCAGAAATCCAGATAGATGACATCCACTACTTTTCCCTTGTTGACAGATGTAGTTACACCATTGTAGAAAGCCACTAGGTTGGTCAAGCAGGATTTGCCCCTGGTAAAGCCATGCTCGCTGTCCTGAATCACCTTCCTGTCCTCCATGTGCCTTAGCATGTCTTCTAGGAGGATCTGTTCCATGATCTTTCCAGGCACAGAGGTGAGGCTGACAGGCTGGTAATTCCCAGGGTGGTCCTTTCTACGCTTTTTTTAAGATGGGTGTGACGTCCTTTCTTCCAGTCCCTGGGGACTTCACCTGACTGCCATGACTTTTCAAATATCATGGAGATTGGCTTGGCAACTACATCTGCCAATTCCCTCTGCACTCTGGGATGCATCTCCTCAGGTCCCATGGACTTTTGTATATTTTCAGGTTCCTCAGGTGGTCTCGAACTGTGTCCTCACTTACAGTGGGGAGGACTTTGTCTCTCTGGTCTCCATCTTGTGGGCGATCAGCTTGAGAGCTGTAAGGAGAGAGGTTGTCAGTGAAGACTGAGGCAAAAAAGTAATTGAGTACCTCAGCCTTCTCATCTGTTGTTACCAATTTGCCACTGTTGCTCATCGGGGGGGTACGCTTTCTTTAACCTTCCTTTTCTGGTTTATGTACCTATTGAAGCCCTTTTTGTTATTCTTTACATCCCTTGCCAAGTTCAGTTCCAGCTGTGCCCTGGCCTTCCTGACCTTTCCCTACATAACTGGGTAGTGTCCCTATACTCTTCCCAGGAAACCTGTCCCCTCTTCCACTGCTTGTATAGGCGCATCTTGTCCTTTAGTTTGACCAGCGGGTCTTGAGTCAGCCATGCTGGTCTCTTGCCTTCCTTGCCTGATTTCCTACACCACAGGATTGAGACTTCGTGTGCTCTATGGAAAGCATCCTTAAAGATCTGCCAGCTCTCTTCTGCTCCCTTGTCCCTGAGGGCCGTTTCTCGTGGGGTCCTATCTACTAACTCCCTGAAGAGCTGGAAGTTTGTTTTCCTAAAATTCAGAGTCCTAACTAAGCTTCTCATCTGCCTCATTCCTCTTAGGACAGTGAACTGCACTAGTACATGATCACTGCAGCCCAGGCTGCCTTCAACTTTGATGTCCCCGATGAATTCACTCACATTTGTGACCATCAGGTCCAATAGTAAATGCATCCCCCCGGGTAGGACTGTCAATTTCTTGACTGAAGAAGTTGTTGTTGAGGCATTCCAGGAATCTCCTGGATTGCCTACAACTTGCCATGCTACTTTTCCAGCAGATGTCGGGATGGTTGAAATCCCCCAGCAGGATGTGAGCCTGTGATTGTGATGTTTCCTTGAGCTGGAGTAAGAAGGCTTTATCAATAGACTCCACTTGATTGGGCGGCCTGTAGTAGACTCCACCCACAAGGGTCCCTTTGTTGTCCCGATCCCTAATTCCTACCCATAAGCTTTCAACCTGCTCATGGCTATTCTTTAGGGACAACTCTTCACACTCTAATTCTTTACATAGAGGGCAACATCTCCACCCCTTCTTCTCCTGTCCCTTCTGAACAGCTTGTAGCCTTCAATAGCCACACTCCAGTCATAGGATTCATCCCACCAAGTTTCCGTAATCGTGACTATGTCATAGCTTTCTTGTAGGCACTTCAGCTGGGCTGAACATGTCACCTTCTCAGAGGGACACCCTTTTATACCCCCAAGATGTTTCATGGATGCTATCTTCTTATTTCCTGTTACCTCAACGACTTCCAGACCTGCAGTCCTCATCGTGCATACCCCAGGTTTGTTTGCAGTGGGTTCAGTTATATCGCCTCCCCCCTTCAAATCTAGTTTAAAGCCCTGTCAATGAGTCCTGCTAACTCCTGCCCAAGGAGTCTCTTGTCTTTCTCCCCAAAGAAGATGGAACTTATTTCTGTGCCTTACTTTTTTAGAAAAAATTAAATAGAATTGCTTATTATAATCTACTCAGAACTAAAATCTAGGTAACATATTGCAATGACGGTATCTGTAGCCACACCAGGAGGAAATCTGAGCGGGAGCACAACTGTTGAGCTGCATGTAGGACAGAACAGTTCCACCAAGGCTGTGTTGTGTTGTTGGTGGGTTTTTTTGGTAACAAAGGTTTGCATTGTTAATCAGGTGCCACTCCAAGCTCACTGTTCAGCTTAATGATAGTGAGTTCCAGTAAAATGCGGGTGGGAGGGCACTTAATTTGTGCCGGTTTTTTATTGCTTTAAACGCACACATTGTTTGTTCTTGGTGTGATATCAAAAGAGTGCTGGAAGGAAATGAGGTAGAAAAGGGACATAAAAATCGCAGCTGCATGACTGATCTCTAAGGGTATTGTTCCTACTTCCACGTGGAAAGCCCAGAGTTTCCTAGTAGATGTTCTTGCTGGGTTGGCAGGAGGTGAAAATCTTGTATTTCACTTCTGACAATAATGGGTCAATAGGGATTTCTCTAATCAGCTAAAAACTAGCAGTGATGACGTTTAAATAAATTGTAGGCAATTACTCCTATCATAGAAATAGCTCCTACAATGCAAAGGTCTTTGAGGACAAAGGAAATACAGGAGAGGCGAGGTAGGATGCATCTTACTACACTTGCTTGTGCAAGTTCTATGGCCTTATCTTGAGCTCCATCCCTTTGTGTAGCATGTATTTCTCCTTGAGATGAGAAAGCTGGAGATGGCAAGCACACGTCCACACTCCAGAACAGTTAATTGCGTTATATGCTCGTCTGCTTTGGTGTAATTTGTGTGACTTCTCTTGAGAGACAATTAAGTCTCACCCATAGGAGGCTGGCATTCAGCCTCCATTTTCCTTTGATCAAGCTAAGTTCTGTCTTCTGAATACACTGACTTGGACTACTCTATATCTCTCACTACACTGTCTGCGTCTCCTACATTGCTGCATGAAGTATGTGCAATGTTTTTGAAAGCTCAGCAGATTTGATATTGGAAAAGTTGGGGAAGGAGTATGCGAGCCAAAGATAATTTCAAGGTAGCCATTCTTCGGGTTCTTCTACTATGCTGACTTGCAGGCTGTCAGGAGAGTAACTGGTATTTTATCAAGCTGGATCTCGCCCTGATCATTTGAAATGCTTCCTTTTTCACCTTAGTGTAATTTACAATCACAGATCTATTGCAGCAAGAAATATTAACAGGAAATAAATGTAAACACTCTGACTGTGTTTGACTTCCTCCAAGTATGTATATGTTTGTGTTGAGGGTGTTATTCAATTAAGAATAAAACAAAGCTTTCCAGTCAACGCTGGGAGAACCTAAATTTGAGATAGATTCATCTCTTTGGGATCTGGAGGGAGGACTACGTGTGCAGCAGTGCTAGTTGGTATGTTGCCCATGCTGTCACTATGACAGCATTTCATCATGGCATCAGACACAGCTCTACACCAGCTGCATTTGCTTCCCATGAGAAAGTGGATTGGCACGGAGAACCCTGAGGTTGAAAGTGAAAATTATGGACATGAGTTTCCTCTCTTGCAGAATCCCTATTTAGGAGTTTTCAATTCCTATGCCTGATTGTGTATGAAAATGCTTAACTCCGTAACTGCTGAAGGATGTAATGATTTTCTCCAGGAAATCTATCTGTCAGTATTTGTTCAAATGTTACTTGAAGGGAAAGGGTGAAAAAAGATGCAGCTCCCCATGTACTACACTTCACTAAAGCATGGATAACATACCAGATCAGTGCACTACTTTTTTTAGTTGTAAAGACCTAGATTAACATTCAGCATCAAGCACAGATAAGAGAGTCAGACTCTTCATAGTCTTTAGCAATTTGCAGGTTTTTTTTCAGTGCTGCTCTTTTATATTTTTCCAGGGAAGGTGGCAACCAGTGTATAGCTAAGCAAGGCATACTGGCAGTAGGTTTAATTTTTCAATTATCTTTCAGAGCCTTACTGGAAATAGTTCACAAGACTCCCTGAAATCCACAAACTAGAATGTGAAAAGGAATGATTTGTCCTTTTCACAGAATGTATTCTCAGTTAAGCAGCCTTGGGACTGTAGCAGGACAGCAGGAGTTGTGGCAGGCTCACACTTAAGAGTAGTCTCAAAACACATACAGACTGAGAGGTGGAATACTTGAAATCACCTGAATTTCCCTTGTCACTCTTACATGTCAGAGATTCAGCTCTGCCTAGCTACTCATGTGAGCATAACTGTCTGGTTTAACTGTTTTGGGGGTTGGACAGTTAGCCTTTCTGAAGCGGGTGAAGAGAGGTGATCTCTCTCTTCATGCTGACTCTAATTGCTTATACCTGAAAAAAAAAAATATGCAAGAGACACAAAGTGATATTTTTTTTTTTCTTAGGGAAATTTCCTTTCTAAGGAAGTTAGTTGTATAAAATAATAATTATTATTTTTAAATCCAGTATGAGTTGAGGGAGTGTCCTGATTACACATTTCCTGGAAAAGGCCATTGATGACTAACCATTGACTAATGAAAACTTGCCAGTTAAAAGTTGCTCTTTTCTGTTAACTGTTTGAAAAGGCAAGAGTATTTTAAAAGTACGGGTCTTTGACATTTCCTCGTTCTTTCTTTTTTAGCCCGCCATCAGTGGTCCTTTTTACATCATTAGCAGCTACAGATTCATGGCCCTGATTGGAAAATACTAAACTATTCTGAAATAACAATTTAAGTAAAATCAAAGCCTACTTGCTGTCGTGTTGTCAGTAATGCGGCTGTGCAGCCTAATGCCACAATCTAAAATGCAGGAAGGAAGAGGGAAGCACGAAGGAGGCACAGCAAGCATGACAGCTGATCAGTCACTTTACCTATGAAAATCAGGATGATGCTTTAGCTACTGGTGAGTGGCAGCCCTCAAAGAGCTCTGTGGTCACTGCCTAGGGATTAAGGATGGAGTTTTGGGCCTGTATGAGGAATTCAGGGGAGGAAAGAGAAAAGCAGTAGAACTGAAGTTCTGTATTCCATCAGTACTAATGCACATCTTTCTAGCATGTGTTAAATCGGTGTTCAGGAAATATGGAAGTGGATGAGCCAGAACTTATAAATACCATTTTAGCTGTTATGTCTAAGACTCTGGGAATCGTGTTGCTTATGCTCAGAAGAGCATGACTTGTGACTGCAATTTTTTCAACTCAAAATGACCTCCAAGCCTTACTGGAAGTCAACTTTAAAAAAAAAGAAAGAAACCCCCCCCCCCCCCCTGCTTCTACCATAAGAGATTTTTCAGTTTTAAAATCGTCATCACGCAACATTTTGTTTTGAGTTTAACCCCAACAATATCAACATGACAGAATTATGCAAACAAGGAAATTTCCATGGATGGAATTGCACAATTTCAAGAAACAATCCGAGTTACTAAATAAACATAAGCACTGATGCCTTAGCATTGAAGGGCTGTGCACTCTCTGTAGCTGTTGGAGCAGAGAGAATAAATATACCTTTCTTCTTCCCTGTTCATTGACTGAACACACAAGTGGGTGTGAGCACACAAACACCTGGCTAAGTGTTTGTGTGCAGTGCCAAACCACAGGGGTTGTTCAGAGGGCTAGTGCATGTGATTTACTGGTCAAAAAAGTAGCAGTAAGAGGGAGATATGAGCAGTACTGCTATAGGTGTCAAAGCTATACAATGCAAGTCTGAAGTGTTTCCTAGTGCATTACAGATTTTCCTTTGTACTTCCATAGGATTCTATATGGTCTGTGACAACAGCTAGCTCTAGGATATAATAAGAATTTCCAACTCCACCACAAAGATTTCTGTGAAAAAGATGCAACACAGGCACCAACCTGGCGGTCTGTATTTCAGCTTTCAGCAACATACTGGACTTAAATCACCTTATAGTGTCACCTAGAAAACTTGCCCACCAGGCTATATCTTAGGTATGCTCCTGTAAATTAACTACTAAGCTGGATTGTTTTACTGGTGTTTCCTCTGTATAAATTCTCATCTGGTTCTGTTGTGTGTTATGCCTGTAAGGGCGGAATACCTTTTTTGTCTCTCAGTACTATAGTTTTCATTATTACAAGGGTGCTCGGCTATGGCAGGTATGAGTCTTAAAGAAATTAGGATAATTAAGTGATTAAGGTATATAAAAACTCAGTAGCAACCTCTGACTTTTTGCATGAATGAAAACCAAAACTAATAATGGCCATGAACAAATTGGTCTGGGGTATGTAAGGTGTCTAGCTGTCAGAGGAGTGAGATTATAGAACAGCCATCCAGCAGGATTAGTGGCTCAAGCAGTCTAAGCAGCTGATGGAGCTGGTACTATTTTGAACAGGATTATTATAGAGAGGATTCAATTTGGGGATACTTTCTGAAGGGTGATTCACTTAGAGGTCCCTTCTAAACCAATGCCTTGTGGCCTTAAAAATCTGTGTGCTCCTCGCACAAAATCTGGAGCTCTCAAATCTTCCAAGTCAAGATTTACGAGGGTGCCTGAGGTGTTTGCAAAACCTGAGATTGGCTTTCCTGTGGTTATCACATGCCTCAAAAGCTCTTGTCTTATGCAGACTATAGGTGTGTGTATTTGTGGAAAGGATTAGAGTTGAAACCGAGAAGATGAGAGAGAGATGAGATGAGCAAAAGTATTCCATCTGGAGGTAGGGAATTACAGAATAGGTGTTTCTGTTAAACCAAGAGGAGACAGTAAGCAAGGTATCTCCAGTCTGCTCTGTAGAAAAAGAAAAGCAGGGATCCAGGCATAAGCTACCTGCTTTGAGACAGAAGACTGGCATATTGGGCATCATGTGACTTGCAAATGTGCAAAACACATTATTCCAGCAGAAGAAGTTGATTTTTGATGGCTTAGTCAATGAATATGAATGAATCAATATACTGTTACATTTTATTGGGTAATAATCAACTGGTGAGACTCATCAGCAGAATGACAAATGTGGCTTCTTCATCTGACTGTCAAACAGAGAGTTTGTGTGTCATTCTTCACTTATGTGAGTTTGCCCAGGGCTTGCGTTATTGGTGAAAACTGTCCCATTTGCTGTATTTAATGATCTACAGGTTATCAAGCCTTCTGCAGTCCTTTACTGGCTGTGACACTTTATTGCATGATACTTACTTTCTCTTCCTAGAAAAAGGTCCTTTGCAAGGATAAACACATCAATTCTTAGAAAATATTTTTAAATCTGCTGATGGAAGGTGCTTCTTTCTACTCTGTCTGGAGCGTTGGCAATAATTTTGTCTGAAGAGGATGAAAGAATAGGGAATGTGGGTCAAAAGCCTCTGACAATTAGAAGTTAATCTGACAGGCCTGCCTTTAGTGTAAAAGAGCTGTAACCATTTGAGGAAGGGTCCTGAATGCAGGAGGATGCCTTAGCACTGAGCAATGTTGAGAGAGGCTGGAGCCCTGTAATATCTTATCTCGCCACATCTGTGTTTCCAAAGTCTGCCCTAGATGGGTGACACGTCTGTAGTGTACTACAATAACTTGGGAGAGCATTCAAGAGCTAACAAAATTTGATCCAGAGAGATCTTTCCTCATATGTAGTCATGGGGACTTTGAATATGGCTACATTGTGTTGACAGCTTAATCCTGCTCCATGGTCCATCCCCAAAATGATCCCATGGGTCTACATACAGTGACAAAGATGACAACTGCATTTTGGAAAATGTTCTAGCACAATTACTGTAAGCAAGACCGGTTGGTTTGGTTTTTTACTTGTCATCGTGAATGCATATGCTGGAAACTTTAGAAAGAGTAGCTCTGACATTGTTTCCTGTGTGGGATTTTGCTGCAAATTTCTCTTCAAGCACGTAAAAACAAATGCATATTTTGTTGGTTTTTTTTTCCACAGGGTTTCTGTAGTAGGAAAGGCAATATAATCTTAATTCATTTCAAGAGGCACTGATTTGACTGTGTTTGATGTAAGGGTGGTTTTGATCTTACTGATGTTGTTTCAGGACAGCAATTGAACAGATCTGCAGCAATGCAGAACTTGTGTAAAAGGAAAAGAAGAATTCAGCTTGGGTATTTGAGACCAGAACCAATATTTATCTTTTGTGTTATTTTAGAGGCCTTAACATACATTACACTTACTTGCTTCCCTTTTGTTACCTCACATTATTAGTAGTTTACTGACCTGGGTGGTTTCTATCAATCATAGATTTTCAACTATTTACTTTTCAGGTAAGTATAAAGATGACTGCTAAACATACAAGTATAAAGAGGTGGCTGTTAAAAGGAAGTAGGTGAGTCCTTGGTAGTGCCACAGAGGTATCTTCAAGATGCTAGTTGAGGGCTATCTGGTTGTTTTATGTGAGACTCAACAGAATCAGTCCAGTAATGCACAAACATTTCCAGCTTAAGTAAACCACTGTAAGTGGAACATTTCATAGTCCAGATATCTTAGAGAGCTTTAGAAAACAAAGAAACAGTGTTGCCAGGGTTAGTTCAGAGCCAGTATTTCCAGTCTGCTCTTTCCCATGAGGCTCTCTGGTGTTCATAAGGTTACAGGAAATTAGGAATTTCAGTCTGAGTCTACTACTCCTGTGTCCCTGGTTGTCCTGGACCAGATCTTGCTACATCATATTCCATGCTTATTGTGAGAGAAACAAAGTGCTGAAACTGGAATCTCCTTTGCAGAAATAGTGAAGAAGATAGGTGAGGGAATCTCAGGCTGCACTGAAGGAATAGTTCCAGTGAGATGATCCACGTCCTCTGACTCTCAGCCTCTCTTGAAGCCATAGGCAGAGACACTGAACACTTTCAGCTGGATAAGCTCTGGTTGCAAGACCTGATCACAGAATCACAAAGTCACAGAATCTTAGGGGTTGGAAGGGACCCTGAAAGATCAACTAGTCCAACCCCCCTGCCAGAGCAGGATCACCTAGACTACATCACACAGGAATGTGTCCAGGTGGGTTTTGAATGTCTCCAGCAAGGAGACTTCACAACCTCTCTGGGCAGCCTGTTCCAGTGCTCTGCCACTCTCACAGTAAAGAAGTTTTTTCTGATGTTTATGTGGAACCTCCTATGTTCCAGTTTGCACCCATTGCCTCTTGTTCTGTCACTGGACATCACTGAAAAAAGCCTGGCTCTGTCCTCCTGACACTCTGCTCCTTCTTCAACAGCTTTTTCTGACTCATCACTTTCCCCCCTTTCCTCCCTACCCCAAACACACTGAAATTCAAATGTGTTTTGAAGATGAGGTTCCTTATGCCTTAGTCCTCCTAACTGTTGGGTTCGAGGGGTTTTTAAACTTCGTTATTCTGTCCTTTGTATTGCTATAGGCTTTGTTCACTCAGTACTGCACCAGCTCCACTTCTCCAAAACCCACAAGATGGCCTAGCATCTAAAAACCATGTATCATCACAGACCCACTAAACATTGATTTTTATTCCAGTCATGGATCAGTCCTAGGGGAAGAAATGGGAAGGGGGTGGCAGTGAGAAGGGAGAACAAGCTGGCTCAGGAGATTTGGAACGCTAATAATCATGCTAGCAGTGATCATAAATAAACACTTGGTGGTGATTCAGTGGCTTCTGTTAAACAAACTGATGGTCTTTATCCTGTCCTCAGTGAAGAACTAACTGTTCATGTGCATCCATCCCACATCATGAAACCAACTATAGGTGTAGCCTTGACCTCAGGGATAATCTGCCACGCCCAGGGCAATCAGAGAGCTAAAGAGGTTTCCACAGCTCAAGATGGCCACTCCATGTCAGGATTAGCCCATTGCTGAGGCCAAGTCATGTAAACTAGCTCTTTTCTAGTCTGTATGGTAGGGACCTTGTTGATCACACCTGATGCTTCATGCTTTTCGACAGCACTGACGGTGGTGTCACGGAAAGTGAGAGAAAACTTAACTGAATGTTGCACATCAGAAAGAGGAGGGAAGCCAAGAAAAACCCACTTGTCAACTGGAAAAAAAAAAAAAATTAGAAAAGTCAGCACTTTGTCAATTTTGTCAACCACCCCCCAGCATTTCCTTCATGGTTAGGACTTTAATCATCAGTAAAACAATAATAACAAAACATGTACAAGGAGTCCAACTATCAACTATCTTAATTCTCTTCAGCACAGCAAGACGCTCTTCAAAAAATAACCATTAAGAGATTAAGGCTCTTTTATGAGTAAATTGTTTGGTATGCCAAAGGCAATTTGTTTGACATGATTTTTGCAGGATTAAGGAGTTGAAGACCTTGACAACATGCTAATTGTCAATACCTGGCATATATGCAATATTAAAATACTCCATGCCATTGACGGAAGTAGCACTGACAGGAGATGGTTTGCTAATGCAGTCCTTGGTTTGGCTACTAATAAAAGAAAGTGAGTCTATGTTATGATGATGCTTTTCATCCCAAGATCTCCAAATACTATTTTTGCTAAGGGTCTTCCAAAACAGCCCCCCTGACAAAAGTGGTATTAGTGTTTATTACTGTTGTTCATTTCAGAGAAAAAAAGTGAAAGTCGAGGCTGCAGTTTCCCCAAATACTGGATACCAGGGTAACATAGAGCTTCTGCTGGAAAATGCCAGTCCTGCCTTCCTATAGCTCTGGCTGTTTCTGCCACCTGCGTGCTGACCACTGGCAGTATTTCTTTTTCTGCTGTGCAAGACTCAGACTGAGAAATTCTCCTGGGTTAAAACTAATGTTGGGAGAAAATAGTTTTCTCTTATTTTACCTGGGTCATTTCCTTGGTCAGTCTGCTTGTACAGCCACTTGAACACTAACAAGGTTTCAAGGGAGCAACGTGAAAACTGGAAGATAAGAGGGGAGTATGTAGGACAGATTTGTTGTGGCAGTGCCACTTTAAACCAACCCAAAGTGCTCATAAAACTGTGGCATGAGATACAGTTCAATGGCTTGCTCACACCACTCATGAACTTCCCCAAGTCAACTTCAGTCTAGTGAGCTAGCATGCACAGGGTCCCATTCAACTTGAATCTTTCGCTGTTGCATCTGAATTGTAGCTAGCCTGGCTGGCCATACCAGCTGCAGCTGAAGAAGTGAGTACAGAGCTGTCATCAGTAGTGCAAAATGCAGAATCCAGTAATCCTCATCTGTGTCCTCCAGAACAGTGAAAAAAACACTTCCCAGAGCCTGATAGTTGTACTTAATGGGCTATGATGGTTTTTTTCCCCTTCTTTTTAAAACAGTTGATTTACAGGCATGAGGCCTCTACTCCTCAAAAGTAAGGGGCAAGGAAGCAATTTCTCCTGAAGCTTATTTCCTGGCAAAGCAGTTTTCAGTTTTAAAAGGATGTGTGGGGCAGAGGGAAGTCCTGTAAACACATTTATATTTGCCAAAGCTCCTTGAGTTTTTGCCTTAGCCTGAATCTCACAGGACACACTGACTGTGGTTCATTGTCCTCTCAGAGGAACTTGGTATTAAACTGTAAATTCTATACACACAAAAAGGAGAAAAAGAGAAAAGAAGCGAGGCTGTATCAGATCTTGTAAAAAAATCCTGAGTCTTCAATATTTCCTCCCCCTGCTTTCTGAAATACTTTTAATCTAAAAATCATGGAATCTGAGATCATCCCAAGGAAAGTTAGAATAGACATGACTGGAAAAGGCCCCTTGGGAAGGCGTCTCAATCTCCTGCTGCTGTGCAGTTGTAAAAGCCTTCTGCCTTTTCTCTGCAGCTGAGTAGGCATCAATAAAGTACACAACTCAGACGAGTGAGACAACTTTGCTTTCTTAGAAGTGTGATGGGGGATCAAAAGAAGTCAAGTGGCAATGAACTCTGTGTCAGCAATTTGCTTTACTGTGTATCTGTCCAGCATCTGCTTTTTTTTTTTTTTTAATGTACTGCAGGGAGAAAAACTGCTCCATCACTTTATTCAGGCAAGGCCCTTGTTTCACTGCTTTATAAAAGCATTTGTCAGTGCATGTATGAATGGTCTGTGTATGGGTGTGTGCATGGGCATGTTTAACATTGAACACTGGGGTCTCAATGTTCTAATTTTTGCTGATGACACTAAGTGAATAATGTCACATCCCTCTGTGCAGGATGTAGAGGCAGACACCATACACCTAGCCAGTGGAGAAGATGTCCTCTGCAACTTGTCAAAGGAAGCTCATCCAAAATTCAAGAGTTCACATCCCTGGTGCTGGTCATCATTTTACAGTCAACCTCAACCAAGCTTCTGCCATGTAAATGGGGGACATTATGGTTTTTAACTGCAGAGCTGACCACTGCACTTTGGATGCTGAAGGTTCCAGCCTTTACCCTTATGTGTATTACAAGGGAGGCTGCACACCTCCTCTACTATGGCCACTTTTTGGTTTGGATAAAAGTAACAGCTTTTAGGAAGCAGAGAATAGATAGCTGAGGTTATAACTTTGAGATTACAGCAAGGAAATTACTTCCAAGTGACATCCCTCAGTGTAACTCACCCATTGGGATAACCAGCCTGGGAGAGGCTGGAGGATGTGGACCTTTCTCTTAAGCCCACCTAGGACTGTCAGAAGGCCACTGCAATGAGCTCAGATATTGCTGTGGGTGGATTGATACCAGGGAATAAAAGAGGTGGGCATGGAGCTCTGGTGGCACCAGGCTTCTGCAGCCACCTGCTATCTGTCTGGGGCTTGCAGCAAGTGAAGGCCCCTGTTTCTCACTGTCTGGAGGATGGGTCAGAAGTTGTCTCCTCTCACCTGTCTGTCCTCTTCTGCTTCTTCACTCTAAAACGTATCCAGGTCCTTGGCAAAATGCTGTTAGGAACAGAGAAGAAAAAGCCATAGTGCTTTCCTTCTACCGGGCTTGCTTCCTGGTGGTTTTCCTAGGAAGCCACATTTTGGTTGTCACAGGCTGTAATCTCCTAGATTACTGTGCCCCACTTTGAGAGCACTTTTTGCAACACAACCCTTGCTCACAGCTCTAAGAACATTTAATTATAGCTCAGCTTTTGTTCTTTCAATTTGGGGGACTGCTCTTAGAAACGGTTATAATAGTTAACAGTAAGCTTTGACCATTAGGACTCACTCTAAACACCAGGAGGCTTATTTTTCTTCAACGGGAAAGAGATACTGAATGACGTCACCCTACCAATAACTCTCCTCGTATATTGATTGTCTGAAATGTGCATTTATCAGCAGCTGATAAATAAGTGAGAAGGATTTTATTGTGATGTGGATCACAGCAGGTCTCAGTCAGCAATTTTTTGTCAGTGGGGAGGAGTGAAGTGGTCATCAGTAAACGTACCTAATACATCCATGTTCTCAGTTTATAGCTGGGTGTGCTGATTGAGTTCTTTAGGTCATTCAGTCTGCATGTGTATACATCTGCTTTGTCAACTGTTGGTGATTTGCAGAAATGTGTTGCTGCCTACTGTGGATTTTAAAAGATGGACCTTGATCAAATAGCCAGTCATCGTCCTGACTTATCTGATGCATTTCATCTATATTATGTACTATGTCCACTTCAGAGACTGCAGTCACCCCCATGCTACTTTGCGCTGTATTTCTCTCTCTTTCTCTGTATTTACTTGCAGATGGGTGTGTTTAAGTATATATTTAAGATTCAGTGCCTTTATGTCTCACTGTCTGAGAATGGGAGAGGAAGACAGAGAGCTGCCAATGAGGAAATAGTGTCTGAAAGCTAGAAGAATGGAAATAGTGAGAAGCCAGGCACATTTTTAGAGACATGTAATGGGGAAAACAAAATCCTATTACAAATCTAAATGTCCCTAAAAGTCTTGGAGCCCTGAGTGGAAACTAACCCCAGGTACTTTACTTGCATATTTGCAAATGATTAATATATCAAATACTAAGTCTTCTACGGATTGTACAGTGCCCACAGCAGGTTTTTCAAAATGTGTGAGGGTAATGACTTTTACTGGGTAGGGCGTAACACTAGCACTTTCAACATAACAAATTGTCTGGTCCAGAGAGCAAAATATTCCAGGAAATGGTGCAATTGTGTGTTTAAAATATAATACAGAGATCACTAAAGCTTTCATGGCATTATTAGACATTCAGGACAATAAGTAAAGCACTGAACTGACTGAAATTGTCGTGGGTGCCATGGGTTGAATCTGTTTTGTAGGACAGTTCTCTTGTCACAGTGTTTTCCTTGGAAATGGGAAACATTTTTTGTAGTACCTGCTGTTTTAATGGTCTGACACTTTTCCTCACTGCCTTGAATGGCTGAGTATTTGCAGAGCAAGGTACAGCCCTCAGCCTGTTGTGGGAGAGAGCTGAAATCTGGGTGCTGTGCTGATACCTGCCTGGTCTATCAGGGCTTGCTTGGTGACTCCCCAAACAGACTTTGTTTTGCAGCAAAGTTAGCTCTAAAGTCTCTTTGTTGCTATGGTGATTTTCTGTTTTTCTTTTTCTTTTTTTCTCTTTTTTTTGTCTTTTTCTTTTTGCAAAGACCTTCTCCAAAGGAAATAAGCTCTAAAAAAATTAAGATGACTTGTTCTTTATTCTTAGTGATCTCTTTTCCTTAGAGACTAAATAAAAAACTTTGGCTCTGAAGCTGCATGTTTGAACTCCACTAATCTTGAATGACCTGATCTAACATTTGACATTAAGATGTAACATTTCTGTTGGTGGCATAGAAACATATGATTTTTCTTCCTCAGTCTCCCAGATATGCTGACAGCATCCTGGAGTGTGTTAAGCAGAGCATTGCCAGAAGTTTGATGGGAGGGTATCCTTCCCTTCTGCTCAGCCCTGGCGAGACCATATCTGGAGTGCTGTGTCCAGTCCTGGCGTCCCGTTATGAGAGAGACATAGACATACTTGAGGAAGTCCAGTGAGGGGCCATGAAGTTGATTAGGGAACTGGAGCATCTAACATGTGAGGAGAGGCTGAGGGTGCTGCAGCCATTTAGCCTTAAGAAGAGAAGGCTTGGAGGCATCTTATCAGTGTGTATAAATATTTGATGGAAAAGAGTAAAGACGACAGTCTCAGACTCTTCTTAGTGGTATACAGTGACAACAGGCACAAACTGAAAGACAAAATACTTCATTTATACATAAGAAAAACTTCTTTTCTGGGAGGATGATCAAATAATGCAACAGGCTACCCAGAAAGGTTCTGGAGTCTCTGTCTTTGGAGATACGCACAACCCGACTGGATGCAGTCCTGAGCAACCTGTGCTGGCTGACCCTGTTTTGATCAGGGGTTGGACTCAGAGGGGATCTCTGAAGACGCCTCCCAACCTCAACTATACTGTGATTCTGTGATATGTGCAGGCTGATAAACCAACCCTGGGAAAAGCTTAGAGTAAGGAACCTCATGCTGCTGTTGGCTGTTATCCTTAGTCTGCTGGGAGGTTAAAATACACTAAGCAAAAAGAGTTGGTGAAATAGGGAGAAGAGGACTGAATGGGACTGTGGTTGCGAACTGAGTTTCAGAACAGTCTGGAATCACAAGTATTCCCTAAATTATTTTAAAACCTAGTTAACAGATTATCGTCTCTTCCTCGTTAACTGAAGTTCATTCAAAAGTTCTGTCTTTTAGATGGGATAGTAAGCTCTTACTCTGCTCTTGCCATTTACAGGGAATTACAGGCTGAAGTATTGTCAAATTAGAACTTTAAAGGATTTTGGATCTAATTTACAGAGATATTTGGGATCACAGAATAATTCCAGTTATAAAGGACCTCAGAAGGGCTCTACTCCAACCTCCTCCTAATAGCAGGGTCAGCTATGAGGCCAGACAAGGTCTCTTAGTGGTTATGAAGTTGGGCCTTTTAAACCTCCAAGGATGGAGATTGCACGTCATCTCCGGGCAACCTGTCCCAGTGCTTGAGTGTGCTCATGGTGAAAAAGATTTTGCAGTCTGAATCTTCTACTCTTCGACTTTTTATTTTTTTAAGTGAATATATAAGCAATCTGCATCTCTTACTTTCTTGGCACTTCTAAGAAGTCCCCTTAGACCCTTATCTTTATTTTGAAGCATCTGAAAGTATGTCTGAAAATCTTACCCACTGTCTCCTGGTAAGAATTTTGAAACTGAAATCTCTTCCCTTTCCAAAATTTTGTTAATTTTCTTGTGTGTATGAGCAATGATTAAAGATTTGGAGAGGCTTTGATTAAAGGAGAGTATGTCTGATGAAATATACCCGAAGCATTTCATTTTGAGCATTTCCTTCTGTTAACGTTGCTGACGTTAATAATTATTAGGTAAGATCAGAGCTAGGGCCATAATTACATGAATTTTGCAAAGAGAGGGAAGATTCAGAATTCTTTCACACCGCCTAGCACATTTCTAGGAACTGCATTAGTAAAGTGTTTTAAAAAGGAAAATAAAACTTGTGTGTGGAATCTTAAAAACATGGTGTCTGTGTACGTCAAGCAGGCTTTATTTCTGAATAATGTTTAAGGTAGGAAACCTCACGACTCAGCTCCAGTAGCATGTTTTTTCATGTGTGACAGAGACTAATCTGGTCATGCTTGTTACCCTAACCGTAACTGCACTTTTTTTTTTGTTCCCCCAGCAGTGTTTTCTTTTGCTCTCTCTGTTTCTTGTTGTTCTTAAGAACAGATACTTGCCAAAACAAATGCATGTGAGTGATAAAAGCCAAGAGGAATGTCTGTTGGACCACAGGAAATTTCCTGTGCAGGAAGAGATCTTGGGAACTTCCTGTGGAGCAGAGCATTGTGGGACTGTTGGCAGAAGTCCCTTTACCACAGCTGCAATGAACTAGAAGAGGGTGGAAAATAGTTGGCACTGCCTGTTGCAGTCATTTAGTTCTAGAGCAGAGTCTGAACTAGACACTTACAAAAACCACTACATGAGCAACTGTTAAATCAGAGTTGTGAGTTTGCAGATTATTACTCTCATAACCAAAAACCAAGCAAATAAGAATAGTGCAAAATTACAGGTCACCTCTGCTCATACTGCTGGTCATCATGCCCACCTTATAGACTAACTTGGTGTACATGGGAGTATCCCATGGTTTGGTGCTGCTACAAGGAGACCTCTTCAAACTTGGTCCAATATGCCTGAGAATGAAATGTGTCCTTCGTCCCTGCATTTTGTACACCACTGTAACCTAGTACCTTCCAGGATTTGAGATGTGGTTAATCAGCAGGGTACTCTCCAGCAGGGTTTTCCCATGTCAGTATTACCCCTACACCTTCCATGTGGCTCCCCAGGCAATTTCAAATCTTCAAGTGAGCCATATCCCATGTATTGTATTAAGTGTGCCTGATGCTGGAAAAAATGTGTTGACTGATAGATGTGCAGCACAGAAAACCTTTATTTTTGGGTCGTCTTTATTTTTGCCTCTAGCAAGACATGCATTTCTTTCCCCACCTCTCAGATAACATTTGCAGAAGGTAGGGGAACTGCTTCTGTAGAGAGGAATGAGGAGACAAAAACTGGGTTATGGGATGCTAACATAAAATGCTATTGTAAAAAATCAAGGGGGAGAGAACTGGATAGTAGAGGAAATGAGTGTAGTTCAAAGGGAAGAGAAAGAAAAAGACACCAGAAGCACAGATTTTATAAAAAGGAAAACTGGACAGTCTGGAGACAAATGTATTTTTTCTAACAGTATGTACAGAGCGTTATTAGATCCTCCAGGAGGTAGGATTTGGGGGGGCGGGGGGTGTCAAAACCCGTCAAGATCTTTTCCAACCAAAACGATTCTATGATGAGGTGATGGCAAAGTGAGCCTGATGTGGACACTTGGCAATACATCCTAGACTGCAGTCCCAACTTTGTCTGTGAAGACAGTTGTATGCCCTCCACCTGTACCCGGTCCTTGGCCTCGCTGGAGAAGGCAGCATAGAAAAGGCCACTGAAATGGTGCTTCAGGTTGTGATCTGTGTTAACTGCGGCACTAAGGCCATTGACTCTCTTCAGAGAGGTCAAACAGCAGCTGTTAACATCTGAACTTAGCTTTGTGAGCATAATCTCAGCATAATGGTCTCACCTGGTGATTTCTAAGCCCCAGCCTCTCAGGTAGCACGTTTCTCCTCACAGAGTTTGGGTCCTGTGACCTAGGGCCCTTGCCCATGCTGCTTCAGCATTTGGGTTTTTTTCTTACAACTGTATGCTTGTGCAATTTTCTTTACAAGGAACTCTTTGTTTGCTTAGTAAGTGCTTCCCCACAGGAAATTTCCTGTAATGGAAAACTCTGGGGAAGCTTCCTGTCAGCTAAGATGCTGCAGGGGGCAGATAACAGAGAGGCTCAAGCCCACAAACCGCAGCAGCTGAGGGAACGTTGTCACCTGGAGCTTTCTGCTGGAGGAGGTTGGGTGGCAGGAAGAGTCAACCACTTTCTTGAGTGATTTGGGGGTGATAGGACAGGGGAACTGCTCACTGGAAAACCAACAACTGCTGTTGATTGAGGAAGTATTTGCTAAGGTTGGACACTGCAGTTTGGTGGTGTTGAACCCAGCTCCCTGGAAGCTATGGATTAATTTTTATTGCACAAGGACTCTTCATGGGTCAGCTAGCATTTCTCAGGCTCTGAAGAAGGCCTCTAGTTAAGTGTCCCATTGCAAGCTGGGCACCAAGTGTGGCTCTGAAGCTCAAGACCAGTTGAGGAAAAAGCCTCACCTTGCCTCATGGAAGATCCCCACCAATTGCTTTCCTGAAGAGGGAGGGTCCTGCAGCCATACTGTTTTTGAGCCTATGGCTGTCCCTGGCAGTCTGTGGAGAACCACTTTGTATCCAGTTACTGGGATTGCTCTTATGTGGTACAAAAAGAATGGTCTGGTTGTCAAGTAACTTACCACGAATGGCACCCCAGGCTCCAGCAGAGACCTCTTGTCATGTTGGGCAAGGGTTATGGCTTGGCAAAACTGGAGCTTGGTGACCTCGTAGGAACTGTGACCTGCAACTGTGCAATGGTGGTTCAGTCAGTCCAAGGCTGACAGTACAAAACCTACCTGGGGAAACCACCCTAACACAAGAGAGCTCTTCAGGCAAAGGCACACGATGTGAAAGGTCATGGCATAGCCTGTGTGGCTAGGTGGGACCTTGGCAGACCAGACACTGTGACCAATAAGGTACCAGAGAATTACCTACATCCTTCCATGAGTCTTGCCATTTAGCCTCATGGTGCCTCAGATTCCTCATGTATTGTCAGGATGCTAGTGCTTCTTTCTGCCCCCATTGACATCTGCTCTGTCAAAATCAGTGATGACCGATGGTGTGAGGAGGTAGGACTTCAGAGTTGTCAGTTTGTCAGCACAGAGGTGTGCCTGCCCCATAAACAATCCTCTCACCAAACTATACTCTGCTCTCCACAGTTTCCCTTTCAACTCTTCAAAATTTTTCTGCTGCCCCTACAATACCTCAGCTTTCCATGCTGTTTGCTGTATTCATCTGTACCATATAATGATTTTTACAGTTACCTTGGCAAAGTTACTGGTTCCTGGTAACATTTCTTAAACCTCCTTTTTGATAGTACTCTCATCTCCATTTGTGATCAGTTGCCTAAATATTGCTTACACAATGGGGTTTTTCTTTGCTTGTAATTCTTATGTATGTTGGTTTATGCTAGGAACCTATGGCAATTTTCACAGAATCACAGAATGGTAGGGGTTGGAAGGGACCTCTGGAGATCATCTAATCCAACCGCCCGCTAGAGCAGGATCTCCTAGTGCAGAATCTCCTAGAGCAGATTACACAGGAACATGGCCAGGTGGGTTTTGAATGTCTGCAGGGATGGAGACTCCACAACCTCCCTCGGCAGCTTGTTCCAGTGCTGTGTTACCCTCAGACTAAAGCAGTATTTTCTCATATTCAGGTTAAATCTCCTGTGTACCAGTTTGTGACTATTACCCCTTGTTCTGTCACTTCTTACCAAAAGATGGAAAAAGGAATAATCTTCCAGACATTTTGACCTGAATGTTCCTGTTTTTCTTCAGCACTCAGCCTCCTGAATCTGGTGAAGGCACTTCATTTGCTTCATTGCTTTCTTCTTTGTGTTTTTTTTTTAGAAATTCAGGCTGAGAGCAAATTAAATTGAACTACAGAGTCCTAAAAGAAACTTAATTACATCCACTAGCCCTAGACTAGGAAAGGCAGATGTTTTAAGCTTTTGGTTTTCAATATGGCATAATTTCAATACAACCTTCATTCAACCAACTGTTTTAGTTTGATTAATGGACTTGACTCATAGATGTGGGCAGGCTGGCCAGCTGGCCCAGAAAGCCAGTCACTGGGTTGGTGAGATGGGCCAGCTGGCTGTAATTCCTTGGCCGATAGGTGACCCCAAATTGCAAGTGCTGCTTCTCAGCTAGGGGGCAGACAGGAATGGGGCACTGCTTTTTGTCTTCTGGTAGGACAAAGGAACAGCTTCAGGGTTATACATAGCCATCGGACCCTATGTTGTGTAACCTGCCATGGATCGAAGGCACCCAGGAAAAATGACAAGCTCTTCATATTGGCTAAATGGTTGCACCACTTGTTTTTCAGGTTTCCAGGCACTTCCCATGATAAGAACTTGGTTTTGATGGTTTTACAACTTTTCTACTTTTAACTACTGTGGCTGATAATTTCTTTGCCAGGACAGAGAACAATACATCTGCGTTGAGCTCTCAAAATGTCTAGTGCAGATCTGGAACAGACTTGTTCCAAGAGGGGCAGTCGCTCCCGTGCTCTGGATAACCTTCTGCTGGGCCATGCAGATGGGAGAGGAGTCTGCATGTTCACAGGCAAAAATAAGAAGAGCTCAAACTTGGGTGGCAGGGGCAAGAGCCTGAAGCAAGGAGGCTGGTCAGTGAGACTGGCATTGCACACTGGCACATTTAGTAGTTGAGCTAAGAGGATTGATTTCTTAATCTTGCCCTTCCTCTGCTGTCACATACATCTGCTGCACATCCTGCTGGCAAAATGAATCTCGGTTATGGCAAGGTGTCTCATGCCCTCCTGCCAGTGTTGCTTCCTGTAACAAATGACGGTATATTCCTGCTGCTATCAAGTGCCCCTTTAGCAAAAAGTGACAAAGGTCTATAGGTTGAAAGTAAAACTGCTAGCCCTGCTGCTGACCCATGCGGGTTTTGTTATGCCATGGTGGAATTTCTGAGGGTTTGGTTGTTTTTTTCACCATTACTGATACTTTAAAAACAAGGGAAAAAATTAAACTCAATATATATGTTCTGCATTACAGCTACTGAGGTTGTAAAGGTGAGGAAATGTCAGAATTAACATTGCCTGTGCATACACTGATCCTTCAATTACATGAGCTTTGCATATGCATCAACACATGCAGCGTCTAGCAAAGTGTGGACTCTGGGGACTGCATGAATAACTTTACTAAATACTGATAAAGAGGAAAGAGGATAAACCTTAGTCAGTAGAGAGGATTATTGCAGGAGAAAGCTATTAAGTCTGCAGGGACTTTCATCTGCTCACTGGTATCTCAGAATGAGTGGTGTTTTTCGCAGCTCATGGGTTGTCCATAACCACATCAGCCCATACAGCTGGGCTGGAATGGTTGTCTTGAAGCATGTGAGAGTTTCTTGCTGGCTGCATTCAGTACATGTGGGTTTGCTAGGTCAGAAGTGGTTTGTACCAAGTAATATAGGGGGCCTGTGGCTGAACTTGGGTTTTCATGGTCCCTTGACCAGTGTCTTCATAGCTGGACTCTTCTTCTTTTGCAGCAGGACACAGACCTATCTTCCCTTCAATTCATATTCAATATCCCTGTGGCAAGTAACTCAGCTGTTTACATGGGAAAGTAATAGTAGGAAAGTATTTATTATATTTTTAGCAGTCTGTAATGTAATTTAGCAGATGGAAAAAAGGAGAAGGAGAGCCAGCTTTCTGCAGATCTCCAATCTGTGCTTTGCAGGCTGGAGCTGGAGAATTGGTAAGCTAAACTGAGACAGTGCAAAGGTTGCTGAACAACCTGGAAATGCATTCATGAGAAGACCTGCAGTTAAAATAATTCAAATAAAGAGTAAGCTCTTCCATTGACTGCTGTAGGCTTTGGGTCAAACCCCATTAGGTCCTAAGATGTTTGGTGCAGAGATCTGTATGTGTTTTTAAAGTGTTTGTCATGCTGTAGAGGTAATACAAAAACCTCACCATGTACTTGGACAAACTGATTAAGTGTGCCATGGAAAGTCCAGGATGAAGCACTGTATTGTTCATTCAAAAAATATAATTTGGTTTTCATAATTTATATTGCTTAATAATACACTAGGAAATCTTCTGTAATTTATTGTGTAAACATAATAAAGTATTGGGAAAGTTCAAGTTCACTATAGATTAGCTATTAAATATTTTCAGTGAAGTGAAACAGCTCAAGGCTGCAAAGAAGGATCCTACTGGCAGATTAGTAAGCTGAGAATTTGCACTGTTAATTTGTAAATGTAATAGTGAATTTCAAAAGTGAAGTCATTAAATAGAGCTTATCTGTCAGTAAACTTTCTTGACATGAATTTTGAATACTATAACAAAATAATAACAAATAATAACAATAACAAAATTCTTCTTACAGAAAGTCAACAGTATGAAATTTTTACTGTTATTCCAAAATTTTCGAAGTTGGAAAAAAAATAAAAAGCTTTTAGCAATAGTTATCAAACTGATTCTTGTAACAATTATAGAAAATTTTGCTTACCCCCAAACTCAAAGTAGACATTACAGTAAGTGTGAAACCAAAGCACCAAAAAGTGGTTGGATCTTGAATGCAATGCATTCATGCCAGCCTTGAAATACTGCACTTTTTCCCCCTTTTTATTTTTTCAGTGGATCTGATGTTATATATTTAAATGAACTTTGTTAGGGGCTCACTGGTCTCCTGAGGGCCGTGAACTCTCCCCCCCCACCACTTACCACCTATGGAGACCAAGATGCTGCCTCCTATAGCAAAATCTGTGATGTTACGCCATCATTTCTGTTTTGCTTAGCTTACATGAGGTGGAAAAATACTAATAAACTACAACCTCTTAGTAGCTTTGATTAGAGATTGCAATCTAAGGAAACTCTCTGGAAAAAAATGTAATTTCTCTCCTGTTTGTGTACATTACCAAGTCCACTGGGGCCCTGGTTGATGATTGCAGCTGAGACACTACAATTATGAAGAATAATAATACAGGCCTATTGAATTAGATTATGAAGATCATTTTATTTCAATTAGGACAGCACCTCCTGGCCCTTCACATGGACCAGGGCTTCATTGTGTGAGATGCTGTAGTTACTGAAATAACTGCATTCTGTCTTTCTGTACAAACAGGGCATCAGGCTCACTGGTCTATAGGTACTAGATATTTTTAAGCTGCTATGAAAAATAAGGTGAGGGCTTGTGTTGTTAGTGAAAACTTTAAAATGTGTCAAAATTTCAGCATAATCCTTTACAAAAGAGAAAATTTTGAATAAAAGAGACACCCCCCCAGATTTAAAATATGTATTTAAAAAGAACTCTTAACCAAGAGAAGGACAGATTTTTCAACCCTTTGCTTCCCTGGAAGGCAGTTACCCAAGTGAGACATCCCACTAAAATCACTGTAACTGCTTGTGTAAGTAAATGCTCACAAGAATATGGGTTAAACTGTGCAACCCTCAGTGTCTTGTTTATTACTTCAATGTTGTATTTACTTAAATGGATGCACTTTGATATTCATCTTCCTTCTCTGTTTATGAGGATTGCTTTGCAATTTTACTTTTATCTCGGTTTTAACTATACAAGTATGAATATCATGTACTTTTGTTTAGAATTGCTTTTAGTTTTGACAAATTTCAGTTGTTTCATTTATGCAAATGTAATTAGGAGGCTTTCATTTAAAAGCAGAAAAAAACCCACAATCATTTTGACTAAATCTGAAAGAAACCTGTACGGAGAAAGTAGAATTCTTTTTACAGTAACAGCACAATTTTATTTAACATTGTGCAAATAAGAATAGGGTTACCAAAATGTACACTGGCGCTTTAGAAGAAATAAAAATAAATCAATAAGTGTATAATAGAATGAATATTGGGATTACCAACAAATAAGGTTTTTCTAGGGCTTCTCTGACACGTGGAGAAATGTCTGAGAACTGGTGAAGTGGAGAGAGAAGGAAAAAGAAATGAAAAAATATATGAAAGCCACTTGGGTAGAGTTATGCAAATGACCTTATCAGGGCAAGCAAGAGGCTTCTCCATTGTGCCTGCCAATTAGGAAATAGCAGCTACGGACATACTCAACTCCCTCTTCCTGGGGAGCTGCAGCTTTAGCCTGTGATGTTGGCAACTACACTGTGAAAGGAGATTAAAAATTGCCTCCTCTTTTATATCTTTTGAAGAGGTTGGCAGAGCTGCTAAATGAATCCTGGACAGGGCAAGCACCCTGTGTGTATCCCAGTACTGTTTTTTCGGTTTTATATGGATTCTAGCAAACCAACAGAGCAAGAAACCACTAGGCTTTGACAGAGGTACAGAAATAGTCCCAGATTTCTTTGAAGGCACTGGTGTCCCTCCATCCTGACTCCCATTCTGAAGAGAGATGGGAAGAAGAAACACTTCCCACTGTTCAGCCCAGCTCAGCCTGCCTGGCCCGGGTGTGCTGCTCTCTCTTTCTCTTAACCTCTTATGATTAAATCCACTCTCACAGTTAGTCAAGCTGAATGGAAACACAGGAAAGCACATCTAATCTCATACAGTGTTTTTCAAACACTGAAGTGTATCAAGATGTATTGTTTTGGTAACACAAAAGGAAGACATTGTATTCAAAATGAGTAACATGAATTTTCTGATATTCGGGGAAACTTTTCTCTCCCTTGTGGTGCCTTACATACTACTCTTAGCACTGCAGCTAAATTGTAAGGATTCCCACTGATTTTCACAGGAGACATGCTTTTCAGGATTGAAAGCCAGTGTTTTCAAAACCTGGAGCAAACATTAACTGGTCACTCATTTAACATTCAGCTGGGTGGAATAAGTTCCTGCTCAATATGACATGTTCATGGGGATTCTTCATAGCTAGAGTTTCACTGTGCCTGGATTGTCTGGAGACAGCCAGAGGGTACAGTCAGATGAATAGGTTGGCTGTAGTGTTACACTCTGGATTGGGTGCACACCCTGAGGGTACATCCAGTGTGTTAATGCTGCTTTAGTCAGGTTGCAGCTTCGCTTGGGAGTATCAGTACTTCAGCAAGAGGGCAAAGACTGAAAAGAACAGTGTGATCTTTCTGCATGTTAAAGCAGAGCAGTATGCAAAAATAAGAACCCAAACATTTTGTCTTTCTCTCCTTATCCCCATAGTAAGAGAGAAGGTGTCCTGGGTGGAAAAACAGGACTTAAGGGAGGCTAATAGAGTTGGCAGAAACGTGCGTGCAATGGAACTGCCAGGGTGCAGGGCTGTGGGACCAACCAACCCTGTGGCAAATGGCAGGGAGAGGCATTCCTTAGTACCCAACAAAATCTCTAAGCCTTGAAGGTCTTTCTTGTTGCATAGAGTCGCAGGCTGTGCAAAAAAATCAACTCAGGCCTTCAAAATTATTAGTGAAATGAACTAGAGAGAGAACTAGGAAGTTTGATGCAGAGGAGCTGAACTCTCTCTGTCCCACTTAGGGTCAACATAGCACCTGCCTCTGTGAAGAGTACAGTCTGGGGGCTGGGTTCATCTATGCATCTTTGGCAAAAGCAAAAACAACAAACAAGGAACTATGTCTCAAGAAATGCTGGTATTCAGTGTGCGGCTCTGGGCTAAGTTCTCTGTTGATCTGCCCTCTATTGTGAAAATCCCTCCTCTGGACACAAAACTGAAGGGACAGCAATATGCCTAGATACACAGAAAAATCTTGTTGTGTCTTGGACTCTTTGGCCTTACTAATTAACACCTCAACCTGTTCTTCTAGACCTCTTCTTTGTTACTGGGTTTTCAGAATCTTTTTTTTCTTGAAAGCTAGTTCCTATATGGAGTTTTTAATGCCCCTTACCGAGAACAACCTGTTTCCCAGTATCATTTCTCCAGGTTAGCAATTGTTATAATTGCTGCAAGGACACCATTGAGCAGCAAAGGGGAGGCAGTGAAGCGACACTTGCTCTGCATGCCAGCCCTTTTCTTACACACAGAGGCTCACTTATAGTTCTGGAAGAGAAGGGGAGAAACAGAATAGTAGTGCTGCGATTCTTTTTGTTCAACACACACTGCCCACTCCTTGTTTTCTTTCTGATAACACTAAAGTATTTACGTGCAAACAAAAGACTCCTCTTGCCGAATCAGTCTCCTCCTCCTACCTGATTCCATCAGCAGAGTTGCAAAAGCGTAACTGTGACAGCACTAAATGAATAAGGGTGAGGTGGGGCTGACAACAGAAATCTCCTTTTCACATCATGTGCACACCTCAGGGGCAGTAGAGGGAAGAGGAAAGCTAGAAAATGTTCAAAATGAGGCATCAACAAAACATCTTGTTAAAAATCAATCACTATATTTTCTTTTGAGAATTAATCTTCAAGTGAAGTAGTGTTTCAGGACCTAGCTTAGCAAATTTTGTCAGAGCAGGGAAGAAACAATGTTGAACAGGACCAACCTAACAGTTGCCCATCCCAGCTACTTCAGGGGAAGGTATAAGAAAGAAATGCTATAATTAAGGAATATTATTTAAGGAATTAATTCAGGAATACAATTAAGGAATATATATTAAGGAATATATATTAAGGAATATACCAGCCCACAAATAAACCTTTTTTTTAATTGCTGTTGTTTCATTATCCAAATATCTGAGTAACACAAAGGTGTAAACCTTTTCTGAAATTGTGTTCATGTCCTCAGAAACTCTGCATGGTGTCAAACACAGAGGACTGTGTTTTCATGAACATACAGTATTTGAGTCCATATGCTCTATGTTTATTATCTGCCAGAGTGGTGTGAGACATCTAGAGTCTGCAGATTTTTTCAGGGCTTCACGGGAAAATTTTTGGCACCTTGCATCCCATAATGTCATTTTGTGTGAAATTGCTGAGGAACACTTCTCCCCCCCTTATACTGACAATGTGCCCATGTCTGCATTTCTGTTCCATGCTGTCAGTGCTAAGCCAGTTGACCCCAGTCATGTGAAAAAAATCAAAATCACATTAATAAGCAAAGTGTTTCAGGAAAGTAGTTTTCCACTTGTAGCTTGTTAAGAAGAAAGCAAAGACCTGGAATGTCAGCCTTCTTTGCACTGACAACGTGTGTCCATTAGCTTAGTAATTTCTGGTATGTAGGAAATTATAAAAACAAGCATGAAGGGAAAAGTTAGGACAACCTGAAAAGTTAGGCAAGAAGGTATCCTTTCTTCAAAACATAGTTCCACTATCCTTCCCTAGTGTGTGTGCTCGCTTTCTGTCTTCTTAATTCCCAAGTCTCTCTTTCTGCTTGCCCCACTCCGTTCCATCTCCCTCTCATACCCATGTGCACTTTTATCCACACCCTGAGAGGCTTATAAGCTGTGCAGTCCTGTTGCAATCTGAATTTGACTTCTGTGCTCTAGTTACCAAGAAACTTCCCTTCCTCTGATCTAATACTGAACAGCATTTCCAAAAATTGCTGTTGCTGGTACAGCTGGCAAAAAGAGTTTTCATGGGTACTTAATTTGTGACACAGTTGGCTTAACCAAAGAGGATATCCAGGCAAGTGTTTCTTAGTAGGACAGAAGATACTACATCAGGGATGGCCAAGTTCAGTCAAGTCCAGACACATGACCAGTAGTTTGAAATGGTGGATTTCAAAAATGATGTTCCATCTTGCGCAAGTTGGTTGTGAATCAGTCTTCCCCGGAGAGCAGAAACTTGAGATTATTTGGAAGTTATGATACCAAAGAATGAAGCTAAACTGGTTTGGGCATTGTAAGCCAAGAAAGTCCTGAAGCATTGGCAGACTAGGAGAGGAACTACTACTTTATAGAGACCTCTGTTGCTTTCCTGACTTCAAAGTGATTGTCTGAGATTTTGTGAATAGAAGTGGCGTGTGAACAGATACACCTATAAATCTGGATTTCTGCAACAGATAAGATACATAATTTGACAAGTATCCTTCACGGAGCTGGCTGAAATTTGCCAAAATATGGGGGAGCACTGCTATGAAAATTTTAATTAGGCAAGTTGATGAAAAAGTATTTCAACTACATTTTCATAATACCCACTTAGTGAAGAGTGTATTGGCATTCCAGTAGTTTCAGTTGGTTCCTAGGGGGACCAGCATTGTATGCACCATCATACTGTTCCCTTTGCTTGTATATTCAATCCCTTCCCTCTGCTGTCTCCTTCTATTGTAATGTCCTCTCGCAAGGGACTCTTCCTTATTCAGTGTTTTATACTACCTGGCACAACGGTGAGCAATGTGAAGAAGCCATTAGATGTTACTAAATATTTCTGACAGGTGATATAATTTGATTCTCTTTAACAGTACTTAAACTAAGAAAAATAGGGTGCCTCCCCTCACCCGTTCAAAAGAGGGGGCACTGTTAGTGGGACTGAGACAGGTAACTTTCTAACCCCCTCCCTGCTGTCACAGCTTCACAGCTGATCCCCCCTCAGCTCTGGGACTCCCAGCTGCAGCATACAATGTCCATCTCAAGAGAGAGATCCCCTTTATGCTACTGTGCATCTGCAGTGGTTTCTTGACTACAGCAAGCACAGGAATGGCCATCCTTCCTGTGGGAAAGGAAGGGTGGAAAGAAGGACAGCACAAGGTAGCTTCACTGATATCAAGGTCTACACCAGCACAGTGGGTTTACAGAGTATTAACAATTGTGAATCTGTGATGGTATCAGTTATCCATCATTACTAGGTGTGCAGTCTCTCTCACAGCTCCTGTACCTTTGCAAGAAAACCAAAAAGCAGGATGAGACAGGGCCCCCTTGTGAATTATCTCATCCATTTGTTTTCCTTTTCAGACAGAGCTTGATCCTCTACTGGAAATGCGTAGGTAAATTATTTGCCTCTATTGACATTGCAGTAATTTTTCCAGCCCTGAAAGCAAGCCTTTTTCAGTGACATCATCGAGATTAAACTCAAGGAACAAAGCAAGCCCTTGCATTTTTCACTGGCATGACATGTTCTGTAGCAACACTAACTGAAGCATTTACTCCCTTCTCTGTCATCACATCCAGCTGTTATTCTTTTCGCAATTTGCCACCTCCCTGCCAGTTGTGTTGACCTAACTGTTAATGCAGTTGTGCTTTTAATCAGCTCAGAAAGCTGATCTGGCAGAAACCAATGTACATATATACTAAATACAGTTTATCTCTCTCATCAATATCACAGCATAGCTTCTCCACCAATTGCACTGGTAAATCAAAGGGGTGGCCAGAAAACAATACTAAGTCAGCACTGCCACTTAACACTGCATATTGACAGAGCTGTGGCCTGCAAGGAGCAGATAGGACAGTGTAGTGACAGCAGACATCCCAGCATTTAGATAGAAATTTTCATGTTTGTTCTGGCTCCTTCATATCAGACAGAGTAATAGAAAGGGGTTCCCATATACCCAGTTCAGGGGTGGGGGATATTTCCCTCAAACACAGGAGTCCTCCAAGACACCTGTGAAGTTGGAGAGGTGAAACTGAAGTGTGTATTTGTGAGATCTGAGGCTGTCACAGAGAGGTAGCCATAGCAGACACAAGTGTGTATCTGCAGTGCAAGTCAGAGGTGAGTCAGTGTCACAGCTGCCCAAGAGTTTGCTTAAGCCTTAATGCCCACAGACTTCGGCATGAACTAGCTACATGGTGTCAGGCAGGCTATGTTGAGCAGGTAGCGTATCATAAAATCATATCATAATATCATAGAATGGTTTGGGTTGGAAGGGACCTTAAGGATCATCTAGTCCCACCCACCCCTGCATGGGCAGGGCTGCCTCTCATTAGACCAGGTTGCTCAAAGCCCCATCCAACCTGGTCTTGAATGCTCAAGCCCTTGTGGTCAGCACCTCAGGGAACTAGTTCAGATGGCACGCTAGGGATGCCTGCAAGTGCTGCAGCCATGCCTGTGACTGCAGCATGCACGTCTTTGAAAAATGCCATGCAGCATCCGGGCTCCAATCTGACAAACTCCCAAACAGGATTTTGCCTGCTGTCCCAATTAATAAAGTTGATTTATGGTTGCTTGGGCAATATCTTCAAGTGGCCCTAAATAGAGATAATGCCTCAATTTCGTAAGACTTGTACAGAAATAATAAATGGAAGCCACTTCTTTTTTCTTCTTTTTTTTTTTTTTTTTGAAGGCCTAATATGAGAAGTTAGTGGGTGTGCTGACTAGCTTCAGAGCAAGCAGGAGTTAGTTAAACTTTGGAGAGGAAGCAATTCTCAGAGCTGCAGCAAAGATAATAACGATAATTTATCATATGATAATCAAAGAGCACACACTTAATTTGTTCTCGTTATCAATGTAATTCAAGCACAAGTACCTTAGTACAAGAAGCCTTTTCTGTGTACAAGTTACACTGGGAGGATAAAGGGCGCTATGCAAATGCAATGCAGCTACTTCTCCTGTATGAGTCATGTATTGTAGTGCAGTTTGGAGTCCATCTCAGTGGCCTCCTCATCCCCCTGGATGTTTAAGAGGACCCTCAGAATCTAGAGCTGTTGTTTTAAGCACTTGACCTTTCTCTAGGACAGCAGCATCTTCTTGGAGAAATGACTGACAGCTTGTAAGAACTGCAGGGATTTGGTTCATTAAGAGACTATCAAGAAATGAATCTAAATCTGGAGTTTTTAGCCATGTTAGAACTCTTGTTCACAGCATCTTGGGAGCAGGAAATGTCTGCATCTTGCTAAGGGTAGGCTTTTACCTCCAAAGTCCAAGATGTGGTTCAAAACTGAGTATAGCATGCAGGTTCCAGAGATGTAATTTACACTATTTCCCCCAGTTATTTAGTATTTAATGTCACCTGAAGGCAGGTCTTTGCATGAAGCACAGAAGAGCTCAATATACTGGTGGATTGAAGCAGGCTTTTATAGCCCTCCTGGATTAGGAGTCTGAAGGAAAATGCTTGCATAAGCAAGAGGCAGAGGTCCAAAAGTGAAAGCAGATAGAGTAGGAGTATGACAGGCTTTTACCACATGCTGGTGGTAAAATTTTCTCTTCACTGATTTGCTTAATGGTCAAAAGCGAAGTAAGCCATGGGTCTGGCTGTGCTGCCAAAACCTGCTTGTACAGTAGCAGTGCAAGTGCAGCTGCAGCTCACAAGGCTTGGAGCCCCAGCGCTGAGGAAGCCAACAGATGACATCTTGCTGTCACGTCATAGACTGTTCTGTAGTATAGCTGGCCTCATGTTCCCTGGAAACAGCCTGGAAAACATGCTCCTTGTGTACATGCTCTCCCCCTTCCCAGCTCTCACAATCACAGTTGAGTTAGGAAACGGAAGTCCCAGCCCAAAATTCCTCAAAGGAAAGAGACCAAACTTCTTCAGGATGTGAGCCTCTGAGAACAAAATCTCCTTCTGAGAAGAAAGCAGCTTCTTAATACAGGAGGATTACAATGTCTTGCTATGTTGGTGGTGGTGTTTTGTTGGCATGTGAAACTGAGATTTGAAAACTTTCCACTTGACTGAACTGGACAAAAAGGACTTCCTACACTCTCTTCTGGAATGATAGCATCATCTCTTAAGTTTGCAGCCACTGGAAGATCAGGGTGACACTGATGATAGTGATAAATCACTGAAAGGAACCATTTTAATTTTAGCAACTGCATTCACTGCAGCTAGCAACCATTTCCTCATTTTTTTCACATCTTTCTACAGTGTTATCTGGTACCTAAAACTGGAACTTTCAGTTCCATCACCAACATTACTGCCACATACTCTAAGCATGGTAATAATCTCAGCAACCCTCTCCACTGTACAGCAATTTGACAGCAGGCAAAAGACTTAAGTAAAACCATGTGTAGGTCAAGACTATGAAGATCAATTTATTTCTGATTTCTTACAAATCTTCAACACCCCAGCCTGGGATCAGGGCCATATTGTGTTAAAAGAAGGAAACAGCATGTATTGACAGTGGATTCTAATACAGTTTGCTTGGTTTTTTTTACCTTAAAATTACTGTTGCCAGGATGCACCAAGTAAGTGACACAAGGAGGGGAAGGAAAAGTAAGTGTTAAGGACATAAAGATGCTCTGCATTTGTCCAGTTGTAAAGAGGAGCAGAATATAGTTCCCGGATTCCATCCCTCCTATATCAGATTCAGTATATGGGCAGGTATCCAATGACTTTGTGCCTCACATCTATGAAACAGATATAATAATCTAATCTATCTGCAGTTGAACAGTACTGTGTAGTGTAAATGTGCAAGTATTACTAATAGTAGCATCAGCAGCGGCCATATCAAATACAGGAAAACTGTAAAGAATGTTTGATAGACCTGAATTTTGACCTGGATTAAGTTAAACTGTTTTGAAACAATAAAGAGCTGTTGAGAAGAAAAAGTTTTTATAATCTCCTTGACTTCTAATTGCAAAACTGATTGTTTCTGGCAGCATGGTCTTTTGAGCTAGCTAACACATGCCATTGTCAGGGCTCAGCTAGTTTGGTTTAGGATATAGTTTTTGCACATACAAGGCAAAAAGCAACACAAGACATTTCTTTCAGCTCCCTTTAGAAGGGAGCAGTAGGAAAGCAATGTCTGCTCCATGGAAAAAGGCCAAAAATTGGTTGAGAAGGAGTCAGGAGTGGATTAACTATAACTGGGAACAGATCCAAACCAACATTTCCCTATTTCCCATCCCCCTGCCAGCTGCTTGTGTTGCACAAGCAACTCTGGTAGGAATCCCATGGTCACCTGCCCCCTCTGCCTGTGGGCACAACATGAGCAAAGAGAGTGGTCGTCTTGGACCCAAGCAAGTTCTTTCCTGAGTGCAGCAACCGTGGTAGCAGCTGGATGGCTGCAGTCAGCCAAACAGTGTTGTGCTGTCTGCAGCTCACTGACTCACTGTTATGCTCTGGCCTTCTCTGAACGTGGTGCCCAGATGCAGAAAGCCAGCCTCTACCCTGCCCTGGAAGGAGAGGCCTTGTCAGGCTTCTAGGAGGGTTTTGCAAACAAGTCTAAAGGAAGCTGGAGCTGTTCTGTGCACGTTCTTGAAAACTCTTGGACATGGCTCATGGAATGAGTGCCTAGAAAACAGGCAGGTCTTTTCATCACTTCTGCGGTTGCTTGCTTCTTTGCCTGGTAGCTTTTCCCTTCCAGAACTTCAAACCCTGGTCACTTCAGCATGCATACCAGCACCATTTATCTAAATCGTTTGCCCCATCCTGGGTGAGTTCTCTTTTCAGACTGCAAACTGCCTGTCAGCAGCAGATGGACTACTCCAGCATTGTAACATCTGCTGCAACTCATCCTGAAATGGGGCAGCTCACAGAGAAAAGAGGGCTACATCCGAAGGTCGGCTTTTTCTGCAAGCTCACTCCAGATGATGCAGATGAAAACAGAAAGGAGAGAGGTGGCTGCTCTGGGTCCAATACTGATTTCAGTTACAAGAAATGTCACATAACAGCCCACGTTAAATAACTGGGGCTGTACTTGAGGCTTTATTCTGACGTCGTGTACAACTCTAAGGAATTGAGGAATTGGTCTGCAGTGTTCAGGGACTTTTCTGACTGTTGTTTGGGCAGGGGGTCATAAAGATAGCTGAGTAATTTTGTGTGAGAGTTACTTCATTTGCTAGCTTGTATCTGCAAAGAAAAGTGTTCAGCTACAGAGTGAGAAAGAATATGTTCTTCATGTTGAATTCTGTAGAGTGTGGTCTTTCCTCCCTCCTTCCCGCTTACACAGACTTCAAATTTTGTGAGGTTTTTGTACTGGTGACTTCATCTGCCATCATTAATCAGTGAGCTATCCAGCCCAGCAGGCTAATTTAGAGTCCTGCTTGTGCATTTGATCAGCGAATGCAAACCATGTGTAATGTCAGCAGGTCAGGGGAGGTGATGGAATGTGGGATTTTCACCTCAGTTCCAGAAAGGGCCATAGTTGCTTCCAGGAAGCTGAGCTTGGCACTGGTTATGGGGAATTGAAAAGATTTATTTCCCTGTGTGAGAGCTCGGAGCTTGATCATCCTAATCAAGCATTTTCCAATCAATACGTTTCTTACAGGCTTCCAAAGGCTGCATTAGAAAAGCAATTTTATTTATTTTATAACTCTGGAGGCCTAAGGGATTCAGGTGTGTCAGCTTTCCAGGGTCTTTGTACAGATAGTGAGAAGAGAAGGGCTGGGTTGCGGGGCACTGCGCTAGCAAAGTCAGCATGGCAGAAACCCAGCCCAGTGCTTCACTAGGTTTGTTTCTGTAGACATCTGCACACACAGAGGCCCCAAAGCAGAAAGTGTGCACAAAGCATTACCTGTACTTGTGTGCTGCTGTTCAACAGGACAACAGGAGACATGAGCCTATGCCTTTTATTTCAGATTACTACTGGAAAAGCTGTTTCGCCCTCTGTTCCCAGCAGCATGGGAAGCTTCCCAAAGCCTTGTCATTCTGATTACAGGTGGTTTCGTACCTTTTTAAAGGACACACAAGCCTCACTGGGGCCTCTCTTCCTGACCATCACATGACTCTTCTGTTCCCTATCCAATCTTTTTTTCATTAACAAGACCTGTAAAGGCGCATTTTCATCTGCTGCCATCCGTTTACCTTGTGCCGGTTTGTACTCACCTCCCAAATAATTCTCTCCAAGGATTAGCCAGGATTAACCTTTTCCTTCTTTGATACCTCTGCTTATCTCTGGGCCTTGAAACTTCAGGGCCAGTTTTCTACTGTAGGATGAGCAGCAATGAATGGCCACTGCTTTTCCACCACCTGGGTCAAGCGGCACCTGCTGGAAAGAGCAAGTGGTCAGTCACATCACTGCATACCACTCATGTATTCCCTACTTGTAACAGCAAGTGCACGGACCCCCAGTGATACAGGGTTTATCCTGTGGTAGGGATGCACCTTCCACATGTATGCCAACCCAGGAGCCATCCCAGGAGGCACTTATTTAGGCTATTCATCTGCATGGGGATAGTGAAGCACACCACAGCTCTCTGTTGCCTGTTGCTCTCCTCTGAGGAATTAGGAAGGCTTCCCAAGAAAGGAGGGTCGTTAATCTTCCTAGCTTTACCATAGCAGAGGTAGTCCCCAAGGGCTGCTGAGCACCCTATGGGAGGGAGCCTGCCAGCTCTGGTAGCTAAGGCACATGTGTAAGACGTCAGTGCAGCAGCAGAGACAGCATAAAATTCCTTTCTCAGGACCACCTCAGAGCCCAGCTTGGGCTTTAACTTGAAAGCCACTTCAGCATGACCAGCACACTGCTGTTGAGCTCAGCGCTGCAGCCCTTCTCGAGAAGCAGCACATTGTGGTTTGCACTTTCAGATTCAAGTGCTGTGTCAGAACAGGGCCCCTGGTGTACATCAACAATCACTATCTCTGATCAGGGAACCAGGGAGCAGCAGAGACAGGGCCCTGGGAGTATTGAACCATAGTAATTCAAAGCAGCTGTGCAGTATTTTGCACTTTGAAATAATTTCAAATGTTAACTGGCCAAGCCTTGTGGCACCTCTTTGCATTTTTGCAGTCTAGCTTTCCAAACGAAAAAGTGACACACAAGGAGGGGACTTCTTAAAAGTTACTCTGGAAGAGCCTGGGAGAAGGATTTGAATCTAATCCTGAGTTTTTCCTTCAGACCATTTTGCCTTTACACAGAAATGATAATACCACCTCATGCACGTCTACTGCTTGGCATATATCATCAAATGCAGACCCACATATTATGCTTTATGGGTAACATGGAAGAATTTTGTTAATTAATAGCACAAAAGAGAGCTTCAATTCCTAAAGAGCTAGTTGGCAGCAAACATTCATGTCTTCTGAACTTCTTCAGCATCATTTTCCCACTAAAGGCTCAAGTACTGTCCTATAGTCAGAGCTGGCCTGCCTGATGGTGCCAGTGATGATGCATGTGTTCCTGGGTGTTTGGAAACCAGCTGCTGATTTGCATGCGCTGGCCCCTTTGCTGTTTGCCCAACTGTGCTAAGTAGTTTTCGGCGTGGGAGTGAGAATAATTCTGTCTGCCCTGCAGAAAGCAGGGATAAATGAGAGGTCTGTCTTTACCCGCTTCTCGCCTCCTCATCCTGCTTGCCAGGCAGCCAGGCGTAAGGATGGAGTGCCAGGCTGAAGTGGAACAAAAAGTTAGACGAAACTTGCTGTGAATGCTGTTTCTGCCGTGTATGCTGTTGTGTGACTGCGTCCTCGTATCGAAACTAAAACGGAACAGCAGCTCTCAGCGGTACTGTACATCACACTTTGCATAGGATTTGTGTCTTCAGATTGTTCCAAAATGACTCAAGGTGAAAACAGCCTACGGTACATCATACTTCATGTTTTAGATGTATCTGTTACATACACCATACATAGCAACTCATACTGCAAAATGCATACCCTGTCTTCCAAAGCAAAGAAGGAGATGCTGAACATGAGTGCTTTGCAAGCAAGATTCAAGGTTAGCTACATCTCTTCAAAAACCAAAGTTGTAGCCCCACCAGAAGTTTGTGGTCAGATGCAAATATTGCTGGCTGTGTAGTTTTATGTGCAGAAGGTTATACCAGGTGAGCAGAGCACTCTTTTCCAGCCTCAAAGCCTGACTATGCTTAAGTTTTCTGAGGGGCACACTGTCAAAAAAGAAGTGAACTCTTCAGAGACCATCAGCTTAAACTCATCTTCAACAGACCAGTACATTATGCTACATGCGTGTGTGTCTATGTGTGTAAGTGCTTGAACATACCTGAACAATTTTAGCCTTTACTTCAAGGTGTAGATTACCCCATAGGCCCCCCTTCATTGTGCTTGCTTTTACTGTGCAAGAATAGGAAAGAACAGAGAGTGGATTTCTTCTGCAGTCCAGATTGTTATCAGGTTGTGCCCTGGAGCATGAGAATTGATCACTCTCAGCATTTATAAGGTAGCTAGTGTAACAGGTGTTAGAAGCAGGACTTAGGGTGAGGAATAAGCAACAGAAGTAGATAATCTATTGAGACACCACTGTGCCAGCCTGCAGCATTAGAGTGGTGAGCATGAATTTTGCTCCCTGTTTAATGCATATGAGTCTATCAGATTATAAACGTCTCTATAAATTACTGTATTTTACTCTGCTGGAGGTGGTGGTTGGAAGCTGACAGAAGACAGACTAAAGAATAAACTGGGATTTCACAGAGCTGGATTCTGATGGTTTACGTGGCTTTGTCTAACCTGCTTTCAGATACTGAGTTCAAAAAGTTGTTGTTGTTGTTTATTTTTACACTATGCAGGTAATGAGACCAAGGTTTGGAATGCTTGCCAGATTTCAGCCAGTGGGTCAATGGCAGGGATGGGAGCAGAGCCAGGTCCAACCCCCAGGTCAAAATTCACTCTCTGAAGCCCATGGCGATGCTGGCTACTGAGAGGGCAGACCGGGAGAAAGGCAGCATCCGCTGTGTCTGATCCACACCTACTAAAAACAGCAAAGCCTTCCCACTGATTTAAACAGTCAGTTCAGCAGACAAACCTCTGTCCTCATTTTGTAACACAGCACTCATTTTCCTCACTTTATTCTGCTTGGTAAATATCTTTGTTAGTTGAAGACAATGCTGTTAGCTTTCACAGAGGATAAAACTGGAGAGATAAAAAGAGCCCATTTTCCTCCACTGTGGACATGACAATAAAAGAGAAGATGGAGATGGGAAAAGAAGAAACAGCATCCAAAAAGAAAAATTGTATAAGCAGGATTAGTTTTTCTTTCATGGAGAGCACAGGAAAGCATTTTCAGGACCTACTGATAGCTGTGTATGCTGTGCGGTAAAATCCTTTAAGCTCCAAAGCCAACCCTCTCATGCCCTTATTTCCTCAAAACCAACTGCTTCTTTTTAAGAAAGGGCAAAGAAGGTGGGATACAGGTTTAGTAAAGGCCATACTGCACATGAAAGAATGATTTTTGAAACGGCAGTCTGCACACCCAGGAAAGCCTCCTGCAACTGAAGTGGTTCAGCAAATGGGCATGCAGTAGAGGCCAGCAAATAAGGAGGGTTTTTTTGAGAAACTAACTTCCCAGGAAAGGGGCAGGGCAGGGAGGCAGAGAAATGAGAGAATAGGCAATCCATCTAGGCAAAAGCAGTTAAGTTATTTTATGGCACTTTGTGTCTTCCAAACACAATGTAAGTATTTAATTATGGTATCACACCATGAGTGGAGACATGTGGTGCATCCACCCACTCGTTTTAGCGATAGCCAAACTGAATTAGAATGGCTGCTTGCCAGTTCTCAGTAACTAGAAGCCAAGTGGTCCTAGGTCATACTAGTTGGGGGCTTTTCTCACAAGCTTTGGAGATGCTGCTGAAACCCAGCAGAGACCTGATTTGCAGTGTGAAGTGCTGGATCTATTTCAGAGTTGCCAGGACAGCACACGTGGCTTGTCCCAGTCTGTGTAGCTTATTTGGCTGCTTCAGGTCTAGCACCAATCAATTTAAACCTCTCTTTAGACATGGTATTTTTGTATTAGGTGAACAGAATGCAAAAATACACTGTCACCAGCACATGGGAAATGATGAACTATGCTTGTACAAGGAGTGTTTTATTTATTATGTGGTTATCTATCAGGGAGCATGCACATCACGTGAAGTTATCATAAAGCTTTGTTTTGTTTTGTGCATTATCTTGTTAAGTGCATGTCAGAAGTCCAGTTAGATTTCTACATGGCAGTACTCCTTTGGACAATTTTTTACTTTCGTGGCATGGCAAAGGGGAAGGCAAAACAAACCACACATGAGCACTTCTCAGCTGGTCTTTTAAACCCTTTCATATGTTACGGCCTGGCTGCATCATGTCTGACTTCTTTCTCTTTTAGCTGCAGTCACTGCGCATGCTGCCCAGCAGTGGCCCGCGGTCTGGAATGTGTTTTCTGCAGAAATAATCCCCTGTTCAGCAAAAGATGAACCTCATTGGCATTTTAGATGATGGTTTGAATGTCTCTGAGCAAATCTACACCTCAGCCCAGTCCCTCCAAAAAGAAAAAGTCCTTCAGAAAACTCTGGCCCCAGTAATCAGACCCTAATTCAATAGGAAGAAGAGAATTTAAGTCCTTCATAAATAAATAAATGGTACTTCTTGTTTCTGTGTGGCACATAATACAGTGCTACAGGGGCAGTTGAAAGCCAGTGGAAATTCTTGCTGCTGCTATGCAGACATCCTTTCCTTAGGTCAGCTCTGATCCTTTCTCAGGCTCGATCTCAATTCCTATTCCAACTGAAATTCAGTTCTGTATGCAGCTGTGGCTCTGGGACTTTCCAAAGCCTCTGTCTGGGAATCTGGCATAGGAGCAGAATGCAATTCACTGCAAGTGACCTCTTGCTAAAACAGAAAAAAAGGGTTGCCTATCTGTTAAAGAAGTAAGAATCAAAATAAAACAGAGTGCTACAACTCTTCCAGGTTTCTTTTAGTGCTTGGTAGGAGGAGGGTAATCAGATCTCAGAGAATGGTGTGCCAGGAAGGAAATTTCTTCCCATGTGCAGCATACAATCAGCCAGGTGCAATATGAGGAAGGGAGGTTTGTCTTCCCCTGAAGCATGAGGTATTAGCTCCTGCCACAGGCTGTGTACCAGACATCTGATCAGATATGGCAAATTTTATGTTCCTATGCACATTGTGAAGCTTTCATTTCTACTTAACACATTATAGCAAGTCAAACAATGAGTCATCTCATGAGGGGGAAAAGGAAAGAAAGCTTTTATCTCCCCGTGGATTGGAGATAATCTCTCTGCCTGGGTATAAACAGGTCCATGCTGCCTTCTCTTCAGGGGAAGGAAGCTATTTTGAATTTTTCTGTAAAACAGATATTGACTTGTCACACCTCCCAAGCCTCTCTGCTTGGGCGCAATAAAGGCAGCAGGTCTTTGACTTTTGTGGTAGTGCAGTTGGGCCCCTGTGAGTAAACACAGTGATCTAGGCTGTACATGCTGTATGAGATGGCTGGGCAAAAGGGAGAACCAGATCCTCCTTGAAGCCCTGAAAAAGCTGTGCCCAAACAGAACATACCTGCTATTTCACTATAAAATGGCATACCACCCTTACATGGACAGAATTACATTGCTAATATTTTATTGCTATACAGGACATGCAAGCTAAAGCAATGCTAAAAGTGCCACAGCCTCAGTGCTTATTTTCCTCTTCCGTGTGGGAACAGCATCTGCTAACTTTACAGCATGTGCAGGAGGGGTGGGCCAGTCTGAATACACCTTTGTCAACCATACCCTTACTGACACGCTGTTACAGAGGCTGTGTGAAGCAGCCCTTCTTTACAGTCCCCAGCCACCTAGAGGGAGGTATGTCCATAGCTTTCTTGCATCTGACTACTTTTTATTATTTGTGATGGATGACTTTACAAGGAGCATAAAGAGAGAGCACACCTCTCTTCTATGCAAGGTTACACATCAAGGATTGATGGGGCCAAGGACTTCGCCTCCTGCCTCTTCTGCACCTCAGAACGAGCAGCTGGAGGAAAATACCATTTTACAATGGAAACCTGGAATGAAGTAATGTCCTAGAAGCTTTTTTCAGGATGCTGAGGCTGCTCTTTGTTTCTCGGTACGTCACAGATAAAGCAAGGTGCCTAAACTAATGAAGTATTTCACAGTCCAGTGCTTTAGAGTAAACCTGCGTCAACAGGACATTCCTCTCCTACACCTTCCCAAGACTTTGCAGGTTCTGATGTGGGGAGAAAGGATGATTCACTTATGTTTGCCTGTATTCCCATGCTTTGTCTCAGTTTGGTAACACAGTCATTGTCTCTTTCTGCCACAGGTTTGCAGCCCATTTACTGGAGCAGGGATGATGTGGCACAGTGGCTCAGGTGGGCAGAGAAGGAGTTTTCTTTGAGGCCGATTGAGAGCAATGCTTTTGAGATGAACGGCAAGGCTCTGCTGCTCCTGACCAAAGAGGACTTTCGATACAGGTCTCCTCATTCAGGTGAGGATTACTTACAGAAGCTGTGATTCTATTCTATTCTATTCTATTCTATTCTATTCTATTCTATTCTATTCTATTCTATTCTATTCTATTCTATTCTATTCTATTCTATTCTATTCTATTCTATTCTATTCTATTCTATTCTATTCTATTCTATTCTATCTGGAGAAGGTCAGAGGAGGAAACAGTCACGTTTTTGGGGGTGGACTGGGCAAAAGGAAGAGGGGCAGGGCAGAGATACTTGTATGAGGCATGAAATACTGATACACCTGAGTTACAGGCAAATCTGGATGCAAATCCAAACGCAAACATCCAACACGTTTCTAGTTAAAAATCCCTGCAGAATTCCCAGAAAGCAAGTTTCTCTGGCAGCACTTTGTGACTTTCAGCTCTTCCCTGTGAAGGCTTATTTTTTCACAGACCCAACCACAACAGCGAGTTAATCAAGTGCTCCAGCCTCCTAAGAAGCCCATATTAACATTCTGCCTCACAGTTGGCTTGACTGACGTGCAGCTAAATGTGACTGCAAAAATCATCCCTGGGGGACTTTTTCTCTATTTTACAGCCCCCGTGGGCTTTGCTTTACTCTACCATATTCTCTCACGTGCTGGAGTCCAGCCCAAAGCACAGCACAGACAGGTGTGTGAATTAGTCTTCCTATTGCTGAAATTATGTCTTCACTAATTCACAAAGAAGATTTAGAACTTTGTATGTTGCCTGCTTGTATTTATATCCCCTGTGGTCTGTCTGCTCCAGTTTTACAGTCAAAGTAAGCCTCTGCCCTCCTTTGTGAGGGACGTTTAACTAAATATGAGTTATTTTTTCTTAATAAGAATTGTGGGCTATTCTTTTGTAAAGATGCAAGGTGTCCTGGAAAATGTGAAGGTTTGTAATCCAGTCACCACAGGCGATCAAAGAGTTTGGAGCAAGTGGTTACATAAATGAGGAGGCTTCAAGTGCAAGGCTTGCTAGGTGCAGAAGTACAGCTGGTGCTGCTTGGATCTGGCTGGTGAACAAGCAGTGGCAGTAATTCTACATTGAGCTGCTTGGCAACTCCCTTGAACACACCCCCACAACCATCCTTCTTCAGGATCTGCCTTACAAACTGTGGCTTACATTCAGTGTGTGTGCAAAGTTCTCCACAACTTCTCTGGGCAGCCTATTCCAGTGTCTCACCACCCTCACACTAAAGAATTTCCTTCTGATCTCTAACCTAAATCTCTCCTGCACTTTCACACCATTATCCCTTGTCCTATCACTATGTGCTTCAAATGCAGGACCATTTTTGTATGGAAGGAGATGCCAAACATTAATGTCTATTGCGAGTATAATACAGTAGTGAAAAGTGATGCCCAGAAGTGTCTTCTTTTTTTTTTTTTCAATTCTGGAACACCACTATTTGAATAATTTAAATAAAAAATTAGCCCTGCTTAATGCGAAAGAAGCACTGAAAGTGGGCAAGTGGGCAAGGACTGTAAAGGATATCTTTGTGTATTTTGCCTGCACCTCCCCTTATCATGCCAGTGCTTTGCTGCCTCCAAGTTATATCCCTGTTCTTCCCCTTGTGTGCAGTGAGGGCACTTGAAACGAGTAGGATTAAAATGTTTGTAGGCTGGAGAAAGAGCGTTACCAGAGAAGAGCCTCTGGCTTGCAAATTTTCACTTTATGGAGAAGGTTAAACTCTTATTTAACTAATTTGGAATGACATAACCACACTAAAAGCCTCCTCCCTTGCTTTTTGTCTCCTCATTCTTTCCAGGTATTACCCACTGATAATAAACCTTTTAAAGGGTATTTGAGTCAGTCCCTAAAAATTTAGATGACTGTAGGTAAAGGGACATTACCTCAACATTTTCCAGAAATTAACTATACAGGAAAATTAAGGAAGATGAAATAGTGTTTGCCTTAGAGTAAGTTTTTCATGATTGTAGCTACATAAAAGCTGTATCCTTAAACCTGAGGATCTTTAAGGTCCCTTCCAACCTTTAATGATTCTATGATTCTTTCCCCTTGTGGTTAAACCAGGAGAACTACATCCACTCCCCCCAGTGCTCCTAGAAATAAAGGCTATTCTCCTACTTAGGACTGGCCAGGGAAGGGAAGCAGCAAAGGAGGGAGGGAATGGAAACAGTTTTCACCTTCTTAACTATCATTACTGCATCTGTGTGGTGCAGAAGCATAACTTCTTTTTTTTTTATGGACGTTTTCACTAGTCTGTCAGGCTAAATCAAAAGAGGTACAAATTTGCTAACTTACTACTTGGAGTGTTACAGTAGGAGTCATGATTATGCCACTATTGCATTCAAATATGCAAATTATGTGGTAAAATAACTTTTTGGCCTTTCATATAATAAACATGGAAAAGGTAACCAGGTTCTTGAGGCTTTGTTTTTAATTAGATTTTCAAGTATTGCAATCACCTTTTAAAAATGCCCTAAAGTCACTGCTGAGACAGTAAAAGCAGCCAAGATGCTAAAAATAAAGGAAACTGAACTGTGGAAAGCAGGATGACTTCAACTGTTTCATGCTAAGACACTAAACTTGCCCACAAATAGAGCATTGGCAGTTAAAAGAGACAAGGTGCACAGCTTACAACCTCATAGAAACAACTACTAAAAACACCCCCCCCACACACTCTCCCAGAAAATCCAAGATGTCCTAAGTGAAACATCACAAAGTTCCTTTTCAGATAATGTTTTTGCTGAAGCCTGTTCCTCTGTAATATGAGCAGTGGCAAACAGAAGACAGCAAGCAGAGCTAAAAGTTGAATGACTTCCTACTCAATTCCTACTCTCAATTCTATTCAAGTCTTTGAGTCCATCCCAAATTTCTAAGAGTTCTTCCTCCTGTGGATTTCCTAGAATTCAGTATCTTAGTGGTACACAGCCTCTGGCCTTGAGGCACCAGTGATGCATGGAGAGGCTTTACAGCATCTTCTCTCTCCTCCCCCCCATGAAGACTAAATTGTTCAGTAATCAAAGAAGAGCACCATCTTTGCTCCCAGAAGCTCACTGCATAAATTATGGGCTCTGCATTTAAGAATTGTGTCCTGAGGTGTCTATCTAAGAAACTGAGGCTGTGATGAGAGAAGATGGGACACTGAACTAACTACTGCTTGTAAAGGTCTGGAGCTCTTGAATGGGCAGTCATGTAGCCTGAAAAAATCTCTGTTTTGGGGTAATAAAAGCCTTGTCTTGTAATTCCCCCATTTTTCCACAGTCACTCACGGAAATCTTATGTGCAGCTTTTCTTTTTATTTTTTTACTTTCAGGGAAGAACCTTGCAAAATGGTGAAATGTAGGGTTTTACTGCGAGCATTTTTGGGTCCAAAAATAGCACCCAGAAGCCATTAATTCATGCATCAGATGGCTAAATGAGTCTCTCAGCAGTATGTAGCTTTTAATTTCCTTTTTCCTGCTGTTCGTCTTTCAGGTGATGTTTTGTATGAACTCCTTCAGCATATCCTGAAGCAAAGGAAAGCTCATATGCTCTTTACACCTTTCTTCCACCCTGGGAACTCTATCCATGCTCAGCCAGAAGTCCTATTACACCAGAATCATGATGAAGGTAACTCTTTCTCATTCTTAGGGGAGCTGCCATTAGTGAGGAGAGTAGGGTACGGCTGTGTGGAATTAAGTCATATTCTTGCTCCAAAGGAACTTAGGTAAAGCTACTCTCTTCCCTTTGTCTCCATAGCTTTAGAGTAATCAATTGGTCTAGGAAGTCAACTGTCCCATTCTCCATTTATCTTCTCATATTTTGTCCTGTTTCCAAAGCCTGCTTAAAAGCTATGCCAGATGCAGATTAAAAAAAAAAACAAACAAACAACCCAGAAAGTTTTATTGACCCCATTTATTCCATTTTCCTCACTCCCGATTAGGGAAACAAAGATGCTTCATGGACTTTGAGTATCCTGGAGATGCAACTACATGCAATTGTTTGCAGAGCAAGGGAGATGGCAGCCTCGGAGAGGAATACCTTCACTCAAAGTCAGTTCAACTGACAATCTGTCATGTCATCATACCAGAGGTCCTAGTGCTGAGCCCATCTTGTAGCTCAGCACTACAAGATCAAGCAATTCACATTGAGAGGTTTTTTGTCTTCAGGTTTTCTCTTATTTTTAATATCAGAATGAATGGCTTAGATTATTAGTTAGCCTTCATACTTAAATCATTAGTTAGCCACATATACTATGCCTGTCAAAGGTAGTGAAGAAAGAACAGATGTTTGTGGAAATACATATATGGGCTTCTTCTCTTCATTATTAGTATAGATCAAAATTTAAGTGTGCTTCTTTCAGTGGAATATGAAGGTTTTATTTTATTTAAAAATACACACACTGAAGTAAATATTGTTTTTCTCCAATAACAGAAAAATATAAAGTGTAAGCCTTTTAAAAGGCCCTTTCCATGAAAGCATCAGGGAGAATACACTTTTTCAAGTAAAAAAAAAAAGGTTAGGAAAAAGTAGTGTTACTCATTTTTTAAGTAAACAGGAGAATAGAACAAAGTGATTTAGGATATTGCCCTAGACTCTACTAACTGGAGAAAAGATTCATAAATTATTTCAAGATTCAATGTGGGATTGCAAGAGAAGATGTAGGGGTACTGTCAGACCTGTACAAGTTGCCTGTGGCCAGCCTGAGCACGCTAGAATCAAATTTAGGAAGCACCTCCTCATAGAGAAGGTGATTAGACATTGGAATGGACTGCCCAGGGAAGTGGTGGAGGCACCGTCCCTGGATGTGTTCAAGGGAAGGCTGGATGTGGCTCTTAGTGCCATGGTCTACCTGATGTGGTAGTGTTAGGTCATAGGCTGGACTTGATGATCTTAAAGGTCTTTTCCAGCCTTGGTGGTTCTGTGAAATAATTCCAGCAAAACTCTGAGACTAAGCCAAGAGCAGGACAGCAGCAGGTGGGCTAAGGACACTCCAAAGTGTTTCCACACAGCTGTGTAAATATTTCAGATTAGAAGAGAGTGCTGCAGGTCAGGATGAGGTCGAATTGTTAGAGTTGTGCGAGAGACAGTTGCCTAGAGGATTACGATAGGCACTTTGCAGAGGCCATTATAAAAATCTCCACTTTTTCCTGAAGCTTGGCATTCACCCATCCAGTAGCGTTCCCTTTCTAAACACTAGCTGCCCTCTCAGACACCCCTACTTTAAAGTTATGCACCAACTTTCACTCTAGAGGGATTTCACAGAGTTGTTGAGTTGGCCTTTCATGTGCGTCACTTAAAACGTCTTTTGCAATCTAGCCCAACTTCTGTCAGACTACAGGATAATTATGGAACAACTTTGGTTTCTTCCTCACAATACTCTGACTGCTGATAGCACCACTGTTTTTGCTTAGAGAACCCTGTGCTATTACTTAAAACTTTTCTTTATAATGACAAAAAATAGTTCTTACTTTGCTGTGAGAGGAACTTCAAGCAAAAGAAACTACAGATTGCCTGCTGTGGGGCTCTGAGAAATCAGAAAATCTGTATGCCAAGAATTTATAGGCAGGTGATTTTATTTGTGTATTTTGACATTCCTTCTTTCTTCTTCCTGTTGTGGAGTCACCTGGGAGAAACTAGCACAATTAAGTTTACCATTTTCCCTCAGCAGAATGCACTTAGTGAAAAAAGAGAATGAATGTGAGAAGCAGAACTTAACCCTGCTTAACTCAAAACCTGTAACAGAGAGGTCAAGTGTTACTTAGGCACAATTTTGAGTAGTTAAACTTAATTGGTTATGGATCTTTTTTAGAATCCCTTCCTATTCCAATGATATTTTTCCATTTCCTTCTGCTGGCTCTTTTGCCTGTTTCCTAATAGATTATATACTTATGATCCTGCTTCTAAATGCTTTCATTTTAAGTTAGTTAATCCAGAATCAGATGAGACCAACATTTACACCCAGTGGCTTTTTACTAGCTAAGCAAAGTGGGTTTGACTGTTTGAAATCAGTTGACAGTGGTTCAGGCTATCTCCAAGATGCATTGGCTTTGGCTTGGAATCTGTCCTGTGGGCATAGGTCTCTGTCCCTGTAGAGGGATGAGCAATGGGGAGTGAATTACCTACACCTCCAGTGGTCATTCTGACTCAGCACTGAGTCATTTGATGGGGTGCCATACAGGAAGCTTATACTGTAATTCTCTGCACTTCTTTTATGGGTAAACAAAGTGAGATTGTCATACCAGCAATTGCTCACTCCCAGAGTGAGTGCAGCCACACCCACCCCTGTATGGATCAGATAGGTCAGCAATTTTCATGGGACCTGAATTCCCTTCCACAGCTTTCCCTTGAAGAAAGAGTGCTGGTCACTCAGAATGAAGAGCCAGACTGATGAGTGAATCTGTTCCTGCAGGAAATGATATACTGTATATGCTCAACTTACAGTTTTCAGATGTGCCAAGGAATGAATGTGATGAGTATTTATTCAGGGTCACTGATGGCAGTAAAACTGCTTGGAGCTGAGTTTGAATTGTTTTATGGTAAACAGCAACTTTGGCCATGAAGGAATTATTTGGTTAAGTATTTAAAGAGAACGAACTTGGAGGAAAGAGAACACTAGTGTTCACTAGTGTTCATCCATTTGTGTTTTTCCTCTTGCTCCTTTTTAAATAGTTCCTTGGTCCCTACCTTCTCTCCACCCTGTCCTGGTTCAGAATTACCATGGTTTGGGAACAGACAGATAGGTCTGCTTCTATTTGGAACTTGTCAGAGCTGACAAAGGTTTGCAGAGAGCTTGGCAGAAAGCACAGCAAGGTATTCCTTTCTGCTTTCACGGTAGCTGCTCCCCATAGCAAAGGCACTTTAAATAAATAGGACAAACAATACACTATTCTGGTCTAAATTTACAGGCCAAGAATGAGCACAGTGCATTTGAATGTACAGTGATGGGGTGGATGGTCAGTAGAAGATAGGATGCTGAGTAAAACTGGGTGGTTGGTTTTCTTTCTGTTTTGGCAAAGAAAGGAGACTTTAAGAAAAAACAGGCACAGAGGTAGGCATAGTTGTAAATTAATTCCTCTTTGATCTTCACATAATTTGGGCTTCCCACATTAGCTGGCCACATTGCATTTAAAGCTGTTTGGGTTTAAACAAGAACAATATATAGCTCTGGAGTTTCATGTCCTCAGCCGTTTCATTGTAAGTACCTTAAATAACTCTATGAATGCATTTTTCTTGCCTGGGGCCACAAGTGTGTGAAATAAGTGTTCTGGAGCCATGTTTGTAGCCCAGAAAGCCAACCGTGTCCTGGGCTGCATCAAAAGAAGCGTGGCCAGTAGGTCAAGGGAGGTGATTCTCCCCCTCTGCTCTTGTGAGACTCCACCTGGAGTACTGTGTCCAGTTCTGGAGCCCCCAACACAGGACATGGAGCTCTTGAAGCAAGTCCAGAGGAGGGCCGTGAAGATGATCAGAGGGCTGGAGCACCTCTCATATGGAGACAGGCTGAAAGAGTTGCAGTTGTCTAGTCTGGAGAAGAAAAGGCTCCAGAGAGACCTTGTAGTGGCCTTCCAGTACCTGAAGGGGCTACAGGGAAGCTGGAGAGGGACTTTTTACAGGGTGTGGAGTGACAGGACAAGAGGTAATGGCTTTAAACTGGCAGAGGGGAGATTTAGGTTAGACATTAGGAAGAAATACTTCACTGTGAGGGTGGTGAGACCCTGGCACAGGTTGCCCAGGGAGGCTGTGGTTGCCCCCTCCCTGGAAGTGTTCAAGGCCTGGTTGGATGGGGCTTTGAGCAACCTGGTCTAGTGGGAAGTGTCCTTGGCCATGGCAGGGGGGTTGGAACTCGATGATCTTTAAGGTCACTTCCAACCCAAACCATTCTATGATTCTATGATGATTCTATGTATTTTCTGCCTAAAATTTTAGGTTTTCCTGTAGACATTAGCGTCCTTATATAGATTAACAGCCCATTGAGTAGGCAAAAGCGTTGGTGCTATTTCACAGCTTGACACTACATTTTCTCAGGAGTAGAGCTTTTCTGGTTCAGGCATTTTCTTTGGGTAAGTGCTCTCTTGATGCCTGCATGGGTTCCAGGGCAGCGGAAGCCCCTGGGTCTTCACCTTGACAGGCTCTTCAATGAGTCTTGCTTCTTTTACAAGAGAGCAAGAGGATAGTCGAAGAGGATCAGAGTCAATGGAGTGAACAGTCAGCACAAATAGGCAGCTACTTGTTTCAGTTGTTGACATGTACCCAGCAGTTTCCTTCTCTTATAATCCAAGGCTTTCAACAAACAGCGCTGAAATGTGATCTTTGTTTTTTAGATAAAAACCTTTTAGTCGCTGTGCTCTGGTGGTATTTTCCTCTTTGCCAGTAATTTCCCAAGTCAAAATTGATAGCCTTAGCTAAGCTGAAAGTTTGGACTGGTTATGTCAAGCATTTCATTTTGTGAGAGAATTGTTAATACGTAAAGACATTGTCCTAGAGCTGTGATTTATCTCCCTCCTCCTGTTAAGGATCACAGCAGGGGCAGTATGCTCATGCAAAAGTGATGCTAGAAGTCCTGCTGAAGAAATCTAAGTGCTTATATGGGACAACCCATCAGTAGAGAGCATAGACAAAATAAAACAAGGTGAAAAAATCCTTATGAAGTTATTACATGCTTTTAAAATCAAGCCAAAGGTGAAATTTAGCTAGTATTTTACAAAGAGCTTCCTACCAGTGGGGTTTTTTAGATAGCCCAGTCTGTATTTCAGATTAAGATACTCTCTACCTTGACCGGAGCCTCTTACCTAAAACTTAGTACCAATATTTTCCTGGAGACATTTTCCCTTTTTGTCACTGCCCTCTCCCTCTCCCAGTGCTCATCATGGTACAATAACAGGAACCACATGTAGAGACATGAATGGCAGGAGATTCAAAGCATTTGCACAGAAACACAGTTAGTACAGCTGAATCAGATCTTACTTTCTCTACCTGTGATCCAGGCAGCTTCTCAGAATGGAGTTTCTCTTAACACATTTCTTCAGGAACTGCAGTTACATGGTGATGAAGAGAGATTGTTTTCATGATACTGATTTAATTATGTGTAGTAGTAACTATCTGCATTTGTATGTTGTTTTTCTGGGCATCTGTAGGTCACACAAGCAAAAACATTTCCAAGCTGACAGCAGTACCCAGTAAGCCCAGCTAGCAATATGACAGTTAGATCCTACACCTTGATCGCAATATGGACAATCTTTTTTGTTTGGGTTTTTTTTCTCCACAGATAGCTTTGTCCAGAGACCTTCAAGACCATCCACAGAAACTGTCCACCACAACCCCCCAACCATTGAACTGTTGCATCGTTCTAGATCACCCATCACCAACAACCACCGTCCATCACCAGATCCTGATCAGCGGCCACTGAAGTCCCCTATGGACAACACTATGCGTCACCTCTCCCCAGCTGACAGGGTACCAGGGACAAGGCATCTGCATGAGAACAACCACCATGAGCCCTATCCTCTTTCAGTGTCCCCAATAGAAAACAACCACTGCCCTCCTCCTTCTGAGATGCTCCAGAAGCCCTCCAGCCCTCGCCAGGAGAACACCAGGGTCATCCAGCTGATGCCCAGCCCTATCATGCATCCTTTGATACTGAACCCCAGGCACTCCGATTTCAAACCACCAAGGTTGTCTGAGGATGGGCTGCACAGGGAGGTAAAGCCAATCAACCTGTCCCACCGGGAAGAGTTAGCTTATATGAACCACATCATGGTGTCTGTATCCCCTCCTGAGGATCATGCAATGCCAATTGGAAGAATAGCAGGTAAGTGACATTCTCTAGGCTACACCAAAGTTGACACTCTTCATTCATAACTAACCGTGCTGTGTATTAACAGCTTCTCATTTCCTTTTGCTGCTCTGTGACCTCAAGAGTTTACTGGCATTCTGCAAGTTTCACCACATCTGTGGTTTAGACAGTTAAATATGATTAAACCAGTTTCATGGCAGGTAAGCATAGGTGCAGAGTGACTGCAGAAAGCGTAATTGGCGTTGAAACATTTGTGTCCTGACACTCTCTGCCTCTACCTGCTAGCAATCCATTTCTTTCCCAAGACAGCTATCTTCAAAGCCTTGTCCTGCAAAGAGATAATTTTCCAAGACTTGCATTCCCATTAGTATCCAGTCTGATGGAAAGGAAAAAAAACCCTGTCAGTGGCCTTTGTGATAATGCAGTGTCAGGCTGACTATTACGGACATGATGGGACTAATGAGTTATCACCTCAGAGTCCTACTTCGTAGGCTTCCCTGTGCTTCTCACAGTAGGATTGTCCCTTTTTATGGAAACACGGTTGCCTTTGTCCCGTGCAAACCACAGGCATTGTCTCACTTTCATTATCGTAAATAACTGACATCACAACAGCTGAATCAGGAAGCTGAGGTTACAGAAAATGTTTTTTGTACTTGTAAGGGAACTGTAAATAGATAGGGAGAGGGGGAAGGGGGATCTAACCACTTCAAAAATATGCTGAATGCCCCAGTAACCAATTTCTTTTGAGAGATGTAAATACACACCACACCCAGGAACATTCCATGCGTTTATGTCAGCAGCCAGCTAACGTGATACCCACCTCCTATGGGGTATTACACGTGTCCTCAGAGGAACATTTTAAAACACCTTGTTGTTTTTTGTCCTTACATGCCTTAAATTTGTTACAGATGTGGTGCTGCCTCAACTTTAATGAGGAAGATTTTCTATTTTCTTAAGACTTACCACTTTAAATTCAAAAGGTAATCTCACCATCTAGTCAAACATCAAGCACAACAAGGGCCATGATCCTTTCACTTAATAGATGGGTTATAGAAGTTCATCTTCTGACATTTTTGAGGGCTGACATTTGTCTCTCTCCTTTTAAATGTTTATTACCCATACTATTCTCAGCAAGTATAAGAAATACACTTAATGTTATGGCAGAGAAGATACCCTACTGGTTGCATCATTGGAGATTTCCTTTCCATAAAGTACTCCTGGAAGATCAGAGAGGTTGTTAATTTTCATTTTTCAGAAGGAAATTTTCTCTAAGAGTGAAGCCTAGACTGAAAAGAATATAAGAAAAAGTACAGGGAGCGGGTAGTGGTGTAATTTTTTAACTTAACCTAGGGATTCTCTGACATAATCTTTGGTTTCTTTGTGAATCCTTGATTTCTGCATGTTGTGCACTGGGTTCAGAGACACCAGCACTGTAGCTCATATGCCCACATCCTTTTCTTCTCTATGGTGTTTGCAGGGCAACAGAGCCCAAGCCCATGGATATTTGGGCCTAACACCGTTGCTTGGCACATATTTGTTGCAGTTTAAAGTGTTATACACAGGCTATATTTGCATGGTTTGCGGCTTTCACTTGCAGTCTCATGGCTTTGCTTAGACCCATCAGCATGGGTGGCATGTCTTAAAGAGCTAGTGAAGTATTTCATGCCAAAAAGACCTGAGATGGACTCAGGCTTTCAGGTCAGATGAGGGCAGTGCTTTATGGCTAAGGGTCAGGGGATTACATAGCTGGCAGTTGCCAGCATCTTCAATTTCTACCAGTAAATCTGCCAGTGTACTTCTATCAGTACCCCATGTCCTTTGATTGTAAACGCCAGCAAGCCTCAGTTGCTCTACAGACAAAAGCTAGTGCTATTCTGCTTAGGTTCTAATGACTTGTGAACTGTAGCTGGACCCTATAAAGGGCTCACAGCCAATTTAAAGGTGACAAAACCCAGTTTACTACCAAAAATGTGAATGCCCATGTTTCATACCTGAAGTTAACTTCATCAGTGCTAGTGGTTTCAATGGCACCATACTTAGGCTGCCTAGAAAGTACACACCTTTCTCCCTGCTTACCCCCATCTCACAGCTTTCAATTTAGAGCTCTTGCCATTAAGTGATTTCGTTTCAAGAGCATTTCTTTTTTGTCAGCATAAAGCTATTTTCCACCTGAGTGTCCTTATCTTCACTGACACTGCTATAGTTAAATTGAGGCTTTTGACCAACCATGGCTCACCACTTCAATTTGAGAGACACCATGAAAATTGTTAACACTTGGCTCTTAAACTGCTAAGATACATCAATATAGATGTATTGCTAAAAAGAGCTTTTTAAATTCACCGGCATTATTTCCATTCTATGGATGAGAAGGGCTGATGGGTTTGAGTTATGAAAAGATATACCAGTAGTCCAGTGCCAGAGCTAAATACCTATCTATTTACACCAGTGAGCCTTGACTTTCTACTGGCTTGCATGCAGGTGATTTTCAGGGGAGGTAGCAATGAGGAGCAACTACCAGGGAAGCCCCGTGGGCTGCTGACTAAAACATTGGGCTGAGCTCCAAAACATGTTCTATTCCCAGCTCAGATGTTTTAAATTGTAAAAGAAATTATTTGTGGACTTCAGATACCTCACAGCCTCATAAACCTGTTTACTTGTAGATAGAGTCTGTTTTAAATGCAGCATGCAATTACTTAATGCTGAGAAAGAAAACAATGGTTTTGCTTGCTGCTATACACAAATACTGTGTTTTCAGGATGTCGATCAATAGAGCTTTGGACAAAATAATGACCTCTGCTCACCAGCTGGCTAATCTTTCCTACCTTTTTATGTAATACCGTTTCTCAAAATATTAATTTTACTGGTAAAACACTTTGCCTTTTACAGCAAAGAATTTCAAATTGAAAGTCTTCTCCTTTCCTCTAAGGCCATTTTACACTTTTCTAGCAAAGCAAGAGGCATAAAGTATCTTTATATTACTCATTAAAGTCCCATATATTATTTATCAATGGCTAGATTTGATTTTAAAAATTGTATTTAGCTATTTTCTCAACACAAACTGCACAAGTCTTTTCCCTAGCTTAGTCAGAACAAGAGGTCATTGTACTGGGATGATCCAAAGGCAGACTTGCATCCCCTGTAAATAAGCTAACTAACTCAGGTATCAATATAATCTAGCTATGGCAGCACTTAAAATATTAAAAATACCTCAGAGGGGAGTTTAGCAGAGCAGTGTTATGTACAATTTTCTCCACTGGAACTGCGAATTCAAAGCAGCAATGGTGCTTGTTGGTAGTCAGCTCCTAGCTTGGACTCAGGCAAGCGGGCAGCCTATCTGGCTTACTTTTAGCTCTGAATTTTTTTAATAGTCTGTCTTGGTTCCCCCCAGACAGTCTCCAATAATTTCACTGTATGGGGAAAAAGAATGTACTTTTTTTTCTTCTTTTTAACACAGTTGCAGTTTCAGTCAAGAGAGGTACCTGAAATTAGGTCTTCTGCAGAATGGAAATTCCACTGCCCATACACCTCTGATGGGAGGGTTTTGTTATCAAACATTTTAGGACTTTGACATCTCATAAAAAGGTACTTCCCCAAGGTACAAGGAGAGGCAGGGGTTATTGCATTGGCAGGGATTCGTAGTGTGTCATGGCTGAGGAAGGCACTGCAGCCCTTGTGGAACCACAGCCACCAGAAACCCTCAAGCCATCATGAAGTTCTACCTCTGTGGCTTTCCTTGGGACCTCTGCCGCTGACTTCAACCAGGGCAGGTTTTCATCACAAAAGTTTAGGCATCAAAAATATCCTTTTTTCAGATATCCAGGTCCACCTCAGCTTGTTAGCATGAAGGAAAATGGGAACTGACCTATTAGGTCTCACCAGAAACCTGTTGGTTGCCTAAAGTAAGACACAGGAGTCCCTGCAAGAGGCAGTTACAGGATTATCCAACTACAAGAGGGCAAGTTTCATCCTGACTTTTATAGAGGTTGGCTTAGAAACATCCTAATTAATCTAACAACATGCTGGAATTCACCTCACTTTTGATTCAGTCACTTAGAAGTCTCTAATACAATTTTGGATGTTTCTTGTGAGGGGAAGTACATTGCTGAACAGGTTCCTGAGATTTCCAGCTCTGTGTCTTTTGCTGTGCTAGCTTTCTGGAACCAAAAGGTTTGTTCACTAATCCACAGCAAACACTGGTCCTGAAACTTTGGGATATAGATATAACTACCCCTTTACTTGAGCACTGCCCAGTACAGATACTAACGAAACAACTGCATGGTTGTGTAAGGCAAGGTGCCAGGGAGCAGTGGTAGGTGCAGCTGGACTCCCCATCAAGGGCTTCCTGTACTCTTGGAATTCGAATCCAATAAAACCCATTAAGCTCTGGGTTCATTCTATGCGTGTCTGAGGCAGACCTGTCCCATCCATGCAAGCGGCTTGGAAGGATGGGCATTGCTATTCTTCTGCAGAGCCCCACCTTGCCAATTGCTTTTCATCCTGCTCTACATTTGGCTGGGAGGGGAGGAGGAATGTAAAGGCAGGTGAGTCTCGTGCCTATTGGTGTCTTTTGTATGCTGTTCTTGCCAGCTGGGTTACCTTAGCAACTGGGCTGTGTTTGACTTCATGAGCTGCCCGATTTGTTTCTTCCCCTTCAGGAGTCTGAGGAAAAGATAGGTAGTGTTTAAACTGTTACATTGTCTACCACTGTATTGGTTTGGCCCATAAAACTATCAACTGCTGTTGAAATGAGGACAGCCAAGATTCTTACCCTGCCAAAGTCATGAAAGAGATCTACCTCCAGCTCTGATTCTCACCTGCCTCAGGCGCTCAGTATGCCACACATCCAGACAGTATGAGCATGAAACCCACAGGTTGGTAGCAAGACACATATAAGTGACTTCTCAATAAAAACAGTCTGATGGCCAAAACTGAAAATGCAGTCCCCTGATAAGAGCACATCAGCCATGAATGACTCACATTCTGCTAGAATCTACAAAACGGTGCTTGTGATGGGTGTGAGCTACGTGCTAGCTCTGAGCACGGGGAGGTCTTGCACCCCAAAGCTCTGTAAGAGTAGTAGTTTGATTGTTTTGTGTGGGGAGGGAGGTTGGAGGGGGATTCTCCTCCGCCTTTGAAAAATTTAATCACTTCTCATAAACTTGTGTGGGAGGGGAAAAAACAGGAGAGGTTAGTTGGGTGAATCTTTAACAAACGTGCTTTAAAAAAGTGCAAATCAATTGATTTTTTTTTATTTTTTTTTTACTTTGGAGTTGATCTGGAAAGCTTCTATTAAAAGAGGGTAAGAAAAACAAACTCAGCTGATTAAGCTATTGGGTTCCTAACCGTAGACATTTAGAGGTTAAATATCACAAGTCACCACACTTCAAAACATGGCACAATGGCATCTGGTGTCTCCTCAACTCATCTACTAGGACCAGAGCCTCAGTGCCTGCATTTGCTCCAGATGTGTCGATGTGACTTTTACAACTGTGTCAAGTTGTAGGATGGTCTTTTTTTTTTTTTTTTTTTTTTAACTGATTTACCAGCAAAATTCTTTGTGCGGCTAAACCCACATTAGTTCATTTTCCTTTCTGTACAAAATAGCTGTACAGGCACAGTTACTATGCAATGGCATATGCTGAGTGGTGGAGAGGGAAGATGGGAAAAGAGACAAAGAACAGTTATGCCTCTAGAGTGAAGAGGGTAAAACCCAATAACTAATCACAACTTAGAAGTTAAATTTTTTGCAGCAGCTGGTACCATTAACCCTCACAAAAAGGATGTAGATTCCTCTTCTATTTAATTTTTACTGTTTGCAATACAGTAGTATCTATAGGCTCTATTGTGCTACAGTCCCTGCCCCATGGAGTTTACTGTCCAAACAAACAAGGTAAATAAATAAAGGAAGGGCATGCAAAGGTGAAAGGTGTTTTCAAGTGTTGTTTGGTGAGAGGTGTTGGAGAGAGAAAGCTAGACTATACTGCACAGAAAATAAAGTCATGTGGTACAGTGAATCAGTAGACACTATCTGACCAGTGCCCCACTCAAAACTGTAGGTTAAATTTACTTCCAGATTCTAGTGACTAGTAACACCTTCTGTTATGCTTATAATGACTTGGATTTACACGTTCCAATTTCTTAAAAAAATGTATTATCCAGCTTAAAATTGGAACAATCAATACTCTCCACTACTGGTCAGTCTGGTATTTCCCTGGGTTTTTTCTTCACTAGACCTCACTGTGACAGCAACCCAAGCTAGTCATAAACTCTGTTGGCTGGATATATAACTTACACTGAGCTATCTCAGTGCTTTCATCTGTTGCAGTGTTTAAAGCTAGCAGTAACGTTCCTGTGATACAGCCACTTCTGTGTCGATGTTGCAGTCACATCCTCCAAGAACAAGCAGAACCTGCCCAACTGTGGCCATCTACTACTGGGACAACAACTTGGATTCGTGAACCCAAATCAGTCTAGTCTTTTTTTTTCTTGGTTATGAATTGTCTACATGTGTAAGGCAGTGAGCACAATGGGTGTTAGTGGTAAAGGCTTGAACCTAATTCCCTCATATAGTCATTTAGTGGTTGGTGACTTTATTCAAGAATGACAATACTGCTTTGTAAGTAGAAACTTTCTTCTACAAGTAAGTCACCTATGTGGACAGGTATGTCCACACAGACCTGCCATGTCACTTGATATTGGGAAGAGCCTATGCCAGTCAGGTTCCCTGTGTGCACCAGCACTCAAGCTTGCGATCCATCCAGTGATGTGCATCACTGTTTAATTCAATACTATTCCCTCTTCCAAAGCTGCATCACAAGCTTCACAGAAAATGATTGCTGTATCTTCCTTTGCAGAGGATAGCAAACCAAGCTGTAGAGACTTAGCTTTTGTCCTATGCTTCCTTAGAGATACTCTGTCTTTTAAAGACATAGTAATTGCTAATAATGTAGGAGCCTACATGTATACATGCCTAAGACTGCCAAGGCTGTCTTCACACCATCATGAGACATAATCCCAGCAGGGGCTGACAGTGTAGTACTGACTGGTGAGCTTTTGTGAAGCACAGACTTTGGGGGTGACTGCGACAAGACAGTCTCAGCAGCTGAACAGTTAAAAGTTACAGCCGAGGAAACTACAGAAAGCTGAAACAGTGGTTCACTTTAGCATGCTAAGTTGTAAGTGGTGAGGGTTCATTGCCTGCTTTCCAGTCAGCTGACCGTCCTTCCCATAGGGCATCAGCTCATACAGGCAGATTGGAGCCTTGAAAGAACCTGGGAATCTTGGTGTAGGCATGGTGTGTCACTCCCATTTGGATATGACAATGATAATGTCACTGGCCTTGTTTTAATCACTCACCCTTGCAGTCAGGTCCACTTTCACATTTGCAGTATATGCCACATCTATTTTGAGCCCCTTGTGGAAAGCCAGATTACTGTAAAGAGACTGAAAATGTTGATCAGAGTCAAACTCATAGAGTTCATATTCATAGGAGAAGTTTTCATTATTACCTTGAGAGTCTTCTTAACATGGCATTAACAATTAAATTTCAGCATGAGAGCATGTCTTTCCTGCTAATTCAACTAATGACACTCAAGCAGTAGCTGAATGGCAGTAGCTTGGTTAGGTGGTTGCAGATTTTCTGCAAAGTGCCTTGCTTTACAGCTGCCTCCATTCTTACTGCACAGTTATAGATATTGAGTCAGGGCTTGTTCAGATCCACTCAAAAGCCAGGTCTGACCAAGCCATAGGAAAGCTCAGTCAATTTAGATTTCACCCACTTTGTTACTGTACTGCAGCATCTACGTGGCTAGACAGATGTGGTAAGTGGATCCAGAGCACCCTTAGACTCCATTGAGGTCAGCAGGATGTTAAACAGTTTTTTAAGAAACTAGACTTTTAACTAAAATATGCCGCTTATTTTCCCTGTATACTGCACACTTTCTTCAGGCTAGAGTTGGTTTAATAATTCAGATTTTTTTTCTATAAAGCAAACTTGCATCACTTTGAACCCTTGTAGTTAAACCAGGAATATACACTGTAGTGTTGACACTACACCTCACTCTCTTCAGAGACAGGCCTATTGAAGTCTAGTGTAATACTAATCAGTTGGAATACATCAGTTTATGTTGATTCAAATGCACACCTTTAAACTGGTAAGACTGCAGATAAAAAGAAGGTCTCAGCAATATAGTGTTTTCCATCTCTTTTGAGGGAAGGGAAGGGAAGGGAAGGGAAGGGAAGGGAAGGGAAGGGAAGGGAAGGGAAGGGAAGGGAAGGGAAGGGAAGGGAAGGGAAGGGAAGGGAAGGGAAGGGAAGGGAAGGGAAGGGAAGGGAAGGGAAGGGAAGGGAAGGGAAGGGAAGGGAAGGGAAGGGAAGGGAAGGGAAGGGAAGGGAAGGGAAGGGAAGGGAAGGGAAGGGAAGGGAAGGGAAGGGAAGGGAAGGGAAGGGAAGGGAAGGGAAGGGAAGGGAAGGGAAAGGAAAGGAAGGGAAGGGAAGGGAAGGGAAGGGAAGGGAAGGGAAGGGAAGGGAAGGGAAGGGAAGGGAAGAAGGGAAAGAGAGTTACAGTTTGACTATGTCTACATCTGGAGATTTAACCCATAGAAGGGCAGGTCACATTTCAGTTTTCTGCAAGGGGCCTATAAGAAGTGGCAAATTACAGTTTATGAAGAAGTCCCTTCAGGAGGGGTTTCCTGGGAGCACACCAGGAGCCATGTCCTCCAGCCACACCTCCAAGAGAGTTTTGGGATTTCTGATGGAGCACAGCAGTGAGGTTCTTGGTTAGCAGTCTACGAAGAACCATTTTCTGCTGTTGAAAAAAAACAGAAACAGCTCAGATATCTCAGAAGACTAAACCCGAGGGTGAACTGAGCTTGTGACAGAAGATACTGAGGATTCTTACATTGTGAGGTCAAAAATCCTTACTCTTGTTGGGAATTACTTCACTGTAGTTTTGCTTGCTTCTTTAAAGTAGAATTCAGAAGATGAAGCTTCATTCTTAATTCTTAAGTTCTCCTCATTGACGTGTTTGGCCAGTTTTCTGTTGTCAGTGTGGTTTTGAGGTGTTTGTAGGATGTGCATATGAACAGGCAGAGGTTGAATTTCTTTCCCTGTTCCTAACGATTGTCCTTCATGAACAGTAAAGGTGAGGAAAAGCCACAGAAGGATCAGAGGCAAGTTTCTTTAGCAAGATAAATGGAAGAGTGCTCTCTAACATCATGGTGGAGCAGAAAAAGAGCAACACTTGATGCTAATACTGGAAATAGCCATCTGGTGGAAATGGGGGAATGGAACAAGAGAACAGGGCAGGGGGGGAAAATCACAGTTTTATAAAAGAATAGACTTCAGCTTGCAAATAGTTCATCCATCAAACTCTCTGACCCATCCATCACATATTTGTGCTTTGAGTGCTCTTCTCCACAACCACATGATAGATATGAACCTTTTGGATTCTCCTTCCCCTTACAAGTTTTTATTGCCAAGGACAGAGCTTGGCCTCATTTTGCTGTGTCACTTTTACAACCTCACAGCACAGCTGTTTGCAGGATGACAGTCTCAGGTTTCTGCTCTCCTTCTGCCTGATGTCTCACTTGGTGTTTGGGGACACGACAGAAGCAACATACAACTGTTTTGTGATCTGGCAACCTCTTTCCTCAGCCCCAGCTTTAATTTACTGAGCGGTTGTCTGTCAAGGGGTTTTTCCCCATAGAAACATTGGCTTTACTGTACCAGCTTACCATCCTCCTTCCAACAGCAGCCAACATTCACAGAAAGAAAACTCTTTTCCCTTGGTAACCTGGACATGGATTACTATATAGGGATGAGGAGGACTGCTCCATTGCAGGATCAGTGCCACCCCAGTCCTCAGAGCCATTTAACCTCTTAAACATGAAACTTGGTTATTTTTTTCTTGTAGTTTTGTCTGCTAAAATAAGTATGTCATGGAATTAGGTAGATATTGAGGTTGGATTGTGTCTCAACACAGCAGTAATGCTACTGTAGCATGTCTTTATTTCTCAATGTGCTGTCTGTTGGTTTCCCAATTTGTTTATTTTTTGCCATGGAAATGGTTTTCAGCAAGAACAGAGGAGCTGATTTAATAAGGTCCAGCCATATGTCTTTCTTCTCCTTTGCACCAGCTTTATTTTTCTTCCCTCTCCATTTGTGTAACGATAGCAAGTTAACTAAGTAGTTCTCACTGTACTCCTGAAACATGTCACAGTATCAGTGTGAACTTCATGGTTAGGTAGCCCAGACATCCATTTGACTTGTCCAGAAAGCTCTGCCTGTGTACAGTTTAGAATGTGGTTAAAATGCAATTAGAGCTCATCTCCATGAAAAGCTTTAACCAAGTCAGGACTTAGGAGTTCTATCCCAATCTTTTTTTATTTTACACACAAATGAACGGCAGTGAACCTTTCTGATTTCTTGGTTCTGGCTACATTTTAAGCAACTCCAGATGCTCCAAAGTAGTGTTGTCTTCTTTGAGACTTACTGGCCTTCTCAGGCAACGGGGAATGATCACAGACAGTAGGCTGAAGGTCCACGGGACTTTCTAGTCCTCTCCCTCTTTCCCCCCGATCCTCTCCTGCTCTGCCAGTGTAGTCTTGCCACCTTCTTTAGCATTTACTAGATCTTCCTGCATGCAGATTCAGCTCTCACATAGCAAAAAGCCAGCTAGTGTTTTTTGCAGGGTTTTTTGTTTTTGTTTTGTACAGCAGAGCCAGCACAAGGCAAGCAGCAGGAAGAAGAGAGGATAAAATGGAAGGGAGATCAGGACCTTCTTCTGACAGCCACTATGGCTAGCTGAATTTTACTAGTTCATCATTTTGATACCATGAGCATCACCATGTTAGCTATCCTAACCACACTTCAGGTGTACTTATGGAAAAGAGAGTAGCAGAGAACTTCTAGAGAAGTTCTGTTCATTAGTCTCAGCTGTGAACAGCCATTGTTTGCTTCACTGGGAACAAATGCAGCTGAAGCACAAATCACCTTGTAGAGTAAAGGGGGCCAAGCTTGGGAGAACTCTTCAGCTGCTAGAAATCACAGAACCATTTAAGTCAAATGATATAATGCTGGAGAAATTTTAGACTAACCTATTTAGCAAGGGGTAAGGCCCCAGCTGATGTCAGAGAGAGTATGACAACCTTACTTTGGCATGATCTCTTCCCCTGTGAAGCCATGTGAGTTTCCAAGTCAGTCATCAGCCAGACAGATTGTGGTTTATAGAATGATCTTCAGTGCAAGATGTGGGTGGGTCTTGCAAAACATTTCTATGGTAGAGATGAGGATTTTGGTAGTTGATGTATGAAGTGGGCCAGCTCTGCTTCTGCACCATGGGCCTCACCTGAACAACAGGGGTCTCAGATACAGTGTGTGTTTCAGGAAATACTGCAATGCAGGGAAGTGTTATATTCTGAATAAAAGAGGTCTTTAGCATATGTATGCCTATACTGTTAACAACATTATTTAATCTAAGGGAGCACTGATATAAGGCCTCTCACTACTGCAACATCAAGATGACCAGTGTTGTGTCTGCCTTGGCCAAATGGTACTAAAGAAGTCACTGGTAATGGCTGGACAAGTGTCAAAATATTAGTAGCCTAAAGTCCATAATGTTTCATTTATAGATCATTCTGAGGTGGCATTTCAATCCTAAGGGATATATGTAGTACTATCATATGGCCATTAGGAAGTATTTGTATGCCAGTGTTCTTCAGGTGTATATTCAGAAAACTTTGCCTGTAGACTTAAAAGATACTTGTAATGAAGAATCTATAATACATGCTTCCACTCAAACAGTGTCTATTTGACTGTCACAAGGGATTCTTAATGCCAGTATTACAGTTTACAGTCTCCCCCTTTTTGTAACATTACCAAAGCAGTGCTGTAAGTGGGGGCAGTAAAAGAGGTTTTCAGCCAGGGAAGAGAAATGGAGCTTTACCTTGCCAGGGAGGAGTGGCTGAGGTTTGGGCACTTCTGCCATGTGAAAAGAGGGGTTGAAACAAGAGCAAGGAGGAAAGATTGCTTCTGTCAGTGGGGTTTAAATCCAGCAATTGCTGTTTATGGTAGAGATTTCTTCCTACTCTTCAAACCCCAGCTGCCCTGTCTCCTCTCTCCCACCCTCCCCAGAACTGTGCAGCTGCTTATTTTTCTTGTGTCTAGTGTCAACCCTGGCAGCCAAGTAGCAACCAAGAGACCGAGTGGGCAGGCAGCCCCCAAGGCTTTATTCTAGCTTTGCCAACCTCAGGACTGTACAATACATGGCTGTTATTAGCAGGAGTGTGAAATTGCTGCCTCTTGCAGTGCTGATGGGGAACATTTTGAGAGCCAGTTAAGTACTTTACACCTTATCACTGCCTTGTGCATAACTGTAAAAATCCCTCTAGAAGCATTCGCTACAAGAATAAAGTTGAAGCCATGCCTCTCCATTTGAAGGTAGTTTGCCTAGAGAAGGAGGCTGAGGGGAGATCTCATCAACCTCTACAACTACCTGAAAGGAGGTTGCAGGGAGGTGGGTGTTGACCTCTTCTCCCAATTGAATACCAACAGGACCAGAGGAAATGGCCTGAAGTTGTGGCAGGGGAGGTTTAGATTGGATATTAGGAAGAATTTCTATACTGAAAGAGTGGTCAGGCACTGCAACAGCCTCCCCAGGGAGGTGGTTAAGTCACCGTCCTTGGAGGTATTCAAGAAACGTGTAGATGTCTCATTTCAGGGCACACTCTAGTGGCCAAGGTTGTGGTGGTTTTTTGTGAGTGTTTTTTAGTGGAGTGTGTGTGGTTGTTTGTGTTTATTGGGTTTGGGTTTTTTTGTGTTGATGGTTGGACTCGGTGATCTCAGAGGTCCTTTGCAAAGCTGACAGTTCTGTGATTCTCTGCCCTAATTCCCAGCTAAGTACGTAGTTCAGTCTTGCCCAGCAGTACAGCTGAGAAAATGGTGGGACATGGAAATGCCTGCTTTCAGGAGCCCTACCACTTTGCTGGACCTGTTCCCTACCTTCCCACTTTTGCTACGTTGTTTCATACTGCATCACCTTAAAGCCTCTCAGTCCCAACTCTCTCCACAGCTAAATCCCTTTACCTTCAGACTGCACAAAGTTCAACCATCTGAGTTCACTTAAATAAAAAATACATGTGTGTTAGGGGGAAGTGATGTTTCCTTGCGCTACAGAGATATAGTTACTTTCTAAGTAAGCTTATTTTAGCCAAAAGGCAGGAGATTGCATCATGCCCAAGCAATTTACGTACCAGCCCAGACTCAACTGTCCTATTGGATCTCCCACACTGCTAAGTTTGCTGGGCCTTAGCAACATCCGTGTGCTTTCTGGCCATTGCTCGCCAGCCAACACATCCTCTCTGTGGAGAGTTCCCCATGTGACTGCTCCTTTGGAGGCCTTCTGACAGCAAATAGGTTGTTTAGTCTTCATGGAGTCATTCACACCATCCAGACTTCCCTCAAACAAGTGATTTACACTTAAAAAACAACCATCCACATACAAGTCCCTCGTGCAGTTTCTCCATCCTTCCTGAAAATGTATGTAACAGCTTTGACCTTCCTGGAGGATGCTACTTTTTGTATTGTCTTCACCAGCCTTCTGTGGAGATGTATCTTTTCCCACTGGAGAAGCTCCTTTTAATAGCATTTTCTAGGATTACCTCTACTTGGGTTTTCACCAGTTTCATAGGCTGCAGTTTACTCGAGATAGGCTCTGCTATACTCCAAATTCATTGCTTTCACCAAGAGTTATCAGGTAGTCTTTGATCTGTGGTCTCATGTCCTATTAAAAATAGCCTAATAATGGTAGATTATTTAGTTGCTGCTCCTCTGTCAGCCAGGGAGATCCCTCCAGAACCTCTTATTTTTTTACTGTGGACTTTGTGGAGAAAGATACCCAGGGTGTAAATGATGTGTAGTTAAAGAAGCAAACAAACAAACAAACCAAACTGGAGTGCCTATGCTCAAATTCCTAAAGATGTCCCATGTGAAACTTGAAAGAAGGCAAACTGATTTAAAGCACATATATTTAACTAAACTGTGCTGCCAAACATCAGCTGGTCCATGATAACTAACAGTGTGCACACTCGTGGACCTCAGCAGAGGTGAGAAGACATGCAATCAACCTTAATCTTTTCTACTGATCTTCAAAGCTAATGCTTTCTATTTCCTGTTTGCAGTGGCTTGAGACACAGTTGCCACAGTTGCATTGATGCATTAAATGCTCATTAAATTATTGCAACTCAGTCATATATCTAAATTTGCTGATAGACAAGTGTAGCTTTTGAAGACAAGTATTTAAGTGGTTGTAGGAGCCAAGCAGAGTTCTCAAGAATTTTCCATTTTCTTGTTGAAACAAACAGAGATTTAGAGGGCTAAGATACTTGGGTGGTTGGGGTTTTTTTGCTAATTCCACCAGCCTACTGAATACCTCTGCAAGTCTGGGCAGCTCAGTCAGTTTGGAATATGGGATGGGGCCCTTGATCACTTGGGAATTTTCTCGTGAAGATCTCAAGATGCAGATCTGAGTTCTTCTCATTTGAGGAATATTTATATTCATGCTTAGCCTGAATCCATTCTAAAAAATAATTCATTCTAATAACAAATCTGGAATCCTACCGCTTCTCAGAGTCTGAAGTTCTGTTTATACTCCCAATAATTTGCTACCCAGACATCTTGGACTGAATTACCAGCTCTGATCAACTGCTAAAATATGCCCTGGGGAGTAAGGGGAATTGAAGGAAAGATGGTTGAAGTTTTTGTTGTTTTTTTATTTCTTTTTAATTAAGAATCTTGCACTAAAAAATCATTGAAAGAGTTCGAGAACGAATTGCATGTGTGTCAAGAAACCACTCATGTGGCCCTTACTGTGCTATTACCTGAGCACCTCCCACATTTTTAAAAGGCACAAATCAGTAGAGCAATATCATCTCCCTTCCCTTGTTCCTTATAAATGAAGTCTAGAAAACAAGGTTTTTTTAATATATGCATGTCTAAGAGACTAAGTGTGTGTATGTGAAAAGTCATTGTTGGAAAGGTGATGGAAGAACAGAGTTTTGTGAATTTGTGAGAGGGAAGATGGCAGCAATTAAAGTGGTAGCCTGAGACTTTCAGTTCCACGCCCTTCTACAGACCTTCTGCATAGTCCAAGGGAAGTCAGTGATGCCCAGAGGCACACAAGGATTAGTTGCAGCAGGGGTTGGCATTGCAGGGGTAAGTTGCAGCCTGCTACCTGCTTGGTATCCGCAGCCGTGGGGTCGACAGCTGGGCCATGCAGGCAATGTGGAGTCGGGGTGCAGAGGGGAAAAGGCTTCTCTGCATCTGTGTGCCAAGAAGGGACCCTTCTAGGCTGGTCATTGGCAAATGCATGCAAAGGAGAATTCTTTTCTGTCCTGCTCCCAGCTGCAGGTACCTTACTGTGGGTGAGAGGAAGCTATTACTGAACAACATTTGTACCCATTAATGAAAAAAAATGGAAATGGGTTTCATTTTTTAAATTAAAACCCAGAAAAATTTTTAATGGGAATGGAGTGGACATTTCTAATGTGAAAACTGTTAATGAACAAAATGTTTTTCCCACCAAAAAAAAATCTGACTGCCTCGTTCCTTTCACATTCCTCCTCTTGTGGGTATCACAGTTGAGGTGACCATTGGGGTACATTTCAGCTAGAATGGGAACCTGTAGTTTTTGCCAGATGTCATCTCTTCAAAACTCACTGCTTTGTTCTCTGTAGGACTCTTAGGGTCTACAGTAAGGGCACTGGCAAACAAAGTTCTAGTTTTAGAGACAGTATAGGTTTCAGAGATACTCTTTACAGTTTGAAAATGGGAAATACCATCAATAATGGTAATATCTCTGACCATTTCAGATGTGCTCATTAAATGTGTTGTTCGTCTCTCTTTTCAAAAAACATTTTATATTCTCATACTGAACATGTCATCATCCCCATTTTAACACGCACCAACCCCAGACAGACAGGAGTAGAAAGACAGGCTGGCAGAAATCTATTGTAGCACCTAGAAGCGAATGTCTCTGGTTGCCTGCCCTGTAACCACTCCAACGAGACATCTCTCAGAGACTGGTTTTGCTTATCAAAGTAAAATGCAACTCTACAGCCATCTTAGGGATCTGGACAGTTGAGCTATAAAACCCCTGTTGTTTCTGACAGCAGCAGAACCCCCAGCTTTGTGCAATTCACTTCCCATATTTCATAGTTGCCAGTTATTATGCTGTGCTGTGCACACACACATTGCAAGCAGGAAGTAGGAGCAGCTCAGCTCTTGGCATCCTCAGTCTCATGAGACTGCCATGAAACTGAAAAACACTAAACTAAAACCTAAGTATCTGTTAGACCTTTAATTAGCGACCTAAGGAGTGTTTGCCAAGAGGAAATTTGAATTCAATTATCCAAATAGAAAGTATTTAACCTCTCAGTAGCACTCAAGTAATTATAATACTTGGCTGTTGGTTTTTGGGTTTTTTTTGGGAACCTCAAAAAATAAAACAAAAAGCAAATTAAAAAATGGTAGAAGGTGTCAGTTTTGTATCACATGGAGTATACAAAGGAAAGCTGTAACATTTCCCGTGCTTTAGACCCCTCATGGTAGATCAGAAAGGGGGAGCCTCAAGCAGGGACTGCAGGCTGCAGGATTGTTGACTTCTCCATGGAAACAGCCAGCAACAGTATGAAGGCCAACAGTGGTAGTTTTATGTGCATCAGTACAACAATAAACACACAACTAAGATCAGCAGGTAATCTCAAGCAGCTTTTAATGTGATAAAGATGTTCAGTCAGTGTCAGAGGACTGGGGTGCATCAGAGAAGGCTGTATATCCCAGTACATTTTGCAAACACCAGTCAATACCAAACAATATATTTGCATTTCAGATTGCAGCAGCTGTTTCAGCCCTGATCCCAACTGTCCTTTCACTACACATCCACCCAAAAGTTTCTAGAATTAATCCCAAGGCAAAAAAGTCAATATTTTCTTCTTCCTCTCTTCACAGACTGTAGGTTGCTTTGGGATTATGTTTATCAGCTGCTTTCTGACAGCCGGTACGAAAATTTCATCCGATGGGAAGATAAGGAATCCAAAATATTTCGGATAGTGGATCCCAACGGGCTGGCCCGGCTGTGGGGAAACCACAAGGTAAGGAAGCAATGCAGTTTTCCTCCTACGGCGCTTCACCTCTTGTAACATCACAGGATTCCCTTATAAACGGGAAAAAGGAAGAAAGCATGTGCATATAGACTGCTGCTGGAAAGCTGTAGTCTTGCATTCTACACACATTAGAAATATAAAGCATCCAGCCTCAAGCACTAAAACTTACCCTTCATATAGAGAACCTGTTGGTTTGGTTTAAAGGCATTCGGTTTTAAATGCATTTAATTATAAAATTACAAGGAGTACAAGAATTAACGGTCCTTCTCTCTCAAGGCATCTCGTTTTTTTCCCGAAACCTGATGCTAAGGATGTTCTGGTTAGATGTGGTCCACAAGAAGCTGTATACTGTACCTTGGCAGCAGCTTTCTGCCTGTGTTCCTCTCTGCACCGACATTCAGATTTCACACACTGCCCTGTGACAGACACCAAATGCTGCAGGATTATGCATTTCCTTTTAAGAGTTTAATTCTGCTTTGTCCTCTTGACAGCAGTTACTGATTTTTGCAGTTTGGGGCTGAGTGTGTATAGAGACATCTATGTGAGCATATGTATATGAGTATATTGATGTGAATACATGAGTAAGTCACCATGGATTTACAGAAGGGGAGTAATGCTTGACCATCCTTATAGCCATCTACAATGAAACTATTAGCTCAATGGATACAGGGAGAACAGTGGATGCAGTTTATCTATACTTTAGAAAGGCTTTTGAGACTGTCTCCCATAATATCCTCATAGACAAGTGAATGAAATATGACCTAGCCAAGAATACAGTGAGGTAGACTGAAACCTAGCTGAACTGCTGGGCAGAAAAGGTCGTGATCAATGGCACAAAATCTAGTCACCAGTGATGTTGCTCTGGGGATTGATTCTGAGGCCAGTAGTGTTTAACATGTTCATTAATGATCTGGATGAGGGGACAGAGCATACCCTCAGCAAGTTCTCAGTCAGTAGAAAACCAGGAGGAGTGGCTGATACACCAGAGGGTACACCAGACACCTGGACATGGTGGAGAAATGGGCTAATGGGAATTTAATGAAATGTAACAAGAGGCAATGTAAAGCCCCTCACCTGAGGAGGAATAACCCAGGAGGTGTGGGACTTTACATTTTTCCTGGATACATTTCATGAGACCCCAGGTGTGGGACTGTTTTACGAGGAAGTTGGTAAGTAGAAGGTTGAGCAGGTTGCCCAGAAGAGGCTGTGGAGTCTCCATTCTTGGAGATGTTTAGAACCCAACTGGACACAGTCCTGAGCAGCTGTCTCTGGTTGACCCTGCTTTGAGCAGTGGGACTGGACTAGTTGATCTCCAGAAGTGCTTTCCAACCTCAGCTGTTCTGTGATTCTGTATATGAGTATACGTAGCCTATAATCTTGATAAGGTCAAGATTTTCTCATGTGACTTGTAGCTTACAAGAACATCTGTCTTAGAGGTCTTGGACTGCAACACTGGGAATGGAGAGTTCTACGCTTCCCCCACTTCCATGCTAATAATTGTGCCTTGACATCAGGTCTCACGTTGTGTGTCTGAAACTGAAGCTACCTCAGATCACTAGCCACTTGGGAAATGCAATGGCCTTTTACCATGTAAGAATTGGAAAGAGCCCACATGGCCTTTCAGGGGGCCTCCCACTGAGTGGGGTCTAGATTTTGCAGGGAAAATATTGTCATTGTTAGTGTTTAATTGCCACAGGAGTTCTTTATGTGGCCTCCCTTAGCAGGGCTGTTGTGGTCAGGACAAGCAGAGCAGGTCTGCTCTTAGGGGCATTTTAGACAGATGGATCAGTCTCATTTAATAAAGCCAGATCAGCACTACAGACTCCTGCCTGATCTTGGTCTGACAGAGCTGTGCCAAGCCAAACTCCTAACGTGGATGCTCACAGAGGAAAAGCATGCTTCTACTAGTTTGGCATGTTTTGCCCATGGCAAGGAGGCTGCTTTGTACTCCTGCAAACACGGCATTGCCAGGATAGGTGCCTCTCTTCTGGGAGTTTCTTTGCCAGCATAGTAACTAGTGCTCCTTGTACCAGAAAAATACTCTTAATGTAGATGTAGCCTAAGGGACTGATCCTGCTGTCCCAAGTCAGTACTATGGGGGCTGCCCAAATACAGTGCCTGTCAATTCTGCCTTGTGGCACTCAGCCTCAGTCACCCTGTGGTGCTCTGGCTATGGCCTTCGGGGTCAGCAAAATGAAGGGGAGGCTATGGCAGAGAAGCAGATGTGCCACCTAATGGGCTTCTTGATCTACACTTGTGTAACAAGAGTAGAAACAGGCTCTCAGTCTCTACAGCACTCTGTAAGCATTAACTAGTTAATGGAGGGGAATCCCAGAAGAACAGCGCTCTTAGCAGGGATTGCTGACAGATTCAGTCTGTTAGCCATTGTTCTTATGCTTTTACAAAAGGTGGTTTCATTAAGAACAAGCCTGTCACATCCCACTTGGCACAAACATTTCCCTCCATCTAATGTCTCTTCTTGTGGTTGATGAAGCCTTTTGTTATTTCTGATCCAAGAAACAGTAGAAAAACCTCGCTTGGAATTTTTGTTAGACTCAATTGCTCAAATTGCCCGGAATGAAAAGAGATGTGTAAAAATTTGGTGATGAGGGCTGGAGGGGCAGGATGGGCCTGCAAACAGCAGAAGAGTGCAACATGCAATTTCTTGAATTGACTTAGTTACTTTAGCTAGCTGTGATACTTCTGCAACTCCTTTGGGGGCTTAGGAAGGTTTTAAGGAATCACCTCACCATGTTTTTCCTTTTTCTTTTGAAAAAAACAGAACAGAACAAATATGACTTACGAGAAGATGTCCAGAGCCCTACGCCACTACTACAAACTAAATATTATCCGGAAGGAGCCAGGACAAAGGCTTTTGTTCAGGTGATTTTTTATTTTCTTTGCCATTCCTTTTTACAGACAATTAGTTTTTGAAGATAGAGGATGGAATTGTGTGTGGGATGCTTCATTGCCACAGCTATAACACAGGTGACAATGGGCATATACTTGTAAAAGCTGCCTAGACCAGTGCTTCCCAGCTTTTGAGGCAACTGCACCAATTTATGAAAATATGGGCCTGTTTCAATGATGAGTGGAGTCAATAGAAGTCTCAATCACTTCAAGCTGGCTGCACCATTAAGACCTTAGCTAAATGATTCATGATCTCAGCCAAACTGCTGGAAAACCCACTCCAAATTCACTTCTCAAATACAGCTGCCAGTGAAAGCTAAGCAGGGGTCAGGCATTTCCTCAAGTGCCATCAGCATCACAGAAGAGAGGTGCTGATGACCATGTCTTCAGTGGTGCTTCCTTCAAGGAAAAGAGGGATCTGCAAGATCTGTTCTTAAAACCTAACAGATCGGATTGGGTGATACAACCAAGAATTTAGGAAATAGTGCCTGGAGCAGCATTAAAGCATGGAGTTACTTGGACAAACACTAGTGCAGAGAGCAAAAACACTCCAGTTCTCTTCAGACAAGACCAGCAAATCCTATTGGGTACGTCTGACCCACAGAGCACTGAACTCAGACCAAAGACTGCTTTGATGTCAGTGATCTGGATCTAGTAATGTGCGTGGAAATGATAGCAATAAGAAAGCAGTCGTGGAGTTTGTTTTCTTAAATAGCTAACAGAACTGCATTAGCACTCAAACTATCTACAGCTGAAAAGGTTTCTGTGGAGTGTCTTGTTTATGTCAGCTCTTAGAATGAAACTTAGATGGGGGAAGGAGGGTGAAAGGAAGAAGGAATCACAGGCAAAATCAACTGCATGATTTTAATGTTTTTTTTGTGGGAAGTTAAAACAAGGTTTGTCCATCAGCAGCAGTACCAAGGGAACCTGGATTGCCATGGCCTTGTGTGAAGATTGTGCTGCCTGGGGAACGATGCTGAATAGTGAATGTGCTTATCTTGGAGCCTCTCCTTTGGTGGGAGCACAAACAAAACAGGAGTCTGTCTCTTCTCAAGCAGGCTGCCTGTTTCCTTAAAACTGTAGAAACTTAATACCCTCAGAGACCTCAGATCCTCTGACAGGCTTGCCCAAAATTGACCAACAGATTCAAGTCACCAGGGAGCATAAAACGTTAGCATATAAACCTCATTTCCTTTGGAAACTGGAAAAAAAAAACAACAACAACAAAGCATTTTTTGCACAATTCCCAATAAAAACTTATTGATGTTGTTTTGGTAGACCTATTTATATCTGAAAGGAAAAAGAAGAACAGCTGCAAAAAATCAAGCCATTAATGTGCCTTTCTTGGCTATTTCTTGCAAGCACAGAAGTAATAGGAAATGTGACTTCATAAGTAACGTACAGAGAGTTGTCATCTGCAAATATCTGTACAGAGCTTTAAGTAAAATGGAGTCAGAGAAGGATTCCTAATAGGTTGCCTGAGTGCCTTCTGCAACAAGAGGTCACGGATGCTGTTTTTCTTCATTGGTTTGTTGTTCTGGGTTGTTGTTTGGTTTTTTTTAAATTTAGTCAAGTGCAATTACAAATACCCATGCTTTGAGTTCCTTAAGGTGTCTCAAAACACAGACAAGAAAGATACACCCAAAGTACTGCAGCGTAGTTCACATCAGCCCATTTCCCACATGGTTTAGGAAAGAGCAGGCAGAAGGTAGGGAGGGCAGTGGGCTCACTCTTCGTTTTGATTTCATCCTCACACGAGATGAACAGGACAAACACAGGGTTTAAATCAGGGCACAGTCTGGCCCCGTAGGCTTGGGTACTTTTTTGCTGTGTAGCCAGGGACTGATTCACCGCTTCTGTATGCCTGTTTTTCACCACTGTAACACCATTTATACCAGCAGCGCTCTTCCAGCATACCAATGGGAGTGACACAGCAGTGAGTCACAGCTTTTGCTTTTTTTTTTTTTTTTCCCCCCCCTAACTGCATATGTGCACATGATTTCCAAAATTAGAAGGGGTGGCAAAAGGTTAGTTCCAGGCTGTGCTGTGCATTTGCTGAGAGACTCCAGATTTTTCAGATGGAAAGCCCTCAGCTGTATAACCTCAGAGGCATAAGAAGAAGAGGCAAGTCTTACCCATTAGCTTCAGCAGTGATTTTTCTGGGTCAGTGATAGTAATGAGGCTCCTGTCAGTTGGTTTTGTTTTCTCTTGGGCAAGGATACTGAGTGTATCATCAACCTGAAGTAAAATCAGCTCCTCTGATTAACACATTTTGTACTGCTGAATGTTAGCCAGTACATCGCTAATGAAAGACTGTGAAATTTTGTAACAGTTCCAGCATAAACATCTTTCTTGCTAATTTCTCCAGAAGTACTTATAAGTTAGGAAAGTGATTTGTGTTTAAACTAGGATTTGATCCTTCCTGTGCCGCTCTCTCTTCCTGCGCCATTAAATTCAGAAAGAAAAAGCAGAGCTTTTCCATGCTATCTCTGTGCAGTAGTAGTACACAAAAGCATCCTGGCAAAGATCAAGACTGCAGACTTGATCTGCAGGCTGGTGAATGTCCTTTCCCATTTCCTACTGCTGCCATGCCTCCCCAGAGGCAGTTTCTGTTTCTAGCCCCTGCAGACTTACTGCATCAAGATACTAGTGCTGGGAGCTGTGGCATTCATTTGGATGCTGCTTCATTACAATTAGGCTTGCTACGATCACAGAGGAAGAGACTGTCTTTGCTCACAGTTCCCTAGCCCAAAAGCTTTTTCTTTCAAGGCTTTTTCTATTTCCCAGAACTTGTTCTGACTTGGTCCTTGGCCTTTTCCACCTCTGTTCCTTTGGTGTTTCATATTCCTCTTCACTCACCTACACACAAGCCTGCACAAACCAGGAGCCCTCTGCCTCTCCACGCCTGGCAAGTGCTTTTGCTTTGAAATATGCTGGCCACAAAGGTCTTTCTGTCACCAGACACCATGAGTGTACCTGTGGCATACTGTCATCTTACATGACAACAGTGTATGAGGGAGAAGAAGTAAATGTCATTCTTTGGAAAAAGACTGTGGGGTTTAGTTCAGATTTGGACTTTCAAGGAGCAGGGGTAAATGGCTGTCATTTCTTTGGTTTCCTTTCCAGGAATAGAGGAGGGAAGACATCAGTACACTGGGGAGAAGCTGGGAAATATTAAGTCATTGGTAGGGTACAGCAAAGATGATTCTGGGAGCTGTAGAGCTGAGAGTTCTCAATGTCTTGATGAAGGTAAAAGCTGAGACCACCGGGAAATCCTCTTGTTTCTCTGTTTTGCAGGTTCATGAAGACCCCAGATGAGATTATGAGTGGCCGAACAGACCGCCTCGAGCACCTTGAATCCCAGGAACTGGATGAACAAATATACCAAGAAGATGAATGCTGAAGGGGACTGGTGCACCGCCTCTGAGGGTCCATGGGATAAACATCTACCCAGATGGCTGGCATGGTTTGGGAGGGGAAACAACATGGAAGCAGTACTTGGGGTCGCTGCTTAGCTTGAAGACCACACAGGACCTGAAGCACCTTAACAAAACAAACTTAACAGGCAGAAGTGGTGCTGGCAGAAAAGTTAAGGGGAGAAAGCCTGGACTTATGCACTACTTCACTGTTCCTAAAAAGTCTCCCTTGAGTTCTTTCTTTCTTTTTGGTTTGTTTCAGTTTTGGGGGGTTTTTTGTTGTTTTTTTTTTTTTCCCTAATAAACATGCAGTTTGACTTTCTTTATCTCACATAGGACAAGATGTCAGATTATGCTTTTTTTTTTTTTTTTTTTGGAAGGCTTTCCTATGGAAATAGAGCGCTCATATTTTCTGTTCAAATCTCATGACATAACACTGCATCAAACAATAGCATCACAGAAGGGATTTGCTCACGGGTTCCAGTTTGCTTGGATCAATTTACATTTGCTGCCACTGGGAAACATCTTGAAGCTACCAAAAGAATTTACCACACATACCTGTCCAACGAAGAGGAGTCACCCTTCACGTGTAGGTCGGGATATCATCCCAACATAGCTTGGGCTCACAACGAGTCGTGCAAGTGGCCATTAACTTCAGGAATATGGACCAAAACCAATCACCTAAGTGCTCCAAGGAGGAGAAAAATAAACGTGACAAACCTCTGCAATAGACTGATGTTGACATTTTCCCTCCCTCTAGCAAGGAAATGATAGAATGGAGTGTGGGGGAGAGAGGGTGGGGACAAATACATATATATGTGTATATATATAAACTCTTCATATATATATGTGTATATATATGTAACCGCCACAATGCAGAATTTCAGCTCAAAGCTTTCTATGCAAAAGCAAAGGCTGAAGCATCTGTAATTGCAAAAGGGAGGCTGTTTCTTGTACCTTCTAGCAGTTTTGTGGTGAAAGGTGAAAGACTGTTCCTTAGATCGTAGGGAGAAGGCAAAGGGACCCATCACATGGTTTGTATTACTCAGAAACCTCTCCAGGATCATTTTTGTTGCTGGAGACGTAGATGATTCACCAGTCTGAAAACCAGTGATGGAGAACTAGAGACCAAATAGCTGTTCTTCTATCTTGTAATTGATCTTGGCTTTGTTTGGGGATTTGGTGATTTTTTTATGCCTCCCACTACCCTCTCCTTCCCCACAGCTCTACTATCAAGGGAGCTTGTCTCAGCTTGCCCGTTTTTGATGTGATTTAAAAGACCAGAGCAAACGGAACCCTACAGCCATGCTGCTTTCTTGATTTTTGGTTTTGTTCTAATGGCAAGGTGTCCCATTTCTTAACCCCCGATTTGGCTTGCTGCACTGAGAATGCTTTCCATGAGGCAAAGAGCCATGCCTAGTTTGGTTGCAGGAAGCTCAGCAATGTTGAACATCCAATACAAGAGGAACTACTGGCCTTTTTCATTTCACATTGCTGGGGCCACCATGATGGGAAAGTCCGTGGTGGCCAGCAATCCATCATCAGTGGTCCTTCTAATGGAAGGAAGATCTACCAGCGAAAATGTTGCTTGGAAAGGGAGAAGGTGTGTAGAGAAACTGCACAGGAATCACATGGTGTCTGGAAGAAAGCACGTCCACACCAGGTCATTAAAACAGAAAGCTTCTTTTATTGGAAGATGCAAACTAGAAATGAAAAAAAAATAATTAGCTAATTTAATCCGTTTCAACCAAAACACCAGGTACATTCCCATGATAGAGATTTTATCAGCTACTAAACCAACACATTTGATCTTGCCACATATTTAACAAGAGGGTTAATCTATCCAGGAAAAAGCACTTGGCAATGAATAGGGTCCCCTGCGTTTATACAGAGATAGTCCAGTCTCACAGAAGACTTAATCTTGAGTCCCAGGTTGTAGAAGGAACGGCCATGTTAAGGGTGTAGATGGAGGAGAGATTTTTCAGAGCCAGTATCTGATGAGGAACAACAGGGCATACCTATCTCCCTAGGCTTTTCCCAGCCACCCTTTTTTATTAAATCAGTCAATATGTTACAAGTCCCAGCATGCCACATAATTGACTTTTTCTGCCTCAAAAAGAAAAGACATAGTAGTGTGTATCAGAAAGAGGAGCAGACAACCTGTCACCTGTCTCTGCTGTGACTCAGAAGTCCTTGGAGCTCAGGAAGTGTGAGATGGGGAGGCACTTCAGTAGTCACAGACCTGAAACCAAAGGTCCCTCAAAACCAAGCGAACAAGGAATTACTCCGCTCTGTCACCCAGCTCAAGGACACCCAAGCTGTGGCCATGTCTTAGGAGCTGGGGAGAGCAGGTGTGGTGAAGACTGAAGCATGGTGAAGTGTGATCAGAAGTGTCAATGTACAGAAAGGCTCTTCCTGGTTTCTTGTGTTTGTTAGGGGGTTTGGTGGTAGAAAGAAACAAAGGTTGCGCAGAGGACTATTCATAGCCTTTACTGCTCTAGCTGTGACAACTGTATAACGGCATTATTTTCTTTTGCCTGCTGGAGCTACTGTTATAAGATGGTGAGGAGGAAAAAAGACGATAGGGACCTTCTAGATAAAGTGCTCTGATGAGCAACAGGTTTTTGTCACGGCCAAGATGCACACTGCAAAATCCAGAGAACGAGGGACAATCCACCAGTATAAACCCATATGCTCACTGCGTATGCTAGGAAACACAGCTCAGCACTGGATAAGACAGGAAAAAGCAAAGGATCCTGAAATCATGTGTCTTGTACCACAGGGAGATTTTTCTAGGGGAAATTTTGTAGAGGAAATATTCACCTTTACCAAAAATGCAATCACTTGCACCTGCAGAATCTAAATGAAAGGGAAAAAAAAAAAACTGGTGGCTCTTGGAAACTCTTCCAGTTCACATGTAAAAGACATCTTCAGACAACGTCTCCACCACAACCACAGAGACGTTCTCTCAAGGCTGACACTAACTGGGGTGAAAATAGCCGTTGAACTTGGAGCAGGCTGATCCCACAGAGGCCCTTCCCAGCTGGTGCTGTCCCCTGCCTTCCACCCTGTCTGCATGGTGGCACAGGTGACACTGCAGCTGCCAGCCCTGCAGGGGCGTGGGAGCTGCAAGATTTGAACTGCTCCTGGGGTCCTGGAAGCAAGTTTACCAGCTATGACTAAAAAATAAAATAAAATAAAGCCAGGTTAGGGCAGCTGCAGCAGACAGCACCCCTTCAGCCTCACATCAACTGGTAGATACATGGAGTGCAAACAGAGTATTAACATACTGAGCCAAGGGAACACTTGGCTGCCAGTCTGGACAGCAAAGGTAGCATTGTCTTTCCATCAACCCTGACACCCCCCTCCTCTCCCAGGTTTCTGATTTCCCAGTGTGGAATTTGCCAGCAGCAAAGCGGCCAAACTTTCTGTCTTTGCCACCAAAGCAAGTGTGAAAAGGGAGAAAGGGTTTTCATCCTTGGAGCTACACAAAAGTCCCCTGCCACAGTCTTGGGCAACTGGCCCTAGGTGGTCCTGCTTGAGCCAGGGTGCGGGGGCGGGGGGGGGGGGGGGGGTGGACCAGTTGACCTCCAGAGTTCCCTGTCAACCTCAACATTCAAAAAAGGATCTTCACACTGTGCAGTTATGTGGGACCTTCATTGCCATCAGCTTGCTACAAGTCTGAACAAGCCACAGGCTGGTCAGGTAGGACATGCTGCCATTCCACAGCAGAACATTTTCTTAAGTTTGAAACCTTTTGACTGCCTCTCCATTCAAAGAACACTACTGGGGCCCGTTCTGTGAACACTAAGTCGCTGCCACCCTCCCCAGATTTCAAACTCCACGCATGTGTTCGCCAGAGCTCTTTGTCAAACTGCAACCATGTGCAAATCCAGAATGCATCAGTTTGAGGTCTTTTTTTTTTTTTTTTTTTTAAATAAAATTCTAGTCTGTTTTTATTGATGATGGCTGTTTGGTTTTTTAAGATGTGGGGCTAAGGGACTGAATCAAATGAATGTAACAAAACAAAAACAAAAAAGCCTATTCTCAGGGCCAGTGAGTTGCAAATAATTTTTAAAATGCCTGTAATTACATCATCTCAATAAAAAAAATTTAATATAAAAGTAATAATGCCAAATTCTGTTGCTGAAATCATTACTGTAGGGTCTGTCCTTTTTAAGAACTATGGTACCCAAGTATCTACAGCACATAGCAGCTGTTTTCAGTCAGGTAAAGAAACCTGCAGGCTTCCCATGCCCAAACGTGTATGAACAGAGCCTGGATTTTCCCTGGGACACATTTGGAAAAGTTCAGGCTGTCCCTTGGAGTAATTCCTTTGCTGCCTGAGGAGGCCTAACTCAAGAATTAGTTTCGAGCCCAGAGAGATGTTAGAGAGCATCCATCGGAGGCTGAAGGACAGAAGAGGCCCAGTAGCACGTCCTCTCCCATTTTCCTCTTCTCTTTTCAAAGTTAATTCAGCTGTAAAGCAACCCGACCAGGGCAACACCAGCACAGGGATCACGGATGATGCACACATTTGTGGGCTACCACAGGCCTGATGGGGCAGGTTTCCTCCGAAACTCCCCAGTGCTGACCAGGAAAGATTTTTTTTGCAAGGGTGTCAAAGAGGATCCCAGGGACTGTCCATGCACCACTGGGACTTAGAGAGGCTGCCAGTGAGGTACTGACAGCAGCATTTTTTAATTATGTAGCAACCCATTTAAAAGTAATACTTAGCAAAAAGGTTTTCACTCCTCCCAGATGAGACTCCACTTGTGAGGCACGAGCAAACAAGCACATACTTTTTTCCCCCTCAAAGACTTGTATGATTCAGACAATCCTGACTTCAGTTTGAAACCCAAGCAGCTTCTGAGTAAGGCAGAAAAAGCCACCTGCAAAAGGTGTGAGGGCAGGAGGAGAGAGAGGATTCACTGCCACAGCATAAAGCCAAAAACCAAGCTTAATTAATTTTTCACCTGAAAGAAAGGATGGGTGTGTCAGTGTAAATATTCTCATAGCACAGCACCAGATGGATCTACCATGTGACAGCTCTCTGTGTGCTGGATTCCTATGCATCCAGGGATCTGCTGGCTACACTAGAGTCACCCTAGTTCTGCTGCAGAAAGAACCCTCCCTTCACATCCCATGCAAAGCACAGTGGGACTGGAAATCCTGCCAAAGTCTGCCCACCTGATAGGAGAAAGGTGCCCGAGTTCATGAGCTGCTTCAGAAGAAATGGCTGAATGCAGGCAGCCATCCCACCAGGCCCAGCAAGGAGGAGGGGGCTGGGGAGGGAGGAAAGGGACACACTTCAATTCAAGCTTTGCCCTCACTGCACAGCTGCCTAAGAGCCCAAAAGGGAGTAGGGCAGTGCCGGAGAATGAGCTTCCCAGTACCTACTTCCAAAAGAGGCAAGGAGATGAGGTGCCAAGGGATCAATGCCAGGGCAGCTGCACTTCCAGCACAAAATGTAAGACAGGACTGTGCCCACTGGTGAACAAAATCGTATCAGTTTCTTCATTCTAGGTGTTTCTACCTGTCTTCCCCAACCAACTCAAAAACTGTATGTCATTTTGTAGCCAAGATGGAAAAAGAAGAGCAAGGGCCCATCCCCCCACCTTTGTCCTTCCAGTCCACTGCCCCTTCCTGCAGGTATTCCTGCCCTAAGAAAAGGGGAGCAGGATGTGGATGCCCAGCAGCCAGCTGTCTCCTACATGGAGGGACGTTGGTGTGCCACGCAGTCCAGTGGTGGCAACGTCAGCAGTGAATCAAACAGCCTTTTCCCTCCTCCCATGAAGCAGTAATGTTGTATCCCTGGGGTAACATCCCTCATCTCCTCACAAGGACAGCACTCACAGGGATTAATAGCTATCTTCCATGGCTGATCATCGTAAACCAGGCAGCCCGTTTGTTTATTGACCAGCTCTCTGCTGCCGTTTAGATTGCCCCACTGAAGGGTAACGCTTAGTTAGGTTCTGTGTAATGGTTCACTCTGCAGGACACCCATTTCTTCTTCTGGTTCTTGTCAGACCGAGACAGGCTAAACATACAAATGGAAATAAAAAAATAAAAATAATGTGCCAATTGCTACAGGGAATTGGGGCAGTGCCTACGTTTACTTCAGTGATGTCCATTTGTCAACAAAAGTGAGTGCACGCATCTCTGCCAGCCTCAGCAGAGCAACAATATATTCCAGCACAGGAACCAGGCTGAGATAGCAATTTAACACCAGGAAGACCCTCTTTCTGGGACTGCACCAAGCTGACTCTCATAAACTACAACTAAAATTTAGGGGGAAAAAAAAAGAAAACACAGCGCCCTCACATAAGACAATAGAGGTCATTATGACCGATATGATCAGTTGTAAAACCTGCAGGGACACATCAATCTTTCTGCCTCCTGCAAACACCTGTGCATAAAGTTTCTCAGCATCTCAAAGTGCTGGAGAACAGCCGCAACAGGAAGAACGATAACTGTTCAGGAATTAAATTGATCTCCTGCCGCCTGATAAACACTGTTAGCCTGGGGTTGTTGACTTGAAGCCAAGATCTGCTAAATGGACAAAGTTTTCACGTCAACCCTTCCTGGTGTTTGACAAGGTAAAGGGAAGGAACTGGAGCGAAGACAGCTTGAACAAGGCAGGTATTGTTTCCTGTGGGCTCCCTAAAGATCAGAAAGCATGAGCCATCAGAAGAAAGTGAGGAAAAGCAGCAGCGATGGCACGAAAGCTGAGGCAAGTAAAGGGTCAGTTCAGACAATCATGAAGATGAAAGGCTGGGAGTGTTCACCACATGCCTCTGACTTCCCTTCCCAAGGGCAAGACCAAGGTCAGTAGCTTTCTCTTGGCTAATGCACGCTTGCAGGATATAAACCAGTCTCAATTCAAAGACCTGCAGAATGAGGACTCCACCTCCTCTGCACCAAAGGTTAATAATCCCCTGCATTAAAATCTGCCCCTTCCTTTCCGTTTAACAGTATCTTAATTCCACTTCCAACCATTAGCTCTCATTATGCTTTTCTTCACTACATTCCTGTAAACCCTAGTATTCCCACCCATAGACAAAGATCCTTACTGACTGCAATCAGTGCAACTCATACTCTGTCCTTTTTTTTCTCCAACTAAATAGGCAGAATGCAAAGGAGGAACAGAAGCTCCAAGGTGCAACAGCTTCCTGGAGGGGCTGCTCCTGGCTCAGCGAGCTGCAGATCCTTGTTCCTTGGGGTGCTGCCTGGGCCGCTCCTGCGGAAAGGCTCTAGAGAGCATGTTAGTCTCTTGGGAACTGGCTATTATGAAACAAAAAGGGGCAAGGGAGAAACCCACGTTGAGGTGCCACTGCAGTCCCATGAGAGTCCAGGTAACCCACCAACTACATGTATTCCAAACATCCAGCAAACGTGGGAGGTTTTCCCCCCCACCTGGGAATGACCCTGTGGGAAGATTGAGTGCAAATACAGTAGCAAATACATCAGCAAAAGAGGCTGCCTCTTTTCCTACGTCTTTTCAAAATGATCTTAGTGTTGGTGAGTGCTCTTTAGAACACGCTGTCTCACAGACGAAGGTTTCTTCCTCTTCACATTCCTCCCTGGCTCACATCCCAGTTTGCTCCTAAAAAGTCAGTGGAATCAGCAAGCAAGAATAATTAATTAACAGGCAACCGAATTTCACATGGCCAGGACTTCACCCAGCATTCCATTCACATAGTCCAACCCACTGCTGAAATTTTACACAGAACAGGAGGAAAACAGGCCAGAAAGACCTGCCGTTCCAGCGGTAACAACTTCATGCATGAAGAGGCACCTTTGGTCTGTTAAAGCCAATAGAAATTAGGACTGTATAAAATCTGTGCAGCAAAGAGATCTGAGCAGTGTCCACAGAAAATATTCTACCCAGGAAATATGGAGGTTTTGCTACAAAAATAAAGCTTAACCCCCACAACAATCTCCTCAATCCAGCCAGTTCCCACCCTGGAGTGAAAAACTCAACAGTTTGTTTTGATGGTGCTTTGCAGAGACCTGGATTCAGTGCTGACATCCATCTGCTCCCAACACAGATGAACAGACAGCACAAAATCAGCCTCAGACCCAATTATCAAGGATTTATGCATCCAGGGTTGTCAAGTAATGTGTTTTCCAATTAGAAGAGTTTCATTAGTAATGTTTTCACACCAAAGGATAAGTCTGGTGTGTAAAAAAGAAGGCACCATAAAATTAAGCCAAGTCCATCACAAGACATAGGACATATAGCCCAACTTCCAAAAGCCCTCATTAATCCACAGTTTTCACTGAATTCAACAAAAACCTGTAATTTCATTTGAAAATTGGTCTGCTCCTTTAGGCTCCTACATCCATTGTTGGAGGTACCTCACATTGCTCTTTCTAGATGGCTCAGACCTGGCAGCTTTGCAGTTTTTCTTGCCTAAGGTCAAGGCTGCACCATGTCTGCATGCTCAGACAGCCCCTGCCGCAGTCTTTGCAGGAGCTGAGCTTGAGGAGTGGTGCTCACTAGTGGACAAGGGATTGGATAAGCCACATCCCTTGGAAATCCTCAGCACAATGGCTGGTCTCCACAGAAGGAGGACAGGAGCAAGCACCAAGCACCACCTGAGATACCCAAGACATCTGAACAGGCCTGGTGGGACACACTGGAGATGTGCATCTTTCTGGTTTCACAAACACTTCTGGTTTGGGAAGTGCAGGCGACAAACACACACTGGCAAGAGAGAATAAAGCCACCCTTTTACCTTCATGACAGGTGACCCAATAGAGACGTTTTTAGGTAGAGTTTCAGAGAAGAAATTGTGAGTTGCCTTGGGATTAACTTGGCTCCCATGCTCCAGACCATGCATGCAGCATCTGTGGCCAAAGTGGACGTGCTCAGCACAGGAGGGGATGGAAGGAGAGACACCCTGTCCCTGCTGAAAAGCAAACAACAGAGCATGGCTTCGGGTGTGAGATGCCTATTGGAAAAGGGTAAATATTTATCCAAGAGAATTTTAGAGAGAAGGAAACATTTTTCATTTAGTCGTAAGTCTTTCAGGAAATTATTCATTTTTCCAATGAAAACATTTTCTTTAAATTCAAAACAACTGTTTTTCTCCCGGCTTTTGTTTACAAAAGAAGGAAGAGTTTCAGCTCTGCCCTTTTTCATTCGTCCTCCACAAAATGTCACCCAAGCCTCACATCTTGGGTTGAGGTCTTTTTTTTTTCAGAAAGAAGAGAAAAAAAAAAGTGTTGTGAGGCTTTGCTGAGAAGCTGTAGCTGCTGCTGCAGAGAGGAGGGCAGAGATCCTGCTCTCTCCACCTGTTGGAGATGAGTGCAAGGTTATCTGTAGGGGGCTCGTTAGAGCCGAAGGCTGACTGCCAGAAAAGCCAAGGGGAAAAACAATTGATTCACCTCTTCAAGAGCCATTTAAGCAGTCAGAAAATGAGCAGTTTCTGTCTCTAGTTCACTCCTACTTTTTCCACGTTGATACTTACTGTTTCAGATGCCTCTTGTGGGTTCCAGCCACGTGGTGTCTGTATGCAGTGAGTGAGCAGTTCTCAGTCCTCAAACTATCCATCCTGTTGCCTTTTGCTCTTTTACCTCCTGTTCCATAGCAGTGCTGCCAGCATCCCTAGGAAACCACAACAAAAATTTCACAGGCCTTGTGCTATGACTGAGGGCCAGTAACATGGTCTGTTGATAAGCCCAGCTTCCCCAAGACATGTCCTCAGAGGAGACATGTGCCCCTTTCCTCCACTAGGACTCAAACCACAAGGTGTTACCTCCAGCTCCACAGATTATCTCAGCTGTTGTGGTAATAACATGACCAATCAAGACAAACTATTTGGTTTTAGTTTAAATCTTACAATTTCTTACAAACAAGAAAAAAAACAACCAAACAAAAAAAACCCCAACCAACCAAAAAAACCCCACCCAAACAGAATTTAATGTAAATCATGAACCATGAACACAGGAACTGTCTCTGAGTGTGTAGGCCACCTTCTGCATCTGTGAAAATTAACACTGTCTTAACATGCAACCAAACTGAAAACATATCATAGTAAATCCACCCGGATACAGGAATGGATGTGCCTGGGTGGGAAAGAAGAGGTGTCAGCCCACCCACAAGCACAAGTTGTTGCAAACCAGCAGGAGACAACACATTGCTTCCAGGAGCAGCAGCAGGAACAAGAGGCACACACAGCTGCGACTGAGGGTAACAAGGGGGAAAAAAGGACAAAATAAGAGAGTGAACCAGCTCCTCAGCTCTGACAACTCCTGTGACCAGTACTCTGGAACAGCCAGCTCAACCTGGCTTACCCTAACCGACAGCAAGGAGTCTCTCTCCCACATCTTCAGACACAAGTGCTAGTCTGGTAAACCCAGGTCCCCTGGTGTTCCAACCACCTTCCCAGTGCCAGCACCAGTCGGCAGCCACCCTGCGAACTGATACAGGTGAAAATAACCTGGACAGAAAGAACAGGTTGGTTTTCAGCCACCTCAGCTTCACAATCTGACTCACACCACCCAACTGTGCAAACAGCAATGCTGCTGCGAGATGGACAGTGGGAACACACATCCCAAAAAAGAGAAGACTTCAGTCTGTTCAAAACAATTGAGAGAAAGCAGCCCAGATAGATCCCCACTTGGGCCAGCTCGCTGCAGCCATCTGCTTCCCACTGAGCTTCACGCTACCATTTTCCTTGTGTTTTCTGCCATCTAACCACCACCCCTACCCAACACCTCAGCAATTCACTTCTGTTGCACTTTGGACAGTTGCTTTATCACCTGGCCCCACCTGGGAGAGGGAATCGGGAAAAGGAAAGGAGACCAGTGGACTGAGGTGAAAACAGATTTAATCGAATAATAATGAGTTAATATTAAGCTCAGTGCTACTAGAGGATACAAAGTTACACCCAGCCGCAGCCAGCAGTTGCAAGCTGTGTGCTTCCAGGAGTGCAGGCTGAATGCCCACACTGCCAGTTCCACAGCTCCAGGGACAACGTGACAGTCACAATGAGCACAGGAGGAGGCCTAATGCATGGGACAACTGAGAAGATAGATGGGACCCTCTTGGGAAGGCAGCCATGCTAGAAACCCCCCCAGACTTCCCAATTTATAGTGAGGGTGATGTTTATGGTTTGGAATACTTGGGTTGGCCAGCTTGGGTCAGCTGTCCTGGTCTTTGCCCCTCCCAGCCCACTGCACCTGCATGGTTCAAAACTACCCTCAACCTTGTTCACTATGGAAACCTGCCCACCAGAGCATCTTATCTCTTTTGTTGCCACAGAATTGGACTCTGCAGTCTCTCAAAACTGCAGTTTCTATAAACAGAAAAAAATTATTTTAGAATTCTGTCCCAGAAAAACCAGGACAACTTTCAAGAAAACGAGGCTAGAAAACGGAATTCCTGGGGCACGGCATGGTGCCCCAGCAGCAAAGCTAGGGGCTGTCCTGCTATCTGAGCAGATGCAGGCAGCTGGCTGATGCTCTTCAAAAGAGCTCCTATGATCACAGCTCTCCAAGGCTTTCAAGTGCAGCCTTCACCATTTATTTTCTCCCTTTCACTTATGGCCCCCTGGCAGCTGTTCTTCACCACCACCTGAGAGCAGCCAACAAACCCAACAGATCTGCTTCAGAACTCATAGCTCTTCTGTCCAGCTCTTCTGCCTTTAGTGGCCGGGAAGAGGAACGAGACCAGAGCAGAGGAGAAACCGAAGGCCCAAGCAGAAGCACAGGGCACTCCCATGGTTGGCACGGGAAGCCCCAGTTCCTCTGGTCCAATCCTGCCATCTTTCCCAGGCACTGCCCCTTTACTCACCAGGCAGCATCCCAACTACAAAGACAACACCATTGCCCTCCATTGGTGTTCTCCTGTAGCAAGACCACCCTACGTGTAGGCTTTAGAGAGAAGCTCCATCCTTTTCAAGATAAAAATCAGCCATAAAGGGAGTTCACTTCAGTACAAGTTACATCTGATTATCCAAAACACATCACAGTCTCCTGGCTGCTTCCTTGGCGCTGCGACATGCACTTGCAGCCCTTTCGTCTTGGGTAAGGAGTTGGCCACAGAAGTAACCACCTCCACACAAGATTACTGTAATTCCCAGGCTCTGAAATCCCCAGGATATTCACTTGCCAGCTCCCACCACTATTTTGATCTTTGCAGCCTCAATGAAGATGAACTGGGGGAAGATGCAGGGTGTTGAAAACTAGATGGGTGTTGCTGTGCTCGCAGAGGCAGTGGGTACTTTCCTAATGTCCCCAATTGCCCCTGGGCAATTCCCCCTCCTCTTGAACCTTCCTGGTCTTTTGATGTGTAGTGAAGTCCAGGAAAAACACCAAGGGGATTTCAGGGGGGTTCAATTTTGTTGTTTAGCATCATGTGAGGAGCTTCCATTGCCACAACCTCATGTGGCAGCTGCCTCCAGAGATCAGGTAGCAGAGCCATGCCATCTTGAGACATCCAGCCCTCTGGCCTGAGCATTTCTCCCACTGTGCACCCCAACACCTCCTGGATTTGACTTATCCAAGCACACAATGAACCACTTTGCCAAGCCAACAACACAACTAAACAGCCCTGGATCCTGTTCCCTCTGCTCTGTTTCTTCACCTAAACATATCACATTCATTAATTTAATTTATCCCTGCAGGCTGCTTATTGTTTTTTGCACCTTTGCACAGATACTACACTAGGCGTGCAGACCTTTGCTTGCATTTACAGTCGACAACGTCAGTCTCCTCTTCTGAGCTCTACAGAAAATCACAAGCACTTGCCAAAGACAAATTGTTTTCATTCTCTTCCCTCCCCCTACAAGGAGGGGAGAAGGATATTGCAATAGGTGTTGTGCTCCCCACCCACATTTTTTTTTTTCACTGCCAAATGCATTGCATCGGGAACAATTAGAAAACTTTTCTTTGTGTGGGCCCTTAAGATTATATATAAAATGCAGAAACATTTTTTCTTCTTAAAAAAAAAAAAACAACAAAAAAACCCCCACCAACCAAAAAACACCTTCAGCATGATCTTTAGACCAGCTTTCAGGGGACCAGTTCAGCTGATAAGGTGAGGAACACTACTAGTGGGATAACTACTGTTGGGTGGCTGCAGACCTGATCTCCCAGCATCAGGAAGGCAAAAAAGGTTGCTCAGGGGCCGTTTACTCCATAAAGGAGACAAGGATACAAGGAGAAAGCTTTTTGAAAGTTACAGCTGCCTGCACTCACTGCAGAAGGAGGTTGCAGAAAATGCAGCCTAGGTCTGCAACAACTCCTGCTTCTGCCAGCACTGGTGTGTTCTTCCACAGAGCACCTTCCCAGGAAGCAGGGCCCCGTAACTCAGTGTGATAAACTGGCACAGCAAGAATGAAACCAGATTGACGTTCATCAAACACCTGACCCGAGATGGGAACCACAACATCCATTACCACCATTGCTTGCAGAAGCACAAGATCAGTGTGTGATGCTTATCATTGGCCAGACTGAAAGCTGTAAGTCACAGTCCCTAACCAGACATTCAGGCAGATGCAGGCCCAAAGGCACATCTTGAGCCAGAAGAGGTGCTTCATCTGCAATCTGGGCTGTGTCTTGAGATGTATGGTCCAGACAAAGAAAGAATGCATGCATAACCCTCTGCAAGAAATCGAAGCAAGTATTTCAAACAGTAACAATTTGGAATCATGCATTCACTCTGTAACGCTGGGCAACACTCGGACCTGCCCTGCACACCTAGACACACACACCTTTACAGAGCATACACTGGCTTCCACTGCCACCCAGTCCACATACTGCAGGACTTCACTGGAGTTTCAATTACCAGTAGCTGAACTGCAGGGCTGGAAGTTCTTGGTCTTAGGGTCTAACTAGAGTCAGTAACTCCAGTGGCATGGGGCCATGGGCTGGGAGTGGACTGTGAGGGAGTGAAAAGGGAGTGGGATCCGTTGGCAAGGTCCACTGGGAGGTGAGTCCAGAGGGACAAAATTTAGCCCGAGCACTGCATCCAGGACCCATAAGAGATCCACACAGAATCATAGAATGGTTTGGGTTGCAAGGACCTCAAAGATCACCTAGTTCCAACCCCCCTGCCACAGGCAGGGACACCTCCCACTAGACCAGGTTGCTCAAAGCCCCTTCCAACCAGGCCTTTGAACACTGCCAGTGATGGGGCAGCCACAATTTCCCTGGGCAACCTGTTCCAGCGTCTCACCACCCTCACAGTGAAGAATTTCTTCCAAATGTCTAATCTACAGTCTTTCAGCTTAAAACCATTACCCCTCATCCTATCACTCCACGCCCTTGTAAAAGCCCCTCCCCAGCTTTCCTGTAGCCCCTTCAGGTTCTGGAAGGACACTATAAGGTCTCCCTGGAGCCTTCTCTTCTCCAGGCTGAACAATCCCAATTCTCAGCCTGTCTCCATTGGAGAGGTTGTCCCATCCTCTGATTATCTTTGTGGCCCTCCTCTGGACTCACTTCAACAGCTCCATGTTCTTCCTGTGTTGGGTGCACCAGAACTGGACACAGCACTCCAGATGGGGTCTGATCACCAGAGCAGAGGGGGAGAATCACCTCCCTTGACCTGCTGGCCAAACTTCTTTTGATGCAGCCCAGGACACAGTTGGCTTTCTGGTCTGCAAGCGCACATTGCCAGCTAATGCTGAGCTTCTCATCAACCAACACACTCAAGTCCCTCTCCTCAGGGCTGTTCTCAATCCGTTCTCTACCCAGCCTGTACTTGTGCTTAGCATTGCACCCGCACATGTATCCAGTGTCCTGACTGAAGCCAGGTTTTGTTCAAGATCACAGAGTCATAGAATCATAGAATGGCTAGGGCTGGAAGGGACCTCAAAGATCATCAAGTTCCAACCCCCCTGCATGGGCAGGGACACCTCCCACTAGACCAGGTTGCTTAAGGCCTCATCCAATCTGGCGTTGAACACCTCCAGGGAGGGGACTTCCACAACCTCCCTGGGCAACCTGTGCCAGCATTTCACCATCCTCACAGGAAAGAACTTCATATGCATGAGATCTTTGTTCCAGAGCCATGGCTTGATGAGGTGGAGACAAGCAGGGCAGAAGCCCTTGCTAGCAGTTTGTGCACCTCCATCTCCAGTCCCCGAACAAGGGCTGAGCCCAGCAGCCTTTATCCCTGAGCTGCTGTGTCTGTACCAGACTGTCACAGCCTTGCCAAGGGGCCTCTAGCGTCCCATGCTTCCCCAACTCCAACACGCAACCCCCAGCACTGCTGGCAGCAGCAGTGGCAGCTCTGGCCAGCAGCAGACACCCGTCTATCACACCAGGTTATCACTTTCTCTCCTCTGACACAAAACGCTCCCCACCTCGCTGCCAGCAACCCTAACCACATCACAAACAAGGAGGAATCTACACAAGTATTCAAAATATCTGGATGTTGTGCCACCACGGCAATTAAATCCACACTCACTTTCTCACACAGCGCCTGGAGGGAAACTGACTGCAGGGTGGGGCAGAAGAGGACATGCCCTGGTAATCTCGGCTTCCTCATAGCGCAGCTCCATGTTGCAACCTCTGAAACCATCCCTAGCAGCAGGCCTTGCCCTGGGAGCCTGATACACCCTCTCTGGGGTGGGCTCCCTCTCTTTGGAGGAGAAGCCATGCCAGAAGCAGCGCTGTACCCACAGGGGGCTGATGTGCCTGAGGCTGCCTCTTCTCCCTCCTGCCTTTGGCTGCTTTTTGGAGCTGAGGTGGAGCAGGAGCTGAGCAGGGCTGGGGAAGGGGAACGTCCTCATTGGCATGGCCAGCAGGTTCATTCTTTAGAAGAGGGCTGTGGCATGCCAGGCTCCTCTCCCCTGCCAGGCAGAACCCCCCTGCTTCAGAGGCTCGAGGAGGCACAGGGAGGCATCCCACCCTGGCTGAGCGAGGGCATCAGTGCAGCTGAGGTACTCACAAGCACTCTGTCTCACAGCCTGCCAGAACAGGTCCATCAGCTCCTTCCTTCCTTGTGTGCACCACAGATCCAGGCTCTCCCAGCCACCCTGCCTGGAGCCAGGGGAGACCTGCATGCCAATGGCACCCCCCATGGAAAGTTTCTCATGGATCTTGTTTCTGTCACAAAAAAATCAGTTTGCCACAGTGCGACAGGTCTGCAGCAGTGCTTTGGCTTTGGTAGCATCTTAGAAGGTGTGAGGTGGGTTTCCACCAGCCCTTTGGGCAGCTCAGGTGTGCTGCCCGAGTGCCTGCTGCCTGTGCTGCCTACAGTGCCGTGTGGCTGGCCCCAGGGAGCAGCTGGGCTGCCCAATACCCAGCCTTTCCAACCTGCACACTGCAAGCTCCTGCCTTAAACTGGCCCCAAAAAATCCTCTTGAAAATTGCCCATCATCACCACTGCTGCTCACTTTTTTTCAGCTTCAGAAGTACAACAGAAAGGAATCTACAAAAGGGATATTTAATTAATTGCATTTTGATGTCCAGTTTTTCCTATCACGAACACCAGTGAGACAGTCATAGAATCACAGAACCATAGAATGGTTTGGTTTGGAGGGGACCTCAAAGATCATCTAGTCCCAACTCCCTGCCAGGGGCAGGGACATCTCCCACTAGACCAGGTTGCTCAAAGCCCCACCCAACCTGGCCTTGAACACTTCCAGGGATGGGGCAGCCACAACTCGTTTGGGCAAAGTGTTCCAGTGTCTCATTAGTGAAGAAATTCTTACAAATGTCATACCTAAATCTACCCTCTTCCAGTTTAAAACTGTTACCCCTTGTCCTGTCACTCCACACCCTGTAAAAAGTCCCTCCCCAGCTTTCCTGTAGCCCCTTCAGGTTCTGGAAGGCCACTATAAGGTCTCCCTGGAGCCTTCTCTTCTCCAGGCTGAACAACCCCAACTCTTTCAGCCTGTCTTCATAGGAGAGGTGCTCCAGCCCTCTGATCATCTTCGTGGCCCTCATCTGGATTCGCTTCAACAGCTCCATGTTCTTCCTGTGTTGGGTGCACCAGAACTGGACACAGCACTCAAAGGGAAGAGTAACACCACTGAAAAGCCAGGGAAGAGATCCCTGCTGGAAGTCTGAATAGAAGCTCCCTGGCACTGTTGCTGCCTGTTGCTCATGAACAGAATGCCAAGCCAGCATCCAAACACAGTTCTCGTTACCTCCCAGTCTCTCACCCTTAGGCTCCTGTTGCTTTCAATGCCCTTGGTCAAGGCACATACTCTCTCAATTATCTTTGCAGCAGAAGCTTCTAGTTTACTTGCAGCCCACAAATACCTTTTTGTTCCAGCTTATTTCATTAGTTGGTAGAAATATGCTCTTTGCAGCAGGGGTAAGCTTGGCTTGACATGGATGTGTGGTGCCTAATAAAACAGGGCCCTGCTTACTCACTGGAGTTCCTAGAAGTTCGTTCAATAGAAATAAAGAACAATCTGGCAGCTTGGCTACCAGGCTACAGGCTGCTGGCCAGTTGGCAAATAAGTAACCAACTAGATGAGACTAAAATCCTCTACCTGACTTTGTCTGGATTAACTATTTTTGTGAAGACTGTATTTCCTGGGAAAATAGCATTTCAGCTGGACCAGCAAGAACTGCAAGTTCAGGGCAAGTGAAGCAAATAGTTCCAGAAGGAAAAAAAAAAAAAAAAAAAAAAAAAAAAGAGAGAGAAAAAAATGTATAGTATTGAAAAACTATAGTCTGGCAGACTAGAAAATTATTTGTTCCAGAAATGTCAAATGGAAACTTTCTGACTTTTCCCTTCAGGATGGTAATCTTAATTTTAAAAGTGACCTAAATTTATAAAAGGAAGGGATGAAATAACAGGAGTAAGACGACTACACCACTCTAGATCATGTATAACATTTCAAGATAATAAGAAATATTTGAGCTTCTTTCTTCATTTTGCTAGGGGAAAAAAATCCCTTGCCTTCAAGCAGCACTTCTCCCAAAAACATTCCCCTTAGCCACTGAGCAAAAAATATGATCACCCCTCTACTGGGTTTTGCAAACATTAAGAACAGCTTGTAGCACTTCTAGAGAAGTGCTTTTGTTGTGGACAACCAGGACCATAGAGAAATGACACTGTGTTCAGGGATATAGGATGGGCAAGGAGAGTCAGAAGTAAAATCTAGTTCTTTCGATCCTCATTTTCCTGTCAATAGTATAGTGGGTGTCACTGACTGGGATTGCTTTGTCTCCTGCTAAATGATCCCTTAACTCTCTTCCCAGGATCCATTCAAGGAACGTTTCAGAGTCGCAGCATTACCAACATGGGAAAGTGAAACGCAGAGAGATTTTTGAGCTGCGTTTACATATTTGGGGAGCCTGTGTTTTTGGCTGCCTGACTTCAGATACCCACAGCCTTATTTACATGAGTATTGTGCACCCAGAACTCCTACTGAGATCAAAAAAACAAATCCGTGCCTTTGCAAAAGCAGGTTGTGGCATCCAAACCCAGAGGTACGCAAACTCAGCGCATTTTTCCAAAATCTGGGTCCGCACCCCTTGTCTGAGGCAGCCACTGAGTCAAATGCAGAGTTCAGCCTCGGAGTTCCTGGCAGAATCAAACCTCATTTCCACCTCTCCAAAAATCCAGCAAAACCCCTCTTAAAATTTTGGAGGCTGTCTGTTGTCCTCTGCTCTCTGGTTTTATTGGTTTTTTTAATTACCCTGATTTGAGGCAGTTCTGCTAGAGCCTGGAAGTACTGAAATTGCTCCACACTTACTATGGGTCACCTATATGTGCAAACACACATGTAAGCACAAAAGCAAGTGGAGTAGAGCAGAGACTACAAGGATTTGCCAAAAAGCAGATATGCAGTGAAGTTGAACAAGGAGCCCATCTTTTCCATGGGCTTTTGCCATGCTGCGAGGTGGGTGCTGGCCATGCTCAGCAGCCCTGGGTTGTTCACGCTGTCTGTGCTTGGCCACCTCTCCATCAGAAAGTGGCAACAAACACAGGTGAATCTGGACAACACGCCACCAGTTTGTGGCCAAAAGAAAAAGGAAAGAAGATTTAGGAATGCTTCCTGTTTTTCTGGGAGCAAGGTGGACTCCAGAACATTCTGCACCAACTTTCTCCAATGTCTACCTGTGGGGTTTTGCTTGTTGGGTTGTGGGGTTTTTTTTCAAGTGGATGGAGGTGTCTGTATTTGGCTCAGAGAAGGAGAATACGTTGCCAGTTTGGAAAGGGCAATGTCATGCCCAGGTAGTTAGTCTAACAACAACTGGGCTCCATCCAGCTGTGGCAGGACTGCTGGGTGGTTGCTTTCATGTGCTTTTTGTTTCATGTTCATCACCCTGGCATCTGTGCAGTTTGCATCTTGGTTAGCAAAGGCTTAACCACAAGAGCTCTCTCCTTGTGAGGAGGGAGAAGGGTGAGACGCTGAGTGCTTTACAGAGGGTGGGGTACAGCAATGAGCTGAGCAGATTTCATCTAGCCTTGTGTTTGACTCTGATCTCCATCAAACGCAGCTCGATAGGCAGGCAAATCTGCTGCAGCTTGTGGAAAGGCAGTGGCAGGTTCATTGCTCCAGGACAGTGGTGCCTGAGAGAGCTGTGCCAGGCTGGGCTCCAGCCACAGATGGCAATCATGCTGCAGAGGGACCATTTCTGAAGATGCTCAGCAGCTTTGCACCCTTTGCCTTTGTCGCAGGCAGTGTTAAAAGCCACACTTCCCTGTGGAAGAGGAATGACAGATAGAAAGCCAGGAGAGGGTGTTCAGGAAAGACATCTAATAATTTATAAAGAGCAGCTTAACCCAGGTGGTCATAGGTACTCTGACAATCTGTTCTGGGCAAGAATTGTATTTCCAGTGAGTTCTTTCACTTATGTCGGTCTGTGTTTCAAATTAGCTCTGACACAACCTCAGTGACAGAGGCTTTGAAGTCTGAACTAAATGTGCTACAGAGATCATTATTCATAACCACTCAAATGGAGAGGGAATATTTTCCTTTTGAAAGGTCCTGCCAAACCTGTCCTGTGCTTTGTTTGCTTTCAGAGGCACCGTGGTCATTCTTTGGGAGGAAAGAGGACGGAGGAAAGAAAGGGTGATAAGTCTGGCAGAGAGCAGCCTTCAAATATCACTGATCAAAAATTGACTAATTAAGAAAGTACAGGGACTGTCCTATCTGGAAACTGCTGCTTTGCATGGACTCCATCTGAAGGACCTTTGTGCAGAACCTTTTCCGGGGAGCAGTCCTGGGCCCACCTCTGTGGCACCTTGATTTGCATCTATTTTACTGGGAGTCAAGTTGCTGTACTTTGTAGGCGTGTGGCTCTATTTGCAGTGGCAAGGTGCACCCCAACAGTGAGTGTTTATACATTTGGAGAGCACAAATCCAAGTCAGTCTCCAGGGAGAGCAGTAATCATCTAGGATTTTCCAGTACAGAGATTGGCAGGGTTGGGGCTGCATACATACATCTCCAGAACAGCTTTGAAGATACATAATTTTCACATAGGAGTTATGAGAACAAGTTTTGGCTAAAGTTCCGTGTAATACTAATTTCAAATGCCCTGGGGCCCAACCTGCTCACGCTGAAGTCCCTGGAAAGACTCCAAGGCAGCAAGCCGAGACCCTTGCTCTTTGCACCTACTCTTCTTTTAGTGCCTTTCCTCCATTCCTCTGTTCATTTGTCCTCCACTTAAAGGTGCTTGGGTTTTGGTTTTGGGTTTTTTTGTTGTTTTTTTTTTCCCCTTTTTTCCTCTCTGAACATTTCTGTTGCTGGGTTCAACTAAATCTTCCTCTGACACGGTGTCATTTCTTAAAATGCTGTCACCATTTGTTTCCTGAACCCTTTCTCTTCTCTGGATTTGTCTCTATTTAGATTCTTCTCTTCAAGCTTTTTAGTGTCACCACTGGCCCTTCTTGCCCAGACTTTCATTTGGTATCCCTTCAAATGCATCTTTCCTTCATGGTGGCTTCTATCTGCCAGCCCACTTGCAAATACTTCTCTGATAAACATCTTATTGCCTCCTGCTGCTCCTCTTTTCCTTCAGTGTCACTTCTGTATTTATCTTTTCTCCCCTTCCACCTCTCAAGTTCATCTCTGCCTCAGGATATCTCTATCCTTCCCACTACCTCATCTCATCTCCTGTATTTCCTTTCCTATCCACATCACCTCATTGTCCTCATCTTAATCTCCCATCAGTTTCTCTCCTCCTTGTCCCCTTCATATGTCTCTCCTCCTTGTCCCCGCCTGTCTCTCTTTCTCTACCACTTACATAATTCCCCAACACTTTCCCTCTCAGGGAAGGAGCTGGACATAGAGAAGAAGGAGAAGGAGCCTCAGGGGGGATGATTTATTACCCAAGTTAGATAAATATGCTCCATATGCACTCAGTAGAGAAGTGTAGGACAACTTAGGAGGTTTATTAGATGTCATCTTCCTTTATTGACTCTCTAGGGAGCCTAACTCACTACACCTAATTTAGTAGCCTGAAATTAATGAAAACACGTGAATATCCTCTGCACAATCTCACTTTTGTTTGGGCCCATGCTAAGGAGAGAGGGAAGGACAAGCTATCAATAACGTAAGGAAGCTATTTGCCAGTGACTAAGCAGCCTCAGCTCCTGGCATACCTGTAGGCACATGGGGCCTGTGAGAAGGGGTGGCTTTTCAGAGATCCAAAGGAGAAGAAAAACAGTTCTCCAGATGTCTGAGGGAAGTGTCTCCCAGCCAGAAAGGGCCTTTGGGCTGGGAGAGCCTGGTCACCTTTGAAAAAGGGCCATAGGGGATAAATCTGTTAGATGAAAAGGACAAGGTCAACCAGCTCTTGAGGGACCTGGAAAGCAAAAGTAGGGAGGAGTCATCCAGCAGGAGGAAGCAAAGAGATGAGCACTGTGGTGGTCAAAGCAGCTAGCCAAAACAAAAGGTTTTAACACCATGTTGTTTAGGAGACTTGAGAGGACCAGTGTCACGGGCACCCAGGCTACTGCAATAGCAGTGAAGGAAGGGTGGTGATACCAAGGGCCCACGTCTAGGTTTTCATTGGGTTGGCTGACAGACAAGGAGATGCTGGGTTTGAGAGATAATGCAGGGATAAGCCTCAGGAATAGAAAACAGCCTGAATGCTGGAGTCCAGTGAGAATGATGAATCAAAGATGATTGGCTTGTTACTTTAATTCCCCACTCTGAGGACTTCCCCAGACCTTCTGCACACCTGGGTATACCTCTAGTATTTCCTTTGCTGTATTTCCTATGTCCTCATCAGGTCCTGAGCTACAGCTGCACTTGTAACACTTAGCATGTGTCCCACCAGGGACAGAGCTGAACAGAGCAAGACACTGCATCTGCTTCAGGGTCAGAAAATATTGCTCCAAACAGAATACTGGTTGGGGACCTATCCTCTAGCTTCCCATATTTTTCACATAGTTTGCCTTGATAAGCTAAATGAAAACCCCCAAGCATCTGAGTGAGTGAAACAGAATATTAATTGGGGACAACACAAAGGCTGGAGGACAGAGGGGTAGGAAGCTCAATGGCTGTGCACCCTTTCACAGCTGATGTCTTTATTCTTACTACAATTTCTTTAGATTACTTCCAAAGCTATTAGATAACAGGCTATTACATAATATTCTCTTGCCAAAGCCAAATAATTTGTTTTGAACTGACCAACCCCACCCCTATCCTTTACTGAGAACCACCTGCAGCTCTTTTCATTTCACCTACATAGAAATGGAAGCATTAGATTTTCCTTTTTTTTTTCCTTAATGAAGGAGAACCCCCCAAGTCCATCTTTTCCCCAAGATCTGACAATACACGAGTGAAAAGGGTGGTGGGATGGCTCTTAGTACTCCATTAGTGACTAAACATGGGAAACTTTCAAACCAATTAAGAGCCAAGAGGTGCAAGAAGATAAATATCATGGACTCTATGGACATTTCAAAAGACAGTAAGTCTTTGTCTGAGAAAAAAACAAACAAACAAGGTTTTTAAAGGTTTCCCAGGGTAAGTGTTTTTCTCCCACCCTGCTATTTTCCCTCCCCCTCAGCAACGGTACACAAGCACCTTGCCGTGTTGAAAGTACCAAGTGTTTTGGGAGAGGACAATGCATCCAAAGTGACTCTAGAATAAAACAAGAAAAGCCTTTCAGCACAAGGACGTGTGGAGGTGGGGGCAGAACAAAAAGCATGAACGCCCTGCAAGAGATGGGAGGAGAAGCTGCTTTGAAAGCGCTGCGAGAAGCAGCCCTCACCTTTATGAGGCTTTCTCAATGTAGCCGCAAAGCTGCTCTCTGAGTTCCAGCCCTGTGAATTTCCACTCCGGCCTTGCTGTTTATAACCAGTACACAAAGCCCTTATCTTCCAAGCACAGCTTTAGATTATAGAGAGGGCATGCCGTCAAGAGAGACTGTCAAGGCTAATGAGCATGGGTTAAACCAATTCTGCAGCAACGGGAACCCACTCGAGGAGATGCTGGGCAGCAAGGCTGGGTTTTCAGCACATCCAGGTGCACATTTATACACGTTTTTCCCCCTCTCCCTGCTGCTCTGAAACTACAGCTGGACCACCTGATCTCAGAATATCCAGGCAACAACAAAAGCCTTTTGAGGCTGCAGGAACATGGTGCCTGCTGTACCCCTGCAGCCATGAGCACCAAACGGGATGGGACAGCACTGGCACTGAGGGCAGCTGTGGGCCTTGGAAAACATTGTGGCTGTAAACGTTTTTTGTGGTGTGTGTGTGTGTCTTTGTGTTTGTCTTTTTGTGTGGATACCAGGACTTTCATGCATGCCAGTTAAATAACCAGGGCAATTCACATTCTGGCAGCCAGTTTTAATGGTGAATGCACGCGGCTCACATGACCCACATGGGAACTTTTTAAAGCTGTGTGCCTCCATGGAGAACACTTCTTCCCAATGCAGTAAAGAAGGAGCACCCCACTGAGAACACACCCACAAATACAAGAGGACAACCTTCCGCCCTATGTTTTGGCATTATCCATCCAGAAAGTGAGAATTCCCATCAAAACTATTGCTTATTCTGAGAAAAAGCCTTTCATTCCTCTGTGTTCTAAGGTTACTTCTTCACAGCACTAAATGGAAAAAAGAGCAACCTGGGAATAAATTAGTTTATCATCACTATAAATGGAAGGTAGCTTAAGACTGTTGAATGTGGAAATCACAAACATCCTGGAACATATTTTTCCATTCATATCATACACTCAGATAAATTGAAAGTGATCTTTTGTATCATACTTCCCCCGCCTATCCAATGCAGTCATTTCCTCTAATAAATTTCCTAGTGCTTTGTGTGGTCAAGTGTTAGATGGCCCCAAGGGATGAAGTTTCCACCACTTCCTTGCAAGGCACTGAGCGTCCCTCCATCAAGGAGACTCTGGATATTCAGTTAAATGTTCCATTTCTCATTGCACTCCCATTATTCCTGATTATCCCCCAGCCTTAAGTATTAAGCTTAGCTTTTACTTTTTTCTAACACTGGTGACAGTTACCACATTCCATCTTTTTCATCTTTTGACTGCTTTATGGAGAAAAATTATGAGGTAGCCTATTCACAGACAACCTCCCCCCTTTTATTTGGTTGCTGTAATTGAATCCCCTCTAGCATGTCTCTGTCTGCCTAGAAGTGCAGTACTCAGGACTTGGGGCAATATTCCACATGCTCTACCTTCCCACATGTAAGGGGCACCTTCCCACGCGTTGCCCACTTCTGCAGCTTGAGATATATCACTTCCAATCAGCTAGCCGCTATCGTTTCTACATCTCTTCAATGCTACATTTGAGATTCAAGTTGTTTTTATCCCATTTGCATTTTTCCAAGTTGGAACTTGCATTGTTGTTTTCCAACCATTCTTTAATATCTCCTGAATTGCTTCATATCACTTTCCCTTCTATTAGGCTGTTTACAGCCTTTCCCAGTGCAGCATTGACATGTCTTTCACTTCTTGTAAAAAAAAAAATAGAAAGCATATGTACACAAACCATCAGAACACCTAGGTACTGCAATGAATGGCTACATTTGCACAACACACAAGATCTAGCTCTATTCCTCCCCTACTGTTCTGCTTGTTTTCTAAAATGAAAACCCCCACCAAAGGGCTCACAAACTTTAGGATAAGGCATCCTAACCACAAGTCACAGCAGTCATCCATCACCCATGGGCTTCATTAAAGTGCTGCTTGCTCTGTTTCACATGTGGAAGCCACCACCATCCCCACTAAGGCTGCCATTATAACAGTGTAAGGACACGCACGTTGATAGAGCTCATTTCCATAAATTTACAATACAAAGTTCAGGAATAAAAACTGGGTGTTCCTCACAGAACATGTTAAGTCAGCCTGAATTTACCACTGAACCCTGTGGGATGTGATTACACACCCATTGCACACCAGCTCGCTGCCAGGCCTCCATGTTACGTGGTGTTGCAGGCTGGCCTTGGCCTCCTGGCCAGGATGACCATATGGGGCTAATCTGAATGGGGATGGTGTCAATTGGACACCTGATGACTGGAGCTAAGACTAGCCAAAGGAGAGGTGACCCATGCTGCTTCACAGAGCCTGCACCCTAACTTCTACAGCCTCTATGCATGTGTGTATATAGCATGCGGCAGCACCAGGTGTGCAAAGAACTCAAGGCGAAATCAGACCAGCTTACCTGCCACCACTCTCCCAAAAAAAGTGTTTTCAACTATTAAAACATACAGGCAACCTTGGTCATATCATATTCCTTTGGGAATTAGTATTTCAAGGTCTTGTGAGCACTCCTGCCAACAGATGACACCAACTATTAAAGCATTCAGCAAAGCAGATTGTGTATCCTTTTCTGCCTTTTCTGGAACACCAGCTTACCAATAAAAGGACTTTTGTCATGTGCAAGCTGAGGACTTGGCTCAGCTGGCACGCCTTTGTGCTCAGCACCGTACCTGTAGAGACCATACTTCAGGATAATTACAACACTAGGTTCCCGGCCTGAAAACCATGCGTGTATTATTTCACTTGTCACAAACAAAGGGGACCGTTCAGGTGAGATTATGCACAGGCACAGAGCAAAGCACGTGCTTAGTATGACGATGGTGCCATTTGTCAGCTGTCTGCATATTCTCAAACTAGCTTTACATTTGGTTCCTGCTAGCAGTGTAGAAGTGGCAATGCATTGCTGAGATGCTACTGTCATACCTGGGTGCCAGGGAGATCCATGTGGCCACATGCCAGCAGATTTGCAGCGTGGTCTCTTCAGAACCACCTCTGAAACCACTCCAACCTGCAGCCTCAGCAGTGCAGACATACCCTACTTTGGTGGCCACTGTCTGGCTGAGGCTGGGGGAGTAACTTCAGAGTGATCTAGAAGAAGCATCTCTATTTTAGTGCTCACTTCCAATGGAAAATATCATAGAATCACAGAATCATAGAATGGTTTGGGTTGGAAGGGACCTTAAAGATCATCTAGTTCCAACCCCCCTGCGTGGGTAAGGACACCTCCCACTGGATCAGGTTGCTCAAGGCCAAATCCAACCTGGCCTTGAACACCTCCAGGGAGGGGGCATCCACAATCTCCCTGGGCAAGCTGTTCTGGCGTCTCACCAACCTCAATATCTGGATAATCACCCATTTAAGTTAAAACTACTGCCTGAAATAGATTTGTACTTATGTCATAGATTACAATAAGAAAACCTGGGTAGGACAAAAAAGTAAGAGTTTTCTGAGTACATTATTTCAGTGGCAGATGCTTCCCCAACTGGCAGGCACAGAGGGATTTTTGCTGCTTTGTCTTGCAGTGACTTATTTGATGAGCACCACTACTCATAGCTTGCCACCCACCGTGCCTTTATCACCTGACAGAATCCTGTGAACATCACCTTGGCAATTATTCCTCAGAAGGAAGCACAAGGTAGTGGCTGTGATTTATTGAATTTTATTTTTTTTCTGTGGGAAGAGAGGTCCACATGTAAAAGAAAGCATGTAAGTAAAACACGTACTCCCTTCTGTTTGTCATTAGCTGTGCAAGTCTCAGATCCTGGAGGAGTCTGGGCTTGCATGAGGCTCTCATGGTGTGCTTCCTCATGGCCAGCAAAACAGCTTTTTTGTAGCGAGATGGCCACAGCCAGCAGCAAGTTTAGAAATGATGCCACTTTCCGTTCAATTTCACAGGCACACTGAGAAAAAGGATCCTGAGAATGTGAGATTTACAGGCAAGCAAAAGAGGAGCCAGTGTTCTCCTCCCCTCTTTCCCTTTCTTAAGGGGCCACCAGGATTCTCCTCGGGCTGCTGCCCTTCTGCTGTCCCTGCTTTCACACTCTTTTCTTCTAGGTGATCTCTGCAGTGCCCTGGCTGGCTGCAGTGTTGACAGAGCAGCTTCAGTGCTTTTTCCCTCAGGAGATGAGTGTGCCACCCTACAGGGCCTGGGAAAGTAATCCTTGCTGACTGTGAAGCAATCACATGCTTCTGGGGTACTGGTTTCATGCTGGGGTTGTTTGCTCACTTACTTCTTTCCTGTCTTTTCCTCTTCTTTTTCCGTTTCCTGTTTATCTTTCCTCACAGAACATTTAAAACTGTGCAGCTCTCCACCAGAGGAAGACCTCCAGCTCTGGAGCAGGGCATAACAGCCCAAGAGTGATGTTATCAAACAGTTTGGAGCTCGGGTTGAGGAAAAATATGTTGCCCAGCAGGAAGTTCATAAGGAAGCAAACCCAGCCACGACAGTACCTTCAGATTTGCACCTGTTTTTCTCTTTTCTTTTCTTTTCTTTTCTTTTCTTTTCTTTTCTTTTCTTTTCTTTTCTTTTCTTTTCTTTTCTTTTCTTTTCTTTTCTTTTCTTTTCTTTTCTTTTCTTTTCTTTTCTTTTCTTTTCTTTTCTTTTCTTTTCTTTTCTTTTCTTTTCTTTCAAATGCTTTGTTACCACATGTGGGCAAGGCAGCAACAGCTTGCACCTGGGTGGGGAAACCTTCAGCAGCTCAGCATCTCCCCACCACAGTGCCCGCCATGGCAGCTCTGGCAGAGTGCACAGTACCACCTACTGCTTAATGGCATCACTGCCTGAAATGGCTTCAGCAGCCTGCCCTTGGAGGCCTCCTGTCCATGCTGTGATCCAACCCAACACAGCTTAACTTCTGACAGGATCACAGCACAGGGACGTGCCCGCCTGCTGGCAAATGATCACACCAGAGGCTGCAACATGACAGCGCTGAGAATTAACCTCCACCACCAAGCCTACTTTGGGTCCAGCTCTCTCTCATCTTGTGGCTCCCAGAATTAATGAACTTAGCAGTGCAACACGATGGGCACGTACACGGGATCATTCATACCCTCCTCACATCCATCTCATTGAGATGGATCAAAGCTACACACTGTGCCGAGGTACTTGTGCCCATCTGCCAGCCTACCTGCAACAGGCAGCGCAGAGACCAGCAGCGCCACAGCAGTGCAAAGAGACCAAGTGTGAACCAGGAGACCAAGGCTAGAGCAAAATGGAAGACAGCACATTAACCATGCAGTGCTCATCTTCCCTAGCAGCCTTTGCCACTGATTTATAGAGCCAGCACGATTCATTTACCCAGGCTACCTTCATTTTATTGTTACTAATTGTTACGAGTATTTTTGGCAGGGATGGGGAAGCTTGTCTGCTTAAAAATAGCTTTGGGGACGGCAGCTGGCAGAGTCACAATGAAAGAAGGATCCAGCTCCAAATCTTTTCACAAAGAACGTGTTCTTAGCAAGTAATTGGGTGCAATCAAGTGCAGAGATAAATAGTAGCACTTCCCAAGGTGTAGCTCAAGGCCCTGATCCTGCCAGTTGCTGTTTGCTGGCAAGCATTCTGAAAGGCGCGAGACCTGCTCCTGTCTCTGCAGACTTTCTGGCAAGACCAGTGCCCAACTTCTTTGCGAGGCTGGAGTGAAGAGATTTTTCTACACAGACCATGATGCCTCAGCAGAGTGGGCTTTTGGATGTACCAAATACATCACAACGGTATCAAAAACATGCAGCGTTAAGTGCTGAGAATCTGGTTCCATGAATGCACGTGCATCTTCGCTCGTCATGGCTGACGCACTTGTGTTTCTGCAGTGCCCTCATCCGCACGCTCCAGGCAGCTTCCACCCCTTTCCCACTTTGCATTCTGCATTCAAGCAAGTTTCCACAAACAAAAATGAAAATTAGCAGCAGGAAAGAACTGACACTAACTGAACAGTGAGTGTGCTGACAGCTGGAACCACACTTTTTTCAGTCACCCGTATTTGATCACCAATCATTTCGCTCCTCATTTCCAGTTCACACCAGTACACATTGGACCTGAACACAAATCTGAGCCCGTCTCCAGGACACCCACATTTGATTTCCTCTGCCTGATTTACTAGTGTGATGTTGCAAGGATGGCTTTCAAGCACTTTCAGCAAGCCAGTGCTTAAACTATAGGAGGGCTGTGCTAGTAGGTGTTGGCTAGCAGGGTCCAAGATCCTTGCTGTGGAACTGAGAAAGCCAGCTTTCCAGCATCCAAGTGCTCTTCACATCATCCAGCTTCACTTCCAGCCAAGCCAGAGAGCAGCAGGGCTTCTGGAGATCTGCCCTAATCAGTAGCCTTTGAACTTCTCATGGAGGTCTCTGCTGCTGCCACCACTCACCAGCTCTCTGAAGCACTTACTTCTTGCACCTCCTGGGCACATGAAAATCATGTTACAGAGTCCCACAGATCGGGAGGGCTGGCCTACCTTTAATATGTTGCTTTCTAATGTATTTCTGCGCTCATTTCCAGGAAAGTTTTGGCATTCTGTGAAGCTCTTTCTTTGGAAAACAACTCACACCGTGTCATTAGGTGAAAATGGCCTCCGGAACAGCTAAAAAACCAAAGCATTTGCCCACATATCCTATTTGCAGGAGGAAAGTGCCTCACTGCTTCGGTCTTTTTTCTTTTTTTTTCTTTTTTTTTTTTCTTTTTTTTTTTTTCCTTTTACCCCGGGATGTATGATGAAAACATCTGAAACTGTTAGGATTTCTACAGGCAGATTTGGCAGCCTTTTCAGATTTAGTTGGACTGTGACATACACTTTAATTTCGGAGCTTGCTTGCTTGCTTCCTGCATATGCACCTTGTGATCAGACTAAGTTCTAGCAGCTGAGACGTAAAGCGCGGCCGCTGTGGTTACCCTGTGCTGACAATAGGCAGGTGCTTGTTGCTGTAAACCAATGCGGCTACACTGAAATCAATAAACCACTACACTTTATACTTGCTAAAGTTCCGGTCCCGTATTTTGATGATTTTTATTTTTTTTTCTTCCTTTGCCGCTTTAGTACATTTGCTCACGATTGCCTCGACCAAAACACAGCACAGCATGCCAGAGACAGGCTGAGCCCTGAGCCAAAGCAAAGAGTGCCACCTACTGAAACCTGAATTTTCCAAGAGCGGTTCTCTCCCCCCCCCGCTATACATTCCCCTCCCAACTTCCTCCAGGGCCTAGGATCCACTTCCAAAGGACACAAAAGAGCAGGAAAGAGGATTTAAGTTGTTTATAAGGCCATCACCCCTATTTTAACAGGAAAAACCTTGGGGAGGGGGGAAGAAGGGGATTTGTTTTCTATCTTTTTAGTCAGCCTTAAGCAGAAAGGTACACAAAAGAGGGAAAAAAGTCCCAGCTCAAAAAACATTTCCTTTTAAATGGCATGATATGCCTTTAAGGGGAAGGTAGCAGGCAATGATCCATCTTCACCACATACAGACTTGCCTTGTTCTTCCATTTCTGGCTGAGTGATAAAACGTTAAATGTCATTTCCTGTATCAGTGGTTAACCACTAGATGCTGGATCAGAGATTTACCAGAAGTGCAATATTCAAAAGTGGACCTGCTGCTTTCAATAACCCTTTTTTGCACCCTGTGGGAACCATTTAACCTTTGAGAGACAGAAAAAAACCAAACAACAAACCAAACAAAAATACCCTGGATTTGGGTAGGGAGGTAAGTCTTGAGCTTTGTGCCAATGTCTCACACCTCGTATAGGCAGTCACAGGGATAAATCCTTCCCCAGCCCCAGCCTGGCACAACACTGAGGTTTGTGGGCCAAGGGACTGCATGGGTTCTTTATGAGCCCTTGGTTCTGTCGTCAGCAACTGGGGATCAGGCACCGGGGACACAGCTGTTTGTTTCACACTGATTTTCTTCTACTAAAAGCCAGCATATTTAGCAAACGGGCTGACACTGGAATCCAAAACATGTACTCCTTACCAACCCTTACTATCCATTTATTTTACATTGCAGAGCCAAGCAGTTTATCTGCCCAGGCTGTATTCATTTTATTACCATCATCACAGTCAGTTATGGGGTTGAGGGGATTAAAAATCATTTTGGGAATAGCAGCTGGGAGAATTAGGAGCAGATAAGGAAATTTAAGTTGAGGCTACATTTCCACAGGATGAATTCTGAACACGTGGTTGTGCAATTGCCTGTGTAAATACAGAGTTATTTTCCTAATTACATAATATTTGTAAAGCACTCAGAACATAAAATGGCTAAGCACACTTGGAGAAATACCAGTTAGAGAAAGTTGTGGCCAAATAGTGGTGATGAGCATCTTGAAATAATAGAAGCAGGTCCTTTGGACATGACCTGGTATCTAAACTGGATATGCATGGCTCTCAGTTGCAGCAACACCCCTTACCCTCCACCCCCTGTATCATTTCAGTATCCCTGCTCTCCAAGAGCTCAAACAACTCAGCTCAGTTGGAGAACGCCCTTTCTCAGGGTGGGGAATGGTTCTGTCTTTGCTGCTTGCGTGTGCCTCGTGCGACAGAGCCCCAGTCCCTGCAGGCAATGTGCAGGCAGTATTGCAAGCCAAATAATAAAGACTAATAACCCTAGAGTTGAGGTACCTCACTCCTTTCTTCCTCAGCCAACAGGAAACCCCTACATCACTTCTGCCACTACCATTTACTCATTTGCACTGCAGCAGTACCCAGCTGACTCAGTCACGACCCTGAACCCAGCCATGCTAGGTGCTGTGCAAAACACTCTGCAGCCACACAGTCCCTCCCTCACAGAGCTGATGCTCTCAGACATGAAAGGGAAACACTCCCAACATCCCCTGCCAGACACACCTTGAGTGCTGGTACCTGCGCTCTACGCAGAGTTTAGTTCCCAAACCACATGCAATAGGAATTGTATGGTTTGGATCCTGGGCTTTCCAGGCAAGCAAGTGCAGAGACCAGTATTTACACAGCACAGCTTATGTTGCTTTGAGCAGTATCCACCAGCCACTGAGCAGTGATAAGGCAGCGCTGAGTCCAGAGGAGAGGCTTTCTGTGCTGCTCAGGGAAGAACTGGGATGGTGGAAGACCCAAGAAGGTTCCCCCAAAAGGCGCCGTGTTTTTTTTCTTCACTCCAAAAGTCACAGGAAATCTCCAGATTACTCATCCTTTCCCAGGAACCCTGGCTGGAAAAAAATCAAGGGGCCTCACTATTTTCCTACAAACACACACACACATACGCACACACACAAAGGAGCCCTGCAAAGACCTTAACACCAGCTGTGCTTGCCCTTGCCAGAACTTCCTGAATCCACCCCCGTTTACCCTAGCTTGCCAAGCAATGCAAATATTTGAGAGGCCACCTCGTTTCCGCAGTGTCTGATGTAAAAATCCGCATCGAATCCAAGCGGTAAAGGCTGTGACTCACAGCTACTCAGCAGCCAGAAGTCCTGTCGGGCAGGCCAAACTTTTATATAGCAGGAGGTCACTGGAACACACTCTGGCTCACCTCTCTCATTGATCAAAGGAGTGCAACCACTTAGAAACATCTCCTGCTTGTCTTCCTTTTTTAAAGTCAAATGCTAAGAAACTGCTTCCTAGTAGGCAGAGAACAGGATGACACAGATACGGTATCTTGGGGAAAGAAAATGAAGTTTTGTCTCAGTAACTGCTGAATTTTACAGCACAAATGAGTTCTGCGATGTAACCTGACAACTGCAGCCAAGAGAACTGGGAGTCAAAAGACCTGATTTTGGTTCCTGCCTCCACTGCTGCCCCGCTATTTGATCATGGGTTAGTCAAGTAACTGCCCCTGGAAATAACTGCCCCCTCTCCTCTGATGACTACTGCTTGGGAACAGCCTGGACATTGGCAAGTACATGGAAGTGCCAGGTGACATCTGCAGCCAAGTTCCAGACCTGGGAGAAAATAATAGCATATTGCTGCAAGGTCTACATGAAAGACAGGTGGTGAGGAAGGACTGAGGTGGAAACCAGTGCTTTGATAGCAATTGAGGTGTTAAAAAAGAATTAACAAAATGTCGACAACTCTCCCCCCACCCCCTTTGCACACACACACATTGGCAATGTGGAGCTTCTGGGCTTCCAATATGCTGCACAAGCAAGCCATGCCTCATCACAGAGTCCCCAGGAGGTGACTTGCCTTTCATGCTTGAAGGGTCAAATCTTTGACCACATCAGCAATCCCACACATTCAGGAACAATGAATCAGGGCTTCAGAAGTTGCAAGTCTGACTTCAACTTCCCAAAGTTTCCAAAGCATGCCATTGCATATTTTTTTTCTTTTTATATGAGCACCCAGATTATTTTTCATATTTAATTGACTCCAGAAGCTGGAACTAATGATCTGTTTGTTAGGGTATGCAGTACTTGGGACAGCATGCCCCCCGCCCCCCCTTCAGTCTTCATTTTTTAAAGCTTTTTCTGCTGCTCTGTAGTTCCGTAATGGACCACACCTACTGCACAGAGGAAACAATTCCTGACTGACTAAAGACTAAGAAAAGATACAAAGGATTGAGATTTTTTTTTCCTCTTTTAAGTCTTGTTTAAACCGCAGAATTCTACTGGTTTTAAGTCAGTTCATGGCAAACTGAGGACACACAAACCATGTTAAATCAAATGTCTCAATTTTAAGAACACCTTAAAATGCATTTAGCCTTGATCAGGAGTGGCAAATTTAGCCCTGGACACCTACATTTTCATATAGAACCTTTCATGGTGGTTTCTCCACCCTTCAAAAGTGCACCTTGCTTACATGCACACAGCTCCAGCCTTAAGCTTCAAGCTTGACTTCCCTCTTCGCACATCCAAATGAACTACACAGATGGTGATATGGACAGTGTCATTGAGTGCATCCTCAGCAACTTTGCTGATGACACCAAGCTGTGTGCTGCAGTCAGCACACTGGAGGGAAGGGATGCCATCCAGAGGAACTGTGACAGACTTGAGAGGTGGGCACGTGCAAACCCCATGAAGTTCAATAAGTTCTGGAGTGCTGTGTCCAGTTCTGGTGCACCCAACACAGGAAGAACATGGAGCTGTTGAAGTGAGTCCAGAGGAGGGCCACAAAGATGATGAGAGGGCTGGAGCACCAGGCTGAGAGAGTTGGGGTTGTTCAGCCTGGAGAAGAGAAGGCTCAGGGGAGACCTTTTAGTGGCCTTCCAGTACCTGAAGGGGCTAGAGGGAAGCTGGAGAGGGACTTTTTACAGGGTGTGGAGTGACAGGACAAGGGGTAATGGCTTTAAACTGGCAGAGGGGAGATTTAGGTTAGACATTAGGAAGAAATACTTCACTGTGAGGGTGGTGAGACACTGGAACAGGTTGTCCAGGGAGGTTGTGGCTACCCTCTCCCTGGAAATGTTCAGGGACAAACTGGATGCGGCTTTAAGCAACCTGGTCTAGTGGGAGGTGTCCCTGGCCATGGCAGGGGGGTTGGAACTAGATGATCTTTGAGGTGCCTTCCAACCCAAACCATTCTATGCTTCTATGACAATTCTATGAACACTCTGGGTGAATGTGCTGAAACTGGTTCAAAGTGGTCTTGTAGCAGCTTAGCTGAATCCTGATCCATCCATGTTTCTCCATGCCTTCACATGAATCCTTTCAGGTCTCCTCTCACATCTGCAGGAAGGGGTTGCATTGCCATTCAGAGGTGTATAGAAGCTGAGGCCAAGGTACCTAAGAAAAACACAAGGTGAGGCTGCCACACCCCTGTGGCTATCACAAGTAAATATCCCTTCAAGTTGGCTTTAAGTAATGAATAAAGGAAAGTAAACACTCCTTGTCCAGAGGCTGCTTCCACAGGTATAGGCATAACAACCCCCTGAGGAAGATCAGGGAAAATCTGACAACATGTTCATTAATGAAGACTTACCCTTGTGTTGATGTTCTCCTACAAGGCCCCAAGCTGAGCTATGATGTTTTTTCTATCCAGCAGTAGAGAGCAACCTAGTGTGTGTCTCCTCCTTTATTACATTGCTATAGTTACATACGCTGCTGCACCATGTAAACTTTAGGTCTCTACTGTTTGGATAGTCAAGGCTCCAACATGTGACAAAAATCTCGAGGGCAAAGCATGGACTTAAAAGACACACACCTCCATGGGTCTGCAGGAAGTCTAAAGTGTAGCCATCCATGGTCACCACTGGGATGGAATTAAGTTTCTCGATCAATGGTTTCTGATGTAAGTATCTTTTAGAATTAAAACATGACAGGTGTAGCTGTCTTGCAGTTATTCAACTATGGGATTGAGAAGAGTGATATTTCCATGAATGAGGTACAGTTGAGTTGTGCTTGGCAAGCACATGAAGAAATTTTTTAACTTGCCGAAGGAAGGTAAAGACAGTGTTACGGGGGAAAACGCAGAGCTAAGTATTTCTTAAAGAAAATGTCTTGCAGAAGAGACTCAAAATTAAGAGCTTATACTTTCAGAGATTCTTAGCATTTTCATTTCCCATGATACTGTCCATAAAGTGCAGCATCAGTAGCAGTTTTTCTTCTAAATCCAGATTTTTCTTCATTGCTGCAGACCATGCTTTCAGCAAGTCCATTCTTACAACTGTGCATGTATCTGTTCATCTAGTAGTTTGCAAAGCACTGTAGGCTGTGACGTAAACAGACAAAAATGTGCTGAAATGTAAACTAACATATTTGGTAGGGATGTAACACAAAAGAGTTAGAGAGGTCATTATAGTTTTGCAGATATGAACACAACAGAGAAGCAGCTCCTTCCACGGTATGGCAAACCCTCAGGGCTTACACATGATGAATTGGGTCCAAAAGCTAAGAGACAAAAATAATTCCCATAATATTTCTTTTTTTAATTTGCCTTCTACAGTTTACATTTTCTAGATTTTCTCTTTAAGCACAAGGGTTATAAGCTTACATTAAAACTATAGTAGAAGTTTAATCATGTGATTCCAGGAAGAAGGGTTTCATGGGGAAAAAAACTACATGTTTTCCAGTATGTAAGTCATGCCAGATAACCACAAATACTTTAAAAGTAGTGTTCCTTGCAAGTAAATCCTGGGATTGCCTAGAGACAGAAAGTAGCAATGCACGGCAGGAGATGGGCAAGTTGTTAGGCAGAGACAAAAAGGAGGTATCTTGGGCAGTACTGGCAGGGTTTGGGGAAAAGGAGGTGCACTGGGCAAAACTGGCAGGGACTGTGGGCGTGACCTGTGTGGGAGGAGGCCATGACAGCCCTGGGCCAGCCACAGCTGTCTCCTGTGGCTTTTGAACAGATGGGACCAGTCCACACTGAGCCAAAACTCCAACTAAAGGAGCACGCGGTACCTCCGCTCAAACATAAATAAGCCTGAACCGCAGCCATTAGGAGAGGAGTTAAGTGAGGAGATGTGTTTGGAGACAGGTGAAGAGATGCAGAGGAAACATGAAGAAGACATGTGAGGAGATATGTAAAGAGGAGCATTAGGAGAAGGTGGAGGGAGAAGATGCTGGGGGCATGGCTGGAGATGTACTCTTCAAGAAGGCAACCCCTACTGGGGCAGGGACACCTCTGAGGAACTGCAACTTGTGAAGGTCCCACAGCAGGGCAGCAACATTGCCCAGAGGAACACCCCCTAAGAAACAAAGAGCAGCAGGATAAAAACCATTAAGAGCACAACTCCAATGTCATCTGACATCTATCACCTCCTGAAAAGATTGGGAGAGACTGAAGATAACTTGCGATGAAAAGAAGCACAGCTGAGCCTCAGAAGCAGGAAGGAAAGGTGTGTGATAGAAGATGAACCTGGGAAAGGGGGAGGAAAGGTGAATGCTGCCATCCTACTGGTGAATGACAACAGGGGGGTACTTCTTTTTTCCATTCCTTAAAAAAACCCAAACAAATAGCACATGGTTTATCCAGCTCATAGCTTATTACAACTGCTGCAAAACTGTTTCATCCTGATTCCTGTCTCAAGCTAGTGCAAAATGCAATCATCCAGTATGCCTTTCTAGGTCTAGTCCTCTAAATTTGGTGAGGCCAAGCAGCTATTCCCTTATAAGGTTCATTTTGCAACTACCCACTTCTTGCAATGCCTCCCTGCCTTCCAGCTGTTTTATTTTCCCAAAACTTTCCTTACTTCTTTCCAGCAAATAGGATAAAGTCTCCCAAGTAGCTTTGTTTCTTTAAATTTGTCACTCATTCCCTCACAGACCTGAAATTATAAACAGCTGTCTACAAAAACACAATTGCTCGTAGAGTAACCAATGTTAAGAGAGCCCAGAGAGGGTTATGACTTCAGCCTGTATACAGTGAGAGAGACAGGGGTGCCGGAAACAAAGATCCTGTTTCAGTGCAGATTATCCCAGCATGAACAGTAGAGGGACGTTTGGGATGTACAGCCAATTCCTGATAAAGAAAACGCCTCTTGTTTAATCAGGAGGCTCCAGAAAACCAAAGGCAAAGAAACAAACAGCAAAACAGGTCCCCCGCTGCGTCCCCAGGTACCTGGCCATGTGACAGAGAGAAAAGCTGTGCAGAGCCACCTATGCAGATGCCCACGGAGCCTGCCAAGGAGCAGATGCCTTGGGCAGTGAATTAGCTTCTGTGGCTTGGCCTCTGGGGCCTTCAGACTGTCATCCAAAAATGCCAAGATGAGGGGAGAGGGTCACTGGCATCAAGCACTAGTCAGAGTAGCACCTGGCCACTATCAGCTGTTGTGGTAAGAAATGTTATTGCATTAACCCATCTGGTCCTCAGGAATCAAGATTTTCCAGACTTACACATGAGCAAGAGAAAAAACTATAAAGGTTATTTTTGTTAACAAAAATTAGTTCTAAATAAAGCCAAAACTATTTCCCTGCAAACTTTCAGGAAGGTCCTGTGGAGAAATGCAACTTCTAAATGAGAAACATGATTGACTGTTAGTGTGAATGCTTTCAAGGTTTAACTTCTGCGTAACTTCATAAACGAGCGTATTAATTTGGACTTGGATTTTCCCTACCAGTGTACTGATGACTCTGGCCAAGTGATACTCAATGTTTCCCTCCTGCTAATATCCATGTGTCCTCAGCATTCCTATTCACAAAACCAGTGCCCACTCTGCTACTCCTGTCTGCCCAAGGAGAGCTCTTTCTTATGTGAGGCAGACACAACCGAGGATCCCAATTTATAAAAGATTGTAACAAAATCTCAGCAACAAACATTACCTGGATCAAAAAGCTAAGTCTATTGTCTGCTTTTACTCTTTAAAAACTCTTACTATTTTCACTCATGCGATAAAGCTTTTAATCTCCTGCAAAAGGTATTCCCTACATGTAAACCACTGGCTGGCAGACAGAGCTCTAGCAAACTATTTTTCTGAAAAAAATGGGTGTGTGTTTGGTTTGCATGCAGGAAACACAGGCAGGCAGATGAACACATATGTCCCCACCCTCTTTTTCACTCATTCATTTAATAACTTTAGAGAATCTTGGAAATTATCATTTTATAATGGCAACAGAAGCCAACCAAATTCTGACCTGTGATGTTGCAGGACTTAGGATGCAGGTTCATCAAAGTATCTATCACAATATAACCGCCTCATGATAACGATGACTTGGATGACACTTAGCACTGCAGAAGTGCTCTTTTCCTTATGTTTAGACAGGCACTGTAAAGAGAAGAAACATCTGTTTTCATCCTATAATCTAGTAACAAAGAAAGAACAAAACCCACATCTTCACACAAATCAACAGGGCACCTTTCCCCTCTCTCTCTCTCTTTAAGGTCTGCCTGTATATTGCCACAGGAAGGGGAGAGGGGAAAGGGAAGTGGAAAAGACTTCTCCATTTAATGGTGCAGCACTAGAAAAACAACCCAGGAAGAGAATGGCCGTATTTTTAAAACTGACATGTTTGGAGGTTTTGGTTTGGGGTGTTTTTTTCTTTCTTCCTTTCTTTCTTTCTTGAAGTAAAAAAGAGTTTTGAGTATGTATTTCAAGGGTAAAAACACTTTGTGAATGTGTGTTGCTGTCGCCACTACCAGCTCCTCCACTACTAGCTTACTGGTTAATTCCAGAAATGTCTAGGTGTGGAAGACTATGTCCCAACAACTTTCATGTCAAGAGCCCTCACGGTATCTTTTAACACACAAGTTTCTAGGAGCAGTTTTAGCTGATGTGAACACTGTGTTCCCTCCTTGTCCACGCTGTTTGTTCCTGTGCCCAGATCAAGCCCTCTGTTTTGCCTATTCAAATGTTTGGAGCAAGGTATTGATCCCACTGAAAACTAACATTCCTCCCCCCCTTTTTTTTTTATGGCTCTCAGCTGGATCCAATCGCTGCTGTGCTTCACTGTGCAAGTGCCAGCAAGGAGGAGGTGGGAGGCAAGGAGGGGGCTGCTCCTCTTGGTGGCAGTGACATCAGTTGGACTGACAGTAAAACTAGAGCATAGGCATACACACACCACCACTCAGACCAAGAGAAAAATCGGTGTTCATCGCTCATCTCATGCTGCTGGACATCCACTCCAGGCAAACACCCATCACCTTCTTCAGGGTGGAGGAACCTGCATCACATAAACTGCATCACTTTTGAGTGAGATCAAACTGTTTTAGAATGGACCAATGTAGGACATTTCACGTCCCCATAGTGGCACTCCATGAGCCCCAAGCAAAGATGAGGGAAGACCATGCACAGTAGTGGGCTGTGAAGGAACTGCACAAACCCCTTTGGGCCTGCTCTTCCACATGGCTTCTCCCCTCCGCCATGCTAAAAGGAAAGTCCTTCATGTTTTGGTGACTTGATCAACTGCTCCAGCTTGGTAGAAACTGCCCGGGGCAGAAGCAAGCAGAATTAGATCCCAGGAGATCTCTGGCAGGATGCTTTAAGCTAAAATCCGTAACAAAACAGCAAAGCACAAGGCCTAAGTGGACAGCAGCTAATGGCAGCCACCACCATGGTGTGCAAGTGCAGAAATAGAGGGACTGGAAAAGCAGACTGTGCTTAAACACACATGTAACGGTGAAATTTTCTTTCCAATGAAGAAAAAAGTGAGAAAGAAAAAAGTGAGAAAGAAAAAAGCACCCGTTCTCCACTTTCTCTGCTCTTCTCCCAACAGCAAACGGCATCAAAGCCGAAGCCTGTCTTCCTACAACAGACCCACCATGCAGCCATTCTCCGACACATTCTCTGCCGGTTTTCAACAGATGCAATCCAGCTTGAGAGGGACTCGCCGTGCTCCTTAGTGGTCTCCAGACGGGAGGGGAGCGGGGGAGAGGGGTTAGGACCTGTGTGATGAGGCACGAGGCAGAAATGCACTGCCCCTGTGTGAAACTGAAAAGCACCAACCTACACTCACAAGTGACCGACACCCCAAACCCTGACCCCTCCTCGGAACAACCCTGCAGCCTCAAGTGCTCCGTACAGGCACTACAGCTTTTCCCAACCAGCACCAGGCTGCGAAGCCGCAGCACCAGCTCCCCGGCGGGCGGTCCCTGACTGGCTCCTCTCTCGCCCGGCGGCCACCGCAAACCCAACCCCCCGCCACAGCCCCCCGGCGAGGCCCTGCGCGGTCCCCGGTGCCGACGGTGTCTCGGTGGGTCCCCGGGGGGCAGCGGGTTCCCCGGGGCGATCGGGAGAGGCCCCGCCCCCGCCGCGGCAGAGCACAACGACATGGCGCCACCTGGTGCTGCGCCGGGGGATGTGGGGGACCGATGGGGGCCTCTCCCGAGTAACTGAAATGGTTAGTTTAACTTTTAAAAAACTTAAAATAAAATGTAAAAGATATAAAAAGGAATTTGAAAAAAAATAATAAATAAATCCATGGGAACCGAAGTCCCAGCTTTTACTGAGTCCTTCTGACATGCTGTGAGCCAGCGGAGCAGCCATGTTACCTTGTTAAATGGTGAATTAAAGGCCGGCAATGGGCTGTCGGTCTTCCCAATAATTTTCCCAATCACATAACATCTTAGCAAGTGTAGCACTGTCAGATGAGGCTGCCTGGCTGCCCAACACCCCGAATGCACAAAAGAAAGCTCCCAGGAAAGGGTCTTCCACCCCCAAAAGCGAGAGGCCTTCCTGCCCCGCGGGTGCTGTGTGGGATCCCGGCACAAGGGAACTGGGGGCCAGGCAGGAGATGGCCTCCTGCAAGGCACTCCTGAGTTGCTGCCCCACTGTGCTCGTGTGAGGAAAAAGGACACAAGGGGTGTCACTCAGTTCCCAAAAGTGGAGTCAAAGATCCTGGTGATTTAAATCTTAAAATGTGCATGTTTGAATGTGCTAAAATCCAGGATAAATATTTCCACCTTTCAGCTTTTCCTACTCTTCAACAGCAGTAATAGTCTTACCTCCCATCTTAGAGCATTAAGCTTTGCACTAATAACTCTATTGTCACCTGTTTCAGACCACCTCTTCCTCAGCAATCCTACCAGGTGATGTGATGAACCAGTTCCAGGATCCATCCAGAAAGCCTGGTGAGGAGGTAGGGCCAGAGACAAGGCTGTAACATAGGTCCAAGTTCTACCCAGGAGACAGGACAGAAGATGGGTACAGCTGCAGCACAGCGCAGGCAGGCACTTACTATTCAGTTCAATCACTACTGAGAAGAGTTTGGCTCTGCTTTTCGGGTATTTGTGGGCAGCTGTTAGACCTTAGCCTCTTCTTGCTGGATTAAACATGCCCATCTCTCTCAGTCTGTCTTCAAAGGACATGAGCTCTAGGCTCCTTGCCATCCAGTAGCCTTCTGCTGGACCCTCTTCAGTTTCTTCACATCCTTCTTTGGACATACTGTTCCAGGTGTGGGCTCAGCTGCACTGAGCAGAAGGGGATAGGAACTTACTGTGGTCTACTGGCCATGTTCCTCCTAATGTGATCTACAATTCACTTTGTCTTACTTGCAATGAGAGTGCCCTGTCAGCTTGTATTCAACGGGGCATCCACCTTAACCAGCAGAATTGCTGCTCAGCCAGTTGCTGATATGTAGGGCAATTCTGCCCCAGTGTGGAACTTCATGTGAGTCCTTACTCTTTGGATTGACACTTTGCCATTTGTTTCTGCCACTCTCCCTACTTTGGTGCTACCTGCAGAGATGCTCAGGGTGTACTCTGTGTTCTCCTCCCGGTCACTGCTAAAGGTGTTTAACAGCATCAGCCTCAGTATTGACTCCTGGGGTACCATTACCAGCCACAAGTCAGGTGATGAGCCACTGATAACTATCCTTTGAGTCTGGCAATCCAGACAATTTTCCCAGCAATCCTTTTGTTTACCCCATACTTCCTCACCTTCCAAATGAGAATGCTGTAAGAGACACTATACTAAAGTCAAGATATCTCCACCAGCCTCTCCTCACCCACAAAACCAGAGATTTCCTTAATGCCCATTGCTGGCTTTATCTCAGGCTGAGCTTTGGCTTTCTATGTTTTATGTCCAAGTACCTAAGCAGTGCTTTTGTAAGTTCTCTTTTGTTAGAGCATAAAATGTATCTTGTAAGATTCCTTTTCTTCCTCAACAGTGGGATGGGGTGTCCCTGAGTTCTGCATGAACTTCTCTTTATAAATAATCCAAATCTCTTGAGCATCTTTCTGCTTCATGGCTTATTCCCAGGGATTCTACCTTGACCTTCCCTGAGTGAAGCAAAACCCACTCTCCTGAGTGGAGCATCCAAAGTACTGCTCACCTTCCCAGTCTCACCTCCAGTTCCTGAACTCCAGGAGAGGACACAACAGGCAGCTGAGACTAGTCCTGTCTGGAATCACCACAGCACTTTCTCTTAATGCCCTCAGGAGGTAACAGCACCGGCTTCAGGACTAGCAAAAGAAAATTAGTTAAGTTACACCCCACTTAGAATTTACCTGCTTTGTTCTCATTAGCAGTGGTACAGAGATCTTTAAAGCTGCAGATGGGCAGTGCTAGAGCTGGTTTGTCAGTGGGGGAACAAGGGGAAATTCCCAGTGAATTCTCCAGTGAGAAAGGGATGAGAAATGTAATGGTTCATTAATGTCTAGGCTGCTTATACGGAGTTTGTAAGGGGAAAATCAATTTTTACTTGTCAAATTATTGGCCACTGTATCTGAATAAAGTGCTTAAGAGATGCTATTTGTCATGTAGCCCTTGGACTGTGATTAGGGGTAGCAGTCCAGCAGCTTCCAGCAGCTTCCCTCATTCATACAGTAATCAACCCTGCTCTGCTGTAGAGAGGGAAGAGGTAACAGAAAATACGCTAGACTGTTCCTGTCTCTGAAATGCTGTGTGATCTCTGTGAATGCATCCCATACCTCCTTTTTGTCTCTTCTGCTATGGTTTTATGACAAGGATTGCTGGTTGCTTTGGAGGGTGATACAGGTGGACTTCAGTCCTGGGTAAGCACTCGTTTAGGCTGCATCGTTGCAGGATAGCTGCATGATGGAAATGACCCTGCTGGACCTAAATTAAACAATGCTGCATGGTGTACGCTTTTTGTCCAGCTATTAAACAGGCACCAATTTTGGTTCTTGCTCCCTTCTTCCCCGCCCAAGTCCCCTGCAGAATCCTCCATTCTGCCACAAATGGGCTACATACATGTAATTATTCCAAAAGGTTTATTAGGCAGAACATATATGGCACTAGAGGGAATGCTGTCCTTAGAAAACCATTGCTGTCAGTCCTACAGGCACAGAAACATCTAGTGGCAGAGCAAGAAAGCAGCAGCTGAGACTGTGCTTGGATGCAGGGAGCCAGGTGTTCCTCCTCCTGAGGTGAAGAAATGCAACAGGAGGTCTTAGGCTGCAATTACTGCAGTCCAAACAAGAACTACTAGCAAGCTGGTTTTTTTTCTCTGCTGTAATACAAGGACAGAAACAAGTCTGTTGCTAGCTCTAGAGTCAGGAGGTTGATCTTTTCAAACAAGGCTGGGGGGAAGGGGTCTGTGTCTTTAAAGCCAGGTATGGAGGAAGCTACAGCTCATTGCTATTTTTATAGCTGTTATTATTTTCTGAGTTGTTTTACAGCACGCAGGTGTTTGAAGGGCCTATTCAGCCTTTAGCAAAGAAAATGCTTTTTTCTTCACCAGTGACTGCAAGATTTTGAGGAAAGGACAAGCATCTTCTCATGCGTGCAGACAGCATTCAGCACATGATAAATATTCCTTGAATATACATGATTTGTATGAAAACTGGTAGCAGCCGGACTTGGTTAATAGCACTGTTCTTACTAACAAATTCTAGACACACTTGATCCAAAGAAGTGAATTTTAAATATTTAATATTGAATCTTTGAACTTTATTTCTTTAATATCCAAAGCTGGATTGAGCCATGCTTCTATAAGACGTGAAGATAAATTACTTTAACCATAAAAGCAATGCTTATTTAAAACCTGGATTTATTTTTTTATCTAAAGAATCCATCATAAAGCTAATCTCAGGCAGCTTTCAGAAAACCTCTTTGACATATTCAGCATCTTTATTGAGAAGGACTTGTTGCACATCTCTTTTTTTTAACCACCTCTAGAGAAAACAAAACAAAAACCCACCAAAATTGTACAACCCACTGAGAAACAAGTGACACTTGAAAATCTTAGGAGTTATGAAAAAATTTAAAATATAATATTCTCCTTACATATGGACATGCAAATTTCTGCTTAAAATAACTTGAAAGTCACTTTGAAATTCAAATAGTTCTCGCCATATCTGTCAAGATGTTTGAGACTTCAGCACAGAAGTGACTTACACCTGATATTCTACTAATTAAGTAAATTAGAAAGTCTTCTCCTAATAACTAATTAGGACCCTAATTTCTGTTTGCAGTTTGCTGGGCACTGCAGGCTGTAAGTTACTTCTGAAAGTGAGACTTGGTGTCTTGAACACTTACAAACTTATGTTTGTAACCCTGCATCAGTTCTCAAAAAGTAACCCCTTAATCTCCAGAGTACATATCCCTCTTCACCCTAAAAAGTAATTAATGCTGCACCAAAAAAAAAAAGAAGCAACAAGGCACAGCACCTTTGGACAGAGAATGGGAAATTGGGAAAAATAAAAACCAGAGCTTCCATGTTGTGGGAAATTCTGCTGTTCAGTATCATGTTTTCTCCCAACTTGGGATGGAGAGCTGAAGACTTTTCATTAAATAAAGTATTTTGGGTCAAAGCAAAATGAAGTATTTTACTGAACTGCATTTCTGCATTGCTGTGCATTGCCCCAGGTAGTCACCATGTATGTCCCAACCAGCCCAGCCAGGAGGAAGAAGCTATTCTCTGGGGAAACAAAACCAGGGCACAAAATAGGACCTAAACTACAAGTCCCATGAAGCGAAGCAACACCAGCCAAGGCAGTTATCCATCAATGTAATTAAAAACATATGTCTGAACATATGTTAGTCTAAAGAGGTAAAATAGAACAATTTGGTCTGGGGGGAAAAGAAGTTTCATTTCAATCCCATATCCCCCTTAAGGATTTTTTCAGGTATTCAGCAAAGCTGAAATAATTTCAGTGGGAAACCCCTTACCAACTTCCATGGGGAATGAGCTGCTACAAGTGTTATGTCTGTGTCTATGTAAATAACCCTTACAAAGAGGCCCACATCCAGTTTTAAAGGACAGTAAAGCAAATTATAATGCTGTGTAAAGGCTTCCTCTTCCTTTCTTGCGTGACCAGAGGTTGCAAACGTTGTTGCAGATGTAGATCTCCTTTGCCATCACCTACACCTTGGAGTTTCCAGATGGAAAAAAGTACACTGTTACTAGGAGGAACTGCACCTCAGGCCTCTGACCCACTTACATTTTCAGGAGGCCCTACTGTTTTCTCAGGGGCTCTGCCCAAGCCCAGTGACCAAAGCACTTAAATTCATTTACAGAATGAAGGCCCTCATGGTAGCAGGGAGTTTTGAAGATTTACAGCACTACAGGAGTGCTAAGTCTTATGATTAATGGACTAACGAATGCCAGAGAACTGGGAAGATTGGAAATGCAGTATCTTTGTCTCGGAGGAAAAGACTCTTATGCACACAGATGGTAGGTTTTAAGTTAAATGGAAAAAACAGCTTATATTGCTAAAAAAAAAAAAAGGTAGTAATTCACAAAAGATTGCACAAAATGGATATCCCAAAATTCAGAAACCATACTTCTTCCTGAGGAAGCTAAGGATTTTATTCCACATATTCCTTTGGGAATTATTATACTAATTTGACACCAAATTATAAATTCTTAATCTTTTAATTACTGCAGCTTATAGATCTGCCATCTGTGTTATCCACCAAGGCCCACCGTCTAGTAGCTGTGCAAAGCATGGCAGTTCAGCTCATTTTGGGGTGCTTTATAATCTGATGCAATATTTTTCTCTGACTGGAAATCTTGCTAAAATACTGCTATTCTGGAGAAATCCCTATCAAATAATTTATTCCTTTTGACCTGTGAGGATAATGAACAAACACAGACTGTAACTGCAACTGCATTTTCCTCTGATCCCCTTGATCCACATGGTTTCATTCAGCTGGTGGTTTCCAGTCCCATGCTTCCCACTTCAAAACATTTTTGCCTTCAAAGCTATTAGCTGCAGCGAGTCAAGTGTGTAAGAGTAGTATGCCTATCTCCTACCTGAAGCTCATGAAAGTCTTCCATTCTACAAAGAAAAAAACCCAAACAAATGATGCATACTTACACCAGGATGTGTTCATACTGCTTCAAATGTCAGTAGCGAAGAGGAGGAATGAAGACTTTCCCTTGGGCTGAGTTACAGCTAGTGAGTTCACCACTGCCAGCTGAGCTACGGTAACTGGGCATCCATCTCAGCTGGACAGCTAAGCAAATCTTTTTATCTACATGTGTGAAGAACACGTAGGAAGTTACTGAAACTCCTTCAATGTGTATGAAGTAATTAGCTATTAAATGGAATCTCATAATGAATCATATAATGGTTTGGGTTGGAAAGGACCTCAAAGACCATCTAGTTCCACCCCCCCTGCCACACACCTCCCACTAGATCAGGTTGCTCAAAGCCCCATCCAACATCTTAACACTTCCTGGGATGGGACATCCACAACTTCTCTGGGTAACCTGTTTGTTCCAGTGTCTCACCACCTGCACAGCGAAGAATTTATTCATAATGTCTAACCTAAATCTCCCCTCTTCCAGTTTAAAGCCATTACCCCTTGTCCTATCACGCCACATCCTTGTAAAAAGTCCCTCCCCAGCTTTCCTGCAGTCCCTTCAAGTGCTGGAAGGCCACTATAAGGTCTCCCTGCAGCATTTTCTTCTCCAGGCTGAACAACCCCAACTCTCCCAGCTTGTTTTCACAGGAGAGGTGCTCCAGCCCTTTAACTATCTTTGTGGTCCTCCTCCGGACTTGCTCCAACAGCTCCATGTCCTTCTTGTGTTGGAGACCCCAGAACTGGACACAGCACTCCAGGTGGGGTCTCACAAGAGCAGAGCAGAGGGGCAGAATCACCTCCCTCAATGTGCTGGCCACAATAATGAAATGTAAATACTCAAAAGTATGCACAAAAGGAATACAGAGTTGCAGATAACAGAAGGACCTGAAACAGCTCAGTGACATTAGGAAAATACTCTTCTGTGGGTGGGACAATAGTGGCAGCATTAGTGTGGTGCATCATAGAAATCCCCAGATGTGATGTTGTGGTTTGCGAGAACCACAGAACTGCCGAGCGAATAAATTCACCTGTTTGGTGAAGGATCTGTAGGCTGCTCAACTGCCGTGCAGGCTGATAGGGTAAAATTCAGCCCTTCCCATGCTGAATTTCGTTCCAGCCCAAGGCTTTGACCACACTTGGAATAAACCCTGAGCTCAACACGGGGCACAGCTGCTCCACTGCAGGTTTCTGGGGCTTTTAAGGGTACAGTAAGTTGTGCTGAAGGAGGTACACTAGTAGCTGGGTTGTACTAAGTCAATGCTTTAAGACAGTCTTTGGTTTTGTTGATACTGGGCTTTATTCTGTATAGTTGAAGCCAAAGGCTACGAGTCCAACAATAACTCAAGTGTGAAAATAGTTTCCAGAGATGGCTGTATATGACTTTTTAGTCTACGCCTATCTCACATTTCATTATTAATCCAGAAACTTAAACGTTTTGTGGTGGGTTTTTTTTTTTCTTTTAAAAAATAAAGGGATTAAGAAAAACTTGCTTAGAGGGATTTTTGGCTCAGTGGCTTTAAGGCAAACTCTACTTACCGTCTTACTGAAAAGGCTGGGAGGAAAGAGGACAATACTCAGACTCTTCCATGCTATGCTGACTCCCAGGCTCTGCAACATATTCTTGGCACTCAGAGTAGATCACAGCCTACAAGCATCCTCAACCAAACTGGTTTAAGGACAGGATAGTGGGAGACAGGAAAAAGTGTCTTTACCTGAACTGCACTGAACTGCACTCAGCTGCTGGTCAGGACCTGGACCTGAAGTGACAAAGAACAAGAAAAATAAAAGGGTGTGGATTTTCACCACTGAAGGTACCAAAATAAATGAAGTCCAAAATTACTTTTCTACTGTCGCGGACCGAGATGGGTAAAGCCACGGCTCACACCCCTTCCAAAGGGGATTGAGGGCTGAGGACCACTCCCCGTCACACTCACAAACAATGCTCAAGAATCAACAGATTTATTTAAGGCACCGAGGTTTTGGCAAGTCTGTAACTACTAATATACACAGAACACTACACAAAAGACAATTGAGATATCCCCCCTTTCCCCCTGGTCTTATTCTCGGACAGGGATAGGAGGGAAGAAGCCTGGAGAGAGCCTTTAGGAATTATAGGAAATTAAGTGTATATAGGAAATCATGAAAGTGAGGGTATGGTGTGTGTGAATGCTAGAAGTATTAATGGGGGGTACCAGGACCCAACGTTCCCAAGTCTCACCACCGGGGTGCGGCCGAAGCCGATTCCAGGTCGGGATACTCCTTTCTCCAACGCCTCCAGGTAAGCAGTCCGTTTGGTACGCGCACACGCCAGCAGGGGGGGGTGTGGTCCCAGCAAGGCCTCCTACCATGGCTTTTTCCCTGTCATCTGGTCCAGAGTCACCCACACGCCACCTCAGAGCTGGCCTGAGCACTAGTGCCGAGCGCCATGGAGGAGTGGGGGGAAGGCAGAGGGTTGAAAGGGGAGGACAGCAGTACCTCTTAGATCACAAACTTTCCCTTGCCTCCCCCCGCACTCAATTGCAATACACTGTAAGGAGAGATAAAACACTTCGGGAAAAAACTGCATCATGTGCTACTTCAAAAAAAAAATAAAAATTTCAATCTAACTGAAACGATTGAGGGTAATGAAGAAAATCACATACAAACCTTAACACCCAGTGCAGTTTGGTGCAATCTGCCTTTCCACATTTCATTTTTGGTTTTGCACTGTTACATAGGCCAGGAGTGAAACACGGCCATCTTTCAGTTCCTTAACCTTTCCCAAAGCTCAGACTCTGTTTTGAACACACAAGCATCAGCTTGGTCAGCTCAGTCAGAAGAGCCAAGGACCTTCACGCTTTGTCGGTGGCAGTCTTTTCCAGCGGCGCCGTCATGGGAATCACCTCACCGCCTCGGCCTGGAAAGGGCCCAAGCTGTCGGGTTTCACCACTGATCTACGTGAGGCCGCCCCGCCCCAGCCGAGCCGCGGGAGCGGAGTTGGCCGGGCGGGCAGTGCGGGGCCCGTCGCCGCCGGGTGTCGCTGCCCGGCGCCATTTCCCCCCCGCGCCGCCGCGGTTCGGGCTGGGCCAGGCCGGGGAAGCGGCCCGCAGTCCCCACCCCTCCAAAGCCAACTGGAATCACAGGCTCTCGCCTTCACCTCTTCGGGGGCAGCGCTTCCAGCTGCTCTGCTGGCGGGGGAACCCTGCCTCAGAGGGGGTCAGGCGGGCAGCGCGGCGGCCACGAAGAGGGTCAAGGGGCTGGAGCACGTCTCGTATGAAGAGAGGCTGAGAGAGTTGCGGCTGTTCAGCCTAGAGAGGAGAAGGCTCCAGGGAGACCTTATAGTGGCCTTCCAGTACCTGAAGGGGCTACAGGAAAGCTGGGGAGGGACTTCTTACAAGGGGATGTAGTGATAGGACGAGGGGGAATGGTTTCAACCTGAAAGAGGGTATATTACATATTAGAAAGAAGTTCTTCACTGTGAGGTGGTGAGACACTGGAACAGGTTGCCCAGAGGAGTTGTGGCTGCCCCATCCCTGGAAGTGTTCAAGGCCAGGTTGGATGGGGCTTTGAGTAACCTGGTCTAGTGGGAGGTGTCCTTGCCCATGTAGGGGATTTGGGACTAGTTGATCTTTAAGGTCTCTTCCAACCCAAACCATTTTATGATTCTACGATTTCCACCCTGTAAGCCAGGTCTGATGTTCCGTGCTGCTGCAAGCATCCCATCCCTCTGATGAGCTAGGCCTGAGCAGTCACAAAGCCCATAGTCTGCACGGCAGTGGCCTTTTATATCAGAAAAGATGCAGGTATTTGTTAGCAGATGATGCATGGAGGCACTGCTTACCCACCTGGAGTCAGTCCCCACCATGCCCAGCTTCTGCAGGCACTAGAGAGCCCCCAGTGCTGACAGAAGCACCTTTAATTCATGACTTCTGAAGTTTGGCTGATGACTGGGGTGCTTGGTCTGCCTTGTTTGACAAGTCTTTGTTGTTTTTTTTTTTCTCTCCTACCGTTTTTTGGTGCAAGAAGCCAGTTTCTAGATTTTGCAGTCAGAAAAAGCTCCTTAAGGTAGAATGACCAGATCACATTCTCCTCTGCTGTTTCAGACTTGCAAAGACAAGGAATAATTACATAGTGAAATAGCTGTAGATCTTTTCAATCAGAATGGAAAAATGCTTAAGTTGTTTCTAGTGGGGAAACAAAAACCAAACAAAAAAACCCACCAAAACAAAACAAACAAATAAAAAAGAATAAAAAAACCCCAAACCAACAAACCCCAAGCCTTCCATCTCTCAAAAGTTTTTTCCCTCTATGATTTATTTTTCCCTCTTGAAAGCAACTAGTTTCTCTCACCAGAGATCCCAAGCTCTTCCCAGTTTTTTGAGGGGAATCTTCTTACACTTTTGGCTCAATACTAATAGTAAAAATAAAACCTTGTAGCACTTTTAAGGTCATTGGAAACAATGGTTTAATTTTTAAGTGTGTCCTTTTACAGATGCTGCAAATAAAAGGTTGGGATAGCAAGGATTTTAGGCATGAAAGTAAGAAACAAAACTGAAACTAGCTTATAGCTGACCTAAATTTGCCCAAGGTGGGAAATGTAAAAGTTCTTAAAGCAGCTTATCCCATTTAGAGAATTGCTTGAGTCAACATCAAGTATTTGGCTGATTTAGCTAAAGGTAAATGAGACAGTTGAAAAAGAAAGGCTGGAGGAGTTAGATAAGATAGATGGCAACAGAAAAGGTAAGAAACCAAAGAAGATAATGAGGGTTCTTCAGGAAATTAAAATCCATAATACAAAATCCATCATACAAGCAAGATAGAGAACCTACTTTAGTTCTTTATTTAAGAAACAACATGAAGGGACAGAACTAAAAGAGAAACCAAATGTGAACCTCCTGAAAAGCACAGAATTATACTGCCATTATTCAGAATGTTTGTTCTTCTTCCTTTCAGGAAGGACTATTAAAATAAATTTTCCTTGGCAGGCAAAGCGGTGGGAGGAAAACAGAGAAGCACAATGAAGCAAAAAATAATTGAAGTGTATTTAAAATGTATGGTATTGTATCTCTGAGGGTTTCACTTTTATGTCCATTGTGTCTCCTCTGGGACTGTTTCTAGTTCTGTTTGTTTGAAAAAGCTACTACCAAAATGAAGAAAAGGAGTCCTGGTCAGAGTGAGCCTTCCCACATCTGCCCAGGCTGCCTGTAACATGCTTAGAAATATCCCTGTTGCTAATATTGCTCCCTAAGGAAAAAAGTCAGGTCCCAGAAATTTTAGTAACTCAGAGCTCCAGACAAGGCAGAAAATTGTCTACAGCTTTTCCTGTGTGCAGCCAGGACTGACAAGTTGCAAACACAGACTGCCACACTCTTTCCTAAATACCACCAGGGATTTAAAAGAATCCAGGTATTTTGATTCCTCAGCAGATTAAAATTATTACCAGAATGGCTACTCTCAAGGGCGTAGGGATATTCTAGGTCTGAGGTGGAAAACAGCAGTGTGTCGGGGGAGGTCATTGCTCCATGGGTAGTGATGCTGCCTCAACCAAATCAAGCCAAATCAAATCAAATCAAGTAAGTTTGACTTTGCCAGTGTTATTTCAAAAGTTATGAACGCCTAGACATCCAGCTCTGGTTATAAGGTCAACACAAGTGTCAAGGGGAAAATGCCCAATTTTTGCTTGTTTTGTCATGATATGACATGGAACAACAGTGCTCATTTCTACAGGAATAGACAAGATAAAATGGAGCAGAGCTGACATTAGTATATTTTTTTTCTCAGTCCTCTCACTTTCTTGCTGGTGCTATAAAATACAAAATTGCACTTCTAAAGAGATTGTTTTTTAGGTCTTTTTTCGTGCTTCCAGCAGGCTAGCCTTCCCTTTTCTGCGGCTCCAATACCACTTCTTTTTCTCCCTCATAGTTTTGGAGAAAGTATATTCTGTACTGGGGTACAGCAAATGTCTGAAAAGAAAACGAAAATTGAAGTTTTTGCAGTCTGGGGAATGGCAGATCATTAATAATCTGTAATATACAGGCTTTCCATCTGCTGTTATTGCTCTCAGGTTAGTTGGCCCTAGGAAAGCAGGAAGGAAATGGAAAGCTTCAGTGAACAAGAACAAAAAAGCTCCTATAAGCCTGCAACGTATAAGTGAACTCCAAGCTGCTATTCCCTCGAAATGCGAAAGTTGGCTCTGCTTATATTTCTGTTTCTACCAGTAAATTCCTCCCTTCACAGGAAAGACACCAGACAGACCTTTTCTGTAGAACAGACGCGGAGGCGCAGCCTCAAGTACTTCCGTTCCTGAGAAGGGATCTCCTCCCTGTCAGAAACCCCTCTGTACCTCCTAAAACTGTTTCTCTGCCACAGATAAAGGGAAGTGTTCACCCTCCTTAGCTGTTTCACCTGCATCAGGCACCTCCTAGCTAGCAGTTCCATCTACAAGCTTATTTCAAAAATGGAAGATCACTGGCATGGTGAAAATCCTTCTTAAAATGACTGTCTGCTTTTGGGCCAACTAACTTAGGGTTAGTTACATGGTTAGTAACAAAATCACAATTTTGGTCCATGAATTACAAGAGCAATACAATGTGACTGTTGCAAGTATTTTGCTGATCTTATCTAATTATGATTACCATTCTTTTGGAAAAAAAAAATGCAACGATAAATGATAAAACATAGACTAGTCTACGGTTGTTTATAGAAGAGGTACAACTGTTTTCAAAACACTTAAAAAAAACCATTCCTGTAGCAAAATGATGGTTTGATTTGACCTGTACCACAGAGAAAAAGAAGGTTTGGAAGAAAAAAAAAAAAAGGTAGATATCTAGCACGTGGCAAGAAGCCCCAGAGCTCTACAGGTTTTTTTCCCTTGCTTAGCACGCTGCTAAGAAGTCACGTGCAGGAGGGGCCAGCCCTACCCTTTCTGCTTCTTATAAAAGAGCTGATACGTTTGAACATTGTTCTCATGAGGAAGTACACGGGTCCTGCTACAGCGCTTTTTTGTTAATTGCGAGTGCAGTGCCCTTCTTAGCAAAAGCTTATGTTTTCATGGAAGACTGAAAATAGTAAATAAAAGAAGTGAACTTCAGTTTTTGGAAGGGAGGTGCTGTGCTTGCAAGGCTGGGTCTAGCAAGGCAAGTCTAGCCACTGGAAGAGAAGGAGAAAGAATTGAGAACGGGCACACAGGGTTGCTGTTGCAATAGACCTGGAAGGTAATAAAAACTCCTTTTCTTATCTGACCTTTTTTTCTCATGTATAATGTTTGGCTGTCTGTAATCCACTACAAGACTCTATGAATCTTAGTTGTATATGGATTCAATGTGTATTTATCATCATTAATTTAGGTACCAAGCAATATACTTTCAGGTTTAGCTGTGGTGTCAAAAAGGGAAGGAACTGCTCTGGAACTTTTGGAGGTGCCATAAAGCTTTGCTTCTGTTGGTGGTATGCTTTTGAAAGAAGAGATTGACATATCTGGGCAAGGAGAGCCAAGTCTTCTTCTGCCAACCACACTACCATTAGTTGTGGAAGGTTGAAGTTAAAATCTGGGACTACCCCACTGTGTTCATGTAGATTTAAATCCTCACCATCTGGTTCTTACAAGCCGGCCCACTTCAAGCTAGGTCACCTCTTGCTGGTAAAATGCCTTCAGTTACAACTGGAAGAAACTATAATCCAAGCAAGTAAATGGTGGAGGTGACTCAGCAGGTTACATGCTCCCCTGAAATCATCAGTCAGCAGATCTGTTATTCCCTCTTTGCTCCCAGATGTTTGCTGCACAGTGACAGACGATTTAGGGTACTGGAGGTCATAAATACGTGCCCTACCATTTCTGATGGCACCAAGTAGTGCATCACTTCTTTTCTAGAGGCTGAGTCTTTGGCAGCTTCTCAGCTTTGAATATGGGAAGCCACAGACTAGCAGACAACTTCTCTTCTGAAAGACATGTATTGGCATACACCTTTTTATATAGCATTTGTTGTATCTGTTACACAACAGTGCCCATAAAAGATCTGTTGCCACTAGGGATTTTTCCTTGGCATCCTAGTGTAACTCTAGGACAAGAGGAAACTGGATCAAGTTGTGCTAGGGAAGGTTTAGATTGGTACCAAAAGGGTTGTCAAGCACCAGCACCAGAACCAGCTGCCCAGGGAAGTGGTGGAGTCACCATCCCTGGAGGTATGTAAAAGACATGTAGATGTGGTGGTTAGGGACATGGTTTAGTGGTGGACTCGGTTTATGGTTGGTCTCGGTGATCTTAAAGGTCTTTTCCAATGTAAATTATTCTATGATTCTGTGATCACTCTTCAGGGGCTCTTTCACTTCCCTTTCTGCTTTTTCTATTCAGCCTTTCAGGGTAGACACTGCCTCTTGCTGCAGAGCCATCTCCAGGTATCTGTGCTTCCCTGGGCTTTGCTAGCACTGGCAAGAATGTACGTGACAGGGAATTGAGCTGAACAGCAGGGTCAGCACTGACATTACCTCTGCTTGGTCAAGGTCCCTGAGCTTTTTGGAGGTAAATCCCAGGGCGTGAGGCAGGGAGATGAACGTTCCTGTGGAAGAAATATTGGTAGATCTTGTCTGTGCTCTGTGGGCACCTGAAGGGGAAGGATGAGAGGCACACCAGCAGGGTTAGGAGGAGAGGAGGGACTGGGAAAGCAAGAGTGCAGCACCCAAGTCTGGGCTTAACTTGCATCTGTGGTGATCATGTGCCGAGAAGACTTGGACAGTTAGCCACCATCATGGTTTTCAGCTATACATGCAACTATATAATAAATAACACCAATACTACAACTGTTGAGAAAAGTCATAGCCAGAACATGACTAGTTTCAGTTTTGCCGAACATAGGCCAGGCCTGTAGCTGTACAATGCCCTCCAAATCAAGAGTTATTTCATCTGTGCTTGAGCCTCCAGGCTACACTTTCTCCTAAAAAAGATTAAACAGCCATTCTGATAGTTTCTCTCTTCTTTATTTCTGTATCCTGTCCACTCAGCCTCATACAACAAACTTGTCAAGCTTTTAACTGATCATCATTGCTATTGGCCCAGAGTAGAGTTACAGAGCAGCACATTTTCGGGGGTATTTTTGTGGACTTGTGCAAGTTTAGCCAGTATTGGCTCTCAGAGACTCCATGGGAAAGCAGATGTTGTTGGTCCTGCTGCTCACAGAATTCTGTTTGTGTTTTTGCCAAATTTCTCCATCCTGGAAGATAATTCTTGAAGTGGATGGAGAGTTGTAGCTAAATGTACCACTATGGGTGTTAGCAGTTCAGTTTCCATTTTCTGGAATGGGGCACATGGATGTGCCATTTGGCAACGGGAAGAAAAAAGGTCTGGAGGAGAGTAAAAAGGGAGAGGGTAACACTGTTTCCTCAGAGCCTGTGAGCTCCAGAAGATAAATAATTTAGACCAGAGTTTTTAAGTAGTCAGAATAAGACCGTGCTACTACTCCCCCTAAACTGATCATCCAAGTTTCTTTTAATCATCCCAGGAAATAATATGCAGATTTGGGTTTTAGCAGAGCTTCCAAGTACTTGTCAAATGAAATCAACGCTTGCATTAAAAAACATTATTTATAGAACCTCATTTTGGAGAAAGAGTTTGTGCAAAGTGAGTGCTGCTTCTGCAAAAGGTCTGGTTCATCTCTGGCCCACACCATAGAGGATTGTGGAAAAATAACAGGATTATAGTATGAAGAACTAAATCTAAAGAGACGTTAACTCACCAATTAAGATTCAAACTTTAAAATTAAATGAAAAACAAGTTCACTACTGGCAGTCTCCTTTATAAATGCTCACCAGCATGTGGTGATAACTCCTTTTCTTGCTACCTGCAACTAATGGCATAAATGAGCTGTGACTCCTTGTTCTCTTCTATGCATCTCCAGCCTGGTTGTAGACACCAGGGTGAGATTTCTTGCTGAGAAGTCAGTGCTGAAAAAAGTCCTGGTAAGGAAGCTCCTATACCACATTTTTACCGGCATAATTTGTTTCATTTCTCAGAGGTTCCCCATCAGAGCAAGGTGCAGGCTTAGCTGTACAGCTGCATCTGATGTGTGGGTGCTTATTTGATGTTACGTGCTAGCAAGCTGTAATAATACCCTGCCTCCTGCTCTTGTTCTGCACTTAGCCTTGTTTGGGAGAGCAACCTTTGAACTCTTATTTGAATTTTATCTGTACAGACACCTTGGGTAGGGTTGTTCTCAACAAATATAATAGCCCAGCGTATAGGGCTATAGAAGTTTTTACTGCTACTACTGGTAATTCCTCTTCCTGTTTGGTAATGATTTTTCAAATTATTTAATATAATTACGTTATAATTTGTATAGTTTTTCTATATATAGCTTATCTACTTTGTATTGGTTTTTACATTAGTGAAAAATGAGTATATATATGAATGTTACAAAAATTATTTTAGATCTATGAAGAGTAACCATGGTGGGGAAGGCTATGCTGTTTTAAGTAGTGTCCGTGTCTGATCTGAAGGGCATAGTTAGATCTTTTCAAGGAGGAACTTGAGTTTGCATAAAGTATTAAATAATGAAAAAAGAGTGGCATAGCCTTTAAAATTTTCTCTCTATTTCTAGACAAACTTCAAAATTAAATAAATGCTTGGTCTGGTTTCCAGGGCAAAGGGAAGTGCCTGTTCCTGGGCTTGTCGGCTAGCTGAAGGATTTGCTGTAGCCTGACTTTCTGTGTAGCAGGGACATTGAGAAATGCAGTGCAGCTTAAACCAGTCTTTAAGGTGCTCTGGTTTGCACTGGGAGAAGGGCTCAAACAATTATGGGGCACAGAAAAGGTCTTACCTTTGCTCCCCTGCATCCCCAGGGTGTTGTGCACATTAGTGCTCCCTTCCCAGGCACAGCAATAAAGCAACAGTGACCCCATGCCTGTCTTGCATAATTTCAGTTCTCCATTTTTTCCCCCCTGTATTTCTAGCTCCCACTTCTTTTTCTCTACTTGCTTTGTTTCTTGTGTCTCTTGATGACTTTTTCTTGCTGGGCTTTCAGTTTCCCTTGCATGTTCATTGAAGCTGCCTGCACAAATGGTGTGAGAAGAGGCAAATCTTCTGCTGACCCCTTGAATATCTCAAGGCAGCAACTAGTAAGATAAGGGGAATTTGCACCCTCCTCCCTGGCCTCCAAACTGCCCCAGACACGCCCAGCAAATGGGGACTCAGCTTGGCATGACCTTGTGAGTAAGAGGTCTTGGTGCAGTACTGGGCCCTTTGATGGACAGGGCTTCTGCTGAAGCCCAGGAGGCTATTTGAAGACAAGGCAGTTGCTTGTCCCTTGGATGCTATTGGGATAAATTCTCATCCAAGCACAGTGAGATGTTTTGCCACATGAAGTTAAGTATAGGTTTCTAAACATTAAATTGCAACACGCTGCTAGCAGAAAACTGGGCAAGCTGACACCCAGGCTTGAACTGGGAAGACAAATTCCAAGGCTGTTGCCATGTGTTTTGAGACAGGCTGTTGGAAGCTTGGGATGGTGGTGTGTCAATAGCGTAACTAGAGCGTGACTGGGAAATTACATCTTGGCTCACTCTTGGAATGCTTTAACATAGCAGCTCCCTCAGAGATAAACAAGTTGTCTTTCCTTTCTCTACCAATGGATCTGCTGGGGATTTCCTCCTCCCTACTACACCATTCCCATTCTCATTTCTTTGGTGACTGTCCTAAAGTGAAAGTGGGAGCCAGTCATATCCCTGAGCATCATCTGGAACAGTCCTTTCCTCTTCAGGGAAAACCCTATAATGGGATGCAAACTGTGAGCTGCATAGATGCATTTAGCAGGGCAAGGTTAGAGGATCTGTTAGGTTGGACCTATGAAGTGACACTCCCAAGTTTCTTCCTCCTCAACCCTTTCCCATTCTTTTTTCCCTTCCTCCTGTCCTTCCCCTTTCCTTTCCTCATTCCCCTCTCCTTCCCCAGTAGGACGATACAAGTAAGAGTACATATAAGACATGGGTTTGGAGTTGGTCTGGTTTCTGGTACTAATACATTTGGTAAGGAGGGTTTGGGGTTTTTATATGTTCCTTTTTTTCCAGCTATTGTCTCAACACCACCAAAAACCAATGTAGCATGGTGGAATTCAGTGGCTTATCTAAGTTTTGTTACATTGGTTGCTTTCTGCAGCTAATGTCAAGACAGAACAGTATACCACAAAATTTTGTTTGTTTTAAATTCAAAGTTTACAAATGTGAAACTTAACCAAAATGAAGTTAAAATCTTTTAAAAAAAGTATTATTAAAAGATATTATTCAATACAAGTAGTATTGAAAACAAGGTGACAAATCAGCTGACCTTTGTTTCTTTCCACAATGTGCTGGGGCAGGGAAATCTTTTTGGGCTAATCAGTCACTTCCAACTCTTTTATTAACCTCCTTTAAGTGTGTCAGTCCTAATACCACCTATGTCCAAAAGACAAAGGGTATCCTTTATACCTGAGTAGTGAAATGAGATGCATGTGAGAGGAAGTGTCTGTTCCAAATGGAGATGATCTGAAGTTTAAAGCCAGACTTTTTGCTAAAGGCGAGACAGTATCCTCCTGTGGGTTTTCATAGAACTTGGATGGTTTACATCAGATTAAGATGTGGCACTTTGTATATACATACGACTTCTTTCACCCTCATACTTAGGAAAATCAAAGTTTTAGGGTGAGTAACAGATGCTCCCTTGTTGTGAACTAGGAGGTATGCCTTGCTCTTATCCCAACAGCAGAAGTAAAAAATACATGGGGAGGAAGACACACTATTCCCACCGACTTTCCTTTAGGCTCAGGGAGTGTGTGCTGTGTGTTTAACTTCCACATGTGAGTCTCCATGCTCAGGATTTAAAGGTCCAGTTGGATACATATCAGCAACAGCATCACCTTCCAAGTGGCAGATAGCGGAATGATATTCCAGACAGGAAGAAATTAGCTTAGATTTGCTTCTGTCAGTCTGAGGGCATAGTGCAAGGGAATTTGGTACTTGTTCAAGAGAGGGCAGTGAGAACAGAAGGCTCCTATTTTGGCTTGTCACCAACAGAGACCCCAGTGACAGGTTCTGGAAATGTGTATGGCTTTGTTCAACTTTATGTGAGTCATTGAGCAGAGATGCTGCAGAAAGCCTGCTCTTAGTGGTCTGGGCTGCCTGCTCAAACATCAAAAACCTCACCTGTGCTCTGCAGAAGACACCTTTTCAGGAATGAAAAAAGCACAGCAGCTAGGTCTCTGTATCACCGCTTATCGCTCCCCTTTCTTCCTAATGTTGCTCTGGCTTCAGGGAGGCCAGGTGGCAACTGGGTCTAGTGCTAAGGAAAGATTCAAGAGTGTTTCATGTGGTGGCTTGAGGAGCCAAGGAGAACAGGGAGGTGTCCAAGTCCATGTGTGTGCTGTGGGAGCGGTATGTTTGTTCAGACAAAAACAAGTTACACTAAATAAGTGCCACCACACCATCCATTGCACGTAGTCAAACACGCAAGATTGTTGTCTCAGGTCCCCTAGAGTGAAAGGACAGTTGAGAACATTATGATAGGTTAATATAATAATTTTTCTTAATGTTTGGGCTAGTTCTTATTTGCTTTCCTACCCAGAGCACTCAGGGCCCGAATTTGTCAAAGCTTCCTCTGAAAGCACAGTTCTCATGTATTTAGATGCTTGCTCATTCAAGCCTCAGTACAGGCTTTTCCTTCACAGTGCTTTGATGAATTGTTTTTCTTTCCATCCCAAGAATCTGTTACTATTGCTATGGACTTTCCTCTTTTCTTGCACTGCACCCCAACCACTGAATACTCCCTGAATTTCCTCATCTGTATTGTCTTACGACACCAAATGCAGTAAAGAACAATGTATCAGATCTGTTGTTCCCCTTCTTTGATGTGCCTTGATTGCCACTTGAAATATTTATCAGAAACCAAATTCTGTTTCTAGAAAACAGCGCTTCTCTGGCTCCTTGGTACTACAATATTCTTCAAATCACTAAGCTGTTCATGAAAGGTTCTATAGAAATGTCAAGTATTGGTTGGTATTCTTGAAAAACAGGCAGTCCCCTAAGCCATTGAAACGAAGATTATTGTTCTTGCAGGAACCAAGATGTCTTCACCAATTGATGTCAGTATGGAAGAAATCCCTCTGGAAGATGATGAGCGAGACAGCATAGAATACAAGATCCTGATGGCCTATGTCCAGCGGCGGTTGTCTGTCAGGAAATATGAAACACTTCTGAAAAATGAGGCTAATGTGCAGAAACCATTATCCTTAAACAAAAGAAGAGTAAAGATGGACCATCAAAGGGATACAGATGGACCAATCCAAATAGCAGTTTATCAGAGTGGCGTGGTGAAAGAACACAGCAAAAAGCAAGTGAAAAAAATACCCATGTCAGGATACTCTCTACATCGTTTCTGCAGAACATTAAAGCAGGAAGTGTGCCCAAAAAATGTGTCAGAAGAATCTGAGTATCAGGGGCCTCATGCGGAGACATCTCAGCATCAGACAAGTACGTCTTAGTTCTTTTCTTTTGCTGTTTGTCTTTAAATCTCTCTCTAAACAGCCTAAATAGCTGGTGGCCTGTGGAAAGGCAGAAGAGGAAAGGTGGTTTCTTGCACTTTGTGCTCACCTCTGTGCCAGCTCTATTGATTTTCAACTCAGAAGGCTGATTGCCAGACCTTCAGTAGTGCCTGCACACAAATGATTCATGCTTGTGATTGGCTTTTCTGTTTTCCATCATATGGTGGTAAGTATCTTGTAATTGCTCAGGTTGTTCAGATTTTTCCCAAGTGTTGGCTTTCTCTTCTTCATACCTGGTTAGAAAGAAAACATAAAACACTGGTCAGACTGAAGACAGCCACACTAAAATCAGGGAAGAGAAGTTGTTTAAAGGCACAGTCAAGGATCTTTATCATGCGTTAAAGACAGAAGTGCTAGATTGTGCTTGAAATTCTGGTGCCAAGCTGTTGGCAGTGGCCAGCCTTGAGCACAGAAGTCCTTGTCTGTGGGCCACTTCTCATATCCCCACCATGTATCTTAAATGGAAACAGTCTTCCAGAGTTATCTAAGTCTCCTTTACATGTTGCTATTCTATTAAGTCTGAATGTGCCCTCCCATGTGCTGGAAAAAGAGGTGATAGGTGACTGTAATCCCTCTGACATCCAGTGATCCCATCCACAAAAACATCTTGTACCTCAGCCCCCAGAGCCAGCCCCACATCAGGTGCTGCACTGCAGGCAATGAGATTTCACTTTTTCTTCTCTGGATAACAGCTAATACCTTAACTTCTCACACGAGACTGAGAGAGGAGGATGAGGTATCCTCATTAAGTTGCTATATACAGTATGTGATGGGTTGCCATATTGTTTTTATATACATAAGGTAGGGGTTTTTTGTTTAATTTGTTCCAGCTTGGTCTGTTGGTCTCACAACAATTGCTCTCACCTTTTACTGGATTTTAAGGTATTTATAAAAATTATCCATCACTGACTTCTCCAGCTTAATGCCTCATCCCTGATCAGTTTAACTGTCCTGGGCCAGGTCCTATACACCAAGCCCCTAACCCCCTGCTGTCAAATCCAGTTCTGTCTCTCAAGAAAGAGTTCCTGCCTCGGCCCGGTGCCTTTTGCTAAGGGACCATCACTTGATGGCCCTGCCAACACATTGCCATGCTCCCTGCAGCTTTGATGGCAGCATGGCCTTAAGGCCAAACCTCCCCATGCTGGGTGTCAGCCTCCCCAGGGCTGCTCCTTGGCTTCAAATCCAAGCTTTATCTGCCCTTCAGCAGGTTGCTGGAACAATTCCTAAAACATTATTGTTTGTCACTTACCCTCCTAGCACTTGCACTGCAAGCTTGGCCAGGCCATTCTGGAGCAAATTGAGGTGTTTTGGAGGATTACCCATTTAAATTGAAGGCCTGTTCAGTTTAAAACTGGTTGCTCAGTCTTAGGTTTCTGAAGTTGTGCACAGCCTGATCCCCTTCCTAGAAGTTTAGCAGCACCCTGATAAGCTCTGGAAGCAGATGAGGGGAGGGAAATGTCTATGGGTTGATTCACCAGCCTTGAAATCCAATTTCTATTGGCTGCATTAGCCCCTGCTGCCCTCACAATCAACTCTGCTTGTGAATTTTACACGTTATGGGTCAGGCTGCTGCTGAGCTTGTCTTCATGTCTACTGGTCACACAAGAGAAGAGCTACCACTTGGCAGTGGTGGTGGTTAGATGGAGTTTTACATCCCAAGGTCTGCGAGGCAAATTGGAAGGAAGAGCCCCTTTTAGGTGAAATGAACCTTGCAACAGCTCCTCCTGGTCTCTTTGCTGTAGCAGGATCCCTATTGCAGTCCCCTTGCTGAGCGATGCTTTCAGGTGGTGAAAGTCCTGAGCAGGGTCATTACACAAGGTGGATAAAGCCAGTCTGGTTACTGGGTTCTCCCAATATTCATGTCTGCTTAATAAAACAGTGTCAAGAATACAATACATTTTTGTGCTAGAGGTGCCTGTGAAGTGAACTCTGCTTCTCCTTTGCTCAGGATTAACCTGTGGGAACAAGGAAAGAGCATTCAAATAGAGCATAATTTCTGAGTCTGGACCTATGGCTGAACTAATCATGGGTAATACCACTCTTGTAGTAAGGTCCAAGATTCACAGTCTTATAGAGCAGTGCTCCCAAGTTTCTTAATACATGGTGTGCTTCTGGCTTGCAAGGATGTACACTAGTGAGCTGCACTCACAGTTGCTTCTGTACGGCCTCTGCGCAGTTACCTGCTGCTCAGATAGCAGAGAGGGGTTGTACCATGTCACTTGTTTCTCCAAATTATTACCAGCTGAGCTCAAGCAATAGCAAAGCCCCAGCATGGGAAAATGTGTCTCTTGGTATCCTCTGGGCACTTCCGCCTCATGGGGCATGTAAACAAGTAAATCACTGAATTATTTCCTGGAAAGATTGATTGCCTTCTTTATTTCCTACCCTCCTTCCCAATCAGGTGAAACAGCAGATGTCAGCCACATTGCAGACAAGCTTGCCAAGCTTGTTACTTCCAGATCCCAGGAATCTTCTTCAGATGTGTCATTCAGGACGTTTCTTCCCGAATGTGAGGAAGATGATGATGGCAATTTTCCTGATGGAAGTGAGGGCAAAGAACACGGTAAGGGTGAAGAATTTCGCACTCACAGGCAGTATGTCAGGTTGGGATTGCACACTGAGCCATTTTCTCCAGATATGGGGAAGCACTTGGGACTTTGGCAGTAAGACACTGTGAAGAAGGAAGTTTGCTCTGCTGGTTCTTGCTCTGTTGCCCACATTTCAGGGACTGCTCTTGCAGTCTTCTAACAAGTCCTGCCTGCTACTGCAATTAGAAGAAGCATTCTTAAAGATCCAAGGAGATGTGACATGAGAAAAGGAGGATGAAGGTAAAGGGGCATAAGGTGACAGAGCAGTGGTAGGAGTGGTGGGGCTGGGAGCAGAGTAATACACTGCAGCTCTAAGACTAAAGACAAGTCCTTGGGGCAATAATGTCTTAGTCAATCTGTCTTCGGTGATGGGTCTACACTGCTCAATCATCTGTTATAAGTGTGACCTGCTTGTCTTCCATGAGGTCTGCAGAGACTTAGTTTTAGTGCAAGCTTTCTGGGGATTTCTGGTCACAAGAGGGATCTTGCCATTTTAATCCAGCAAACCCAGAGTTTGTCCTCATGAGCTGCAGAAGGTATAATTGGTAATGATGAGGGGATTTTTTTCCCCCACCCCTAATTTTAGGTCCATTTTTGTGGACTTCCTCTAGATCCTCCTTTGTTCTGGCTTATCATCAGCCATACCTCAGAGCCCAAAGAGCTGGGAGTGGGATGTTAAAGGTCCTGCTCTTTGCCAGATTCTTAACTGGAGCGAAAGATTGGGCAGATGGAGAAAGAGCATTGCTTACTTCACACAGACTAAAACAGTGAGCTTCTGCTTAAAGCCTCGATACACAACACTGAATTTGCAACAAAATAGCAGATGTTTCCATAATTAAGTGACACAAAGGCTTTTGCCATAGTTTGGTATCTGGATCCTACTAGAAGGCTGTGATATTTATGTTATGCTTTTCTCTAACAGATGAAGACAAGATAATTAAAAAAATAGTTTCACTGTTAAGACGAGAAGGGGACCAACTAGAAGAAAAGGTAACTCCTGTTTTCAGGAGCTGCACTTCTCTTGGGAGTGAATATTTTGTAACCTAGTGCTCCCTGTCTCTATCCTGAACTTCTCTATCCACATTTAGGCCTTTCTGAAACCTTCACCATTCATACTGAAATCTCTCTTAAGACCAGAGGACTGGCAGAGAGTTCTATTAGGATGTGGGAGTAAGGCAACAAAAATGTTATGCTCTTAAAGAGGAGTCCCTTTCCTCATTCCCGTTGAGTTTCATGGCACGTTGAGTACTTGACGGACTGAGAAACTTTTGTGTTTGCATTAAATTCGGCAAACAAGTTCTTCCCAGTGGAGCAGGGAAATTCCACAGCTTTGAGAGTGGCTGCTAGGGAAATAAATCTTCTGAAAATATTTTTAAAGCCTTTCCCAAAAGCTATAGAAGAACCCCAACAGGAGTCCTCCAGCTAGAGTGGATGTTTTCTCTATTGAAAACATAGGTGCTGGTTCCTTTACTCTCTTCTTTAGCTGCCCCCCCTGCTCTATAAAGGTGTACTCCCACACGGCAGACACACTCAGCTCCTGCAGCAGAGAGGTACCCAGATACAGTAAGCAGCATCACAAAGACCATGACTGAGAAAATAGAGCTTAGCATGGCAGCTGCTGCCATGCTTCTTATAACCTTGGCCTTCTCTGCCACCCTCCCACTCCTCCTGTATTCCCATGGCACCTTACCTTCAGGTCTCAATATCAGTGTCACATTTGTTTTGCTTTCTCTCTCTCTCTGCTTCTCTCATCCAAATGCAAAGAACTTAAAACACCTCCAGAACCTGAAGGAACAGCTTTGCAGTGAGGTGTGAGGTTTGTGTGTCATCTCTTGCTTTCACCACCATGATTAGACTATACTACTCTTTTCCTAAGGGGATGGGGAAAGCAATGCCAACAAAAGTGGCTCAGTTTAACCAATCCTTATTCTTATTTGCAGATCAAAAAAGACAGGGTTTTACATCAGCATTTTAAAGAGATGCTCTCCTACACCTTCTTCAAGAAGATCACTGATTTGTTACTGGAGGGTGTGTCAGCAGATTCAACAAGTAAGCCAGGAAACCAACTACAATGCACAAAAGTTGCCTTTACAATGGAAGTTGCCACCAGACTTACCGCTGTGGACAACCATCCTATGAACCTGGTCTTGGGCTTTGGATTAAAGTACCTCAGAGAGCACTTCAAGCCATGGATTCAGGAGCAGGGTGGCTGGGTATGCATTTTGCCTCTCTCGACTTGTGTACAGCCTAAGGCACCTTGAAGCAACACACACTTGCACAGAATGAACATGGGCCTGATGCAACCCAAACCAAACTGCAGATTCTTTAACACAGCGTGTAGTCCAGCTGTGGAATTACTCGCAACAAAACATCTTCTATGCTGCAAGTCTTTTCTTTATGTAGGTCCAAAAGTCAATAGGAGACATTCATGGAGGGTTGTTAATTATCAAACACCATTCCTGGCACAGACAGTCTCTCCACCACAAAAGCTGAAGGCTGGGAGAAACACCAGGAATCTTCACAGTTGCTGTAATCCTGTACTTCTCCATAGAGGTCTGCTGTCAGCAGGTTCTGGGGGCAGCATTGTAGTTCAGCAGTTCATACAGTCTGATCTTATGGTGTGTGGCATACCTCCACTTTCCCTCTACAGAAAGGCACCTTTTTATCTTCGTATCCCTCTTTCCAGGTCAGTTGTGCCAGGTGCTCTTCTGCCAGCAGCGGTGCTGAGCTGCTGCATTTTGTAACTCATTTACCTGGATTTGTTGGGAGGCACGTGCAACGGAGATCCTGGTACTTTTGTGCTTCATGAAATGAATGGAAACATTCAGCTGCTGTACAGCCTGTGTTCATCAGAATAGATACCATGTGAGCTCAGAAAATCCTACCGGCAAAGTTACGTACAGGGTTGAAATTAGGATGAGGGTCCACATTGCTTTTATAATGGCTTTTATAATTTTATAATTAAATCAAGTTTTCTTTCTATGTTACAGGAGAAGGCTTTGACTTCACTGGATCAGGAAGAAGTAGAGTAATCATGACTGAATTCTTCAGGGTGGATGACCCTTCAATTCAGAAACACACAGGATCTTACCACAGTCCAATGTTAGAATTATTAGTGGCTATGTATTTTAATGTTTCTATGGAAGGTTGGGGTGTTATGTGGCTAACTCCAATGGGTGGAATTACACTTCCCTAAAGTTGGTATTGATGTAGAAGCATTCAGTGTTTATGAAGGCACCTCTAACTCCCCTGGAGCATTCAGACCCACGCATAGTGTTTTTAGGTACCTTTCTGAGTAGAGATGCTTGCCTCTGCTCCTATAAATGGATGTTAAAGTGCAAACAGGAGGAAAAACATCAAAGTATGCAATCAAGAATCACTGGACTGTAATCAACCATCAACCAAATGAGACAAGTGCTGCCATCTTTGTGTGGTTCATAGTGTTATCTGTTATCAATTCCACAGTCCCTTGTTAGAAGATACACTTTACACCCTGCTATCAGTTTCTTCTCCTCTCTCTGATTAGGTTCTCCAAAGTACTGATGCCATTTATACTTCAGAAAGGGACTGAGGAAGGTATTAATAAGGGCTTCCTGTGCCTTCCCCATACTCTCTAGAAAATAGGCTTGATCTACCTACAGATGCTTTTAATTTGAAGTCTTCTGTTATAAAACCCTTCAAAACATAGTGCAATAGATTTTGCATTATTTTGTCCATTAGTGTGGAAGATATGAACATTGTAAGACCTTTGTAGCCCAAGAAATTTAAACTTATCCCACTGTGTCAGTTTTCCTCCTCATTCAAAAGGAGCTCAGTTCCACGTGCAATCTCAGGGATTCCTCCATAAACTGAACTGGCCCTTCAGCCATTGAAAGCAAGTGATCTGGTGAGAGTTCTTGAATGTGTGGCAGTGGAAGGAGTAACAGTGCTTCATTTAGAGTAGAAGCGGATGCCAGTGAAACTATTCATGATGTTGAGGCTTGGTTTGTGGCCCATTTATTTGATGACTGTTTACATCCTCCACAAATCCCCAGCGGAGAAAGAGGGAACTCAGAACATCTGCTGAAGCTGTAAAACCATGACATAGTTTCTGTGATTTTCCAGTACAAACAGGTAATGATTCCTGAACTGGGTCTCTGTGCCTCAGTAACATGCCCTTCTATTACGGGTACTCTTTCTGTGTGTACAAGTACGTTGTACTACAAAGTTGCATAAAGAAGTTATTAACTAATCATGGATTTGAATAAAAACGATAAAAAGCATTTTAAGCGGATGTGTAAGATATGCAATGCTATAAAAGATCAAGTATTTTTCTAATAAACCTTAAACTTTCAACTCATATGCAGCAAACTCTGCCTCTGTTTGGACATGTATGTGTGAAACAAAAGGAAGAGAACTTGGAAGTGAGTTATCTTTGTTTTCCTTCTTCAAAGGAGCTGGGAAATACTTGATATATCTCTAGACTGTAAATCTAAGATTCCCTTAGTTTTTATGAACATCCACTCTTTCTGATCAATTAGATGTCCCCAAAGGGGAGATGATTTGTGGGAGAGAGGCAAGCACTTACCCGAAAGTTAAAAATGTTGTTTATCTACTTCCGTCTCCTTCTCCAACATCTTTTTCCTATGGAAAAAAATAATTGTGAGGTGTTGTACCCTCCCACACATTGGAGGCTGCTGCTTTATTATAAATTTGATTGGTTTCTAGGGCAGGCTTGTTAGCTAGATCTTGGCTCTGAAGAACCAAATCTGGTTCCATTTTAGCTACACTAAGACTAGACTCAGTCTGCTCATATACACCAGTTTGCCATTAGTTGGGCACTGCCTTATGGAAGTCACTTAAAAAATTTTCTCTGCTTGAGTAACTGTCTGCTATTTAGCAAATTCCGTGTTTGTGAGTGTGGTTTTCCAGCTGAAGGTTTAGAAGCCCTAAGCCCACACTTGTCCCTCCTCCCCAGTTTCATACCTCAGGGCCAGTTTCATGCCAAGAACAGAGCCAGCAGCAAAATAGGACAGTGTTGAACAGCAACGTGAAAAATAGCCGTCTAAGAAAAGATATTCAGCTGGTTTTTATTTTTCTCTGGGTTGTTAAGAGGGATTTTTTTCAGTAGCAGTAGGGGCCAGCATAGGAAACCAGCCAAGTGAGCTGTTTCTTATTTAGCCATTCTTACATTTGCCATTTGCATCAGTTAGATTTTAAGAGCAATCTACTCCTTTTATGGCAGGGATCTGTGGTAGCCTCCTTGCTGGAACGATGGCTTTGGTTTATTCTAAGAGCAGTCAGCAAGGCTGAGCACTGAGCTGTTGCTACTGCTGCTGCCTGGGATGAATCAACAAAGCTCTACTACTGGCTCAACCAGTCTCCATCTTGCTCTCTTCTTTTAATCTGTAACAACTAAACTAGCAGCAGCCAAATACATGCATTTTGGGTACATTAGGAAGTGGAAGGGATGTTGTGAAGTAGGGCGAGTGGCCATGCCTTCATTTTATGTTCATCTCTCACAAGACATCTTTTTCTGTAGGACACTCTGGTGCCAATTTGGGGTGTTACTGCAAAAGAGAAAGAAGCTTACTGTTAAAACAAGAAGTGTCGCTTCAGATTTTTCTGATTGTGTATTGACCCAGGTCAGCATTGTGCAATTTGATATATCAGCAAGTTTAATTTTAAAATTAGCTGATTTCACTGTGTGTTAAGGTTGCAACAACAGAGTTTAGGCCTGTGCAGGTGATGCTGGGATTTACTTCTAAAGGACACTTGTCTGTTGTGTTAAAGGGAGCTAGTCCACTTGGGCAGCCTGGGAGCTGGGGCTCCAGCAGCAAGTGTGATCTGCCCTGGCTGCCATTCCCTGGAGCAGCTAAAGATAAGAAGATCCCATTGTCCATGTGCACATGTGTTGCACAGAGGAGCTCTGCCCTGGCTCGTGGCTGCAGTGCCCCTTGCTCCAGTGACTAAGCAGGAGGCAGAAGTAATAGAAAACAGCCCACAGCCTTCACCCCAAACCAAACACTTTGTTACTTACCTTTGCTTGTTGTCAGAGGGTTGGATTTCTTTCAGCTTTCAGGAAATGCTGGCAAATCCAGTATTTCTCCAACACAGGCTGATGAGGCGTATGGAGGCATCCTTGTGTCATCTTGCCACATTTCATGGTCTCCCTGTTTTTCAGCTGCTTCTCCTTTCTCTCCTTCCCACAGGTGAGCAGTGTGCCTCTGCCCCAGTACACACACTTGGGCAGACAGAAAAGCAGCAGGTGGACAGAAAGTGAATTGCAGCGAAGCACTGAGGGGAATACCTCAATAGACACCATTGTCTGAAAATTGGATTTACTGCCTATGACTTGCCTGCTGTAAAGGCTCACAATCTGGAACAAGTCCAGGGTTAAAAGTTCACAGCTGGGGCGTTGTAGTGAGAGGGAAGGGTGAGAACCAAGCAGAAAACATTAAAGCTGATTGCCTTGCCTGTTTGTTATCTGCAGCTGTGATGCTCTTGCCAGTGATGGTGTAAACCCCAGAAGCCAGACAGAAATTCTGGTTCTGTTGGATGATACCTAGCACAGTAGGTTGTGGGGTGGGGTTGGGAGCTATTCTGGGTTTGGAGCTACTCTCATCCATCCTAGTCAACCCACAGAGAAGGTTTCTCCTGTGTCCCATGATTTGCTCCCCTGCATATCTGCTGCAGCCAAAGCAGAAAGCTTTTCACCATGTGGATGCAGGGACAACACATTTTCCTGCCTAGGGTGGTAGAAGTGATGGGTTGCAAAAAGATTTCTTCCTGGAGTCAGCATCTTGGCTGACTGATATGATCTCTATGCTGAGTTTCATGATAATTTTTCCCGTCTTTCTACCTCAGGGTGGCTTTTGGCAGACCCAAACATGGCTCTTACCTCTTCTCTAAGCAGAAGCTCAGCTGCTTCCTGGCCAAAACCAGCATGCTAAATGGGAAACTTAATGGGTTTGTCACTGGGTGCTGTCGTGAGATGGGACTTCAGTTTCTAGAAGTTAAACACCCAAGGGGAACTTCCTGTCTGCCACTGCAGTTGTTCTGCTTTATATGTTCATTACACACAGTACTGCAATGGAAAATTTGGGTTATGCTTCTGTTATCTTCCACAAACATCGGAACCTGGATTTTCTTGCATGCCAGCTAGCTGTTCTAAACCCCGTCGAGTTGGATAATACCACTGGTATTATCCTCTCTGCTCACCCCCAATCTAAAATTACATATCCAGGGGAGCATCTGCTGGATTGGTCCTATTTGCTAAAAAGGCAAGAGGATGGTCAGTATCAAGCAGCTCATCGCTGCTCAGACTGAGGGCTCTGCTCATGTCTGGTGGCAGCAATGCAGGCATGTATGGGACTATTTTTGTTGAGCAAGGCCTGAATAAAGTATTTGATTATGCCAGCAGTGCCTAAATATTCAGTATAGGTGCCTGTAATGAAAAATATTTTGGTGAGTCAAGACTCAAGGACCAGCCAGAGTCAGGGGAATGAACCATACCAGGATGCAGGAAAACTACACATCCCCCCTGTATTTAAAGTAGCTGTGCATGCCTGGCTCCAGCTGGCTTGGGGTTCTTTTTTATTTCATTGATGTTTTATGCCTTCCTGTGAGCACCTGGGTTACAAATATTTTCTGTGGGGCAGGGGATACAGGAATTGCTTCGGGCATTATCATCATGTTAAGCATCAGAGAAAAGGTGAGGCTGACGTTGTGACTGACCTTCTCTGGCAAAATTACGGAAGGCTATTAATAGCAGCCAAGTCTTCTGCTTTGCCTTGCCAACCCCAACATCAAAAAGCTCTAAGCAAGCTCCTCAACCTCTCCCAGAAAAACCCTGGAAGATTAACCCCCTCAGGGGATGTTCTGGGGTTCTAAAAATTTTTTGTGGAGGCTGGGTGTCATATTTGCCTTCAGTATTTTATCTTTCCAGGTAAACACAGATCACTTGATTGTTGTCACTTCAGAAGCATGAGAGTGAAGGTTTTTAGTGGGAAGCCAAGTTCTCCAATCCCATCCTCTCCAGGATCTGGAGACTAAGCAAAATGCTGAATATTACGTAAAAGCCACAGCACTTAAGACTTGAAAAATACTGGCATAATTTAGAGACAAGGTGTCTGTAGCAGAGATGTATTCTATCATGAGGATCCATAACAACTCTGTAGAAATAATTACAACAAAACCACACTGTACAGAGTATATGAACAGATGATTTCTGTATGGTTTTTTTCCCAAGCCAGTGCTCATTCAAGGAAATATCAGCTCTTTCCACAGGAGAGAGGAGGATTCACAACCACCCATGTATAGCCTGTCCACTTCTTTTATCTGCTGTGCAGAGGGGGCCACTTCAGCCACTCACTGTCCCCTGATTTGCATTCATCCATAGAAAGGCATCCATCTGCATCCCAGTTTTGAATACTTGGGTGATTTTTACCAAAATATAGGACATAATTTGTTCCACTTTCATTGTAGCCAATCTGCATGGCCAAGTGATGGGGACCTAAGCACCCACAGAAAAGTCCCAGATTTGGCCATAAAATGACACAGGTTAAAAAACCCTCAAACCTTAAAAATTTAAACACCTGAAACCAGGTTGGATATGTAACAGACCTCAGAATATCTATTAGATCTGGGGTCCTTCCTGAAAATGGATTTCTGCCCATGCAGAGGGCAGAGCACACAAGCTGGAGGAGGTTATGCAGGATGTGGTGTGGCTACGAAATGCACATGCCCATGGAAGCCTTCACTCGGCCCAAATCTGCTCCTGTTTTCTGCAGCAGTGCCCAGTGGTAACACCCCATGCACCTGCTCCCTCTTCTCTCACCATGTCCTATCCCTGCAGGTGAAGAGCAGGTGGGGCATTGGGCCAGTCCTGCCAAAGCAAGGAGGAACCTCCTGCTGGTTAAGTGAAACTTTCCCTTTCAACAATAACAAACAAACAAGTGATGTCCACAAGCCAGGAACTTGCATGTGCTGGGCCGAGCCTTAGCATGAATCAATGTGTAAAAGTACTAGCAAGGAGCAGGGCAGAGTTCAGCACTGAGGTCAGCCCTCTGCTTTTAATTAAGGCAAGCAGGAGTCAGGAAAGACAATATCCCATTATTGAGTGGGTAGTGCCTGTCATGTTAGATGCAGCGTCTGCATTCAGTTAAAGGAGGCAAATTAGCGTTTAGTGCCAGAAGAAAAACCAAAATGAGAGCCAGTTTGATGGACCAAAATTAAATGTGAGACAGAAAGAATTTATCATCCCCACAAAAACGTTTGGAATACACACTGGAAAGAAACTTCAAGAAATCCATGGAAATGCTTTGAAGGGGAGTGACTCACAGTCACTTTGAAGGCTAAGTTTTGTTTTTACTTTCTGCTTTTGGAAAAGGTTTTAAGATTCATAAACTGTATTTTGCTCTAAGTGAGGGGGCCTGGGATAACTTTCTTCTCTCTACTCCCTCAACTGTTACTGAGCAAACTGCTTATCCTGTTTGGTTACCATCAGGCCCTGGAAGGGTGATGCTCAGCATCTCAGCCCAGGCACTTTTTTGTGACCCCAGCAATGTGAGAAGCAAGCGGGCACTTAAGGGTTGACACAGCCTTCCCTTCTCCTGCTTGGGCAGACCATAGGATAAAGCTCAGGAAAACAGGCAGATACATTTATGTGGATATGTACACCAGTCTCTCTCATACGGGGGAGAGGAGCAGGGAAACCTTCAAAACACTGTAATTAGCAGCATCAAATGGCCTGCTTGTCCCATTACTACTGTTTTTCAAAATAATGGATTGGAAAGTATCATATTATTTTACCTACAGATAGCTGCTTAAGCAAAGCAAGCTGAAAACCATTATGGGAACAAATCTGCTATTAATACTATGTGTGTGAGTTTGCAGTTATTTCATAAAGATTTGGTATGGACATTACCAAGCATCTCAGCTCAAAAATTGGCTAATTACCTTCTGACGTCAGGGACCCTCTTTCTAGCAGCCCAAGGATGGGTAAAGATTGTTTCTCTCACAGCTATTGCAATGTTGAGCATTTTGCTCTAGTTGTTTCCAAGAAAGATGGACTGGCAGCTTCTTTGTGCACATACAGAAATAAAAATATACATAAAATAAAAAAAATCCAGTATCTGTGGGTTTTCCTGAGAAAGCTGCAATGAAAACAAGTGAAGGCAGCTGTAATTACAAATTGAGTATTGAGCTTTTCTAGGTTTAGAAAAAAATTATATATAAATATACACACACATATATATAACATATATTTAAAAAGCACAAAAATGTGAAAGATACATCAGACCACTGAACATATTCTATCTGGAAGATATAGAAATCATTAAATATAAAACTAACATCACAGTTGCAGTGCAGCAGTAACAGACAGAGGGAGAGTGGTAGATTCTTACTCTTGATGCTGCATGTGAAATGCAATTCCTTCTAAGGACATTTATACTTCCCAGCAGCAAAGCACCTTGGGGCAGAAAGGAGGGACATTAATATTTAATACAATCCTTGCTTCCAGGGCTTTTTTATTTTCCTCCCAACTCTTCCATGTCACAAAATAACACAGGAATAGAACTGGCCGGGGATCATTTAAAACGTGAAGTGGTCTCACACAGCTATGCAATAAAGAAAAGCATCTTGTCAGAAACAAAACAAAAAACCAAACCAAGCTCTTCTCTTGGAAACAATCTTTTTCATGATTTACAGTTGGCTCCCAGCAGCATGCCAGAGCCAGGAGACCAAATCCACCAAGTACCGGCTTACAGTAACAGCAGCTAATTGTGCACAACAGCAAGACAAATGCCAGGTAAATTGGAAACAAATGTTGAAGGAATCCTGCAGTAAATGATGAATCTGAATTGCCAAGGCCTCTTAGCTCTACAAGGTGCTTTGCCTGTTGTCTTTTACAGTTATGGAAAGACATAGGTTTTATTACCAACATAAAATTAGTTCAAGGAAACGATCAGTTGAAACATGAGGATTATATGTTTTGTCTATCTTTTTGGTCCTCTCTTTTTGAAGCCATCTAAAGCTGAAGGATGATTCTACCACATACTCATGTGGTAGAAGAAGCCAAGTATCCTAAAGCAGCAGAAAACCCAGCTTTCCTTTTCCCACTTATTCCCATGTTCCCTGTGCTGACAGACAGACCTATGCTTTCTACAAAGACCTAGAAAGAACAGGAGGAACTCTTTCCTTACTTGGTGCCATTCACCAAATAACTTTCTCTCAGATTCAGGCCCTGTTTATGACAAGCCCATACTTCCATCTAACTTTTGACTTTGGAGCATTGTTTGCCTCTTTTTGGAAGACAAAAGGATGCCAATGGAAGAAACAATTTGTATTCCTTCCCCTCTTTTTTCCTAATTTGAAGGAATATCTCTTTCCTACTCCAGTTTAAATGACGTCAGCGCTTTTCCCCAGCTGTTCAGGAAACCCTGAAATTCAGGGATGTTTGGAGTGTCAGCAGAAAGCACTGCTGGGCTTCCCACTCTGTCGGGAAATGGCTGAGAAGCCCCTTGCCACCTCCCCAGCTCCTCTCCTTGGGAGGGAGTGTTTGCTGCCCTTCCGCAATACTGCTGCAGAGGTGGACGCAACGCAGAGATGGCATGGAGAGGGTGTGTGGGCATCGCAGTGGAAGGATGGCAAAGGGAAGTACATTCTTTAAAAATATCTGCCTTCATTATTAGTGCTGGTGGTGGAACAACTTTTTATTAGAAGCATCTGAAAGTGGTTTTCTTCCATCAAGTAATTCATCCCTAACAGCTGTGCTTCAAAACAGCAGCCCACGTTAAGCCGTCCGCGCAGCGATGCTGCAGCCACAGGGTTTCTCAAAACATTTGCAGGATGGAAAGAAGAAAGCGGCGTCAAGGGAGGAATCACTATGTCTCCAGCAAATAGAGCATGCCTGAAAAACATACAGTTGGGAAAAATATGCCAGTGGATTTTTTTTAAACCATCTATTGCCTCATGAGCCATTATAATCAAAAATTCACTTACAAACTCTCCTCCCCTCAACAGCAGGTGTAATTTTCCAATCTTTCCTTCCTTTTTCAGGACAGGGCTTGTTTGCCTAAAATCCATTTCTTTATCTGCAGGCTTCAACTGCTGCTTGCTCCCCACCTGAAGTTAAATCAGTGTGTCAGCAACACCACGCTCACTTCCACAGCAGCCAAATGAGATTTCACAGTGAGAACAATGGCAGCCTCCGTTAAGGAACGAGCCACAAAAGCAGATGAAACGTGCTTGGAGGCCAAGGTCTGGTTTTCATTAGGCACTCCCCATAATGAGAGCCAGGGAGGTGCAAGACAGGGAAGAGGCCATACACAGGCGCAGCTCACAGGAGATTTTTATTACAGTTTCTGTGAGCATCAGCCAAGTGTACAGGAGAGCAAAAGGCTCACGGCATCCTGGGCCATATCAGCCGATTCCCAATGCATTGCCCCCATCACCATCTCCTCCTCCGGCTTGCCTGCTGCCCTCCAGATGGCCCCAAACCCCGGCCACTGGCAACTCTTGCCCGCACAACAGCCTCTGGCTGCCTGAAAAACCAGTCAGGGCAGTGCACGGGGGGCGGGGGGGGGGAAGGTGGGGGTGGGGTGGGGCAGGGATTACCCCCACCAGGAAGCCCTTGCAGTCTCACAGAGCAGCCCAGGGCCACCACGTTTTCTGCCCCACCAAGGCGCAGTGCTGATTTCTGTACTGCTGCTTGGCTCTTTAGGACAAAAGTGGCACGGCTGGCTTCTTGTGAGCCAAATCATGGAAGGCCTGAGCAGAAAACAGCTTATCTCCCCATGTTATCATCACGAGCTCCCTCAGCCGTGAAGCGCTGCCTTTCCCTGCTCCCCTGCCTGAAGGTACCTTTGCCAGGCAAAGGAGGGGAACCAGCAGCACCAGCGTTTCTCTGGCTTTGCTTCAAAAGAGCCTCTTTGTTTCAGGGGTGTTTCCTTTTCTAAAAGACCAACCAAAGGCAGGGAGAAATTGAGCACATCTCCAAGGTCACAGAATCAGCAAATGGCTCACACCAGCCACCATCCCTGCAAGGCCTTATCCAGTGCTGGCCCTGGTCAGCCCTGGCATCTCCCTCTCCCACTCTCTGCCACATAGCCAGTGACTCCCCTTTCACTTCTTTATTCCCACCTTTTCTCTTCCCAGCACCCAGAGTAGGAGCACTTCATTCTCCCACCTCAGGCTCTATGCTCAGACTGATGCCCAGCCTTGGGGCTCTTCTCTATGTCCCCTCATCAGATTACACCATTTTAATGTGTATTTCTTGATCTGATACCAAGCTGTGTAGTGAAAACATTCTTCTCCCATTTTTCCTCCTCCCAGTCTCACAGCTGCCACATCATCCAGAAAAAAAAAACAATTGCATGCCATGAAGAGACCTTCTCATCTGGAGCAGTTTATTGATGTGACCCTTACCCATCTCCTCATCTCCTTTGTACCTTGCTGTTTGCTATGCCAGATACCCCTGCCCATGCAGGGGGGTTGGACTAGATGATCTTTAAGGTCCCTTCTGACCCAAACCATTTTGTGGTTCTGGTTTTCTGCAAGTGACATCAGGCAGAAAGCAGCTGTGTAAAACACAGCATGTGTGCAGGTGGATTTCACACATTATGAGAGCTAGAGTTCTGAAGTTATTTAAGAAGGTTTCTCAACTAGTTTCTTTTTTGTTCATTTTAAAAGGGAACCAACCTGGGAAAAAGCCAGAAGGGGATCAGCTATGAGTGTGAACACAAAGAAAAGCTGTCAGCTACTTCAGCATATCCCTTTTTCCCCCCTGCCCCATCCTCAATGGAGATGTGGGGGTGGAAAGGGGGTGTTTATGTGCCCTGCTTTCCCACATTCATTCTTTCCTCCCTTCTCGAGTACTGGGGGTGTAGGTGAGATGGTAGGAGAGGCCTCTCTTAAATTGTCTCCTCTGCTGCCTTGGTAACTGATCTTGTCTGGCCCCACAGGAGTGTGGCCCTTTAATGATTATTTCATTCCTACTACAAGCAGGGCACAGAAACAGAGGACTCCCTGCTTTTCTGCCAGATGCCTCTGGTTCTTCATCCCTGAGCTGCCCAGCCTTTTACTTTTCTCCACCCTTGCCAGGTTATTCCCCCTGCAGTCCCTGCCATGCCAACCAGGCTCATTGTTCTTACGGCAATGCTGAGAAGCAATCACTGTGTTCCTGAGCAACTTCAGAGAACCACCTATAATATTTTCTACTTATTGCCACATGCTTCCAGATCCCTTCCTACCATATGCCCTGCATCCTTTATTCATCTTCTTTTATGCTGTACTTTCTTCATTGCCCTCCATGCACACACCTGGTGAGGAATGGGAAGCCTGGAGCACAAACATTACATCCTCATTGCACTTCTCCTCTCTCCCCACAGTCCTTCCAGCCTTATCGGTCCCCTCTGCCCATTTCTGATATGAGTAACATGTTACTACTACTCTTTAATTGCACAGGGAACTGGCCCAGGAAAGAAGGAGGAGCTCTTAACAGCACCTGAGATGCAGGCAAAGGCTTCTGGGCTTTCCTCCTGGGACAGCCGGGATGCTTCAACACAGGCTCCCTGCTCCACAGTGCCCATCAGAGCTGCCTGCAGCCCTTTATTTAGCAAACCACCAGCAGTCATCATCAGTTGTTTGAAACATGTTGCTCAGGGCAATGCAGAGGGGAGCTTGGTGGTGGATCACTCAGTCATTCCTCTCCAGCCACATATTCTGAGGGTTAAGGTGCTTATTGGTTTCTTGGCAAGGAGACAGAACTAAGAATTTTCGCAACACTGACAAACAGAAAACACTTACCACATGAAATCCTTCCATCTCCTCAGACCCAAATGGTATTCTTTACACATCCTCAAAAATCAAACTTCATAGTTTCTGCAGAGCACCCTTCTTACTCATGAAGAAGGTATCTTGCTGTGAAAGCAAAGCTGGGGTAAGATGACTGCTGTGCCACACCAAGCGAGGCAACCCAAGACACCAGACCTTTTCCTAGGGTACAAGCAGGAGAGGGCCGGCATCACCCAATCTTTCCTATAAAAGGGGAGTTGGCATTTAGCTGCCATCATAGATCTTTTGTGGTGAACAAGCGCAAGCTAAAGATTATTTACCTAGACATGCAGTTTCCACAGGAGAAATTATTACTCTGTAATTGTTTGGTTTTTTTTTACAAGTCACTAAGCCCAGCAACATAGATCTTCTGTTCCGAACCTGATGCACCAGGAAAAGGGACGCAGAAATAAGGTGATGCACAGACTCAATACAAGGCAAAACTTCCCCTTGTCAGGTGCCTGCTTTTCTGTAGGCAGTTCTACCAAACATCCCATGATTCCCAGGCAGACTCTACTCAGCTAGGTACAAAATCTCCTTGGTGAAAACAGGTTAAACACGTTCAGCAGTTCACCAACAGGAATAAGCATGTGATTTCACATTCTCACCTTCCTAAGAAGTGCTGCCAATATTGGAAAAAAATTAAAAATAAATCTCATCTTTTATGCTCTTAACGAAGCATTCCTCCCCCTACCAAAACAAAGATGCAGTGTGTTATCCCTCCTCTAGCATAAAATGAATGGCAGGATTCCAGCACTTGCAGTCACCTCTGCTGGAGTGCACGTGTGCAAGGGGAAACACAGAATCAGGCAAAGAACTTACATTCAGATTTCCAAGTGGTCTTTTCTAAGACAGGCAGGGACAACTTTCTGAATTATGGAAAAGACCCCAGTGTCCCTTACTATGCCTGTTGCTCCTTAGTGCCTGGTAAACATGAATTCAGCAGCTCTGCCATCTCTGGACGCCTTGACAACTGGCACAGATAAGACACATGGTGGAGCTGCAGCTGAAACACAACTCACTTCTGTTTCCTGAGCTACACTCTCCCTCTCTAAGGATCATTTTCTTGCAAGATTTAACTCCAGTGGCTGATCCTGCTGTTTGTCTTGTCCATCCACAATGCCTCTCTGGTATGCACTTTGATGAACTGCATTTGAGATGCACCCTGATGCTCAACAGCTGCATCTGGAAAAGACCAAGATTCAGGGAATCCAAAACACCATGCATGCTATTCACAAACTTCTACCATATTACAACTGCACAGACTGTGTAGAAAGGTAGCCACCCACCATCGTTTAAAAAAAAAATAAAAATAGAGCTGGCAAGCCTTCTGTAGCCCAGCAGCAATTCACAACTGGCATTTTTAAAGAAAAAACGCAGCACCCAGCAGCTTGACTAATGGCTCATTTTCCAAGGTAGAATAAATACAGCACCTTGAAATAAAATAAGCATGGCACACTAGCTAAGAATGAGTAGCATTTATTTTTACAATATTTTGTGAGACTGATAAATATAGGCCCTGTTTTACTGATATGGGCAGTGCTATGTGGCTTGTCCCTGCCTCTGCATAGAAAAACAAGAGCTACAGAAGAATCTTAGCAGAGCCAGATCCACACTAATACAAACCAATATTTCCTTCCACAACCAATGGATGCAAGTGGAGTGGGAATTCTTGTGCTGAACTTATAAACTCAGAACTGCTTCCTATTCAATTACTCGTCACAGCAATTGGATTGCGACTGGGAGTGGGGGTGCAGGTTGGGCATTTTTGGTTTTTTTACATTTAAAAATTAACACTGAAAACAATCTACTTATGTCCTTGCAAACATTTCAATACAGATTTAAAGATCAGTAGTCTCCAAAATCATCACCAGGCATCTCTAGTCTGGTAAGGCTTTACTTGGTAAAATTGTCTGGTTTGTACTACCCAGTAAGCCAATCTAAGTGATCAATAGTGGAGATTTTTAACTTTAAAATGAATACAGTTCCATTGCAGAATCACAGAAATCAGCAGAACTGCTTCAAGTCAACCATGTGTTTCAGGCAAATGCATCTGTGTTTGCAAAGTCTGCCTACAGCATCAGGCACATTCTGGCTTTTATGGAGAGTAAAGACACACATGGACTTTTACCTTTTATTACTTTTCTTCCAGATGTTGAAATAAAATGAAGAGTACCCTTCCTTTTTCACTCTTAGTTTTATTATAAAAATCAACATTTTATTTGTTACAACTCGGTTTATAGTAATAATTGGAAAGGATTTTTGTACAAGGTTTATATACACCTTACAAGTAAAGCACTTTATTTTACAAAAAAAAAAAGGTTAGTGAATGAGTGAATAGGGCTGACCAAATGTTGGTCATTATAATATAAATACATCCTTGCAAAGCACCATCGTACCAAAGTTGATGAACAAGAGACACCAGCTGGGTTTAAGACAATGACAAACAGTGATTAAAGCTTACAAAAAGAACAAACAAAACAAAAAAACCCAAACAAAAACAAGATTAAAAATCTGAAAGCAGCACCAGATCCTTCACTTGCAAACAAGGCTAGTTCAGCTTAAGCCTGGTGGTATCCTCTTCACAAAAAGACACTTCCATTTTCCCTTGCCGACTCTTAACTGCCTGGCTTAAGGCTACAGACATTTTAATCAGGACTTCAAAGCCGCTCTTCCTTCAGTTAAAAGAGGGAACAAGACTCCTCTCCAGTAGTTTCATCCTAACAATCACCCTGCATACTACTAAGACAATCCCTTGCCTGAACCGAATATGGACAGTTTACTTACCCTGCCCTGCAGTTTTGGAGTGGATCACTCAATCCCTATAAATGTTTAACACTGCCATCATCCACTGAGCTGCCTTTTTTAAAGATAGAAAGGAAAGAAAACTGCCCAGTTTTTATAAATACAGTATTTTATTTTACTACTTTTAGAACAAAATGTTATGTTCTGTACCCTCTTTTCAAGCTAGTAGGTCATTCCTAACTTATTTTCAAGCTGTATCTGTCACCTGTCAATTAAGCTAGAGGTCATTTTCAGGAAATAACCCCACCACAATGCAATTTAAAAAAATCCCATGGCCAAGAAAGCCATTTCTGAATGTTCTGATTATTTTTGCACCCAATGAACCACCTGCTGGTAACCTGCTACATGCACAGTACTAATTCAAAGCAGATTCTGCCTGTAACAATATTGTGTGACAAACATGCTCAAGACAAGAATGTCAGGGAGAAAAAGTGATTGATTACTTTTTGAGAGGTATTTTGAAGAAGTCATTTAGTTCAACGGCATGTGGGACCAGGGAGTTCTGTAGTTCAAACATAATGGTGTTAATCAATTAATTAAAGGAGATTTGGCCAAGCAATAAGGTATGGAAATACTCAGTACTGCAGACAGTGGCTTTTTCTTCATCTCAGAACAGGTTTAACTAGTTTAAAGTAAAACAAATTAATTTGTGTTTAAGACTCACAAATCAAGCCATTTCTAGAGAATGGGCTATAATAAATAGAAAAGCAATGCACAGCTGGAGACCAGAACATCGCCAAAGCCCATCAGTGCAATAAATGTGGATTTTCTGCATGCACCTCCACTTGCAGTAGATTGTAGCACCTGCCATGTCAAGCCGTTTGGGTGCAATTTTCTTCATAATTATGCGAGGATTACAAGAGATTTATTTTTATATATCTACAGAAAACAGCAGAGTTTTACTCATCTGCAAAATGGACTCCAAAAGTAAGGGATCAGTATAAAAAAATGTGCTTCCTCTCCTGTTTGGCATGACAAAGCGTTAACTATTGAGCTTTAAAGTAGCAACTATTCTGCTGTCTGTCCTACAACTTAGCCAAATAAGGCCAGCTTACACATGCACACATACACTTGGACATGCATATGGGGGAAAATGTTATGGCAGTAATCTGGATTTTACAATACTGAAAGTTACAACTCACAGGAAAATGAATTCTTTGATATCAACTGGCTCATTTGCATATTTTGCATTACTGTAAATATTTAATTTAATGTATATGCACAGGTTGTATGAATTTAGATTAATGGAAACCATTATTTATTTCTAATGCAAATGCTATATGCATGTTCCATTTATCGTATCTAAATTCTTCTCAAATAAGTATCTTGGTATCCAAAACCAGTGGAAAAACAAGGAGTGCTCCTTAGGAAGCTCTGAAATGCACACAGTATGGCATGGCAGGTATACTTTTAAAAGGCCAGATTAGGTCTTGTTAATGTTGCCATATAAACATGCCAAGCTCCTGCTGAACATTCAAAGGTTAAGCTTTCAACAAAATATGCTGTAATGTCTTTTTTTTTTTTTTTTTTTACTACAAAGGACTGTTCCTTTCCATGCCAGCTATTTCCATCTCCAGTCACCTACGAACACTCCCCAGGTGTTTACATAAAAGAAAGAATGCACCATGAGTACTTGTGTTAAATGTCCCACTCTATGTATATGTCTGATGCTGTAAGGTAAGGATATCTGTGCTTAGCATAAAGACAAGGAGCAGTTTTATTGACATCAATGAGACCACTTCCATTATAATGCTACAAACCCATTTTAGTGATCTCCTGAACTGACATCTGTGTCTCATCCTAACATCTTAGTCAATTTGAGAAGCAGGAAAAAGCATGATCCTCACTGAGGGAAGGAGAATATGAATCAGGACTAGCTCAGTGGCAGAGAGAACAAGAGAGAAATTGTTCAGTCTCAATGTTCAATCAATCTATGGTTTATCCACTGGGAATGTGTCAGGTGCACATACTAGTTGCATCAATGCTTTTGTGATTTGGCAGTCTGCCTAAGAGGAACTTCACAGATCATCAGCTCTTCCAAAATTTCACTCTAGATTTACCAGGAAAATACATGTACTTGCAAAGGCAGATCACAGCTCCCCACTAAATAAATTCTTTGGTTAGTTCAGATGAGAAACAGCCTTCTCCCTGTGCTGGTTACCTTCAGTGGAAAACGGTCTATCCACTTTTCCCCTCTTCATGTGAACCTCTCAGAGGCAGAGCATGCAAAATACTTGCTACACAAACTGAAGCTTATGTCTCAACAAGACTTGATCAAATCCTACAGTGAACAAGTATGTCCACCGCATTGACTGCAATGGAGCTATCTATGCATACCCATAAACTAGCACAGAAGGCAGGCAGGATGATCCACATGCAGAGAACGTTCTTTTTCTAAAGAACCCTTGCTGTAATTACCACACTTAGGAATTTAACTCCAGGAAGTCCCCTACAAGAGGGAGCCTCAGTAAGGCAGTCCAACCGCACCAGAAAGAGGATACCACTTCTTAAGCTCAACCACCTTGGAGTTTTTAAAACAGAAATTGGCACACTGAAAAAAGTATTTTGCAAGAAGAGACCATTGCCATCGCAGTACAAGCACTTGGACTGAGATACAACAATGCAATATTCTTCTGAGTTCATTAGTGCAAGTTTCCATATGTGAACCCCACACGGAATGCTGCACATGAAAAAATGTAAACAACAGAGAAGTTTCTATTCTCATTGGCGTGCCAGCCTCAACAGCCCCCGCCCAGGCACACCTGCCCTCCTCCCCTTCATATAAATGGTTTTGAGTTCCCTTATAGTTCACAATACCCTCCTCACATCCATTCTGCTGGAGAACATAAACAAGCTTCTTCACCAGCAAGAAAAAGCCAGAACAGCTACCACAATTCCTCGATACCTAGAAGGAAGCTGGCCAATCAAACACCTTAGTATGCCAGATCCAGAGATCAGCTGCAGTAGCCTGGAGACTACCAAGGCGTTTTAGTTTCCTCAGGTATCTTGGACTACTAGAAAGACCCTTTATTACAGCTGGAATCCCAAATGCCATGGTTTTCCCTTGGAGCTGAAACCAAGTGAGGCTCCAGTACACCAGATGAGTGGCAGCGCTAGCAAGAATTACTTGTCACTAATTCTTTCAAAAGCATGACTTAAAGCCCGTGACGCATGTTCACATTATTTCTCTTTTAGTTGAAACTGGCTGGGAAACAAGCAACAGAGAACAGTAAAACCCAAATGGCACCTCTGAAGAGTTGTTACACCCATACTATGCCCAAAGACTAGGGGGCAGAAGTTTCTGAACTTTGAAGTTTCTTCAAAAACCTTTGTTTTGAGACAGAAGACGCAGCAGAGGGCCAGTCTTTGAAGGCATCAAGCACCTTCAACGTGGACTTGATATCAACAGAAGGTGCAAATGCATAACGCCATCTAAGGTCAGGTATACTGAGAGCTCCACTGCAGTCAAAGCAAATTCAAAACACTGCACTGGAGTCAAAGAGGAGTTAATAATATCCTAGGTTGCCCCTCAACCTATGCAAATAATGTTTTCACTTGATTGTATACTCTCTCTGTCAAAATCACCGTGGTGAGGCTGACAGGAGACGGGGCTAAATATGATAATATACAAAAATAGAGATGCAAATATAAAATGGTTTGGTTAAGAATATAATAAAATTTGACATTCACAGCGGTTAACACTAAAGTATTAAACTCACACCAAGCAAAGGAGGAGGTATGTCAAAATCATAGTGAGAAAAACTGGCTTTACCTAACACAAAGAAATCATGAGCAGTTAATACAGCACGGGAACTCTTTCCAATGATCAAAACACCTATTTTTTTAAGGACAGTTGCTCCACTAAAAGTTAAATGCTTCCTTACTCGGAAAAAATAATATATATTTTTCTATATATGATTTGTATAGTGTGGTATCAATATACACTGAAAGTACTGCAAGGATATATTATTCATTTACAGTAAAACTAGCAATCCATGGTTAAATTTATAGTTTATAAATACGCTGTCTATATTATATGTTGTATAAAAATATTTGACATTTTGTGGGCACTAGGTCAAAATAAGGTTTTCTTTTTTAAAGGACTAAAAATCATACAGGTATATGCATATTACCCTTGTCAATTATGTGAAAATCATACTGACCTGGTACAAAACAGAATCCTACCATGCTGGCAAACTGAAGAAGGTGATGTGTAGCATGATACTCACTGCATGACAAGGCTAATGAGAAGAAGAGAATTTACAGCAGCCCAGTTCTAGCAGTACTTTAAATAAGGATATCATGATTTAAAGTGACACGGGCAGGAAAAAAAGATGCAAAAGAGATGGGAAAAGCTAAACAGGAGGAAAAAGCAAACTTTAAAATATACCCAACTAAAATCATTGAAGCATCCAGAAAGCAAGGAGAGAGCTCTAAATGCTCTAGTTTGGTAAATGAATTAAGGAAAAAAGGAGGTGTATTCCTCTAAAAAAGTGTGTGATTATTTCACTGGATTCACTGCTACGATTGCTGTATTCCTGTAGAAAACAAAGCCCTTTGTGTAAGGTTAATATCTGTCCTGACTGCATTTTCAAGTTTAACTTTAGTTGCTGGCCCTCCGTAGTTAACCTAGAGGTTATTTGGCTACTTCCAAGTATCTATGGTATGCTGCTCTGAGACGGACTTCTTCATTATTAATTACTTTAAACATTTTTGGTATTGACAAACCCCACATCTCACCTTGCTGGACAAGTAACACGTCCCAGTCCTTCTACTTCCTTATGTGCTCAGTCACTTCACTGGATTAAGGCATGTTTTTGTGTTCCATTTGCAAAAATAAAAACTTTTTGTACAAATGTCTGGGTTCTTTTATACAAAAATTTTTCTTCTTATGGCACAAGCAGCAGTGGCTGTTTAAGAAAATATATAAATATCCTTTTTTTCTTTTTTTTCTTCTGTACAAATATCTTCAGTATTCCTCCACCCCATTTAATAACATTTAACTGTACACTGTCCTACCTCCTTCCTCACCCAGAGCTCCCTCCCCCCTCCCCAGTAGAACGCTTTGTATTTACACTTTCACGGTGGAGGCAGATAACGGGGCGGGGGGGCTGCCCCTCATGACGAGTCTGTGCAGGGGGACGGTGGTGGGGGGTAGAGATGATGAGAGTAGCTCCGCTCCGTGTACGGGGAAGGCGGGCAGCTTTCGTAGTTCTCCTCCGCTGACAGGTACTGGCTGCGTGGAGTGGGTGGTGGGGGGACGGGCTCTGAATCATAGTTCAAGTCACTGGTATAGCCCTTGGCCGTCGCTGCTGTGACCCTTCGGCTGGGGGCATAGTCACTGTCACAGACATCCGTGCTGCAGGGCGTCGTGGGAGGTGCAAAATGTCGGTAGCTGTAAGGCCTGTAGCTGCAGTGGGGAGATTGATGGGATGTAAAAGACTGCGTGTTTGGGGTGAGGTGCCCGCGAACCAGCGAGCAGCGGAGAAGCCAAGGTGGAAACGGAGAGAGGGTCAACCTCTCTGCAGCAGACACGCAGCATCACGCCCACCTCTCCCTTATGCTGCTAACTCAGTAACCCCCCTGCAGAAGGCCCACCTTTGCACCTACAGCCTAAGTCAATTTATAGCAGCTAGTGAAAGGGACACTAGTTATCTATGGACAAAAGTCAATTTATAGCAGCTAGTGAAAGGGACACTAGTTATCTATGGACAAAAGTCAATTTATAGCAGCTAGTGAAAGGGACACTAGTTATCTATGGACAAAAGTCAATTTATAGCAGCTAGTGAAAGGGACACTAGTTATCTATGGACAAAAGTCAATTTATAGCAGCTAGTGAAAGGGACACTAGTTATCTATGGACAAAAGTCAATTTATAGCAGCTAGTGAAAGGGATACTAGTAATCTATGGACAAAAGTCAATTTATAGCAGCTAGTGAAAGGGACACTAGTTATCTATGGACAAAAGTCAATTTATAGCAGCTAGTGAAAGGGATACTAGTTATCTATGGACAATAAGCTCTCTACGGACTCATTTAAGGTGGAAAAGTTGCTCCTAAGGCAGTGGGGCAGGAAGGGCATTGGGGGGCAGGGGTTGTGGAATAGCTGTGTTGCAATTATATGGAAAAGAGATTCAGTTTCCATTATGCAATTTATGGATACTAACTTTCAAGTCCAGACAGCAAGACTGAAAGTCGTCTTGTACGTTCATAGCAGTTACGAGAATCACTTGCCAGAGCAGTAACTGGGATGGAATTCCCCAACGTTGCTACCATAGACCATATTTCAAAATGAGCCCAAGATAGTTTAAAGAAAACAAATTAGAAAGGGAGATGCTTGGAAGCTACAACTGCTGGCATCAAAATCAGTTGTTGGGGGCAGGTAGGGATGCGGCTCCTAAATATTCAAGTCAGAATGTTAGGAAGGACGGGAAGATCAGAAGCTGCAAGCTGAGGGTTTATTTTTGGGTTGGGGAGCATTCGGGAAACATTCAACCCTACACTACATCCCTAAAGCCATTTATAATAATAAAAGTCACATCAGCTAACAAGCGATCAGCATGATTCATGTCAGTGCCAAAATTTGGGTTTCTTTCATTAGAAAATTACTCACCATTTTAAAAGATTTTTATATGGCTGGAAGGGACCATTATAAACATCTGGTCTGACCTTCTGCACAACAGAGGCCATATTTTCTGCTAATGGAGAAGAGATGTCTTTTCAGCCCCAGAGACCTCATTATCCAAAAGCCCCCAAAGGCTCTGTGTTAGGGAGGCATTTCTTTCAATAGACAAATACAGTGCTTGCTTCTCATTGCTCAAATCTACTAGTGATTTGGGAGGGGAACCTTTACATCCTTGGGTAGTAGGTCTCTTTATTTTTGGTAACTAGTTATAAAATTATAATGAACTCTAGCATCTTAGAGGGAAGGTGAGAAAGTCACATTTGAGTAAACAGAGATAAAGCTTGCACGACCACAAGTATCAGTCAGAGAAAACAGGCAGAAGGCTGGCGACCTTTTTCAGATATTAACCCTTAATACGTGAAATTAGAATTTCTGTGCTTTATATATAGGCCATAACATTAATTTTACTTCTGACTTATTAGCCTTTATATTGTCAGCTTTCCTCCAGATGGTGTTTGCCTATAATTTCTGGTAATCACATAACAAATTGTTTATGACAGAAGCTTAAAAACAAGCAGGGTTCATCCCAAGGCACTTTTGGCTTAAAAGTTATTATGGTACCAGGCTTCCTTTGGCATTTAGCTGATTTTGTGCTGTGTGTTGTCATTCTCCTTAAAGCAATATACCCAAGAGGAGTACCACTAAGCCACTTACTGTCCGATTTACCTCAAACAGTGCTGCACTTACACACACACTTCAGTGACACGATACATGTGAACCCATTAAAGCACCTGTTTTAGTGCTTGCAGAATTAGGGCCTTTGATTACAATTCTTGTGGAGCAGAGGCTGTCTTTATTCTACATTTTCTACACTAACTGCTTTGATCCTGACAGAAGCTATTGTAATAATAATTACCTGTAGGATCTATGAGTGGATGGGCTGTTTGAAGAATAACTGAATTCCATGGTATAATGTGAACGTTCAGTAGCTGGTGACGGTGGTGGGTTTAAAATCTAAGGAAAAAAAAAAAAGAAAAAAGCCAGTTAAAAAATAAAAACAAACAAAAACCAACCACAACATATAAAGGAGACTCAATAAAACATTCGTTTATATATTTTCTTTTTAGTACTGTTTAGTAGTAACCTGAAATTAAGAGCTGCCTGCACAGCCCCTCCAACAAACAGGCTCCTTCTTCTGTTTATTCCCCAGTTGTTTAAAAGACACTGGCAATGCCACTTTGTAACATTCTCATAGAAGCTGTTACTATGCTCTTCTGAAAAAACACTGACTACTGTTGCTCTTTTGACATACCCAGTGCTGAAAAGTTGAAACTAGCTGTTCAATAATAGCTTGTCACTGGGGATACCACCGCCCTCGGCAAACTGGCAGATGTCTGCTCCTGCTAGCTCTGGTCTCCAAATATTATACAGTTTGTAATACCTGAAGCGTGCTGTCCATGGCAAGCATTTCTTCCCTATAGAGGCATACTCTTACTGCACAAACAGTATTTTGATTAGTTTAAAGATATAACACGAGTTAATTCTCAGAACTGGTAACAGTTGAAGATTTCAGTCTGCACTGACCGGGTATTTAACTCCTTAACACTTGATAGTGTCTTGGTGGACTTCATATAAATATAGCTAAAACAACAACCACTGATGCTTGAACTGAAGAGACAGGGAGCCCTCTAGGGCTGGTACCAACTTTTATATAGCATCTAGCACAGTACACTCCCCGTTTGTGACTGGAGGAATGATACGGATTTGCAAGACACTTGTTTATCTGTCACTTGCAAGACACAAGATACAAAACTGAATTTTAATTCCTTGACAGGTCCATACAGAATGAACCATAGTCTTGCCTCCAGGGACATATGGCAGAGTATAATGAAAGGAGATCATTTTACCAGAGCTGCTCAACATTTACAGGGACTTTTTCATTGCCTCTGACATTCAATCTCGCATACTTTTCTGGCACTGAGCTCTCTCACAATTTCTTAAAATGAATACAAAATTCCTATACTGTTTTCAATGAAGAAAATCTGCTCTCCCTTCTCCTTCAAAATCACTTACTTCATAGAAATCTAAAACGAAACATTAATCTGCCAATTAATTATCCCCAGAAAGACACTGGCACTTCCCTGAAAGCTATTAAAGCTCTATGAATAATAAAATTACTTACTGGAGGAAAGTAAGTGCCTTTGGTACTTGAAGAACTACTGGAAGAGGCTCCAGTAACATGGGCCCTGTCATAGGGTGGCCCGCTGCTCCCTCCCATAATGCTGAGGGAGCTGATCACAGATTTACCTCGAGACATCCCTAAAGAGTAACAAAGATATATGTCAATATTAAATTCTTTGAAGCAACCAGAGAAAAGAAAGCTTAAAAAATATTCTGGAGAATAACAGAAGTATAAGCACAACTCCTAAAACCAAAATTTATCTTGTTGGTATTATGAGCAAATGCAATGCATGTTGACGGACACCGGAAATGAAGACTGTCCGGGAATACCCATGTTGGTGCTGTGTATCAGTTACTCAGCTCCAAGTCTTGCCACTGGGCTGTACTAGAGCTGTGTGAAGAGAAACAGACTTCTTTCATTTCAACAGCTGGAAAAGACTTGAGAGAACAGGCATTCAGGCACTATTTCTATGCCTCAGAATAAATCATGAAACTGACTCTGACCACCTCAACTGAGCAACTGAAATTTGTGAAGAGAGGGTTTGTGTTCTTTCACTTCCACACCATTAAGTGAGCTTTTACTCCTGGACTGAAGCACGCTGGTAGAGTCCAAGCAAGAAATGGAGAGGTATGCCACTGTGCTTGAAATAATGGTGAAAATTCTGCTCAAAGACTCTCTTTATGAAAGCAGGTTATTAGAGAAAGCAAAGAAATCTGGTGCATTATTTTAACCCTCTGTGTTCTGACTGGAATCTGCTGGATCCAAAGTCACAAGTCACCGTACATATTTAATCAATACATACAGAAGCAATGCATATAAATTAAGTGCAACACTGCGGTCAAGTCTTATTTCTTAACCAGCAGTAGCATTATGCATTTGGATTGGTGTTGGAAACTTCACCATCAAACGAAATATGCCGAGATCATAGTTACTAATGGTCATTACAGACTTCACAAGAAGTTTCACAAGCAGAAAAACCCAGTCTATAAATCTAAACATTATGTAGTTATTCTTGTTAAAGGCCCATGAATGTAACTCTGTGTAACTTTAGCCTGTATTGTCACGACACCTTGCTGATGCCATAAAAAAGAGGCTTCTTTAGTAGCAAAAGACGAGAACTCCCACAGTATGTATGTCTATTTGAAGTCACGGTACCGCTGAGTATCTAGATGCTCGCGAACAGTATAGGTAAAATAGCAGTTCATTATTATAAAGAATGGTGACAAGGCTTGACAGTCCTGGCTTCCAGCAGCTTCCAAGAATTATGCATCTGGAACTGACATCTCCTATCCATACATGCACAGTATCCTCAGCTATGTGGTGCCAAAGAGCAGGATAAGGATCACATCATTTACTCACCAGGGAGAGACCCTGACAAAGAGCTTGGGTGAGGCACGTAACCAAGAGGTACAGAGGCTGGTCCGTGCACCACGTAATCATTGGTCATTGTTTCCCCATCTCCCTTCATGCGTGGGCACAGCACCCTCTGGCAAATGAAGTACATTGCTCCAACCACAAAAACTGTAAGGATCACACCAATGATGGACCCTATTGTGTTGTTGGGCTGCGGTGCAGGCTCCTCTGTTGTGTCTGAAAGGAAAAGGGAAAATCAGACCATGTAAGTTAATCTAACAGCTTCATGCACCAACATCAGTTTTACTGACATCTTTCCACACAGGAAAAATAAGAGACTCCTGTTCTGCAGGCAGACAATAGCTTTCTAATTAATATATGGGAGGAACAAACAGGCAGTAGGACAGGTCTGTTTAAAAACTCTGAGTGTCCATAAGGGCTACCTGTGCACAAGATGACCTCCACACATGCAGAGAGGATTTTGAAGCATGAGTGACAGGAAATGAACAGTACATGCATGTGAAGGGAGGTTGTTGCTTCATATTGACAGGCAGGGCTATCCTTTGAACTTGATGAAGATGACCAGCAGTCATGACTCCAGATAGCACAGTTATGCTTTTTTTTGTCATTTAAAACAATGACAACTACTTGTCACCTAGGTTATCACACAGTGGAACAGATTGGCACTCCCTTTTCTCAACTGTGTAACATTCACTTACGGTGAACGGTAGAGGTGATGAACCATTGATGAATTTTGGGTTTACTGATATTTATTCAGCTACCTAACCTACTCCATATCTGACCCACTCTGATGGTTATAGATACAGCTGAGCACCAGCTTTAGAGGCGCCATCCTTATGAAGAAACTGCACCTGAATGTTTATTCAATAGTCAAAGTGAGTGGCTTTCTGTAGCTTTCCCTACAATACCAAATCTAAGCAATGACATTTCTGGGAATAACTGACAACCCCCTGCCTGTGCTTCATGAATTTGACAAGAAAAGCAGACTTTAAAGTATTTTCCTGATCTAGTCGGTGTTTTACATCTTATCCATTACTGCAAGCCTTTTCCTCAACACATTTTCTTCTCCCTGAACACCAAATCCACACTTTACTCAGCTTGTCACCAACTACAGAGAAGAGTAAACGTACTTCTGATCATACTGGAAGAGGGACAATGACAACTGCAATCTTACTCCGGGTGGGCTAATTTTCCATCCTCTGTTACAAAACCAGAAAATACATAAACTATAATAAAGATAACTAAGATGTCTGTAATGATGTCACTAATAACTTGGTAGCATGACAGAACATCTCCTATTACTCCTTCTTAAGACCAAGGGTCTAACTCTGGCTTTGCATTTTCAAGTTACTTGTGTGTTAACGATGATACATGGATCTCTAACACAAGAAGAGATGTCCCTATTTAAAATTTCTTTTAAAGCACCAACAGTGAAAATGAACTTTCAAGTTGGACTTTTAAAGGCAGTGACTTTCTTGCAGAGCCCTGGAGATTTCAAGGTAGGGGATGTCACATGTTACAGATCATAAATCAAGCTGAGAATTACATCTTTTCAAGATACAAAGGGAATTTTAGAAGGTTTATTCTGTAAACAGGGTGCTCCTCTGATTCTAAAAGCACCTGCTATTAATTCTCTGGATGTAAAAACCACGAAGCAGAGCAGTTATATATATACAAAAGCCTCATGCTGCTAGGAAAATTTTTTTAACACTGCACCATCCCAGCATACTAACAGGTTACAGTAAAACAAACCTTTTATTTCTTTTAAAAGTTTAAAAAGGTAAGTGGAAAAATTACTAGCCTACTCTGCCTCAGAGACTACTTGTTCACAATACAAGTTATTTTTATTATTCCTATTTCACCATACTGTGCTTTTATTGCATGACAACAGTTATGAAGAGGAGCATCCATTTTGTGAACAACTAATTCGGACTGGCTGGAAAAATAAAATATAACCCATAGGGAAGGTAAGAAGCAAACTTTGGATATTTCAATCAAGTCTCTAGTCTCAGGCTTTACACTTACAGCAGCCTTGCTCATCTGAGCTGTCACTGCAGTCCAGGTTGTGATCACATTTCTTGCTTTTCCCAATGCACTGCCCACTGGCACAGCGGAACTGATCGGTTAAACAAAGCACTAGAAAGAGAACCCCCCACATACCACAAGTCAGTATTAAAGACTTCAAAATTATTAAGAAAACACAACAACAAAGCATCCAATCAGGAGTATCTTGGGGGAACTTTGCCTGTTTCTAGCTTCATTTGTTGAAGTAGCCAGTGGTACACTAAAGCCCCTCACGTCACCCATGCAGAAAAAGTGATTCAGTGTTCTGTTGAGGCTATTGCACAGTAGGTACCTGGTCCTTACTGCCTACTTACAATAAGGACTCTATACGAGGCAACTTTATCTTGTAAAGTAACTCAGAAGTAGAAGGCCGAGAACACAATCACTTATCCTAGGGACATGGTTATTGCAAAATTACTGTAAGAATCCCCAAGTCTAAGCACTTACTGTAACGAGACAAGAATTAAATTATTAAAAAATAAATCTACCAAACCATGATGATAAAACTGTTTAAGAAAGATAAATGTGGTTTCTCAATGCCCTTTGTGCTCTTCCTGTAAACCAGAGAACTCCTTGATCACGGGACAATATATTTCACTTGACATCATGTTTTTAAACTGAAATGAAAGACAGAAGATAAAACTGGAGCTGTGCCAGCATGCTTAAAAAATAAACTACGACTTTGGGAAAAAAGGTGCTGCAGGCAAGGTGCTGGCTGCTGTTGTTTACATATATTATTCCCTCCTGTTTCTCATAAATCCAGAAATTCTTCCTGACTTGAGTTGAATTGAGAAGTTAAACTAAAGGCTCTTCTGATCTGTAATAAACGTGAATACTCTGAATAATAGGACCACTTTGAAGGTGATAAACATCCCCTGGTCTAATATCTCCAGTCACTGGATGGCAACTGGGAAGATAACTTGCACAATGTATTTTCAGATGTCAGTATCTCATCTGGCTAACAATCACCTTTCATCACACAGGAACTTCTACGTCAGTCTGTATGTTTTTGTTTGAGCAAGAGCACATTTTTTGGAAAGAAATTCAGCCTTGATTCAAAGACTCTTAGACAGCCTCTTCAAAGAAGGATAATGTACTGAAAGGATACAGAAAAGAGGCATCCTTTCAAGCTTATAAATTGTCCCTACAACTCCTCACAACTTGCCAAGCGGGAAAACGGTGAGTTTGCTCATGTTTCATGTTGTATGGTGGTGGAGCAGTTCACTTTTCACCAGCATAACCTGTCCTTTCCAAAATTCAAAGAACATAACTCTCATTGTGTTGGCACTAGCAACTTCCCTCTGTAATGACGGCGGACATACTTTCTTTTTCTGTGCTTTATAGAAAGAAGAGATCTCCAGAAATATAATCTGTTTCTCCCTCCTACTTACTCAAAAAACCTTAACTTAATTTTCTTCAGGTATTACAAAATAAACAATCCTGAGACCTTTACTCAGTACAAGGTACACAAAAACTATGACAAGGATCTGCTTGCTCAACTTTGCAATTCACTCAGTTACCAGGTTTTTAGAGGTTAAAAACATACCATCTTTTCACAAACAGAGCTTAAATCCCTGTGCAGGAGATCAGTGTTATTTCTGAGAAACAAAAGTATGGAGTTGCGAAATAATTTCCAATTCAATACATCAATTTAAAAACTAGCAGAATCTCAGATCCTTCCAAATCCTCCTCAGCAATAAGTTTGGTATCTATCACAGTGTCCTCATTACAGCTTTATTTTCATCACTCTCCAAAGGATCATCTGTACCTTCACAGTTCTTCTCATCCGAGTTGTCCTGGCAATTAGCTTCTCCATTGCACCGGAGGGCACTGTCTATGCACTGTCCACTCTCACACTGAAACTGGGTGTCTGAGCACACTGGGCAGTTCTTTTCATCACTGTGATCTTCGCATTCAGTGAAACCATCACAGCGCCAGGCCACTGGGATGCAGTCAATCTCACCTGTGAAACAGGTGAACTGCTGAGGGGAGCATGTTGGTGGTTCTTTAAAAATCAAGCAAACAAACAAAAATTAAAAATCCAGGTGAACAAACAGTAGGTCAGGACAGGTAAGCACAAGAAGATCTCAGCTGCTTTGATTTATCAAGCAGCTGATGAATGTGCCACATCATAAGGTAACTTCCATCCCGCTGCCTCCACAGTCATTTGTGCAGACCTTTGGCCCCATGTGACTGATGCAGGCACACATTGATAGACAGAACGAGGATGAGAGAAACATGCATAGTCAAAACAATTTTCTTTCCTTCTCACTTCAGCCTCTTACACCTTTCTGTTAGTAGGTCTTCAAAAGTCTTCATTTAAAGTCAACACACTTTTCTACTCCCCCTTTGCAGCAACACCATTGTGTACACAACCAATGGCTCACTTTCTTTTTAATGTTCAACAGTCATTGTATAGAACAACGTTAAAAGGATGTAATGCGCTGCAGATGGATGCACTGTGACTCAATGTCTAGTTATGTGCCCTTGACAGCTCTGTTCAGTCAAAATTCTTTCAAAACAACAAAAAACTGCTCCATCTAGTCAAGTCTCGCTATCTCAACACAGCTGTTAGTTGTTATTTAACATTTACTACAGTAACTGTTAATCTCACGCAGTAAGTAAGTGTGGATTTTTCTCCCTTTTTTTTAAATCCCCCTTTCTTCTCCCCCCTTTTGGCCTGGTATTAAACTTGCTCTGAGAAAATATCTGGATTATGTTAGCTCTTGTTCCATTGTGAGACCACACGTCGCCTTGATGGCGAGAAGATTGCATAATAAATCCATTCAATACGGTAGCACAAAGAGACCCAAGCACCAAAGTGCCTCTCCTCTCCCCCATTTCAACCCCACCCTCGGAGACACCAAGGCGTGGGCCACAGTGGCCATATCGCCACAGAGGAGGCAACTCGCCCTTCTGGGACTGCAGTTCAGAAAGACATGCACAGGGTGTGTTTGAGGAAGAAAGCAGAAAAGAATAAAATGGCACAAACATGGTGCAATATGCCAGAACATGAGAATCTACCACTATTTGAAAAAGGAGAATATACAGAGTGATAGAAAAAAGTAATAAAAATCATCCAATTAAAAAAAAATTAAGTTGAAATAATTCAGCGGTCTTAAGTAGAAGGAGTGAAGATAAATCCTTATTCAACAGTTAAATAAATGAATTTCTCTTCTTCTCTTGCTCATTCTCAATACTAGCAGATCTAGCTGGATGGGAGGCAAAGAGGTAAGTCTGTAAAAGTGTGCAACAGCACCTGGTGCACTGTCACATTCTCTCTGCTCAGAAGCCACCCCTAAACATGGAGACCCCCCCAAACCTGAAGCTGAGAGCTTAGTGACACACAGCATGAGAAGGCCTTACCTCCACAGGACAGCTCATCCTGCAGCAGAACAAGGTGGACTGGGCAAGAGCAGCGCGTGGTGCCGTCACCCTTTACGATGCAAATGTGTGAGCAGCCACCGTTATCTTGAGAACAAGGATGTTGTCCTGTGATTTTAAAAATAAGACAGGTACTGACAAGAAATCCCCATCTCCTTCTTGACCTTTCAGTGATTTCTTTGGGCACACAGGACATGCTTCCCCCTACAGAGATCACTACTAAAAACAAGTCTTTACACAGATCAGTAATTATCACACACACTGATCATTCATTGTCCATGATCTGAAATATTGTGAGACTCATGCTGTGGAATCTATTAAAACAGTAGAGTACTCAAAGCAGTTTGCTTCTTGTCTGAGGTAGAATTAGTTCTGCAGCAAAAATAGTAGCATTAATAATATAAAAAAGATGCCTTGGATTCCATACTTCATTTTCTGTATCAAAGACCATTAAAAAGGTAAACTTTTCTAATTTATAAATTGTGAAGCTTCCATACTGTCTCTGAAACTCCAATTAACATGCTCTAGATAAATGTCTCTTCATTTTAATGTTTAATAAGGACAACACGCATCTTTTGGAACTCCTGACAGATTTACTGAGATTAATAGCAAACAAAACTAGTAGTAGTCTGCACTGATGCTTTAATTGAACACCCACAGACATTTTTCTACATGTTTCTCCAAGGCATGCAACACAGCCTATTAACCAGGCCTATTTTCTCCAGGATGACTGCAGCTCCACTGCTTTAACCATCCAGCCTCCCCCATTTCAAGTACATGTGTGTGGGGAAAGGCTGCATCCTGGTAACCAGAAAACTTTAAAAAGTGCAGCCATGTTCAACATAAATTGTTAGTTAATACACACTTCCTTTGTGCAACGCAACATTGCTTTTCCATCGTTTACTTTCAATGTGAATTGCCACCAACAAAAACCATTCACTTCGCCTGCAAGGCAGGCAATCCATTGCAACATGTACTGCTAGTAAAATGTCCTGAGAACTGTGCTTGTCCACACAGATTAAACACCTAATAGTGCCTCGGCTAGCATGTTGCTGCCATAATTGTCTACAAGGCATAACAGGACATTTCCACTGTGCCTATAGACACTCAAATGCCAGGTGCCTCTATGGGACTACCAATCCTGTTGTCATCAGCAACAAAATGTGATGCTGGCTTTGTGATAGATTTCCAGTCCACTGCCAACTGCCTAAAGGAAACAAACTTAATTGCACCCTGGTGATGTACAGACACAAAACAATACCAACTTCTGGCCCCTTCACTCTGCACAGCTGTTGATCAGTGACAAGGCAAAACAGGCTCATCTCTCTGCGGCCACTCCTTGCCTCAAGCCCCACAGGCATTGTCTGCACTTGCAAACAGGGATTGCACTTACTGTATTCCTGAATGTTGAGCTCTTTCACAGCATGGATGTCACTGAGTTGTGCAATACGAGCTTGGACCTTTGTACGTCCTTCTCGACCAGTCATATCAATCTTTTCAATCATCTGCTGTTGCCTGTCAATCCAATACAGCCAGTTTTCAAGTACAGTTAGTCCCACAGGCTGCAAGATATTGGAGTCTTCCAAAACAATCCGGTTAGCACCTGCAGAAGGGAAAGAGTGGTTCAGCTCAACTAGAGTCAACTGAAATACTATCACAAACATTTTCTGCCCTACTCACACCACTATTCTCCACTACTTTTACATTACCAGGTGAACCTACTATAAAAAACCAAGCAGTTCTGATGCAAGACTGATGCATTTTGCAGACAGATTTTTCTTTTCCTACTTTCATCAAGATGACAGTTTTTAAGCTTCAAGTATATTTACTGTATTTAAGAAGCATCTGGAGTTGGGGGCTCAGCTCTCATGCGCCTATCCTGCCTTGTATTGATATGACGTGAACTGGTAATTATTTTCATTCTTCTCTCCCTTTTTGGAGAGATTAACTGCTTTGTCTTGACATACAACAGGGAATAAGAAGAAGGATTATTAGCTTGAGTTAACTAATACAAGATAAAATCCAAGTGAAAACAAAGTAGTCATTACTTTTCACATGAATTACGAGATTAGAGTAAACATTTGACTTCTGACTTCCTTTTATTCTTTTGTTTCAACTACATTATCTCCATTAAGGTTTCCACGTGAAATTGGGAACACTCGTTTCTTCCTAGTAAAGACTTACTTTCCTCAGTTCCTTTAGCAATCATCAATAGCAGCCAAGAGGCTTTAGCCTTACACCTCTGAAGAGTATTTGTTGACGTTTATCCTAGATTACCCAGCATAAAATATAGTCAAGAGAAACTGCCACACTTCATGGTTAACACTCCACATAAACAGAAGACAGTCCACAGCTGTTTTAAAGGTATCATTAAAGACTGTCTAAAGACTTCATAACTCATACACAGAAGGAAAGGATGTTCATCAAAACCTGACAGCTCAAGAGTAAGGTTTAATCCATGCTTTGTTTATTTTACATGACATGACATGGTCATTAGCACTCGGAGATTTAGTGACATTTAACAGATTCTGAGCATAAAATAACTCGCAAAAATAAGGAATCTGTTTCAATTTTGAAATGCTGAAACAATAACACACACTATAAAATTAACTTGAAAAGTTACCTATGAATCCTGGTATTTCAGATATCTGGGCTCACTACTATGCTTATTTTTCACTTTAACTACAGCAGACAGTAGCTTTGCATATGTTAATCCACAAAACAATTTTCAATTGGGTTTTTTTTGTGTTTTTTTTTTTGTCATGTAAAAATGTACAGCTGAATAACAGAAGAATTTTCCCATGCCTCTACCATACCCAAACGAGATAAAGTTATGGGACAAAAGATGCATATATTTTATGATTTCATAATTTGAGCAAGTTCTATCCCTCTGCTTTGTTTAGTAGCAAGAATGTTTTTTGGCTTCTTGACAATTTAATCAACAGTATGTCAAATTATGATGACTTACAAACAAATTCAGCTACAAAAAGAGTATTTCTCTCTTTTTTACTAAATGCATACAGAGTTCAGAAGTTAAGTAACCTTCCAAACATTTAGCAAGTGGTAACACCTAAAGCAGAACACGGAAAGTCAAATATTCTCAACTAGACTGGGCTCTTGCCCACCACTTTGGAACATCACCAGCAATGATCTGATTAAGAAAAGATGTTGATGGATTCTGAAGGAGGCTATACCCAGACTGATGTAGGAATTAAAAGACTGAGTGATGTAAGTCAAACCAAATTATTGCAACCGTCTATTAATCCCCATGAACGTGACTCAATGGATAAGGAAAAGGTAAGAAACAGCAACCAGCATCTTGAGAAAAAAAGCTAAGCTGGGAATAGAAGAAAATGCAAAGATGACAGGAAGGAACATAGTTAAAACTAAGACCTTGACCTACCCAAATGGAGTCTGTACATGCCCATGTCAATTGGCACAGCATTTTGCGGTACGCTTCTAATGCTCTGAAGCTTAAAATATTCACTTCCTTAATGTCTTAATCTGTCTTTTTAATATTAGTGATCAAGTGTAACTGACTGTTTCTGACTAAACTGAGACACTGAAATCCCTCCTTCCATAAACCAACAATAAAATCTGAAGCTGGCTCATCAGGGTGCTAGTCCTCTTTATGGGAAATGTCAGATGAAAGGGAGATGTGATTAAGGGGAGTTTTGTCTCCTGGCATCACCGTTCTCTTTCCAGCAATACCTTTTATTATAAGACTTAAGAACAAACAAATACAAAAATCAGGACACACCCATAGCTCATTCTATTTCCAAATACAAATTACTTAATTCCAGAATCATTAGATGTTTCCAAATCACACTAATTATTCTGGAACAGAAGAACAAATTTCCAAATAGTTTCCATGGTAGGGAGCTAATTCCAGTCATCTTTGCATGAACAACCCCTTAATCATGTGAAGAATCTGGTTACTTTCAATAGGATCTCCCATTTGGGCAGCATAACCAAGTCCTAACTGCATGCCTGAAGGACAGGGAGAAAGAGAAGAAAGAGAAGGACTGCATTATATAAAAGGCATTCTAGCTCTCCTCCTCTTTATGGGTACTGGCATCTACAGAGTAGACAGCGCAAGAGACTGTGCGTGTTTTTAAGAAGCTAACATACAGAAAAATTACTCTGCTGGTCAAAAGAGCCTATTAATCAGCACTCCTAGGAACAGGAATGCATCTCAGCAGTTAGCAATTTATAGTGGCAATTATAGCAATCTGTGTGTCATGCAAATGCCAAAAAGCGATAGAGGTTTTGGAATAATTTTTCTTCATGTTCTTTGAAAATATGAAGAGCTTTTACTGCAAAACATTGGTGATCCAACAGCCACATCTTTAAAAAAAAACACAACAAACAGAATCATTAAAAACAGGCTAGATTAGATTTTAGACCCCTCTGGTGCCCTAATTCCTGGCAGATAACAGACGTAAAGAGAGAAACAAGCCACATGTTCTGCCAGTGTCCATTACTTTACTCATGCAGGCCCTGGATCTGGGATAGCCTAGAACATACCGGGATACATCATACCACTTTTTAAAAAGAAACAATTCACTAACTCTGCTTATGCCCTGTGTTTTAGAACAGTAAACAGTCAGGATACTGCAGTTCACCAGTGACCCTGAATCTTTCAGTAATACACCATATTAATCACGGAAAAAAATTACTATCTTGCTGAGCCTCAATTCCAATAATTTAGAAAAATGGAAGTGTTTTCCACAACAAAAGCTTATTCTAGCAGCTTTATAGAAGGCTGAAAATCACACTGGTGTAATAGAATCACAGAGTGGTAGGGGTTGGAAGGCACCTCTGGAGATCATCTAGTCCAACCCCCCCCTGCTTGAGCAAGATCACCTAGAGCAGGTTGCACCAGATCATGACCAGGCAGATTTTTAATATCTTCAGAGGAGAAGACTCCACAACCTCTCTGGGCAGCCGGTTCCAGTGCCCTGTCACCCTCAAAGTAGTTTTTCCTCATGTTCAGATGGAACTTCTTCTGTTCCAGTTTGTGCCCTTTTTCCCCTCATCCTGCCTCTAGACACCACCGAAAAAGAGTATAAAAACAGTCTGGCCTCAACCTCTTGACACCCGACCTTTAGATATTTATATGCATTGATAATAGCTCCTCTCAAGACTTCTCTAGGTTAAACAGACCCAGGTGTCTCTCAGCCTTTCCTCATAAGAGAGATGCTCCAGTCCCCTAATCATCTTCGTGGCCCTCCCCTGGACTCTTTCCAGTAGTTCCTTGTCTTTGCTGTTCTGGGGATCCCAGAACTGGACACAGATGTGGCCTCACTAAGGCAGAGTAGAGGGAGAGAATGACCACCTTCAACCTACTGGCCACACTCTTAATGCACCTCAGGATGCCACTGGCCTTCTTGGCTGCAAGGACACATTGTTGGCTCATGGGCAGCCTGTTGTTCACCAGGACCCCTTTTTCTTTTCCACAGCACTGCTCTCCAGCAGGTCAGCCCCCAACCTGTACTGATACATGGGGTCACGCTGGATGGCAGCACAGCCTTCTGGTCACTCCCCCCAGTTTTGTATCATCAGCAAACTTGCTGAGGGTACACTCCGTCCCTTAATCCAGGTCATTGATGAATACATTGAACAAGACTGGACCCAGTACTGACTCCTGGGTAACACCACTAGCTACAGGCCTCCAACTGGACTCTGTGCCTCTGATAACAACCCTCTGAGCTCTGCTATTCATAGAATCCTAGAATGTCTTGGGTTGAAAGGGACCTCTAAAGGTCATCTAGTCAAACCCCTCTATGATAAGTAGGGACATTTCACATTAGTACAGGTTGCTCAGAGCCCCATCAAGCCTGAAATTGAACATCTCCAGGGATGGGGCCTTCACCACCTCTCTAGGCAACCTGTTCCAGTGATCCACCACCCTCATATTAAAGAACTTTTTCCTAATGTCCAACCTATGATTCTAAATCTACCCTTCTCCAGCTTAAAACCATTACCCCTTTTTCTGTCGTTACATGCCCTAGTGAACAGGTCTTCCACAGTCTTCTTACAGGCCCCTTTCAGGCGTTGAAAGGTTGCTAGAAGGTCCGCCCAGAATCTTCTCTTCTTCAGGCTGAACAACCACAACTCCCTCAGCCTGTCTTCATAAGAGAGGTGCTCCAGCCCTCTGATCATTTTTGTGGCCCTCCTCTGGACATGCACCAACAGGTCCACATCCTTCTTGTGTTGGGGGCTCCAGAGCTGGACGCAGTACTCCAGGTGAGGTGTCACCGGGGCAGAGTAGAGGGGCAGAATCACCTCTCTTGATCTGCTGGCCACACTTCTTTTGATACAGCCCAGGATGCGGTTGGCCCTCTGGACTGCAGTTGCACATTGGCGGCTCACATCCAGCTTTGGATCCACTACTACCCCCAGGTCTTTTTCCACAGGGCTGTTCTCTAGCATGTCTTCCCTCTGCCTGTATTGATGTTTCTGGTTGCCCCAGCCCAGGTGCAGAACCCTGCACTTGACCTTGTTGAACTTCATGAGGTTCACTTGGGCCCACTTCTCCAGCTTGTCCAGGTCCCTCTGGATGGTATCCTGTCCCTCTGGCATATCAACTGCACTGCCCAGCTTCATGTCATTGGAAACTTGCTGAGGGTGCTCTCAATGCCACTGTCAATGTCATTGATGAAGATATTAAACAACACAGGTCCCAGTACAGACCCCTGAGGGACACTACTTGTCACCATTTTCCATCTGGACACTGAGCCATTGACCAGTGTCCCTGACCCTCTGGATGCAACCATCCACCCAATTCCTTATCTACTGAACAGTCCACCCATCAAACCCATATCTCTTCAACGTAGAGAGAAGGATGTTGCAGGGGACTGTGTCAAAGGCCTTGCAGAAGTCCAGATAGATGACATCCATAAGTCTTCCCTGGACCACTGATCCATTGTAGAAAGCCAGTATGTTGGTCAGGCAGGATTTGCCCCATGCTGGCTGTCCTGAATCACCTCTCTGTCCTCCATGTGCCTTAGCATGTCTTCTAGGAGGATCTGTTCCATGATCTTCCCAGGCACAGAGGTGAGGCTGACAGGTCAGTAGTTCCCAGTGTCCTCCTTTCTAGTCTTTTTAAAAATGGGAGTAATTTTCCTTTCTTCCAGTTAGTAGGGACTTCAACTGACTGCCATGACTTTTCAAATATCATGGAGAATGGGTTGGCAACTACATCTGCCAATTCCTTCAGGAATCCACCGTCCACTCATCCAGCCCATACTCCCTAAGCTTACCTATGAGGAGGTTATGGGAGACACTGTCAAAAGCCTTACTGAAGTTGAGGTAGACCAACATCCACTGCTCTCCCCCCCTTTACCCAGCCAGTCACACCATCATAGAAGGCTATCAGATTAGTCCCCTTAGTGAATCCACATTGACTACTCCTGATAAACCTTTTCCTTTACATGTTTAGAGATGACATCCAGAATGAGCTGTTCCATCACCTTTCCAGGGATGGAGGTGAGACTGACTAGCCTGTAGTTTCCTGGGTCCTCCTTCTTGCCCTTTTTGAAGGCTGGCATGACCTCAGGCACCTCTCCTGTCAGTGGGATTACATGCTGCTACTTTGAATTAAGGTCATCAGCAAAAGACATTATTACAAACTATCACACACTCATTGAATTTCCAAACTCACTCACAGATTGCAAAGTGTGTCCTTGTTTCCTTGTGCAGGTACTTATGCTTCTGATTGAGACTCAGCTTTAGTACAAGGACACGCACTCTTCAAACCTGGGATGGACTTACATCAGAGGAAGTAGAAAATCTGCTACTGCTCTCCCCTAGCAGCAAAGCGAGGGGGGTGTATACCCCATCAGCCAACAGAAGTGGGTATGTATGTGTTCAGAACATCCTGGCACTCCCATCAGCAACATCCAGCCCAGCTTGTATCACAAGTTGCTACCAAAGCCACATGAGACAGCTGAGCTGATCCACCAGCTTATTGGATCTGGCTAGTAAATCAGATACATCTCAGTCTCTCTTACTCAATTGGACTGCATGATTTTTGCATCTTCTCTTGTGCCAGGTCTGGTTGTTTGCTGGACTCTTGATGAACCAATTCAGCTTTCCAAAGCAAGAGAACACTGTTCTCTACTTCTCTTTCTCTGTATATTGTTCTTAGGTTATTATTTTGCTTATGTGGTTAAGTGAGCTGAATCAACTCTCAGAGGAGGTCAGACAAGCAGCATAACCAGCCTTAGGGAGCAGGCAAAGAGAATTCCATAGCCGGAAGAGGGAATTCCATAGCCTTTTGAGAATAGAGAGATGTTTGATCTGTTCTATCCTTCTCACATAATTTCACCCTAAATGACAGGTAAATAAGTGACCTGCACACATCCTGCTTTAACTCTGCAGGAAAGATTTTTCCACTAACAGGAAAATTTCCTCTGACTGACAGGTTACTGCACCAAAACCAATGCCCTTAAAAACAGTCCTCTCCCTCCCCTTTCCAAAACTGCTGCAAGTTATCTTTGAACTAACTTTGGGAAACCACAGGAAGGTCTTGCAGTGAGAAACTGAAGTAAATAGCATGTGTAACAATTAATAATGCAAATAATAGATAGAGGCATGAGACTGTGAAGGCATGCTGCATGAATCATGCACGTTCCCTGGCTGGGAATTTAGGGAGCGATTACAATCACCATACAGACTGTTTATAGTAGGAAGGAAAAGAAGACACCTTTCTCTGCATTCCCCCACACCCACACCCCACGAGTGAATCAGTGAATTAAAGTGCTACTCTACCTGAAAGGTCACTGCTTTCAATTCTTCGCAGGTCTGAATCAGCCCAGAACAGCTTGCCTAGCTGGCTGTCAATAGCTAAGGCTATAGGCTTGCTCAAACCACTGAAAAAAAGGACCTCTCGTTCAGTTCCATCCAATGCTGCTCTCTCAATTTTAGGAGACCTTTCCTGTAGGTTGGTGAAATACATGTACCTGGAATAGGAATGATTAGAGGAAAAAAAGTTTATTTGACCTTTCCACATTTTTGCTATACGACCAAGACATATTAACAAAAGACAAAGATGTTTTTATTCTGACAAAGAGAAAACAACCAGAAGAAAGAAAACAATTTGATTCTCAAGATTTTCAGTCTGAATTTCACCACATCACTCTTTCAGCTACATACCCTTTCTCAGGATTCACCACAATGGCCCTGGGCCTATCTTGATCTCCTTTGAGCACCACTCCCATGGGTCTCCCATCCAGGCGTGTCACATTGATTACATTAGTAGCTTCGCAGGTCCAGTAGATGTAGCGGCTGTAGATGTCAATGCTCAGGTCATATGGCTGCATATCTAAGTTCTGATTGGGAACTGGACTTGTCACAACAGTGAGGCTCTAGAAAGGAAAGAAAAACAACCCACAGAAGAGCATTTAATCTGATCCAATATAAGCAACTTTATTTGCTATGAACGCAATACATCAAGCTACTGCTCAGCAAAAGGAGGCAGCCAAAATACTATCATAAACTAAGGAAACACCCAGATCCAGTTGCCCCAGCAACACCTCTATTCAGATAGAGACACTTAGTCCTGATGTTTTGTTGTAATGGCAATCATGCAAATTTGCTGTGGCTCATAAGACCTGGTAAGTTTGACCAGTAAGTCCAAATTCTCTCTATGTTGAAGGTTCAGGGTCAGCCTCCACATTTCCTCTGCTTTCTTGAGAACTCTAAGTTCACTTTGGACAGACCCAAACCCAGCACATTTAGCACTCTACAACAGAAACCCATTACCTCTAATTCCCAATACTGCAGCTGAATGGATAAAAAAAAGCAGATAAAAGTGAGGTCAGAGAGTACTTGAAATTCTTGCCACATTCTTCTCTATCATTGCTGCCATCACACTTGAAGGACGTAAGGATGAATAATAAATAGGAAGGCAACTCCACCAAGACAAAGTATTTCAGCTAGAGTAAGACAGTGACTTTACAGCCTTTCCAGCTAACACCTTTCTGCTTCAAAGTTCTTGCTTCTGCTGGTCCAGACTTCTGGAGATCACATGGTCTTTCTTTTTTTAAAAAAAAACACCACTATTTTTTAAGAAAGAAACTGCACAGTCTCCCTACAGTGAAAGGTGAATCTAACTGACATCTTCCCTGAACTTTCCAAAAAATCTGAAGAGGATCGGTGACTCATAAAACATGGCCTTACATAATCTTTTGGAAAACTTCATGCTTTTGAGGTGAGCAGCAGCCTCCACCCTTCTTACCCCCAAATTAAACTTGACCAGAAAATTTGCCTTACTTTCTTATTTGGCTTGTCACCTCCATGAAAGTGTGTACCTACAAGCCTTGCATTTGTTTATTCTGCTGAAGCTGGCAAAAACTTGGTGCCTTTGACTAGTTTTGGGTGTTAAATTATTTAGACGGTCCAAAATTAAAACCATTGCTAAATTAAGAGTTGAGGCTGAAGGGCATTTCTGCAGGATCCAACTACCACCACACCCACCACTAGAAACCACACTCTTACAAATTAAACTGAATATAGCACCTCTGTGTTGTTCATCTAAGCCTCCTGTTTCTCTCTCATTAAAAAAAAAAAATGAGGAAAATAATTTTAAAATGTGAAAATGAATAACCAGTCACTGCTCACAATTAACCTCACTATCGCTTTTTGCCTTCTACCCTATTCTACTTTTTCTGTACTCCCCAGTCAAATATGTTTTGCAAATCCTCCTACATCTCTTACAGGTCACTAGTTCCAACCCCGTCTCTTAGTGCCTCTGTAGTTGACAACAACTCTATTCCATATCCACCACCAGAATCTGGGAAGCTTCAGACACAGCTGAGTTCTTACAAAGTCCCACCCTCTGCATTTCAGAGTCAAGACCCCTGCACCCTGCTCACATGCAACTCCTCCTTTCCTTTCACACACTTCGTTTCTCCCAAGAACCTTCCCTTCCATGTTTCACTTCTTTCAAATAGGGGTTTTCAACAGCGACCAGACAAAATACAGTGTTGAGCAACTAGTGCCCTGTGAACAACAGTATCTTTTAAGTTGGTCTTAGTTTTCCATGTTTTATTTCTTGCTGCACCTCCCAGATTACTGGCTGAGGACTCCAGAAACTCCAGATGCCAATTGTTTTACCAAGTGACAGCTAGTAATATACAGGAAGCCTGTGTATCTACATCATTCATGTACAACCATTCAGTGTTGGGTGTAGGGGATGCCTCCCTTATATTTTAGTAATTCCATCACCCACAGGATACCTGACTGCCATCTTCCTGTGCCTTCCGGATGATGTTCTGCCGTGAATCAATCCAGTACAGTTGTTTATCCAGGGGGTCATAATCGATGGCTCGAACGTTCCTGAGACTATGGATCGGAAGTATGATATCTGGACTTTGCTGCTCATCTATCACCATGCGATTAATTGCATTCTTCTGACTGAACAACAGAAAGGTTGTAGGGGCTTGATGGGTTAAAAAAAACAAAACAGAGTGAAAAGGGTTACACACAGCAGTAATGTTGGGTATTTGTATGTTCAATAATGACAACACCTATATGAAACCAGAGAGAATCTATTATTTCATTTTCCTCTCCCTCTTCCTTTGCCAAAAAATCAAAACATAGAAAACCCAAGCTCTGCTCAGCTTGGAAAGCCTTTCAAATGATTTTTTTACTACAAATGTCTGAACATGGATGTGACAGGCAGAGATAATTTTTTAAGTCGCAGGACTAATGAAGGTGAAGACTTCTGTCAAAATAGCCTCAAAGAAGAACAGCCAGACATGCCCCTTGAGGAACTGTCAATTTTGTTTCTAAGAGTCCCAGAGAAATGTAGCCGCACTATTTTGAAGTTGAACCTTTTCCTAGGTACACTTCTACTTGCAGAGGAAGCTGAGCAAAAGCTAGCACTGATTCCTTATTTAGAGGTCCCAGGGAAGAGAGATTGCCATTAGATAGGTTCAGTCTGGTTCCCACAAACCCTCTTTCTGCCTGCACTGCAATGGAACAACTACTAATCCACAGGAAAATCTCTTAGATGTGGGCAAAGCTGTGTTTCTGGAGAAAATCTATTCACTCTTCTCAAATGTATATCTTTATTTCTAGGTACTCAACTGGGAATGCTAACCTGCAATCAGAAAAAAAAATATCTCATATTCTGCTCCAGCTGTCCAGATGCCCAGCAAAATTTTCCTGGACAGATTATTATTTTTTTCTTATAAATACCATCAAACATTAGACTTCCCCACCCCATATAGCTATAGTTTATCAGCTGTATGTTACAGTAAGTGCACAAGACATTTAATATATCGTTAAAAAGAAATTATCCCTGTGTTACATAACTGGGTCAGAAATCAGAAGAGGTAGTAAAAGCATTTTCCCTTTTCACAGTGTTCTTTTCAATAACGGTCTACCTGGAGCCACTGCTGTGCAAGACAGCACAAGAACCAGCAGCCAGAAATGCAGTTTGTTGCCTCCCTGATGTTTGTACAATGAATTCTCTATAGCACAAGTCTGGAGAGATGGGTGGTAGGACACTGCACTCATTCAATCCAGCCTGTAAAACAGGTAAGGCAGCACCTTGGAAAGGAGAGGTAGCAAAAGTCTTCCAGTGAGCCAGCTGGCTTTGTTATTTTAGGCATATGCTTTGAACATTTATTCAGACTGCTAAAAAAAAAAAAGGGGGGGAGGGAGGGAAGGAGGAGGGAGTTCCTTTGTAACTAATACTTAATCCTAACATCCTATAACAATTGGACCTATTTGCAAAGCATATTTGCCTTCTGGAAAACATGTATTTCCCCTCCAAGCCTTTCTCCAATAATTTAAGCTGCCTTCTATTTAGCTCTAAACTGTAGAAGTTAAGCACCAAAAAAAGCAAAGCAAAGTGTATACAGAGTCATAGAATGGTTTGGGTTGGAAGGGACCTTAAATACCATCTCGTTCCAACCCCTCTGCCATGGGCTGGGACACCTCCTGCTAGATCAGGTTGTTCAAAGCCTCATCCAACCTGGCCTTGAACACCTTGCCCTTGGTGAAGCCATGTTGGTTGCCACCAACCACCTCCCCATTTTTTATGTGCCTTAGCAGAGCCTTCAGGAAGACCTGCTTGTCAGGTACAGAGCTGAGACTGACTGGCCTCTAGCTCCTCAGGTCTTCCTTTTTTCCCTTTTTGAAAATGGGGGCTATGTTTCCTCTTTTCCAGTCAGTGGGAACTTCAGACTGTTATGACTTCTCAAATATGATGGAAAGCAGCTTTGCAGCTTCATCCGCCAGCTCCCTCAGGAGCCACAGATGTATCTCATCAGGTCACGTGGACTTGTGTACTTTCAGGTTCTTTAGATGGTCTCGAACCTGCTCTTCTCCCTTGCCAGTGACGATTGAGGCAAAAAAGTCACTGAGTATCTCAGCCTACTCCATACAGAATCATAGAATTGTTAAGGTTGGAAGGGACCTTAAAGAGCAGCTAGTTCCAACCCCCCTGCTATGAGCAGGGACCCCTACCACTAGACCAGGTTGCACAAAACCTCATCCAACCTGGCCTTAAAAACCTCCAGGGATGGGGCATCAACAACCTCCCTGGGCAACTCATTCCAGTACCTCACCACCATTATAGTGAAGAATTTCTTCCTAGTACCTAACCTAAATTTCCCTTCTTTCAGTTTAAAACCATTACCCCTTGTCCTATCACTATCTTCTCTGATGAAAAGCCCCTCCCCAGCTTTCCTGAAGGCCCCCTTCAAGTACTGGAAGGCTGCTATAAGGTCTCCCCAGAGCTTTCTCTTCTCCAGGCTGAACAGCCCCAACTTTCTCAGCCTGTCTTCGTAGCAGAGGTGCTCCAGCCCTTTGATCATCTTTGTGACCCTTCGCTGGACCCCCTCCAACAGGTCTACATCTTTCTTGTGCTGAGGGCTCCAGAGCTATACTGTGTGACTAGGTCTCCTGTTTCCTTTTGGAGAGGGCCCATATTTTCCCTAGGCTTCCTTTTATCACTGATGTACCTGTAGAAGATTTTATTGTTATCCTGGATGTCCCTGCCCAGATTTAATACTGTCTGGTCTTTAGCTTTCCTAGCCACATCCCTAGCTGCTCAGACAACTACTTCGTACTCCTCCCAAGCTGTCTGTCCTTGTTTCCACTCTCTGTAGACTTTGTTTTTACATCTAATTGTGTCCAGGAGCATCTTGCTCATTCATGCAGGCCTCCAGGCATTTTTGTCTGCCGCCTCCTTTGTTGGAACGAATGGTGCTTGGGCTTGGAGGAGGTGATCCTTGAATATTGACCAGCTTTCTCTGGTTCCTTTCCCCTCCAGGGATTTTATCCCCTGGTACCCTAACAAGCAGATCCCTGAAGAAGTCAAAGTCTGTTCTCCTGAAGTCCAGGGTAGAGAGCTTGCTTTGCATCCTCCTTGTTGCCCTTATGCTTCACATTGTCCACCAGCCCCTCATTGGTGAGAACAAGGTCCAGCATAGAAACTTTTCTCATATATTCCTCTACCACTTGGAGAAGGAAACTGTCATCAATGCATTCCAGGAACATCCTGGATTGCTTACGTATTGTTATGTTGCCTGTCCAGCAGGGGACAGACTTAAGTCCCCCATAAGGACCAGGGCTTGTGTCTCTAGAGGGCTTTATCCTCTTGGTCTTCCTGGTCAGGTGCCCTAGAGCAGATCCCCAATCTAATGTAAGCTGTCACTGCCCTCCCTTTCATCCTGACTGGTAAGCGCCATCGCCAGGTGGAGCTCCATGGACTTCAGCTGGTCACTGATGTAGAGGGTGACACCCCCTGCTCTTCTCCCCTGCCCGTTGTTCCTAAAGAGCTTGTACCCATCCATTCCAATGCTCCAGTCATAGAAGTCATCCCACCATGTTTCAGTGATGCTGGTAACATCACTGCCCTGCAGGCATGAATGCGTCTGTAACTCCTCTTATTTGTTCCCCCCGCTACGTGCATTCGCACAGAGGCATTTAAGTTGGTACCCCATTGAAGTTGTCTTCCTGGCTGGGATTATATTCTCCTGCATTTCAGGTGTTATCCTGCTGGCCTATGATCCTTCTCCAGGCCCAGGGCATCTATTACTGGCACCAACCTCAAATATCGATGCATAGAGCAAAAGAATAGATTCAGAAAACATTAAAATTCTTACCAAGCAGTTAAGAGTCATGGAAAGGGAAATAAGCTTAAGATAAAACAGTGCAGGTAAACATACCATCATAAGCTCCTAAAATTCCTTAAATTTTCCCCAAAGACACTCTCTCACCGTCTAAGATTGCCTGGATTCTAACTTTGAATTGATGGCTCATTATAAAGAGCAACAGCAGAATTTCCCCTCTTGAGTCCCCACATCTCTGAAACCGTACCAATTTCAGAAATCCATTCCCAGTTGTCATCGTTCTCCCTCCCAATAGTCACATATTTTAACTATATTTTTGGCAGACAATGGAGTGCAATGAGAACACCCCCTGTGTAACACTACCTTCAAACTTCATGACACATGGTAGGTCTGATGAGATACCAGACCTCATCAGAGCAGTTTGTCCTTCCTGTAATTAAAATGATCTATGCATGCATGAGCAAGGTGATCCAGAAGGGAGGAACTGGCTTCTAGACAGGACTTGGATTAATAATAATGTTCAGGAGTACATAAGCAAGTAAAACAGTCAAGAGAAAGTTAAAACTATTCATGCTTCAATTATAACGGCCAAGAGAAAAATTAAACTATATGCAGAGAAGCTTAAGTCTCCAATTACCTACAAATGACAAGTTGTAAAGTTCCTAGGTTTGAACATGGCAGAAGGAAAACTCCTAATACCTCACGAACAGCTCCAAACTGTACTGCAGGGAAATGGTTCTATATGGTCACAATATATTTTCTGTATTTTTCTCCTTCCTTTGTTACCAAGAGCATTTTCACAAGAAAACACGACCTTTGATCATTTTGCTGCTTATTCTCTGCTAGAAATCAAATTCCTCCACCTACAAAACCACAGTCACCACCAGAGAGGTTCCAGCCATGCTTCTAACTCGCAGAAGGTGTGAGAGTGTTAGAGTACAAAAATCCAGTTGACATGCAAGTGACCCTTGTAATAAAAAAGGAAAGGAGGAGTACAGGTCACATAGGGGTGGGGATAGAAAAAGCAGAGTTTCCCAAAGAGCATGATCTTCAAAAAATGCGATGAGGTGGCATTTGCGGAACAAGCTGCCTTGCTTTTGGCTTTAAAACAACAGTTGGATTTCTCTACTCATGTATAATTTGGACAAGATACAATCTGTCTCTTCGTACCATGAATCTCTTCACCCACTGACTAATCTGAATGACACCAGTGGAAATCAGCCATCCAGTGTGGCTGCCAAAGTTATGAGAGTTTCACTGGCAGCCAGTTATTGAGAGATGGATAAATTATTTGGTTAGAAACTAATTACACACAGCCTGAGGGGCCCTGCGGTTTGTACTCTGCACGACAATGAAGAAAAATGGGGCTTGGCTCCACTGCGATCAGAAATCTGAAGTGCTGGGTTGACCATGGATCCAAGTCTCTCCTCATTGAAGAAGAAACACTTGTGGGGGTATGAAAGTGCCTAACCTCAGCATCTCACCAGTCAGCAAACTGAACTACTACAGAATTAAACATTGACCCACTTAAAGGCTATGTGAAGTCCGGAATATAGACGAAGCTATCACATATTCTTCATGTCAGGCAAGATTAGAAATAAATAAGCAAGTGAATACACACTTGAGGAGGGTTGAAAGACAGATACAAAACCAAAAGCATTTTGAGCCTTACTGCTTACACAGATTTAGCTAAGTCACTAAAAAAATCCACTAGAGCCACTCTTCTTGTTTTACTGTGATACTCCGCTGTTTAAGATTTTTTTTTTTCCTTTCTATATCTTCTCTGAATAGTCAGGATTTTAATAACAGAAATGCATAAATACACTTGGCTTCCTATGGAGGAAGGCAGACTAAGGAACTGAAATTTTTTTAAAATACACATTTGGTATTAAAAATAGAAACTAGCTTCAATTTGGTCTATCCACAAACAAACTTCACCATCTCATGTAGAAATAAAACTCCTCTTTCCTCCAAGTAAAATGCTTGTATCTGTTACTAAACACATCTGCTTCTCTGCTTGATTTCTATTCATTACGGCTTACCACTACAAGTCCTGTTGTCAGAGTTCAAGGAATAGTGAGCTGGGCATCCACAGACAAACCCACCAACAGGGACTGCCAGGCACAGGTGGGAGCAGTGACCATTGCTAGAGGCACACTCGTTCCAGCCTGCCTGCCTGGAGGAATGGAAGACCAAGATGTCCATAACGTAATCCAAATGCCCTTGGATGATAGTTCGGTTTTGGCCACTGGTCTTGTTGGCTCGTTCAATGCTACGTCGGCTCCAGTCTGTCCAGTAAATGTAATCCTGATACTGAGTCAAGCCGAATGGGTGAGGCAAGTCATCAGCTATAATCTCACGGTCAAGGCCTGTTTCAAAGGAGAGAAAAAGCAGAATTATATGGGGAGAAATGATACGCTCTTTAACACCGTTAGACATCTCACCTGCACAGAAACGTTAACACGTAGTAATTAAAGTTACTATTTCATTACTAAAAAAGTAGATTATAAAGTAATGTACAATATTCAACATATCCTGAAGTCTCAGAGCCTATCAGAGAAATGTGCTAATCTTGCTTGCGATTCACAGAAGAGAATGTGTTTTACTAAAGAAAAAAGTCTCAGTTTTGAAAATTATCAGGGTTCTCAGAAAGATTCTGTCTTTCCCTCCTCCCCGAAAAAACCAGCTTCCCTCTGAAGGAGATGCAGGATCCTGACACTGCATGCCCAGTTCAGCATCTCTCACACAACATTTGGGTCTCTACCTGCTGCTTACAGAGAGATAATTGTTATGAGCTTGTAACAAATTCTAAATTGTATTATAAGAAAAATTCAATGCACAAGGTCAAACTAACCTGTCTGTTAGAGGAAGGAGTAATCAGAAACTCAAGGTAGGAAACAGTTAATTGTGTATACCATGGAAATGTTAAAAGACCTTAAGGAGTAGGGCATGGGAGGGGAAATTATTTCAACCATGTTATTTCTACCACTTCATTACCACAGGATGTCCTGCTGTCTAGTCAGAGAAAATCAATGGGAGATTATGCAGCAAGAACTCATTCCCTCTTTGCATAGAAAAGATGAAGATGCACAGCCCTGCATTCTGCCATCACTAGCCACAGGGAAGATAAAATTCTAACGCTGTGTCCAGTCTCACAGTACACAGGGGAATGCTGAGCCAGCCTCAAATGCATGCCAAAATACATGAGAAGCTGAAGAAAAGCTTTTATATTACATATAATTCCTGTAATGCATTTTTCTGTTTTGATCTTTTTCTAGCTTTGTTCCACTACTGCAAACATACTGTTAGAAGTAGACTATCTCATTTAGCCTTAAATACTGGCTAGTTAACACTAATCTGAAAAATCTGGAACACAACATGGCAGTCCACTCCCGTGGGTGCCAAGAAGTTAATAAAAGATACTGAGCAAATCTGAGAGGGCTAAAATATTCCACCTCTATTTAGCTGTAATGACCAGTTTATTAAAAAAAAAAAAATAAAAATCACACAGACCCCACTGTGAGAGAGAGCCCCACTGATGACCAGTACTAGCCAGGAAAAGATCCTTAGTGTGCAGGATACTGGGGAAAAAAAATGCCTGAGCCCTGAGGATACCAACAAAGATTAAAATTCAAATTGTATTAAATTACGTAGTGAATAAGCTGTTATCTTAGCTTTCTCTCTACCTTTCTAGAGATGATGAAGTGTTTGTTATGTATCTTCAGAGCAGTAAAACAAGACTCAAAAACACTAAAATCTGACAGTGTTGTCCTACATATAACTGAAAACATGTACAGCTTGTATAATTTTAACTTGTGAGCAATTATATCACCTACAAGAAAATCGAGGCCTTGCTAGATGCTGTGTTGCAAAAACATCAATTAAAGAAGCAAATGTTAAAAGGCATGTGAGCTTGTAAAAATCTATTTTTGTCTTAAGATGTGTATCTTTGCGTTATTGAAGCAATAATTTACCACAGGGAACTGTGGAAAAGCAGCAGCACCCCCACAACACTGCCCAGAGCTCTGGGGCTCACCTAGCATGTTGGAGGATTCTATCAGGTTGGTATCGAGGTCAGTCCAGTACAGTCGCCTTTTAGCATAATCTATAGTTAGGCCGTTAGCTCGTCCCACATTTGGTACCAAAGTAGTCCGCTCAGTGCCGTCCATAGCAGCTCTATCAATCTTTGGCTTTCCACCCCATTCAGTCCAGTACATAAACCTGATTAAAAGGACAAAAGAAAAAAAAAAAAGTCACATTTATCCAAAGAAAAACTCAAGGGGAAAAACAAAACAAAAATCCTTAGAAAGAGTACGAGAAAAAACTAGAGCTGTAAATTTGAGCATTTATTAAGCCCTTTTACACTGAATGTTTTTTTCAAAATAGAAGCAATGAAGCGAGTCAAGTTTTCTCAAAATGCTTCCAACATTATTTCTTTTCCACTTGGAGCTGGAATTTCACCAGCAAGAGCATTTCCAATCTTAACTAATCTATGTGGACCAGTTAAGAGGCAAAAGGTTGGTAGCTGGGCACCTCCATTTATACCTGGATATCTAGCAAGGTATATTCTATGGCATTTAGCTTCTGTTTCTATTCAACTGTCCACCAAATGAAGGACTGCAAACAGGTAGATGTACAGGGTACTGTTGTTAATAGGTGCCTCTGCTCATCTCCACACGACTAAGTCAGCCAGCCACGTAACAGTGTGTTATATTTCAGCCGAGGGCAGAATAACAGAAAATTGTACCACATTTCCACTGGAGTAAAAGTATGAACTGTTACACAGTCACGTGCCAGATTATGCCTCATTTGGCAGAAGCACAGACTTGCACGCATTTACATTTGCTTTAGGCACTGTACAGTAGAGGGCTGTATATTTGTCATTTGGTGTCAAGCAGTTAGTCACTGCTTCCAAAATGTAGAACCAATACCATTTTAAAAATGAGTCACAGCTAGCCAATGTTTACAATTTTATCCTCTAATACCTCTAATAACAAACACCTGCAAAATGTTTTTCATTTCAACCAACACCACAGTGGGAAAGGTTGCTTTAGAAACAGATTAATTGGCAGGAGCTTCTCTTTAGACACCAGGAATACTTGCAATTTTTTCTTAAAAATTTTGCAAGTATTTTGTGTATAATTTTTTCAAGTTGTACACAGCGTGGCCCTCAGTGTTAGAATTGCCCCCATGGTTGCACCGCCATGAGAATTTCTCCACAAAGTACAACAACATGGCTCAGCTGTAAGACAAAAGGAAAAACAAACATTTGGGCTTAAAACTAAAGTAATGTTGTCTTCTGGTCTGTGGTGAAGAGACAAAGCACTGAATTGCAACAACCCTTGGAAAAAACTTATTCCCTGTGTAACATTAGAATAATCCATAGCAACCTTTTGTTACAACTGCACAACTGGATCCAACAATCTGGTCTCAGATGCCCTCTGATGTACTTGTCCAGGCAATCCCTGGCACGTCAGGGCTGAACCCCATCTACGTGTCCTATTGGGGGCAGTGCAGAACTCTCTTCAACTAAGCTCTGCCACAGTTGCCACCACCTTGTTGAAATGAAGCAGGAGGAATCTGTTCAAGTGGGGCAGATTTCTCTGCATTGCTGTAACTCCTGCACTGTCACTGGAAATGTGGTAATTTCGTAACACTTGAAAATGAAGTTCCTTCATTTGTAAAATAAGAATAATACAATGCTGGTATAATCTCAAAAGGGTTTTGCAGTAATTAGTCAATGTCAAATAAGCATTTCATGGTAGAACTATTTCAGAAGCTAAATAGTTTTGCCTTGCTCCTTCCTGCCTCTCCCTGCTTATTGACCTACTTTTGCTATTACATTTGAATCCAACTGGGAAGTTTCTTCTCAGTAAATCTTTCAATTTGGGGATAGGTGGGCATAGTTGTTTCTACTCTTCCTCTGTCCTTGCATCCCTTGTCCATACCAACAAAAAAGGCTCCCTTATCTGAAGAAACAAACACCTTCCTTATTCTCAGACAATAAACTTCACTCCCCCACTCTCAAGTAAAATAATTTAATACCTTTATTGGACCCTAGCCTGTGGTAAAAAGAATCCTCATTTGTAAAGGACCAATATTTTCTTTTCAATGTTATAGTCCTTTTCTAATTAATGAATTCCATAAACTTAAAACTTCTTTGATTCTGTGGTTAATTAAAAAACTAAATATAAATCCCTTTTTAATGAGCTGCTCAGATTTTTTTTCTTTTTTGTAGTATTCTTAATGATTATTCAGAACATTGAGAGCATACTCCTCCAACCCTCATACTCTAAATTACCAGGTTGTATTCCTCAGCTCAGTTCTCTCAGGATTCACATGCAGTGCCTAACTAACATGCCCTAGAGGAAGAATTATGATGTTGTTTTTCACCGTTCATGAACATAAAATTGAATCAGAAAGTTACCCCTCAGCAGGGTCCAATGCCAATGCCCGGGGACTGTCGAGATCTTTCCACACCAGCACTTGGCGATGCTGTCCATCCAGCTTTGACACTTCTATACGATTCGTTCCAGTATCAGCCCAATACAAGTTCTTCCCCAGCCAATCTACAGCCATGCCTTCCGGGTAATCCAAGCCAAACTCCACAACATGCTCCAGTGCACTGCCATTCATAAACGCTCTGCTGATGGTCTGCAGGGATACAAAGATACACAGGCAAATTAGAAATTTTACCAGTCTGTCATTGGGCTGGTTGTTTTCATTGTTGCATTTTAAACACTTTCAGATTTTAGGCATCTCATAGGAAAGAGGATCTTACAATATGCTACTTATTTGCAAGGCGAACAATGCTGCTATTCAGAAGTAATGATTTACTGTACTCTATGAATGTATTCTGTGTCAATTACAATAGCATTTCACTGGGGAAATAAATGGGATAACTAATCGTGTTCAATTAAGCAGTCTACATGCCAAAGTGACCTTAATAACTCCGTGCCAACTTCGAGGGGGAAATATTTTGCCTCTCCCAGGACTATACAAAAGCATCAATGTTAATAGCATGGAACAATATTTAAAGCAGCCTAATGAAAAAGTTCAGGAGAGAACAGCACATAGAAGAAAACAGCTTAAGAACCCATTGGCTCAGCAGTGCAAGTGCTTAAGTACTGATGATTTAGTGTAATTTCACTAAGCAAAATTTCTTCTTGGTCCTTTATTCAAAAGACCTCTTAAACTCTTGCCATCATGGATCAGCCTACAATAGCAGATACAGCCAGAAGTATATTTTAATAGTATACCAGAGAGTTTAGGCATTCCCTGATTTACTATGACCACTTATAAGCCTGAAAGTAAAGGAATAACCTTAGGATGGTATGAAATTCTTTTTGGCAAACACAGGCTTCCTTTCTGTGTCCTTAATATTCCTTTCCACACAGACTCGTCATACTCATAACCCATCAGAAATTAACGCAAAGCTTGATTTTCTATTTGTTTACTTCCAAGTTTGGATTCTACCTCCTAATTATGCCAGTTTGTGACAGTACACAGCAGGGAAGCCTGTATTTCAGTCTTCATCTGTATCACCCTTAAAAATTGATCAGATAATTGCTTTATTTTTATTTCAAACACAGCTCAAATGACAATCATATCTAAAGAGTTCAGCATCTCTGCATTTTTAACCTTTACGATTCTTCATAAAAACTCTGCCTTTTTAACTTCTATGACTCTTCAGTTGCAAAGGTCCATGATATTGTTGGCACAGGTTTCAACTCAATCGCAAAAAATCTCTCTTTTAATAAAAACTAATTATTGGTGCTCACAATTCTGACTACATCTACACCCATGAAAAGCAAAGAGAATAACTAGACTCACTGATAACCAAGATAACAGACAATACACAAAATTTTTTCACTCCATTAACCAACACATTTAAATACCCATCCTCAACCTTTTCTGATTTGTCAGGTTAGACCCCAGACCTGTTTTACAAAGCCCGTGGTTCACAACAGGTCTCATGTGCAGTAGCTGTATAAATTATGCAATAGGTAAGATTCATTTTCACTTCCTGATCCAAGAGCAGCCTTCCTCCATTAAATATATCTGACAAAACATGTGTGATCCCCAAAACCTCCTGCCGTACAGCATTCTGCTCAGCTTTCTGCCAAAAAACTTTATTTTTTGCAAACCTATCCTTTATGTGAAAATGTATACAACATGACATTTTTAATGTATATTACTATTAATGTACTATTAATATTATTAATACTAAAATACTATTAATATATTATTATTAATGTATACATTAGATACATTAGGAAAGAATGCTGCTAGGACAACAAAAAAGTATGCCATTCTTGGTTAGAACAAGCTCTTTTGCCCATCCCTTGAACCTTGTAAATAGCATTTGTGAATGCGTTAAGCATCTCAAGAACCTTGTAACAACTTAATAGCCAATATGGTATAAACCTCTACCTTCAGGGAAATGTCAGTCCAGTATATTCGATTGTCTGTCACATCAAAATCCAGAGCAGAAGCTTCCTTGACTCCAGTGAGTGGAATAGCAACATTGTTGTTGTTCGTTTCTAAAGAGATTCGTCTGATATCTGCTCTCCGAGAAAACAGCAGGAAAGCTTCTGGAACGATGCAGGTCTTCATATCATTGATGAGCTCTAAGCCTATGGGGCAAGCGCAGCGAAGGCCCTGTGGTCTGTACAGGCAAAGATGGCTGCATCCACCGTTATCCTCTGCACAAGGGTTTGTACCTAAGCATGCAACAAAAGCAAAAGCGATCACTGAACACTCACTTCAGCTGGAAGATGAAGCCAGTCCCCACACGCATGGGTGACACTGTGTTCTTTAAGAAATACATACTGTTTTTCACCTTTTATTCTCTGAATAAATTTATTTTTGTTTATTTCCTGCAATCCTTTAGAAAGGTGTTTGTCTATGAGGCTGGAAAGTCAGCACTTGTTTTCCTGACCTTATGAACCAAACCCAGCAGTAAGGAAAGGGATCTCCTACTCCCAACAGCTACTGATGTTCCCAGTTCCCAACAAAAGCACTAAATGAACATTAGGTACCTAAGTAAGTAGGCATATGTTCTGCTGCCTTCTGCAGTGCCCTCATTTTGTTACATCCCACAATTGTGTTCCTAGAGACGGAAAATTTGTAAATCTATTTTTATATCCATTCAACGGTCTCTTCTCTGCAGAATGCCAGTAAAGCAGCTCTTTGCACTATTAACTGTGTCCCCGCACATGATGGAAATCCACGTACTAAGAGAGGTCCAGCACTACCAAGCTCAATTAGCCAAACAGTTGGAAAGAGAGCTGCATTTAAAATACATGTACCTAAGGGCATCTTGTTAATGTGGCAGCAGTAATGCAAAGATACACCTCAACTACATTTGATTAACTCCCTGGGGTACAATCCAGACACGGCAGCAAGAAGCTGCAAACCCTATCCATATAGCAGAATATCCAACAAATGTGATGAGTTCTCTGCATGCCACAGTCACACTGCTACTAGTGTTTGGATAGCCAACAGTAGCCAATTCAAAGCTAGATCCTGCATTTCTACACTGCAGGACAGAAAGTACTTCTAGTCACTTTAATAGATGATTTTGCAGTATTAACATGAAAAGCACTGAACAGAACTAGTTAATTCCTAGCTTTCGCACACCAGATGCACATGTTCAGATCGCAAGATGAAAAGCTGCTACAGCTGCAGCTTCATAAACAGCTGGGCTAATATAATAGCTGGCTGTTACAAAGAGAAGATCTCATTTTCCATGATCCTTATTCTCCCCTTACTGGATCCAGGGTTGTTCAGACCAGCAAGCTGTTCCAATTCCCTAAGAAGCAGAAAATTACCCACTCTGGGGGATGCCTGGTTGTGTTCCAGCTCATAATCTTCCAAGTTAGAGAACTGAGGCACCTCACAAAGACCTGCCTCTATCCCATCGAACTGCAGCCTGCAGTTATCATGCAATAAAACTGGATTCTGCCCATTTCTAAAAACCTGACCTGGTATAAAGTGATACTGGTAGAAGAGCACTGCTGGAATTTTCCATTTCATTTTGCTTGCCTGATTAGTAGCCTCACTCACCAATTATCTGGTGGACATTCGTAGCTTTCAGGCCCATTAGATCAGGCAGTTGATCTATGATGATCTCTCTCTCTGCTGTTCGCTTGTGCACGCGTTCAATACTGCGTCTTTGCCAGTCTGTCCAATACACATAGTCTCCCAACAGTGTGAATCCAAAGATATGAGGCAGCTTGTCCTCCACCAGAACTCTCCTCCCAGTTCCATCAGCATTCATGACCTATGGATATACAAACACTTATTACACACACAGAATAATTCTGTCACTCTTTGTCAGAGATTAATTAAATAGCTGCTCCACACTTAGACTTCAAATAAAAAAATAATCTTCTAGTGATTAAAATGCAATCAATGTTACACAGCACTGTAATAAACCCCCCCCTGTATTTCAACAGGTACTCTAAAAGCCATGAAGGATCCCTTGGGTCCAAGGCTAGTCTAAAACAGATCATAAGGTGAAATTATGACATAACACTCCTTACATTTGCTTTAGAATCTAATATTATGCATGCCTGTTGGACATTGCCTCTCTCTCTTGTTTCCAACTTGGGTCTCTTGGTTTAGTTTTAAAAAGGAAATACTGTTTTACGTGAATGAACATAAGCTTACAGTGTCAAGGACTCCTGACTCAGCATCTTGTAGAACACAGTCGCTTCCAAGTGAGCTTTGCCCAGGTTACAGAGAGCACAAAGAGGAGGCCCCACATAAATTCTGGGAGGCAAGCCATCATGAGGATGTACAGAACATGTCTATATTCTCAAGTCTGAATAAAGAACCAGTTTTACATTCTTCAAAATTAAGTTCAGTATTTTTTGTACTAGAAGGAACACTAACAGTCTGTAAATAATTGCATGCCTTTGATCAAGACACTTGAATTTATTGTGTCAGTTTTCTCTTCTGCTAAAAAGAAGTAATACCTAACTTCCTCAAAGAGGCACTGAGAGGATTAATTAAACATACGTATGCATGTTCAAGTGATCACGTATCTTATGAATGCCAAGTATTATTACAAAAAGTACCACAGTGACAGGTGTAAGGAGAGCCCAGTACTTTAAGAAAAGCTTAAAAATCATTCAGCAATGCAATTTTATAGGAAGGTGCCTTCTGAAACATTTCTGCTTGTTTCAAGTTTCAGATTAAGTTTACAGCATGTATACTATCCTTCCAAAAAAAAGAGAAAAATCCACAACCTTAATGTAAAACTTTCCCAAAACAATGTGATTCACAAAACTCAAGGTAGGCTGCTAATTCCTTAAACAATAACACATCCTTCCCATTAATCAAGGATGTTGCAAGTTAAGGACTAGTAAAAAAAATGGTGACTTTCTGTATCACTGTTTTCAAATCTCTCTCACTTGTCTTGGTGGAATTAAGATATACATCGGCAAGTTTCTATGATTTCCCAGTCTTCCCATGGCTCAAACCCAAAGACTTGTGCAATGACAACCTTCAGGATCAATTGGTTTAATAACTCCAGCTAGACAGATGATTTTTTGTGGTCAAAAAAAATTTATTAGTGCATGAGAAAGGAGAAGGCTATTTTGGAGCAACTCCTATGCAAGCACAGATGGAGATGGAGGAACGGAATAGAGAAACAGAACTGAAACCCATACCTTTTTCAACATACAGTACAATGTGCATGGTAATGAAATATTGTTAAGTTCACTAAAAAAGTGGAAGAAAATGCTATAATCTTCAGAGGAATTAAATTTCTCCGTAAAACTATTTCCTGTAATAAATTTCCTGACATTACTGCACTTACTCTCAGTATGTTAGAATGGAAATTGAATCTTTATGTACACATTTCCTACAGAAAAATGAATGGGGCTCTGCATACTTGCTGGTTTGTAGGAATAAGCTCCACATTTAAAAAAAACCCAACAAACTCATAATTACTCTGTGGAGTTGGCTTACCAAAAAATTTTTAGTCTAGCAGTGTTAACAGCACTGTTCTACAAATGCACTAAGGCACACACATCACAAAATAAGATACGCATTACTTGGTAAATGGTTTTTTTCTCCCTGCATTCTTACTAGGAGCCTTTAAAAAGTCAAGTGCAGTACTTGCAGTTTCACTTTGCATTATGGCGCATCTACCAACCTAAAGCTGTAACTTATGTCCTTTACAAAATCCAAACATAGGTTTTCGTATCACTGATTGTTTAGCTGGGCTCAGAGCCCAGCATAATTGCCTAATTTCTGGACTTCCTTTTGAAAACAAGTCCTGCTCTTCCATTTATTCTACTTCAGAAATTTTCAGCATCTGCTGGCTCTCTCAATTCCTAGCAGCATGCCTCCTACATGGTTTTGATAAGTGACAGACTAATGGTTAACTTCAGAACCAGGGACAAAGATTTAGTATCTGTAAGATAAACTGTGAACTACAGGCCTTAAGCCCTCTGTCCCTTCAAGAAACCATCACAACCACTGCCAGGCGAAACTGGTGAGCCCCTTTTCTAACCCTAAGTCACCCTGCATTTCTGCAATGACTTGTTTCCCCCCTACCCTGAACTACAGAGATTAGCCATTTGCTTGCAACTAATTTATATTCATAAATAGCAATCAGTGCTTGCTAAGCAGACCAAATAGATACACAGAACGGATGGATATTGCAAAGCAAATGGACTAAAACCACACAGTAATAACGACCAAAACATCACTATCACAAAGCAGTATCTTTAGATACTACACTTTTTCCCTGGGACTTACTAAAGGAAGAAACTTCTGTATTTAAGGGGGTGCTCCACTACTGGCAAAGAGAATTGGAAGATGTATGGTGTGAAATTAACTTTTTTTGGCTAACTTTAAAAGGGGAGCTGTTCAAATAAGCTTCCTCTTACACTGAAAGAAAGTCAGGGAGAAGGGAGGACTAAAGGAATAAGTATCTGCTTTTAATTAATTTTTGTTTTGCCACATACGGGTTATTTTTAGAGACAGCTTTACACCACCTAGACAAAACAGATGCCTATCCGAAAGCACTTACACACATACCTGCCACCCTGCCCCCACTGCAACCTTACCTGACCCCATCTGTGCAATATTACTTACTATCAACAGCTGCCCATTAGCAGCTGGGTACCACCATATTAATAGTTCCATGGTACCAACTTGCCTGCAGTCATTTTGACTGCATTTTGGGAGATTTTAATCGAATTTCATCAATAGGCTACAGAACCACGGTCTGGTGTAAGATAGAAGGAAAGTGGCAAGGTATAAAGGGATGAATGCATATAATAAACAATCACTAATCAACCAATTTCAAAGGATTTAAGCATAATCTGTTCACATACTGAAATTTGGGTGACAACTGAGTCCTAGCCAATACTGCTTTATGCATTCATTCCCCTTCTCCAGCCTCAGATGGATCAGCTTATCACAGAGAAGCCTATTTCCACTGAACCCCCCATACAAAAACCCACCTTCTGCTCCTATAAGGAAATGTCTCCAGTGGTTTATGCTGCTTTAACCACAATGTGGTGTGGGTTTCATATTCTGAGGCCATTCTGAATACTACAAACCACAGTGAGAATACAGACTACAACAGGAAACAGATGTGCTGCAACCACAAACACTACCTTTACTGAAAGAGTGAGTAGTTGCATGAAAAAAAAGAAAAAGGAACTAAGTACAAAATTAAATGGCCTCAGAAAAATTATCAGATAGCCCGCCTGTGGGATAAAGGGTTTGCTTGTCATAGAACAATGACGAATGCAAACCTATGGTCTCAATGAAAACACAGCTTCTGCAAAATCAATTAATGCTGAAAATGCATATTTTAAGATATAAAATTGTATTTTAAGATGCTGTACCTAATGGTCAAGAGGAATAATGAAGCAATAATTTTGAAGTATTACTTCTATTATAAATTTACAGACTGGACTGCACAGTGATATGTTCTAAGCGTCTTTCCTGCCATCAGATAACCCTGAATTCAATTCACTCTTGAATACCAGTAGTAACTGTGATAAATAGGCTAATGCAGTGACCTTACCTTTTTCATAATTCAGGATTTGAATGTATGTCAGTTTATACTTGTAGTTTGATAGCATTAAGTCTAGAGCTCAGTCATACCTATCCCATTGTTCGGCTCTGGTTAAAGCTCGTGCTGGGACCCTGGCAAAGCTATGCAGACTAGCAGTTCACTCAGACCTAGCAGACCAAGGCCAGAGGCAGCAGAGACCAGGCAGAGGTACATCAGCTTTCATCCACAGCACTGAGAAGATGCTAATAATAGAAACTGTCTGGCCCTATTGAGCCATACTAAGATCAATATCAAACGTAAGACTCCTGGACAGCATGCAGGCTTGAGAAACAACACACCTCCCAGTGAAAACCTGAGAGACTGTCAAACCCAATATGATTTACTCATAATGAACCTAGTGCCATAAGCAGGGTGCCAGTGTGCAAACTGTTACCGTTCATCTTAACTCATGAGCACAGTTCTATTTTTGATTCCGTAGAACCACAGAATCATAGACCAGCCCAGCTTGGACAGGACCTTGAAAGATCACCTGGTTCAACCTTTTGTGGGAAAGGGAGCTTAGATGAGATTATCTAGCATCCCATTCAGTCACAACTTGAAAACTTGTAGTGATGGGGACTCCACCACAACTCTTACGTGGAGGTTGTTCCAGTGAATGATTGCTCTCACTGTAAAACATTTATTTCTTATGAAACTTCTCCCAGTGCAACTTGTACCAGTTGTGCCTGTCCTCTCCATGTGGCTCCTTGCAAAGGTAAAGCCTCCATCCTCCTTGTAGCTTCCCTTTAAGTACTGGAAAACTGTTATGGGGTCCTCTCAGAGCCTTCTTTTCTCCAAGGAGAAAAGACCTAAATCCTTCAATCTCCAGCCCTTTGGTCGTCTTTGTTGCTCTCCTTTGGGTGCTCTCCACTCTGTTTCCATCTTTTTTGAATTGTGGGGACCAGAGCTGGACATCATAGTCTAGGTGTGGCCTAACAAGCGTTCATGGAATCGTCAGAGCTGGAAGAGACCTCTAGTCTAACTATCCTGCTAAAGCAGGATTGCCTAGAGCACATTACTCAGCACATTATCCAAGCAGGTCTTGAATATCTCCAGAGAAGGAACTCCACAACCTACCTTGGCAGCTTGTTCCAGTGCTCGGTCACCCTCAGCATAAAGAAGTTTTTCCTCATCTTTAAATGGAACTTCCCATGGTCCAGCTTGTGCCCATTGCCCCTCATCCTTTCACTGGGAACTACTGAAAAGAGTCTGGCTCCATCCTCCTTGCATCCACCCTTTAGATACTTATAGGCATTAATAAGGTCTCCCCCCAGCCTTCTCTTCTCCAGGCTAAAGAGTTCAAGCTCTCTCAGCCTTTCCTCATACAGGAGATGCTTGAATACCCCAGTCATCTTTGTTGAGTGGAGTGATCATGTCTCTATCTCTGCTGGGAAGGTCCTGTGAATGCCCAGGATCCAATGTGCCTTTGTTGCTGCAACAGCCCACTGCAGTCATGTTCAGCTTGTTGTCCACCAGGACCCCCAAGCGCCTTTCAGCAAGGCTGCTCCCCAGTCACACAGAACCTAGCCTGTACCGGGCTTCTGGGTTGTGTTATCCCATATGCAGGACCTCACACTTGCCTTTGTTAAACTTCACATAGTTTTTCCTAGCCTGCTCTTCCAGCCTGTCCAGGTGTCTCTGTAAGATGTCTATCACTTCTGTCATGTTCATCTCACCACTCAGTTTACTTCCATTGGCAAACTTGGTGAGAGTGCTTTCAATTCCATCATCCAGATCATTTATGAAGATGTTGAACAGCACGGGGCCCAGTGTCAATCCCTGGGGGACCCCACTTGTGACAAGATGCCAACCTGAGTAAAAACACTGACCATCACCCTCTGAGGTGTGGCCTGTGAGCCAATTCTCTACCCATCTCACAGACCATCCATTGAGTCTGTAACTTGTCCAGGAGGAGGCTGTGGGAAACGGTGTCAAACACTTTGCTGAAGTCTAGGTAAACAACATCTGCTGCTCTCCCCATGTTGACAGAAAATATTACTTTGTTGTAGGAGGTGATTAGGTTAGCCTGGCATGACTTGCCCTTGGTAAATTAGTGTTGACTTTTCCCAAACACCTGTTTCATGTGGCTTGCAAGTTTCTAGAACTCTTCCCAGGGACTGAAGTAAGACTAATAGGCCTGTAGTTTCCTGGGTCCTCTTTTGGATATAGTTATAAATGATCAGAGAGCAGGTAAGTATCATATTACTATATTGGAGAAGTGAAAAAACAAAATTAACCCATTACATTTATTTGGTTAAGGAAAAAAAAATATAACTGGGGCAGCACCTCTCAAAAATAACTCTAAAAGAAAGCTAAAATGCCTTCTGAACATTACATTAGCATTTTTTCAAACTGGATTTGAGAACTGTATTTTTATTTGCTTCTTTAACAACATAAACAGATCAGCATGATTTTACTGTTATGGCTGCAGTAATAGCACAATTAACGTGTATAAAACAGCAGCTCTAGGAGACGAAAAAACTGAGATCTTGTCTATATTTCCTGTTTCATTAATCTTTTCCTCTAAAAAAAAAGTCCTAATCAACTATACCCTCTCTGGCTGAGGAATAGAAAGTTTAAACACAAGACAATTATTTTGTCAGTGTCATTAACTCACTGTTAACAGTATTTTCCCTCAATTCCAAAATGTTAAGGAATGTTTTATATATGAAATAGGAAGCTGTCTCTTCACTGCAATAAAATCCTGAGAAATCAGCAGAAGGGATACCTGGAATCCTTTGTATTTGCTTCAGAAACCAAATGCCTCCAGCCAATTCTACAATTTCTTATTGTTAATTGTTTTATAATAGCCATTACCAATTTCTAATTTAACAGTTCCCCAGCACCTCAATTTCCTTTTGAGCTCTAATCAATTTTCTAAAGAATTCAAAATATATTTTTCCTGAGCTTGGATAATATTCCTAATAGGACTGTAGTGAAGATAAATACGTAAAAACAGAATAGAGATTAACTTCATAAATAGCCCTTTCTATCCTGGTACAGACACTGTTATAAGCTCATTTATGTCACAATAGGACAACTTGCCTAGTTTGCTGATCAATCAATGCCAACAAGAGAACTGTTTTCTCAGTGATGGAATTTAATTTTAGAAACAATTGCTTGAGTTTTCAATGAAACGGCTCAAGTCAGGTGAAGTGACAAGCAGGCAGGGAAAGGAGTTTACAACCATTGTGACAATCAAATATGACATCTCCTAGGTAATCTCATGCAATACAAAAAACCCCTTGCATTTATAAAGAACAGGCTAAGACAAAAAATTGAGATGAAATTACGAACGGATGAGAAGAGAGGTTTTCACAGGAAAAAAGGAGGATCTTCTGAAAAGATTCAGTGCCAAAACAGGGGAATAAAGATGCTTGTCTGTGGACATCAATTCTGGTACATTAATACATAGCGAATTACTGTGCTTTCACAACTTACCAATTGTCAGCTAAGTCCCTGTCAGCAACCGCACACACACCATTCGCAGGAAGCAAAGGAGACTAATCAAGACCAAACGGAACCCTCACAGTGTTTTGGGGGAGAGTTTTGCAAGATTAAGTTCAGCAACACAACTTCTAATGCTCTTGCACAAGGACAAAATACTCTATTCTCTCCTCTTCCTTCCCAAGGTAATCTTTCAGTACCTTGCCCTGGAACTCCTTGTTTTTAATTTGTTCTCTACCCAACTTGGTGCTTTCCAGACTCCTCCATAAGTAACTGTATTGATTTGTTTTGTAGAGGGAAAAAATGTGATAAGTTTGCTGCTGTTTGGGCAAGTCCAATGATCCAGTGAACAGTCCAATGACTGTGGACATCTGCCTCTGACATGGTCATTCCAGGCTCTCCTTAGACTTAACAGAAGAGAACAGGTGCTTTTAGAGTAGGACTCAACCAATCTACTAAAAACAATTTGCTTTTGAGTAAAGCAAGCCATATCGCAGGACCACTGATTTCTGACATTTTCTGTAAAGGCAACATAAGGCAACTTACTGAGCTGATGATCTCCACATCTCATTAGATGAAAACTACACACAGATTACAGGGAGAAATGCAGGTCAAAAGACCCATTTTAAAACTGAACATCCAAGTCTTCTGTAATTTCACGTAACTTTTAGGGCAGTAATTTCACTTCTAAGAAAAATACCATACTTGCTACTCAGATCACAGTCAGGTTAGTCTTGGACCGGAGTTCTAGCTGTACCTACCCAAAATCTTCCCTTGGTATCCTATTTCTGCTGAGAGGTGCTGAGAATCTCTCCCTATTCCATTAAGGATGACAGTCTGTTGATAGCAGATCCCTCAGGACTTCTATGAGAACTTGTCAGCACAAGTGGTTTGTAATGGGTGTCTCAAAAATCAAACTTTTCACATTCCAGATATTCTCAACTTAGCAAAGGCAATAAAAAGTTGACTTTTTAATGTTCTTGAATTTAAACCAGCATGGATGTTTTAAATATGTTTCTTTATTTTTGCTTTTATACTAAAACACTTAGCATCATGCTCAAAAGCCAAAGCAAAAAAGGAATTTATCTTTCGGGTTTTTTAAAGAAATAATCACAAGCTTACAATGCCAGGAGGCCCTGGCTCAATAATTGGGGTCCACAGATAAGAGGCCCACACAAATTCTTGTATCTGGCACTTTGACACTAAGAAGACTTTACTAATATGTGTTTTACAGCTGTCATTTGTTTGCTTTGTAATATAGTTTTCCAGTCTTGGTCTACATCGTGAAATATAATTCTTCCCTAGGTTCATTCAGAAGAAATCTCCCAAATGGCAATTACACAAAATATAAACTAATTCTTTGTTTGTTTTTTTGTTTTTGTTTTTGGTTTTTTTTAAATAAGCCCTTACTCTACTACTACTTTCAAAAATCTGTAATTTTTCTTAATGCCAGCCTAGCAGGCATTAAGAAATAGCTGGAAATTCTCTGACAAAGTAAACTTTAAATTTCTGAAACTGGGATGGAGACAAGGGATCTGCTGCTCTCTGCAGCACATACTTCTTTGCTGAATGAAGTCCCCATGTGCCACAAGTATCCAAACCATGTGGATAATGAATTGTGGCCAAAATTAAACACTAAAGCAACTTCAAATATTTCTTTCAGCTACCTTAATTCCCATACCAGCAAAAGTTTAAGGGAAGTACACAAAAGTCGCCATGTTCAACAGCTAGGAATTCAATGGTTTTCAATTCTCAATTTTTAAACCTCTGCTTCAAAGTAAAGGTGGATGAGGCAGGATCAGTAATCAGGTTTACAAGTCATCAGCATTTCACAGTACAAAGACTAATGCTATGAGACAAAGTTTCGCAGTCAGAAAATAAACAGTGAATGCTTAGAAAACAAAATTTCCTTATTAGGATGGCAGCAAAATTGAGGGAGTTGTCATCAGAGGAAAATTCAGCCCTGCAATTTCAGGATGAGAATATATGAGTTAGAGCATTCTCTAGATGCCAAGCTATTCGCTCCTGGGTCAAACACAAAAAGGTCTTTTCTGTTCAAGATTTTTCTACTCAAAAAAGTCTTGGCAGCATCCATGTTCTGTTGTTTGACAAGGCTGGTTTCTGAAGACTTGTGTGTACTTACGCTGAAAAACAGCAGGTTATAAGACTTTCGATATTAATAACGAGGATTAGAGACAGTAATGCCAGGCACGGCTAATAGATTTGGGAATACAGAAACACTTCAAGTTAGAGCTCCACTCAAGGATCACTACATAATGGTTGGATCTGCATGGGAGTCAGAGTCCTTTCGTTAAACTCACCACTAGTAGGTGTAAGTGGGTGTCATCTCTGGCTCGGAGAACGGAGAACAGGAAGTAAGATGAATAAAGAAAACCGAAGCAAAGACTGCAAAACTGTGAAAAAATCAGTCATATCATCATTATTTCCTCTTAACACACACATCCACATGTGCATGTAGCCTTTTATAATTGCTTTATCAATCCAAGCTTTGCTGACCATTTAAAATCCAACCTATGCCTTAGAACAGGTAGCGTACGTGCTCAGAAGACAAATATTCACTTGAGCAGGAAAACATAAGACCAATTCAACAGAGCACATCATACATTTTTAACCTCATAGCACGGCAGGAAAATGCTTTAAACCTGTAGCAAGTCAATGAGAAATCTTCCCTACTGGTAAGCACAATAGCGGCCATCCATTTCAATAGAAGTTTATCAGCAGTGAAACCTGACCGAGATAAATGACGAAGCTGTTGAGCCACAGCCTGCTTCTGCCTGCTGCAGGCTGCCAGATAAAATGGGAACAAAAGCTCCCTGCTGTACCCCCTACCAGTCTCCATTAACCCCTGCTGATGCTTTATTATCGTCTGGGGGCTCCAGAACAGCATAGCATGAATCAGTGTGTAAAAAATAAATAATAAAAGCTCACACATAGCACAAACAAGCCAGAAACATTGCTTGTACCAAACGTTCATTTGGTAGCACTGCAATTAAATAATGGTTCTGAGGAATTCCACGTACTAGAAAAACAAAACATAAAAAAGCACAATGTGTGTAAAATAATGTATGAAAAAACTACTTAAAGGCAATAGACTGCAACTACAAAACATGTTTCTCCTGATTTTTTACCCCTCCTCCCAAATACATACAAACACATACAAGTAAAGCGGGAACCAGGCATATATTCTAATGGCTTCATGTCCAATTCCAACTTTCACCTTTTGATTCTGTCACGAATATCCTCTTTGTTGACACCTCCTTCAATGTCCTTTCTCCAAATACAAGTTTAAAACATTTACCAAAGGTCAAAGCATCTTCTACTACACTGATACAAAAAAAAGGATGGGAAGGGCAGGGAAAACCTTTCGTATCATCTCAAGATTCCTAGTTGCTATAGGAGAGAAAGGCAATAGGAGGATAAGGAAAGACTTGAAATGTTAGTAATATTTTAGCTATCATAGATTTAGGTAGTGTCACTGCAGCCTGAGATTTCTGTAGCCTACCATAACAAAGTCAATCTGTCAAAAGACTTCAGAGAGACCAGGCAAGATTCTGCAGAAAATTCACTAAGTTTGATCAGTAAAGAAACTCACCAGTGCATTTGCATTACTTAGCACACTGGGGGGAAGAAGGGGGATATAACCTACTTTAGACTGAACCATTCTCTTGGATGAACACCCCCTCTTCATCCTATAGAGCTTTTCCCTGCTTTACTAATTACAGAAGCTCTACTGAACTCACACTCTGCTCTATCACTATCAGAGGTCATTGATCACCCACCCATTTCTGTCACTCTCAAGTGCATTTAGTGAGCAGCGATACTACATCGAAGGAAGAACATGACATTTTTCCCAAAGCTAACACAACTAGCTAACAGAACAAAGACTCCCCAACCTTCAAGGAATAGAATGACGTCAACACAGGAAAAGAGAGAGGCTGCACGGGTTCAATCCAAAGGTCCACCCACCCCAGTATCCTGTCTCAGAGAATCATCAAAACTTATGCTTACAGAGTAGTACAATAAAGCAAATGCATACTGAAACTTTCCAAGAAGTCTTTTTCATTCTACAGCAATTTACAGTTCAGTGATTTATGGCTCAGAAGGCAATTCTATTTTCTAGTAAACTGCAGTGGAATTCCCTTCCACAGACTTACCCCAGTCTTCCCAGTAGCACATGTAAGCTTTTAACATCCACAACCATTTCCACAAGTTACCACACACTGTTTGAAGAACCATCTGCTTTTGTTTGTTCTGCACCCATCATCTGCCAGTATCATTTATTACTGCAAATTTCTTCTACCAAAAAAGGTGTGTGTAGGAAGTCCTGGTCACCTTAAACACGTTTTCTTCATTTTATAGTTCCCATTCATATACCCCTAAATTAAGATCTTCTGCAATAAAAAAACCAAACCCAAATCCTCAAACAAAATTAAAATCCAAAAACACCAAAGATAAACTGTGGGAGAATTTCTTCTCTGTTGTTTTAAAGGCTTTAGCCAGGCTTTTTCAAGATTTTCTGCATGTTGAGAAGAGTTAACAGAAGTTAACTTTTTATAAAAAGCAGCAGCACTAGAATTGTAACTCTAGCACTTGGAGCCTCATAGGAAAAAACCTAGTAATTCTGAAACCTTAATACGATAAATCTTCTCCAATGCTCTGAATAGATGTTACATGACAACCTGGAACAAATTCATTCTGCTAGCTCACATTGGTTTAAAAACAATGAAATAGAAATTGTTCCAGCAGACTTTGTGCCAGATCAGATATCTTCTGTCCTGCCATAGACATTGTAATGTTGGCATAAACATTATATCATGTGTTCTAGCCAGTTTGACAGAATTGCAGCAGTGAGCTCATGCCTATCTAGATGAAATTTTCTGTCACAAACTGATCCAGCACTGAACAGAATCATTAACAAATATGGACCCATGGTTTGAGTAAGACTGAAGCACATGTAAAAATCTCAATGCTTTGGCAAGCATGAGAGTGCAGAATGCCCAACTTTTATTTTAAAAATACATTCAAGTCCAAGACAGTATCAGGGCTGAAGTGCTCAATCTGTTATAAATAAATCTCTAAGCACAGCTAAGACTCTTTTCCCCCTCTTTTCTCAGAGCTAGTATAATGTTAGGTGAACTACAGACTATAAATCTTGTTTTCAGGACAAAGAAAACCACGCTGCCTGAGGCTCACCCAAGCAGTACTTCAAAGCAACTCACCTTGCAGGACTGGAGTTACTTTGACTCTGAAGGAGAACAAACAGATATGTGACCTTCCAGCACATGACTATGACTTCACATTGACTTATTTGAAATTATAAATAAAACAATTTCACAGGACTAGAGAAGATAATTGCCTAATATGGTAAGTGTTGAAAATTATTTGCAATGGTAAGGATTCACAAAGGAAAGCTACAATTCATTAAAAGAAAGGTAAATCTACCAGGATGTAACAAAGGTAGATGGTGCTACTATGCACTAGTAGCCAAGAGTCTTGCTTATAGGTAAAAACTTCTGCCTTTTAATAGTAAACTGAACAAACACTGAACAATACTATTTTCTCAAAGACTGAAAAAGAGATAATAAAGGTCAAATTTCTTCCATAAATGTTATATGACAAAATAAACACAAGATTTTCAGTGTGGGAGAGAAGAAAAAAAGGCATTTTGTTTTCAATTAAAAGATTCAGCAGAACATACCAGAAAGGAAGGAAAATCTGTCCCTTCACTGGAACCATCACAAAACAAGAGGGATGCAAAGTATGGAGGATTTGTGGGAGTAGAAATTATTGTACGTGAAATGAGATTTGTTTCTTCAAAATAAGTTCTTCTAGGATCTAAGCTGAGCAGCGCAAAGAACGGAAGATTATTTTTTTGTAACCCACAAATTTTACTCCCAGTAAAAAGCTTTTTTCCCTGATGACCTAAGAGCCGATTTAACAAATCCTTATCATACATTTCATAAGAGGGATCTACTACACGGATCTAATTTCCATTTTACACACAGAAAAATGGAGGAAGAATAGTGAGTAACTTCCCTAAGACAGAAAAAGGAACAATTATTTCTGAAAGCACAAGTCAGCCTTTATCCCATTGCCCTTTTGTGCTATATCAGAATTTAAACATCTAGAAAATAAGAGTACATTCTGTAACTTCATGGAATTAAAAATACAGGTACAATTACAAACCTCTATTTTGTCCGTTTTGGCATCTCCCCAGTATATTTTGCTTTCTGCATAATCCAATGCCAGTCCATTTGGCCAGCCAAGCGAGGTATTCACCAGCACAATTCTGTCTGAGCCATCTAATGCTGCCCTCTCGATCTTTGGGATTTCTCCCCAGTCAGTCCAGTACATGTACCTAACAAAGGAAACAAAATCTTTAGGACTTATATTAATCCAAACATTCACTATTCACATAGTTTCTTCTGGACTACCGTTCCCTGAAACTACAGTGCACAAAGAAAAGTACATTTCTAAGACAAATGTATTTCCTAACCTAAGTAAGGATGCCCAAACCATTCAGAAAGCATTGACATGTAAACACACTGTCCCTTTACACAGAAATCCTGTATCAGTCTGGTCAGCAACAAAACATGATCAGTGCTATTAGGTAAAAATCACCAAACAGGTCAGAGTCCCCCAAAATATTTTTAAATAAAAGAATAAAACCTAAAGACATGAGAGATGACAAGCTAGGCAGCCAAAGGGAGACAATAGTCCCTGTGCCTCAGAGCCTTAACTTTCAAAGAATTCCATTTTGATGACTCCAAAGTTTCTCATTGCATCGGCGCACGGGTAGACAAATGTATCTTCTTTATGTGACTAATATTTAAAAAACGCTCACCCAGCCATGGGATCCAGCACAATAGCTCTGGGTTCTTCCAGGTCTTCTGATATTAAGATTTTTCTCATGGTCCCATTAAGCCTTGTAACTTCAATACGGTCTGTGCCAGTGTCAGTCCAATACAGATTTCGTGCAACCCAGTCCACAGCAATGCCATCAGGATGTGCGATCTGTGCTGTGACAACAAACTGACTACCTGACCCATCGATGAACGAGCGGCGGATGGCCCTAACTTCATCATCAGTCCAATAGATGTACCCTTCCAGAGGATCAAAGTCAATGGCGATGGCATGACGGATGTCCTCCAGTGGTAAAACAATGTCTGTAAAATCTGGGGTGTCTAACGAAATTCGCCTCAAATCTGTCCGGCGGGCTAGAAGCAGCAGCTCAGTGGCACCTACGTGAACAAGGCAAAAATACAATCATCTTACCAACACTGTACAGTAAAAGCCTGTAAATAGTGAACCTGATTCTGCACCATTTGGTACAAGCTAGTCTAGCTACCTTGGTTTCACAGGTTCTAATCAAACTGATGGGCACCAGCACAAAGTTCCACTCAAATGTGGAACACTTCAAATGTGAAGTTACTCTGCTGTAGAAGTCAGATGTGCTTCCAGAGAAAATTCAGTGGTTATTTCCTTGTCCAAAATGTATTATGTTGGATGTGTTTTCTATCCACATCATTACCTCCAAAGGTACTGAAATACATATGCAGTGACTATGCTGCTATTTAATGCAAATCAGCAGATGGCCTGCAGCCTCTTAGATGAAAAATTAATTATGTAAATAATTTACTGACTGCTTGCTATTGTTGGTATAGGAGACAACCATGACAAACAAGTTGCATGCTTCAGGAACACCTTTAGAAGGGGAAAAACCTAACACAGAATGTCACAAGACAATCACCTTTGAGAAAGTCCTATCAGAGCCATCAGATGTGGGAACTGACAACAGTGCAGAGACCACACAAAGTAGCAGGGCTTTAGTTTCTCCCGTCTTAGTTGAGAACGAGCTTATTGAATACATGGAGATAAGGAAGTGTGTCTTATAAAGTCATCTTGAGCTGAAGTGTACAAAGGCCTTGCTGGCTTTTAGGTTCAAAGTCAGAATCACAATAAATAACTAAGATCAACTTGCACTGAGGAAGATGTTTTCACATATGGCAACACAAGCTGTGTAATGGTACATGTGCTGGGCATCTAATAAATAACAGATACACTTATTGTCTGTTCCAGTTAATTCTCATTCTAGCTCTGAGGTGCCCAGCAAAATAAGGACATGGACCTGTTGGAGCAGGTCCAGGGGAGGGCCACGAAGATAATCAGAGGGCTGGAGAATTTCTCCTGTGAAGACAGACTGAGAGAGGTGGAGTTGTTCAGTCTGGAAAAGAGAAGGCTCTGGGAGAGTTTATTGCAGCCTTTAAATACTTAAAAGGGGGCCTTTAAGAAAGTTGGGGACAAATTTTTTAGCAGGGTGTGTAGTGATAGGGGAGAGGTAATGGTTTTAAACTGAAAGAGGGCAGAATTAGATATTAGGAAGAAATTCTTTACAATGAGTGTGGTGAGACACTGGGAACAGGTTACCCAGAGAAGCTGTGGATGCTCCCTCCCTGGAGGTGGTGTTCAAGGGAAGGTTGGATGGGACTTTGGGCAACCTAGTCTAGTGGGAGGTGCCCCTGCACATGCAGGGGGGCTGAACTAGATTGCCTTTAAAGGTCCCTTCTAACCCAAACAATTCTATGATTCTATTATTTTATATTCTATGTCACTAGATTGCAGTGTAATGAATTATAAACAACCACCAAACCTCATTCCAATTAAATTCGCTTATAAGTTTGGAGTCTCAGAGAGATAAAAGCAGCTCAAGCCTCAGGAAAGCCTGAGCTAAGGTGAAAAATGTGCGCAGTCTAAATGCAGGGAAAGTGTGTTGCAACGGCTCCTCTTAAACAGTGAGGGGAAAGGTTTTGGCAGGGACTGATGTTGGTGTGAGGTCAGAAGGGGGAGGGGCAAAAAAGGTTTAGAAAAAATAAATGCATCAAGGTTGCAGTGAAAAAGAGCTATTGCCAAGCCACATTCTGGCCATATCTTGATCTTACAGAGGTATAAATAAGGGCTATAAGACTCTAAGAGCAACAACTAAAGCAAGTAGGTTGCTGATGAAAAAAGAATTCTGGTGTCTGATGCCAATTTTTTGTTTTTAAGGCAGTAATTGTTGTTGGTGCTAGATGAAACCTCACTGCATGCCAAACTTTGAAGAAATGCCAAAGTGGCCATTGCTTAATTTACAGTAAGTGTAACACATTAAAAGCATCTAAGACACCTTCACAATTCTGCAAAAACCAGCACCTTTCAACAAATGAAGTTGAGATTATTATTACAAGTGCTCCTGATTGGTAGTCCAAAATGGATTAAGATCAGCTTTCGGATCCTCTGTCCTAAAACACCTTATGCTCAGAAACACATGTACACACCACTCAATTGTTCTTGTAGTGACTAACTCTCACCCTAATTAATATCAGGAAAAGGGAACCTGTAATTGCATGTCTATGCATCCTTCAAGTAACGTAAAGCATGTGACATAGTAAAGGAAAACAAGCATGTAAGATTTTTTATATATATAATTACAGAAGTAACTAATCTTGTCCAGCAGTCTATATGTACATCTGTATTTGATACTACTAAACATATCCAACAATTCAGCATCAAGATCCAAGCATTCGGTCTTAATATGTAACTAATCCAAACTATTTAGGTTTAACTAGGAAAGAAATCTCTAGTGCTTATTTCTTACCAATTTCAAGGACATTTATCCAACTTAACTTCTAAAAAAAACTATGAAAATAATATTAAAAATCTCTTCTGCATTACCTACTAAAATTAAGGTTCAGCACTAACCTTGGATTTCTAAACAGTTGGAAAGTGATATATTGTCTACTATAAAGAAATAGTGTAAGACATAATTTAAAAATAATTTGTGTCCCCTAGCTGAAGTTCACAGTCATTCTGAAGAACCAATGCCAGGTCCCCAGAAAGACTCAAGTTGAGTATAACCCTGCCTTTGCTGAAACTCACCCTTAAAATTGACCAATTGACCTTCCAATTCTTCTCAAAGACGACTCATTTCAAGAGCTTCAGTATCCTGCTTTCGGGTTGCAACTCTGTTGTTTAGTCAAATAACCCACTGTGTTTAAGCTTTAATTCAGCGATGGGAAATGACTGGCTTTCAGCTAACCCGTGTTGCACTCCGCATCCCCGAGCTAAGAATTTCATGGTCTTTATTTGGAGGTTTGGCTAACATTCCAGCCTCCACTAAAACACAACCATCACCCTCCCCGTCCCCCCCCCCCCCCCAACCCCACCCCCCCCCCCGCCCCTCCAATGAAGCAATAAAACGTTTAAAGCTTACTTTAGAGCTATTACCGACCCATTTGAAAATCGACACCTCAGCTGCTTAGTTAAATCACCAGTCATTCTGGCCAAGAAAAAGAAACTGAGTAGCAGAGAGGCATCCTCACCTCAAGGTAGGCTGAAGGGAAGATCAGTCTGAATGCCTTCCGGCTTGTCCCGACAAATGCAAAAAAATAGCAAATGCAAGAGCTGGGCACATTTATGGACTGATCGCATTACCACCTTGATAGCAGCCAAGAAAAAAACATGGTCTCAAAACTAAAACAACTTGCATTTGTGGCAAACACCAGCTGTACAAAGTTTACCTGGCTAGGAACTGATCACCACCAGTCAGAAGTCTGCTCAAGACACTCAAGGTTGCCAGGGCATAACAGAATCAATCAATTTTGTTCAATTCTATTCCCAAGACCAACTAGGATGCAAAAGCTAAAATGTGACAGAAGGAACTCCACATCTCCTCACTCTGCCCCTCCAGGAAAAACTATGCCTCTAATGATTAGCATGATGGAGAACATTTGGGGTATGGAATCGCATTTCAAAAAAAGAATGAGAAGGCAGGAAAACACAGTGCAGGCTGAATGCCAGCACAACTTATTATTATTATTTTCAATTTATCAGTACTTACCAGGAGACTGAAATGAGCCACTAACATCTAAAACACCTCAAACCTCAACTGGCTTCAACGCTTTCAAAAGGTGCACCAAGGCTGCAACTAGAGCTCTGAACTCAGCATGCATATACAGACCTAAGGCAGTTTTACCGCTAGACAGCTCAATCTGCACATACAAGGACAAACTGGCCTAGAAAAACATAGAGGAGACCTGGAGCAGAGTATATTGTCCATGCTGCTGTTTTCTAACTACTGGTGATCTCTACCATGCTCAAAACAAGCGTGCCTGTAGACACCGGTACATCTTGAATACAGTGCTGGGTTTGAGGGCACAGACCACCAGGTATGCTGGGGTGTATGCTCATAGCCTTCAAATCACAGTGCACAAAGTCCCCCTGCAAACACCTGCAGGCAGAGTAGGCATATGACTGTCTCATATGTAAAGTCAGGTCCTTCTGCTTGCCCTCCTTGCTGATCTCCCACCCACAATCCTAAGTGATCTTAGCAACCCATAACTACTAAAATACCAAAACCCTCCCACACCATTCAAATTCAAATTGGGAACCAAGTTCAGGATTCTTTTTAGCAGTGCCTCAAGTCATGGGGTATTCAGGATAGGTAGTAATTTTGCTACTATCAAATTGAGTTATTGCTTAAGACGTCTAAATATGGACATAAAAGCTTTACTGCAGACTCTTATTTTTGAGAGCTTTAGCCTACTTTTATTAAGCACTTTGAAAGCTGGGATTACAAGCTCATGGATGGTGCATTACATTAGTCCCGGAACTAATACTTTCCTCATCAAATCACTATTAAAAATCAAAATAATTTAAATCTATGTGCTAGCTGAAGTTAAGGGAAGGGGGAGAAGAGGGGGAAAAGAGCTAGCATACAGATACAACAGCATAGCTTTAAAGTCCAATGTCTAATGCCCTACTAACCTCTACAATTAATTACATGTAATTAATTGTATTCCTAATACAGGCCTCAGTAATTTGTAAGTTGCTGAACTTTACAGCAACCCAGACACATGCTCAGGAATTCACACCTAAGAAGTGCCAGACATAGGACATGTATAATGCATTCTCTGTATCTGAGAAATCAAGATTATTAATATATCCTCAATAGAATCACCACACATTTGACTAAAATATTTAGTTTCAAAATGTCTTTCCCCAATTGTAAAGTCGCTATTGTCAGACAGCCCCTGATATTACAATACAAACAAGATTTTTTCATCTCTACAAGTTCAACCCTCTAACTACAAATGCAAAATTATGTGTATCTGAAACTAATAATATATTTTTTTCTTTCCTTTAAAAGAAAACGAAATAAATAAGGTCTTAAATTAACATCTTGATCTGTGCAGTCAAATCAGGATTCTGGTTACTCCCAAAAAGCAAGTTTCTCATTGGACAGCCCTAAATTGCAAAAGGAAATGCAAATTTCTGATTACTGCCCCCAGGCCTAGAAAGGAAATTGGATGTGAGCATCCATAGGCAAAGTAAAACCCCTTTTCCTGTAAGAGAAAGAACAGTCAACGAAAGGCTGAAACGAAGTCTGAAGCAGTGCTGCTTCTTCATGAGGAAACTTGCATCTCCTTGCTCAGCTGAAGTCACCATGGGTTTTTCCAGTACAAACCACGGATCCACACTGGTAGTAGCAAATGCAGGAAATAAGTAAAATTCACTACAGGCAAAGAGAGAGGCTGAGCACATAGACAGAGATCTTCAAGCACTAAAAAGAACTTAACTCCAATTACAAACCCATAAGACAAACCTATATTTTCTTATAAAATTATCAAACAGGTAATTTCAACAAAGCACTGCCAAACTCAGAACAGCAGTGCCTATAACAATGAAAAAGCCCAGTATGTCCTGCAGAAGAGGACAATAAATTATCAAGAATACAATGACAGCAGGTATAGAGCTCCCTGGCAGAAGTGCCTGGATGTGCAGACAGGACTCTTCATTTCAGACATTACTGACTGAGGAATAGCTGGCCGTGAAAACCACTTATTCTGCTTCTCTTTACTTTGAGGGACACAGATTTATAAACTTTCACCAAGGCAATGAGGGAGACAAGAGCTTGCTACAAGCCCTCATATCAGTTAAATAACTGTTTTGTTTCATAAGAGGAATAGAAATTAAGACATGAACAACCAGCCACGATTACCAGTTATTAGAAAGATAGCTTATTTTATTCCAAGTTATCATTTTTTCCTGAAACAGTATGGAGAAGTGTTTCTAAATGGAGGTCAGGGGTATATGTGCTGGATTATATTCATAGCTCTCAAAAGAAATGATAAAACTCCTCTAAGATACAATGAAAAAAACCCTATAAAAAACAAAGAAACTAACACTAGGCGAAAAGGGAGGAAGGAAAAGATTTCCTATAAACCAAGATTATTCAAAATGCGAGGTTGTCATGGAAACTGCTCAGGGAGGGTCAGCCAGCCTCACCTTTGGCTGCAAGGATCATCTGTCAATGCCAAAGCACTGCAAACACCACAAACATGCACTCAAAATTCAGCCATCAAAATCTTTCCAGTCAGGGCTGGTGCTCTTATCAGCACAGCATGAAATGAAGTTCTCTGCTCAAAGAGGCTCCTTTCAGCATGAAACAATTCAGTTTAGGAATCAGTCTGATTTTAGTCTACTCCTAAAGACAAAACAGTCTTAAGGAAGAGAAACTCTTAGCCTCATTTTTCACCTTTCTTCACCTGTAAGTCATTCCTCCTCCTTCCTTTCCCCAAAGTCATATATATGTTCTAGTTGAAAATGGAGATTTAATCACTTGGTGTTTCAGTCTGTTGCAGCATAATAGATACATACTGAAATGATCCAAGGTAAAAATGTTCAGTTCTCAGGGTTCAGCTCTACTTTCACAGCAGATATAGTAAACAGGCAAGCACAAAGGAAAAAAAACAACCCATGAAACCACAACCAACCCCCTCACCCCACACACCTGAAAAAGAAAAAATAAACTTACTTCCCCAGGCTAACTAAGCAGCCTAAGAAAGAAATTGAACACACAAATACGTACAGGTCTAAATTTCATAATCCTGTGTGTGGCTAGTCTGGCTCTGTTCAACTGCCCTGCTCTTCTCTCTTCCCCAAATCAATAATTGCAGCATTCACAACTATGAGAAGATATTCCAGTGAACCTCTGCCTGCAAGAGCTCTGGAAAGTTGTAGGTCACTCGCAGAAGTCGTAAGCCTACAATCCATACCTCTCCTCTGTGAGAGGAGTGAAAAAAACACTCAAAAATATTTAATTATTTTGGGGTAAGCTCAGCTCTAAATGTTGAAGCTTCCTCACACAACTCCCAGATGTTAGCTCTGCACAGGATCATCGAAGTTAAGGGAAACCCATGGATCTGACGCATAGTTTGAGTAGATTGTTTCACTTGGGTTATGTGCTAACTCACTTCTAGGTCCAAGAAGCAGTGGTATGCAACACCCACTGAGCTAAATAAACACAAACTATTTCCTCCTCCTCCTCCCACCCATTTTTCTTCTTGAAAAGGGCGGAGCAATGTTTTGGTAAGATGCAATAGCAGAATGGTGGTTAAAAAGGCAACATTTTACTGACAAGCATAAGATAAGCAAATGTTCTTGCATGAAGATTTTTGCATATAGATGGACAACATGCTGTAGTTAATTAGTTAACAACATTTCTGATAAAATGGAAGCTGTATTTTGTGTATTTGCCAAATACACTTTATGGCTGACTGGGAACATACAATTTGGCTTCTCATCTGTTCAGGGAGTGGGGAAAAAAAGAACAGCAGCTATAAATTCTGAGATACAAGGGATGGCTGAAAAAGTGAACTGATGATTTTAAGTATCTCTGCATGAGAAGTTAAAGTCCTTTTAATAAGGTCTTGTGTTTTTTTAAATACTGTTCATCTACTAGCCTTTGGTAATTTACTTTGATACACTAGAAAGGAGCCATTCAGCACTTCAGCACAGAGCAACCTGTGTGGCAGGTTGCCTCCATGAGGACATGGGGCTGAACCTGAGCAGGGAAGTGGGTGCTTCTGTGATACAACGACCTGTTCCTTGGAACACAGCATGTGGGGAGCAAACTGATAACAGCTCCTCTTCTGCCTGAAGTCTCTGGCCCTTTTTCTATCAGCAGTAAGTCAAAGGGAATCAATTTCTCTCTCGATCTCTCCAGGGCTTGCTCCAACTGTTGTCCTCAGTACTTCAGCCTCTGTCGTCTTAGCTTTCTACCTCTGCTTGGCAAATGACCAAATCTTCACCACTCCCTGTCCCATCCCCATGGACTTTCTGCTTTTGGAAACATGCCTATATTAAGTTAACAACTGCTTTAGCTATCTGCTGCCACAAAAGAGTTTATCCAAGCAAATAAAGTATTTTTTAAAAAGCACATGAATTTGTGTCACATTCTGACTAAATATGAACAGCCCAGAGCAGTATTATTAAATACTGGCAGAAATGGAAAAAAAAACACAACCATCTTGTGCATGTATCGGTAAGTTCTTACAAACAATCCTGCAAGGCTAATTTGGGAGCTGCTTTTGAGTTTTTCACATAAAAAGCAGCAATTTATTTTAACAAGGTTCACACAGACACAAATAGCTGCATAAAAATAATCAGCAGAGAGCATGAAATAGCATGAAATTAAAGAAAACACTGAACAGGAGCTGCCAAGCCTAGAAGAATTTTTAAAATATAAAATGACAATTTAACAAAAAATATTTCTGTATTAATTTTATTTAGCCTATTTATAGTAAATTCTGCTGTATCTTTGTTTCTTCCTCCTTTTACCTTTGTCATAGAAAGATGACCTGCATGAAAGATGGTTATGAGTGAGCCAATTATCTACAGCAAACACAGCACAACGTCACAAGACCTATATTTTTAAGATACACCAACTTAAAATCATACACATTAGCCCGCAATTAGACACTTACTAAAAACAGTTTGGGCTGAGCACTAGCAGCCCAAAGTCTCAATCACATTCTGGGTTTTAAGGCTGAAACACTTTCTAAAAACCATGCCATTCTCTCCGGTTCCTATATAGAGGTGTAGAGACCTAACTGTATGCATGTGAACTGAAAGAGATTCCAGATATACATGTATATAATAAACAGACATCAGATCTTAAAAAAGTGGAATTGTTTTCATTGTACAATCCTACTAGTCAAATACTAATTCATGAAAAATAATCTTAGAAACATTTTAGAGACAAAAAGCAACGTGGGTATTATTTTCTCTATGAAAAGGAACAACAGAGCCCCCAAAAATCTTGCAGGGAATTAGCAACAGAGACAAAATTGCAACCTAAATTTTGTAACTGGAGGAAACCTGCCCTTCAGCCACAAGTATCTTTCTTTTTTGAAAGGTAGAGGGCATTTTCCTATAATTTTTATCTGTACTGGAAAAGCATGCATGATTTCACAATTTTCCACCCCTAAATACGCATTACATACTGAAGCTGGAAGAATCTCTTTCCCTCCAAAAACTAATTTGTGTTTAATCTAAAAGGATTTTTAAAAACAAAGCCTACCATCTTTGCAGGTCTTTCCATTCTCAAGAAGTTTCACACCAGTGGGACATGCACACTGATAAGAGGGCTTGGTAGGAGACATCAAACACAAGTGGGAGCAGCCACCATTATTAATTCCACATGGGTTTGTAGCTGTTAAACATAAATCACACAGATTAATGCTTCTGATAATTAATGACCTCATCTCATGTGTTAAGACACATACTGCATTTGAGTGGTAGAATCGGTGGAAGCAACACAGATTAAAGAAGGAAATGATGAACACAGAACAAGGAAAAATTAACTCCAAGTGTTGAGTAGTGGGGTATTTATGGTACTGAAATTCAGGGATGTTGAATGTTTCCCTTACTTGAGGAAGTAGCTCTAAACAAGAGACTTGTTTCAGCTCTGCCCTTCTCATTTTCATAAACTATTCAGCTTGTTGATGCTGAATGTATAGTAGGTGGTATGTATAAAAACAGAATGCAAACACAGTAAATTAACACAGTGGTTAAGACAGTGGTTATTACACAGAGCTAGTATTGCTTAATAACATCTGCCAAGTTAACACTACTTTCCATTCAGGAACAACTTGGAAAAAACAAAATGCCATGTTGCCTAAAGTTACGGCACATGAAACAGCAAAGGGAATAACACAGGATAAATGTGGCAGGCAGAAAATAAGCAAGAGATGTTTTTTGCACTTAAACAATGTAGAGAATATTTGGTTTCTCCTTGGGTCTTCTCCCAATCTCTGCATTGGAAAAATTGCATCATGACGTGAGTGAAGCCACCCACCATCATGCCGAAAGACTAATTAAAATTTTTGCAAATCAGTTCCAACTTGAAGTTAAAAAAAGAAAGCAAGACAGCTTACCATTTGGCTGCCTCTTTTGGCTGAAAGCATGGATATCCATGGGAGAGAAGATGTTGGAATGTATTTCACGCAGGTCCTCCCCGGAGTACTTGCTGCAGGCCAAGATTGAATGTGTGTTCCAGTCAGTCCAGTACAACGTGTCCCCAAACAGCGTCAAAGCAAAAGGATGTGGAAGGGAGCCTTTAACCACTGCTTGCCTAATAGAGTACAGGGAAGAAAATGAATGCTCTAACACAATTCATGCTACGTTTTTTTCCTTGAACATAGCCTTTGTGAAAAGAGGTTTTACAGTGTAAGTACTGTTGACCAAAACTTCTTATTTATTTATGGGGAACAAATATAATGCACCCAGTTTGGGGAATGATATGGGGGAACAACACAGGAGTCCTATTACCAGGCTGCCTACTGATGCCGAGATGGCCAAGAGGTGCCAGCTGAAATCCCTACTGAGGTCTGTGGCTTAGCACCCTTTTAACACTCAGTACCTGTGGGGCTCTATGACAACATGCACCGTTTGGGAGAACACCAGCTGGTTTTATGTAACTCTGACCACCACTTGCTGATTTATGACATTCACCATTTTCAGCCTCAGCAGATTTCAAACTGAGACAGCATTTGGTCAATTAGCAGTCCATCTACCTCTTCCAGTTTCACTCTTTTGAACCACCAAAAATATACTCTAATGGCAAACAGCTCCACTGTAAAGAAATCCTTAAAGTTTCATGACTCATTATGATGATAATTATTAAGCTATTGTTTTTATTATAAGCAGTGCCATTAAACAGAGTTCTACTGATCTGCCATGGTAATGGTATCATTTCTGAGCAAACTGGGTCACCGCCTGTCTCCAGGTTCATAAACAAAATTAAAGAGTATACTCACATATTTTATGTATATATACAAACACATGCTCATTAGCCATCACAAAAATGCAGCACAAACATTACTGAAGACAGTTTTTCCAGGTTCTTGTGATGTAGAAACTAATTATCTGTACCCCGGTTACTCAGAACTGGAATTAAGTAGCTCAATTCTTACGGCTATTTTATTCAGAATCACAGAAAAACTTAGGATGGAGAGGACTCTGGAAGTCATCTGAACCAACATCCTGCTCAAAGCAGGGCCTCAAAAGTAGCATTTACACAGGTGCTTCTTCCCACCTCCTTTCCTTCTTAACTGTGTGGGTGCACATGTGCTCCCACATAGGCAAGCTCCCACTGAACTGTGGAGGTCATCATCCCTCTTCTGGACTGAAAGCATCATGGATTGACCCCACAGCCCTACTACTCCTTCTACATAGGGTACAGTATGAACATCAGGCTCCCAACTTTCTTCTTGCAGGGAAGAGAGACGTTACCTGTATATTTACAGAGAAAATACCTCCACACTGTATGCATCACTATGCAAAGAGGTCAGTAAACAAAGTGGTTTAGCAGGGGACAAAAACACTCTTATTTTCCAAATATTTTCTGTTAAAATACAACAGAAAAGTATATTAAAGCAAGAAACTTGAAGGTGTCTTCTGCCAATGATTCTAAGTACAAAGAGACTGCAGTCGTTACCGCTCTTTCACCTTGGCTTCTGAAAAAAGACGCATTTTAAGCTTCTATTTTTTTTTCCTGCTCCTGAGAAAAACACATACATTCCCTTACTTGTCATTCTAGTGTTCCAATGCTACACTAAACAAAATTTTCTATTTCTGATACTTTGCACTCCAAAGTAGGACATATTATCTTTTCTTTCTTATCTCTGTCTGGAGTCAGGTATATATTTGCTTCTAATTAAATGCACCAACTAAGCATCTTACAAAAAACTATTGTAATATAATTTACAGCTGAAATCTACCAGCCAAACAGTGAAGGCAAAATGACACAACATACTTTAGTACCAAGAATAAAGACATTCTAATTCTGTAAAATGTTTTTACCAACCCCACCCCCAAACCATAAATGCCTTCAATATTTGAGTAATTTTAGTTTATAGCAGGCTTGGAGACTAAGTCTTTATGACAAATTTATTACATTTGTCATATGACACAGAAGCAATAAAAGTCTAAAGCTCTCACTATAACCAGACCTGCACCAAAGACAACATTCCTATACATAAGGGAAGCCATATTTTTCTGAAGCATTCTGACTATTGTTGCAATTCACTTTATTAAAAAAAACCAACAACACAACAAAACCAGAGTATTTTTAAATGCCACTAGCTTCCACCATTCCTGGGGGAAATAAATCAATAGATACTGTTAGACGTGCCCAACTTACAGACTATGTATTGTCATATGACAATACATAAGGTGAACTGTGAGCCTTATTTAAGACAGCCTTTATCTGGAGAGATTCAGGAGCACTTCAGTTGACTGCAGTCAGCCACAGCCTTGAAGCGATTATTCTTATACTTGTATGATTTTTTTTCAGCCGATATAAGGTACCATCACATGAAAATGTCTTTGAGCCCCGATACAACAGCATATATTTCTTGCATCTCATTAGGAAGAATATTATCAGTAACAAGGAGTTCATAGCCCTTGTTTCCAGGAAGCCATTACAAGGTGATAGCTCACTTCCAAGCAGCAAAACCAGCAGAGCTTTTTTCCCCTCCAAACATCCTCCACAGGCTGCACCAGCAGCCTTGCTAAACGGCAGCTGCTCGATGTGTCAGCACAGAAGCAGTGGCTGCAAGGTGCTAAGTGAGCCTCCACAGCCTAATGAGGAGGGGCAGGAAAAGGCTTGAGAGCCAAGACACAAAAAACAGGAAAAAACAAGACACTAAAAAAAAAGAAATTGAGAGGGAGCAAGAAACATTCTTCTGATGACCGCCAGGAAGCTGTTACGCTTTAGTGTGATCTGCATTAGGAGCTTCAGAGCTCTGGTTTTGGCAGGTGAGAAGAGGCGTCCCAACCCCTCTGCATTGACCAATCATTTATTAAATATGCCCAGGTGAAGGAAAGGGACCAGAACATCACCCATAACACTCAACTGCTGCACACAACTGACAGGAACAGGCACTTCCCACCTATAGGCTGTTCCACGAGCACCCATGCAGGGTCAGGGAGCAGTCAGGTCTCCACGTTTCTGGCCTTGCTAATAAAGCCTCCGACTTGGGTACCAGGTACAGCGCTGCAGGAGTAACTGGACTGACATGACCTGACAGCTCCTTTGGTGGCAGCTGCCTTCAGCCTCTACATTATCGGCCCAGGCTTGACTGGAACAAGTGGTGTGACAGCAAAGCACTCCATCCTACTGTCCTTCATTAAACTCTTCAGTTCCTTCAAACTGCTGTACTCATATCCTTAGCCTTGTTAAAAAGACACCAGAGATGATGGGAAAGTGAGAGATGAGGATAAGGAGTAATGTTATTCCTTCAGGAGACATCTCTAGGGCTTCGGCAACATGCAAATTGGCTACGTTACATGGCACTAAGCACATGGCTGACTCTAATAATCTTCCCTGTGCCAGGCATACAATCACACAAGTTTGCCTTAAAAATCTTGATGGCAAGTGACATTTAAAACATCACCATCTCTAACTTGGTTTAGTTGGCTGGGAAGGAAATGCAAAAGGGGACCACACTGAAGGAAGGTGGGAAGAGAAAAAAAAAAAAGGAGAACAAAGGAGCAGTTTCCACAGAAATTAAATGTAATCTGTGCTGTGTATCACTATTTCCTAACTACAACTACTTATAGTATCGTAATGGTAATCTGAGATGCAAAAAATTATTAAAGGGTCTTCTACTGCCTGAAGAAAATGCAGATCCAATTTAAATATATTCACCTTTGTTCTATTCTTATTCTGTTAGAGGTCTGTGAAATACTTTGTGAAGATGAAGAGAAATGAAACATATAATAGACAAGTTAAAGCAGGCATTACAAAAGGGACTACTAACCTCTGAAATGGGACACATATGAAAATTCATAGACAATCTATTCCGTTTCACGCTAACAATGATAAAAATACTCCTGCTTCAAGGTACTATGCATTTCAGATAAAGACTAAATTCACTTGAAATAAAAATTAAAGTTATCAAAAACGATCAACATTAAATTCATATCCTTGATCACAACACTGATTTCCTCAGTCTGCCCTTATTTCACCTAATACTAGCATTCAAAACCAAAGCTAGATTATATCTATGAAATTTAAGAATTCTCTACACCAAAAGAAAGCCAAAAACACAAAAGTGTTATGAATTTAAAATATTATCAGTATTACTATTTTTCCCCATGTTTTAACAGATAATGTTTTATATCCAACCATAATAGCATTTCTCCATAAAAATAAACAAGCAAACACTTTCCATTAACAAAAATCTTTCTGTTCCAGCTGCATTACATTTCCCTAATTTACAAAACTGCTCAGAACACCTGCATAAAACCTGTCTTCTTTAGACCTCCTGGCCTAAATGTCTTTAAACCATTAACATTCCAGCTTCAGATTAGCTAAGCTCAATCTCCAGGCAGGGTGCAAGAATTTTCATGTTTGTTTCAGTTCATCCCTCCGTAGGATCCTGTACCTATTACCACAGAATCATAGAATGGTTTGGGTTGAAGGGGCCTAGAAGATAATCTAGTTCCAACCCCCCTGCATGGGCAGGGACACCTTCCATGAGACCAGGTTGCTCAAAGCCCTGAAACCATCTCCTAAACTATCCGAAAGAAAAAAATCTACTGTTGTATCAGTCTTTGCAATCCCATTTAAAATGCAACTGTGAAGACTGCGAAAAAATTACGGTAATAAATCTTAATATTTTGTATTCAGTACTATGGCAAAATTTACCATATTGGTATCCAATGACAAGGTGATATCAAGAGCTGGACATTCATACCAACTAGAGGTAAAAGCTTTCTGATTAGTCTGTATATTGTCAAAAAAGTCTTTAAGGGATGCTCATATCTGCATTTTCTGAATTTTAATTTATTTTCCTTCTTATGCTATGCCAGATACCTGAGGGTTACATTCTTATCAGGTATTTTCTTCCCCCCCCCTTAGTACAAGAAAAACAAACCAGAAAGTTGTTATGCTGCAATTACTGTCATATCTTCCTTCATGAAGGATTAAAAATGTAAAGACCCGTTTTCTGAACCTTACTTTTTGTGCTCATCATGTTCAAGGCAGGCAGGTTGCATGAAGCAAATAATATTTTACACAAAACGTTTCTCTCCATCTACAGATTACTTAATGCCTGAGCATTCAGAAAGTCACAAGAATTACACAGGTCCAACTTGTGACAATATTTTACAAAGCGGTCAAAGCACTTCTGAATCCCTCACACTATCAGATGAAGCACGATGGAAGACCAACAAACAACTGTATAACACTGCACCACACCAAAGATGCCACAAGGAGGGCAGGGAGCTCTGGTTTCCTCAGAAGCTTGCAAGGCTTCCTCTTGCCAACCTAAGAAAAACATTTACAAAGCAAACTTGGAAAATTAAGCTGGATTTTTACCATGAATGCTTGTTCAAATATTCCTATCAGAATACAAGCCTGGTTCTAATTACCTGAGAAAGTAAACAGGAAACATGACTTGTGGGATATAATACTGTCTTTTAAACCCAAGATATTTTCTCTTTTGCTACTTCTTTAAGCCACGATTGCTGTGTGTTTCCAGAAAGTATATGTAACAAATAACAAGTCTAAAAATGACATTTTAATTACCACCTTCAATGAAAGTTTGAAAAAGTCAATCAGAAATAAAACCATGGTTGAAAAATGAAGTCATTCTGCGGGCCATTTTTCAGGCAAACACCATCATGACATGCAGTACAGATGAATGGTCTCTGGCAAGTGGGAAGGAGATTAGGAAGCCAGCAAGAGATGAGGGAGTTTAGAAGGAAGGTGTACCAGTAGATCCACTGACTGCAGAATGGTCTGCATGCATCCTAAGTGAACCTGCACTTCCTTTGCATTCAGCAGGGCTGTGATCCTGAACTAATTCTGCACTTGCCACCTCAAGTCTTAGCGGAAGTATTGATGAACTATTCCATTGATCCACCTCGGCTAATCACCCTGTACTATGTATTTTTATTTAAATTCTAGAAATATGCAGACACCTGTGAGCTCATGACTAACTATATACACAGTGTATGTGTATCATACACGGTCAACTACAAATGTTTTGAAGCTCCACCTTTCCAGCATTTCATTTCAGAAGCACCTTGGGCAGAATCAAGAAATTCACCCTAGCTCTGTGTCCAAATAATCTAATTAATTCCGCTTTTGAAGGCTTCTCTAGTAGTTTCAATTAGGGCACTATTTGTCTTTTGCACTGGCCTATAATGTGTTGGTGAGGTACTGAAATAAGGTTTTCACCAACGTTTTCCTCTTCATTGCTTGAGGATATTAAGCATTTTATCTCACAGAAATATACACAAATATATACGCAGAATGCAGTATTTTATACCTTGCACATAACATCATATACTGCACACATGATATGCAAATAATGAAAAAGAAACTCTTCTAAATGCAGGGACACAGTATTTTTAGTGTTTCATCAAATCTGCAACTAATCATCTGGCAGACAGGCATGAGCTGATGCTTGAAAACAGAAACTAGAAAAATCAATGCTTGAGTACAAACTTAAGACATTCACTTCCTCTCAAGAGCTTCCCAGCTTTCTGACAGTTGCTGAAAGTATATTTTCTTACAGTGGCCTCAAAACCCATCTCATTAGCACCAACACTTCCTGGGGGACCTTGTAAGTGCATTTCCCTTCAGCCAGTAACGTGTTAACTTATTAATTAGAACTGCTGCTGCAGGGTAAAGGAAGAGAAAATTAATTCAAGAGCTGCCTTAGCAGGCCAACCTATCTCGGGTACTCTACTCACAGGAGAGCTGTCTGCAATTCAGTTTTGTTTAATTAGTCTCACAAAAAGCAACTGTTCACTCTGATAAGAGTAAGGAGAGAGCTGCAAAAAAACAAAACCATATCTTGTATGCACCAATTTAATTTTTTAATTATTACATTCTGACATGAAAAACTGTTTGTTCCTTTCTCTTGCTGGCAAACCAAGGGCATTAGTCATCAACTTCTCTGCTCTTCCTCTTTATTCTAATGAGTCCATCACTGGAGTAGCTCAGGCTAATAAGTTCCAGGGCTAGCAGGTATCATCCCCATAAAATTTACTGTAGTTTTTCTCATGAATTTACGATTTTATCACATATTTACCGAGTACTACTGCCAGCACTGTCATACTGCTTACTAGTTTTGGTGCATAGGCTCACCATCTCCAAAGGGAGCTCATCTAGGTCCCATCCAAAGAGGTGACCAAAAAAAAACCTCCTTTGTTCCTCCCCCTGCACATTCCTCCCACCTGCCTACTGTACTCTTCCACTATTCAAACCCCTGCAAGCAAGAAGCAAAGCATCCATGCATATCAATGTCCTCCTCTGACACATAAATCTTTAAATTTTAATTCTTGTGTAGTGCCAGGTGTACAGATGTGATAGTCAGACCACAAATAAAATGACAAAATTAAGTCATGGATTTATTACAGATTTAGATATATGCTAAGAATGTTTCCCTTTCATTCATTCCAAGTTTTAGACCATTGAGGTCTGAACCTCAATACTTTAACACTGTCAGTGACGCTAATTAAAATCTTTTCCTATTTATGCTGTATTCTCTTTCACCATTCAAACCACAAAAGCAGTTTTCTTGGAACTGTTTGAAATTCTTTTTTGATATAAAGATGTTAGTTCCTGCTTACTATTTCTCACTTCCCTCAAAGCAATTAAAACTCATGTCATCCTGCTTTACGTGAAGATTTCACAATCCCACTTATCTGCTATAGACTCTTTCCCACCTCACATTATGCAACACTAAAAACCTTGAGACAGATAAAATGTTTACTCATCTTCTTCCTTAGCTAAAAGTTACCAAAACATTTCAGATCTAGAACATCATCCTTTTATGAAGCAGTATGTCTTTCAGTAACTCAGTTGCTTTTTCCATTTCTTCAGTAGCTTCAGCTTCCAGAAGCATATTTTCCCAGACATGCTAACAGTAGGTAAAGCACCAGAAAAACTAGTAACACTTGGCAGTGATAAAACAACAACAAAAAAAATCTGTTTTAATCAAGTGAAATTTAGAAATAAAAAAAAATTAAACTTACTTTCTAAATATAAAACTGCAATTAGAAGAATGGTCTAAATATCAAGGACAATTCACTCAAACTAACAGTTTCTAAATAAGCCAAAAACTCTGTTTAGAGTTTGTACTCAATGATAATGATCTTGTTGTCCCCCATTCTTAACTCTTAAGGAAAATTACTCTAAAAGGTAGCCCTCTTAAAAGAGGATTTTATAAGGTGGTAGGGGGAAAAGGTTGGCCTAATCACACATTGTCAGCTTTTCACACAGAAGCAATTTGATCATTCTGGGCATGTCTGTTCAGTATCCATCTCTTCCAAGTCCATATCCAATACATCTTGAATCACTTGGCCAAGTATTCAGGAAAGCAGTGATCACAGAGATTTTTAGTTTTACTTAAGTTTTCCTCAACAAATGGATGGTTGTGAAGACGTGAGGGACCCTAATCCCCCTGTATTTGACGCATCTGACAAGAGGAGCAGCTGAAATAAGCTGCCTAGGAACACTTTGTCAAGCTGCCAGACCCAGCAAGAGTGCACAGGGGACACAGAACAGAGTAGAGCGTAACACTGAGTGAAGGAATAACTAGGAGCCAAGGGTGCATTTGAGGGATGACAAGAAGGACGGAGAAAAAAGCTGGGGGTAAGTGTGTGCACAGAAACATATGGAGAAATGCCAGAGGAATTGCTGGTGGGTTGGAGCAAGAAGTAGAAACCCTTATAAACCCAGATGTTATTAGTTCTACTAGTCACAGAAAAATCTGGTTAGATTTTCTTTTTTGGGGGTGGGGATGACTAGCAGAAAAGATTGAAGGTTTTGTGGATTGTTTACATTTAGAAGGAAGGTCTCAGGGGGTTTGTTTTATCTGCAGAATTAGAAAATATTTTTTTTTAGTATTAGAAATCAATTATTGAAGATATGAATAAAATAATTAAAGAGACAAAAACAGAATTACAGCTGTAAAATATCATATTGAGAAGAGTGAATTTGATGAATAACTGAAAGACAGCATTTAACAAAAAAGAATCTGTTTAGATAGCCTCATAACATCTTTTTTCTTAAAACAGTCAGAGGCTAAGAGGTCATAAGAGCAAAAAAACCCCCAACATAAAACCCCACTGTAGAACAGCTTAACTTGTACAATTATTTCTTTTTCTTCCCCTCCACCCCCTCCCCGTCCTGATGATGTCATTGCAAAGAATAAAAAACAAAACAAAAATGCCTGGATACAGATGTTGACTATTTTCTAAATCTTCAGAACTTTCTCACATGCCTAGGGAAAAACAGGTGCTGTTAGCAGTGGTCTGCACTTCTGAGCACTTAGGGGAAGTCGTATGTGGTTTCCTTTCTAAAGACTATTTCTCTTTCTTGCTCTCAAATGGTAATGTATTAGCATACTGCCATGAAATATTTCTGACACATTTCAGTTTAAAAAACCAACAACTTTAAAGTCTTAGATTGTTTTGTTTTTAATGAATATTTAAGAATTAATTAGTGGATCTTAAAAAAAAATAATTAAAAAAATCAATATTACTTGTCTGTACAGGTCTTTATTATAGGTTTCACCAATTCCAGAGAACTTACTCTGGAATGAGGTAACTGCTGGGACCTAGGTGACTTCAACTTCTATGTCATGAGACATAGCTGTGAGATGCAGCTCTCTGCAGACAGACAAGGTCGCTCAGTCCTTCACACTAAGACAAACCAGCACCTTCACAGCCTCATCTCTAGAATGAATCATTTCCAGGTTAGCCAAAGGCAGACCAGGGAATAAACACCATTAAAATAAAAACAAAATTTCAAACCCGAGTATATTTACGCTGCTGCACAACAGACGACCAGTAAGGGGAAAACTTCAAAAAAGTCTGCAGCAAAAAAGACTGAAAACGTAGCAGTGCCAGCAGGAAACACCAAAGTAGCTCTGGTGCCAGAAAGACTGGAGACATTAGATAAGACAAGGAGGTTTGTGCTCCGTGGGAAAAATGAAAATATAGATTTGGATGGTAGTGGTGGCAATTTTTCATCAGTGGACATTTTTCAAACAAGTAACATTTAAAAAACCCTCTGTGCATCCTGCATCATTTTCCAGGGGATGCTACCAAAAGCCATACCATTTAATGCAGTGCCCAATATGTGCTCTCTTCCCATAAAGGCTTCAGGCAGACTGCAATAATGTGTTGTTATATTAAGGCTGCCATTTCCTTCTCATATAAACAGAAGAGCACAAAAAAGGGGTGAGTCAAGAATGACCACTAAATTATCCCGTTGGACAAAGACACTGAAGTGCATTTTAGGTGTGATCATATCAGTAGTTGTTGCAGAGTGCTACTTTCTTCTTGCTGGCATTATTGTTTGAAAGGTGGGGTTGGTTGTTTTGGTTTTCCTTGTTTCTGTTACTCCTACAGCAACCGCCAGCATTTCATATTTGTGTGAGAAGTCAACATTTGGACTGCAATTTTTCAAGTGGCAAGCTGTCACATTCAGCTCCATGTGTGATTGCTTTCAGATGAGATGACTTTTTTAATGTTCTGTTACACATCTGTTTTCACGATCTCTATTCTTACCACAGCAGATATACAACATTATAAATTATTTTTAACAGAGAGATTTTAGGGTATTCCAGTTAACCAGGACCAATTAAAAAATAAAATACTCAAGTTCTTGTTGTACATGACAATTCCTATCCCTTTGTCTCCTTTAAAACTTACATAATAGTATTTTTAAAATAAAGTATCACTATGAAAGATTTCTCTCTTTTTTTGCTACTATTAAGTTCTCTTCCTTGTGAAATAAAGAGCAAATGAAGGACTACTTCAAAATATATATTTATATATCCATGTTTTGAATTTACAAAGCCAGTTATAATATTTATATCCAAAGACAAAAATTTAAAAACCCATCCAACACCTGTTACCTTCTATAAACACACGCTGTTACAAAAATACTGCATGAACTTTGGGTCTCTTAAGAGACAGAATTTAAGAAGAAAATTACACCACCTTTCAAGCAAGCATTACATGAAACTGTGAAGTTTAAAATAAATACCACAAGAAAACAGTGAATGTTTCGTGTGTGCTGCCTGTATTTCTACTCACAAGTCCACACAAAACACCTGTCTTGTCAATATGATTGACTTTTTTACCCAGATTTACATTTGTGGTGAAAGAAGGGACAAATCCTTGAGAGAACAGAATGAAGAGCATAAGAAAGTATATTTCATGCCTAGATAAACCAGCTGGAGCATCACAAAAATTTGCAAAGGCTAGCCTCTAAAAATCTTATCTCCATACAATACCTTGGGGCACAAGCTAACTGTGGATTCGTTTGTGTGTGCAATCAGTACTTGTCAAAGGTATCTCATTTAACAAAGAGGATCATTGCCCAAATTAGGGATAAATGCATATATACAAAGGACCAGTTATACTCTTAATTAAGAAGTAGCTGTGACTGAATTAAAAAGAATTACGCTATCACTGTAAAACTGTTAGAGGAAAAGAGTAATTTTAGCATAGTTCTCTGTAAAGACAGTTTTTCACTAATCTCCCAACCTTAGGATCACTGCAATGGAAACACTAGTATATGATGAGCAGCTCTGAGGAGGACCTGGGGGTGGCTGCTTGATGAGAAGCTCAACATGAGCTGGCAATGTGCACTTGCAGCACGGAAAGCCAACCGTGTCCTGGGCTGCATCAAAAGAAGCGTAGCCAGCAGGTTAAGGGAGGTGATTCTCCTCCTCTACTCTGGTGAGACCTCAGCTGGAGTGCTGTGTCCAGTTCTGGAGCCCCCAACAAAAGGACATGAAGCTATTGGAGGAAGTCTAGAGGAGGGAGTGATACAAAAATGGTCTGAGGGCTGGAGCACTTCCCCTGTGAAGACAGGCTGAGAGAGTTGGGGTTGTTCAGCCTACAGAAGACAAGGCTCTAGACCTTTGCAGCCTTTCAACACTTAAAGGGGGCCTATAAGAAAGATGGGGACAAACTTTTTAGCAGAGTGCATAGTGATAGGGCAAGACGTAATGGTTTTAAATTGAAAGAGGGTAGATTTATTTTAGATATCAAGAATGAATTCTTCACTGTGAGGGTGGTGAGATACTGGAACAAGTTGCCCAAGGAAGTTGTGGATTCCCCATTCCTGAATATGTTCAAGGTCAGACTAGATGGGGCTCTGAGCAACCTGGTCTAGTGGAAGGTGTCCCTACCCATGAAGGGGGGTTGAAACCTGATGATCTTTAAGGTCCCTTCCAAGCCAAACCATCCCATGATTCTATTTTTTCCATATTATTTTCTGCATTTCTGAATATCACAGCAAGAAAGCACAGAAGACCTATTGAAAAGGGACAATTTTGCTACATAGTCTTACACAATTAAGATCAGGATTCAAGGATTTCTTCATGAGACTGGTTCTGAGAAAAGACTTAGTGAGAGTTACAGGATACCCCAAAGAGGAGCACATATTCAAATTCACAGTGTTGGAAAGGGGAGGATAGGGAAGTATAAAAGTTTCTGATAGAACTAGTTTGCTTAAAATTTTGTGAGTGCTAACCTGACAATTCTCTGCAACAGAACTTATGCTTAAGCGTAACAGAGCTGTTGCTTAAGCAACATCTTCTAAGAAAAGCACCGCATTATATAGATCAAACAAAAACTTCTTACCTATGACTTCCATCCAGATTTGATTTGTGAATGAAATTCAGTTTAGCATCTGCCCAATAAAGTTTTTGTTCCTCATAATCCAACGTCAGTCCATTTGGCCAATATATATCCGTGTTGACTATAACGGAGCGGCTTGAACCATCCATCCCAGCACGTTCTATCTTTGGCACTTCTCCCCAGTCCGTCCAATACATGAACCTACAATTATTTTTAAAAGAGAAAAGACAAACAGAAAGGAATCACATATAAGTCTACACATGGAACATTGGATACAACTTTCAGTAAAGGCAAAGGCACCCTCTACTCTGCAGAGACAGAATCTGTGGAGCTTTCTCCTCCTGGGTAAGGTACATGTGTCCTGCGAAACACAACAGAAAAAAGTTACTTTACAAAAAGCTGAAGAGAAACAAGGCAAACCTGCAATACTATGTCATGTTATAATTCCATATGTTTGTTTCTTTTTTTGGGTCCAGTGAGAAAGTTGAGGATATCCAGCAGATCTTTATAATAACCTCGGCTTTCAACATTAAACAGCAAAGATGGATATTACAGACTATCATAAAAGTACAACAGCCTCTTTAACAGGGGTCAGAGCATTGGACAGAAATGGAAAAAGGTGTGTGGACTTACAGTGGACACAGCAGTTTCATGTAAGGCAGTGAAGTGGATTTGATGGAAGACTAATTTATGTCCTTTTTTTTTCCAGAGAAATTCAGAGACAGGCAGCTAAGTTAACGTATTTAGAAGTGCAGTTTGCGCCCAGTGACCAGGCAAAACACTCCATAAAATATTTTAAAACTGAGAAAGCAAGTAAGTTTTAAAACATGTGAACATATACTGGCACATGTTTAAACATTATCTAGCAAGTAGTGGGTGGAGGGAAATTACCTAGTTGCATTTAAGACAGAGGTGAAGCAAGGGAAACCACTTTATTATGGCTGGAGACTAGTGGGGGGTAAGAATGTTTGTCCTTTTTCGGCAGGTGGTAGAAAATTTATTTACTTTTGTGGGTTGTTACCAGAATGTATAACTAAACAGTAGTAACATATAATATAAACAGACCAGACAAAGTGTGTCCATGGGGCTTGTTCTGTTTTGTTGTTGCAGCTGGAACAGACAAGAAGACTGCTGTCCTAAATTGCTTCTCATAACCTCATGACATCTACCAGCATACCTGCTTGTATGTGTGCTCCCTAACCTAGCTCAGTCAAACAATCCAGACTAGGAAAGATCTGAACCTTTAAAACTAACCCAAATCTTCACACAACCACAATATGTCACTATGTGGTGCCCACATGTAAAAAGGCCTGGCCACCCATCCTTTAAAGAAAACTAATGTGCAACACATTTAAAAAACACTTGCAGATGAAGTTATTCTTGGCAAAGAATTATTTTTTTTATTTTAAAAAGTCAGGAAATTCATGTCATATTTTCCCTCTTAATTCATGTCTACAGCGTGTTTGTTTTAATGCACAGCTCTATCTGCAGACAGAAATGCAGCTGAATAACACAAATATTGCCCTATTTGATCCCAAGTGAGTCATTCTTCATGGAGTAACATGCCCATCTTAAACAGAGGGTAAGTATCTGGTGCATGGGAGATTTCTGTAGACATTCACAAGTGCTACAGAGAAACTGGTTTCCCAACAGGAAGAAGAAAAACAAATATTTGCTGATAGGTAGCAGAGTAGCAAGTCACCTGGTCAAGTTATATAATAAGACTATATACCTGTAAGAAAGACAAGTTTAATAAAGTCAAGCAGCATTTCACCAGCAAGCATGTGTGAGAAAGAAGAGAGGAAAAGAGATTTATTTAAATTAATTTTAAAAGACTGTTCTTTGCCCCAGCTTAAAACTCCTGGCCTTCCAAACACTTCATCAACATTAATAGGTTCCAAGGCCCCGGCCACCCTACTAGACTTATTTTTCAGGCTGAAACAGCTCATTAGCTACTGTACAGACTCAACTTCTTCCCCATCTCCCTCGTACCTCTCATGCATGCTATTACTCAAGCAAAAACAGGTAAAGGAAGTTTGGTAAAGAAGAAAAGCCTTCCTGGATGGAAAAAAAAACAGCCCTATTTCACTGGTCAGAGGAGCACACATGCACACAGGGGTGGCTTTAAGATTCAGTAACATTTCAAATCACCTCCAGTGACCTCCGCTCAGTTTCTCAAATAGTGCTTTTTCTACTACCACCTGTTTGTTTTCCTCCACCTTTCTTGGAAGGCTACAAGTTTTAATGCTCCATCAAAAATCTTTGGAACCAGCCATACTCCAGCCAATGGCATCAAAAGCTGTGCTTGGAAAGCCAGGGTTTTCATCACTGCAAAAGTAATGCAGGTTATATAGCTTGATGACTGTTTCTTTTGGTAAGTTCTCTTAAGCAACTTCTTGCAGATCATCTTTGTTTGCAGTACAGGGCTTATATGGCAATAGAAGAAAATGGATTCAAGGAACAGGTCTGGGCTAATAATCAGTCATCAGTTTGAATGCATTCCAGCACACAGCTCTATGAACACTTCCACTTTCACACAGTGGAAGCTACCTCAACCAGCATGGGTGCCAACAACAGTAATTTTCTTACTCAGAAAATGCTCTTAGGCCCTTTTCTACAACAGGTGATCTAGTACAGGATATAGTCACTGCCTACAGGAGCTGGAGAGGATGGGAAGAACTCTGTAAAACAGCTGGAAAAAATGCCCCCATCACAAACATGCTTTAAGTTAACTGTAATTGCTAAGAGGCAAGGGAGACCTGGCTAACATCCAAGGGACAGTGGTGGGGATGGACAGATGGTGACAACTGCAAATTCCCATTACTGCAGAGGTCTTTCTATAGATTTTTCTACAGAGATCTCAGATCCCTCTTCCAGGTAATATCAAGCATTTCACACGCGTGTGCAGATTCCTCCTTTCTGGAAGGCTTACAGATTCTTGTTTCATTAACTAATGGTTGGTCAGTAATCTATACCAAGACTATACAGAACAGACGATGTTATGACGTACATACTTACTGAGCCAGCCATACAGAAAAGGTAAAAATCATTCTCCCTCTGCTCAAAAAATGTTTAATTATTTCCATTAAAAAAAAAGAAAAAAAAACAAAACCAAGAAAACAGCCACCACCAAAGCCCACATGATTGAGCAAAATACTAACTGAAAAGTAATGTCTTGTGCTAAATTATGGCATTCAGATACTACCAGAAGACTACTGTTCCATTTGCCTCTCTTCTCACTGAGTTATACCTTGGTACAAAATGTAAATCCAGGAACTAAGATTGTAATTCTAGGCCAAAAGAGGATAAAATCAAAAATTAAAATAGGAATCTACAAACCTCTTTGAATTTCGAAGAAAAAACACATAGGTATATAGTATGTTTACTGTACAGTGGTACAGGCAAAGAATTGGCCTCCATGCTGGGCTATGCCAAAACCATAAGATCCAGAGCACAATGTAAAGACACGCTGTAACTGACTTCAGCAAGCCCACTTGGGTCCAGAAAAAAGAATGTTTTCACACAGAATCACAGAAACACACAATAGTCATGATCGGAAAGGCAGTTGCTACCAGAACAAGCTGGTAACTAGAGCTGTCGAGCTGTTACTGCCTCCTTGCTGAAGGTCAGCCCTCACCAGGGTCAGCAACAGGAGCTGTGAGCCCAGCCTTGCTGTTGTACTTTACATACCAGCTACTTCATCCAAACTCATCTTTGCAAGGAGTTAAAACTAGTATGGAGAAGCTGTAGCGCAGCAACACAATCACATTTTAAACTGCAAAAGTGAAAAATTTACCCTATGCCCAGGGATTTTTAAACATACATAGCTTCCTTTCTTACCTAACACAAGTACCAGACTTAGCAGGAAGAGCTTTTTTTTTTAGTATCAAATCAAACCATATAGAGCCAAATTGCTCTTCAACCTAATAAGAAATAATACCACAGCTGATTAAAACTGATCATCATAGAATCACAGAATCCTAGGGGTTGGAAGGGACCTTGAAAGATCATCTAGTCCAACCCCCCCTGCCAGAGCAGGGTCACCTAGAGTACATCACACAGGAACTTGTCCAGGCGGGTTTTGAATGTCTCCAGCGAAGGAGACTCCACAACCTCTCTGAATTCCATTCATCTTATCTTTTGAAATAATTAACCACTGCATTTTAAAAAAACTTTGGTTTTAATAAAATAAACTTAATATTTTGAACCTCTATTATTTTTTACCTGATGCATTTCCTCTGTGCTTGTCAGACTTTACTAGCAGACTTCAGAAATTATTGTGAGCTTTTATAAAAATCTAACAAAAATAACAAAGTGCATTTCTATTTATCTGCACTTGTAACATTAATATTATGTACTCACATCAGGAAATGATACAGGCCCCCCTCCCCCAGGAATTAAAACACATTAAGTATTTGAAATAAAGATAAGAGGAAGGTTCTTACACATCAGCACTTAGGCAGTATTTGGTTTGACTGTGGACCAGAATGTTGGTTTATCTTATAAGGTTTTATAACCTATAAAAATTATGAAACTGAGGAAGAGTTTTGATGTTTTCCTATGCATTTTTAGATTCAGAATTTTAGAATTTTTGCATCTTGGGTAGGTAAGGTGAACCCAGGCAATAAAACTTCCTATTAAAATACATCTGAAATCACTATGCATTGTACAGCTGTAACTTCACAGTTTTGATTCGCTCCAAATTAAAAGGTCTTGCCACAGAAAAAACAATAACAAAAAACCCCACACCACGAAAAAAGAGGAAACCATGTTTCTCAGTTCCATTCTGTACAATGAACCACTGTAATAAATAACAGAGCTTCTTTTCTAAAAAGCGCACAAAGTCTAGGCACACTGACAGCAGAATATCCCACATACACAGAAAAAAGCTTGCAGAGTAAAAATGCCAAGATTAAACGCTGTAATTTAGCAGTGATTTCCAACAGAACACACAGAGGGAGAGAAATTAAACGCCAGTACCCATCAGCTTTACAACTTTCTGATCCGCACTGCTCCCCAACATCGTTGCAGATCCTTTCAGCCCTACTGTCCTGCACAAAACTAGGCTCCTGCTAGCAGTGTCATTAAAACACCAGCCCCCATCGAGATGCATGCAATTGTTTCACTCATTGAACAGAGATACCCCACGTGACACTTGCCTGATTTTAAGGCAGTTAATTGGGACACCTTACAGGGCAGGCAAACGTTTACCTTCCTGAACGTTATCCAGTTGGAAGAGCAGCTGCTTAATTGGGACAGCCAATTACTGGGTGAGGCCCTTCACAGTGAACGCTCCAACTTTGCAATTATGCTCGTTTCAGCCCCTAAGAACCTCTGAGCTCTACAGGGACCCAAACAGCTGCCAAACTTCAGAGCCTGCAAAGGTTTCAGAAGTGCAGCAACCCCTGTGGAGCTCATCAGCTCTGCAGTGGTCCTTGCAAAGCGCTGTCTGCTCCAGCACTAGCAGGACTGCAGTCATCTAATGAAGAAATAAAGTTAAACGATAGGAGCCAGAGTAGTTCAGGAAAATTGCACAAAATAAGTATGTGTTTGGCTATGAAGAAGAGCTGTTGACTTAAGAAGAGGAAATGTTTGCGGCCCTTCAGGAGTTTAAGAAAAGACATTCAAATTAAGCAACCCTTCAAGTGTTCTTAACAGAAACTTCTTGAGGCAGGTTCACAGGCAGAGGAAACTGCAATCCCGAAGGACATAGTAAGTATCAAATGAAACAAAAATGGATTTTCAAATAAGGGGACTAAAAGAACCACAGGAAAGTTTTAGTACAAAGTTTCTCAACTGATTGCAAAATACAGGAAATATTTTCAGTCCTCCAAAAGAAACAAAAAATGCACATAGCAAATTAAATCTGGGATTTCCACTTTAAAGCTGGCTTTAGTATCCTATTCAAACCTTATCTAACAGGAGAAAGGAAATTATCACCAGACCTTCCTTATTCTTGGAATTAATTTCTAAATTTAATTTCTGCCTCCTTCATAAGACAGAAGAAAAAATATCCCTTTGGGATACAATCAAGATAAACGTGAGAAAAAATACATTCTTAGCTAGCTCAGAACTGTTCTCTTTTACAATAGTTTGTCTCTGTGAATAAGTGTGGACATTAGTTGAATGTCATTTTCAGAGTTGCCCTTCAATAATTTCTTATGTTAACACTCAATGCGCTTAACACCATTTCTGTGGAAGTTAACTCCCCCTGGGCAGCTTTTCAGTTGCCTCTACATCACTCTTGCACGTTCTAAGAGCAGCTATGTGGGGAATGGGTGTAAAGTGAGTAGCAAATTATAAACATCCTAACGGTCTGAATTTCCAGCCTTAAAACTTACTGGTTTTAGAAGCTAACAGGCTCCCAACAAAGCTGCAGTTTCTCATGTCAGCTAGGCATGGCTGGCTCAGAACCATGTGTTCTAAGCATTGCTACATACACCAGACAAAAACAAAACAAGACTTCTTTCACTGAAAACCAAGCCTTTTTCATTCTGCTTTCCTCAAAAGCATCAGCATGCCTAGCAAACAACTGAACAACCCTGATGTCCTCAAAATGCTTGACAAGCAAGAACCAGTGGACCAAGCTGCACCTTTTTAACTCCTCTTACCCATGCCCTGCATTCTGGTGAAACTGGAGGGCTGGCAGAACTCCGCAGGTACTTGCACCTCAGCTATTCAATTTCACAGCCCAGATTATTAGTGCTTACACCATCAAAACTAGAGATGAGTCTGTCCAGTGTCTTTAACACCATGACCTGCAACAGAGACATCTCAGTTTCTGCCACCACTGGTAACAAAGCAGTAAAGTTGCACAGTAACAGAGGTCAGTAATGATGAACCACTGCAGCCTCCTCCATAGCCAATCTGTCAGGGTTGCTAAAAGACTCAACTGACAAGAGGGAGAAATCAATGTGCAAAAATTCCACATCTATATATGTCTACCATACATAAGAAAAAGGTCTATTGGAACACATATTTTCTAAGGCATACAAATATTTTCCCAGTGTATCTATATTGGTTTTCTCAACAGGAGGAAGTTATCCTGTTGGTGGTACTTTTATGCAAATGACAGCATTTATGCTAGGACGTCAGGCAGTATACTAATTAGGCAAAGACCCACCTGTAACTGGTAAAGCAATATGAGGATTTCCACTTTAGAGCTGGCTTTAGTATCCTATTCAGACCTTCTCTAGCAGGAGAAAGGAAATTATCACCAGACCTTCCCTTTTCTTTGAATGAATTTCTAAAATAAGGGATAAATGCAAACACTCCAGTTTTGGAAAGAAGAAAACCTGTGATGAAGCGATCAGAATCTGATGCTTCGTTTCCAGCTCAGTATTAACAGGACAGTCGAAAACTACAATGAGATTTTGGAGAGGGTTTTCACAAGCCCTGAAAAGAATACCTGAGCAAAACCAATGAAAGTCATTGATTAGAAATCAATGTAGAAGCACAAACTTACATGATATTCTCATTTCATAAACAGAAAGAAACAACTCAGTATGCAAAGGTATCTCTCAGCCACCATGCCATCTGTTTTCAGGTATTCTAGTGTAAAGAATATGCTGGGCAATCTGACAAGAGAAACACAGATGACATTATTTTTCATTTTCAGCCAGACATTCTTAAAGTCCATGGGAAGTAAGATTTGACTTAACTGTCAAACATGTGCTGATGCACTGCAGTCACATGCATATGGTTGTCCCTTTGGTCCCAGATCCCAAGGAAAAAGATAAAGAGGTTCGTTAAAAAACAAGAAGCAGCTATTTTTGCTGAATGGTCACAAAGGCAGAATTTCAATTGTTTGAGCAGGTGGAAAGGTCTCTTGCTCCTTGAACTCGTTAATTAACCTTTCCTATCTCTAGACACAAAAGGTCTAACAACATGCCTTCCACAGTTATGAAACAGAAACCATTTTCTGGTTTCTCCTAGTGCAAGCAGGAAATAAAGCCTGTCAGAACTTAGTAACATTTAAAAACAGTATTTGAAACAACAATTTTCACAGTTTAAGTCAAATAAATATAGAAAAAAACAACACACATTTCAAACAGGTCTTTGAGATCCTATTAAAAGGTGCAGATCTACACACCTGTGAACTCAATAAAATGCTGAAAGGAAGCATAAAAGAATATTTAGCTACATTAAAACGACAAGTGGTGGGGAGCAGTGAGAAAACGGTGGGATCACTGTTCACCATCTTTCCCATATAAAAGTTAAGGTTTTTTACAATGAAAAATAATCCATTTCATTATGGCAACTTGCACTAAAAATACAAACATTTGCACTGAAAAAATTTAGTTTGTAAATGATAATTTAGAATTCAGCAATTTCAAAGAGTCTTGGGCTGAAACTAGACAAGTCAGCTGCTACCATTAATTTTTCATTTCCTGCTTTGACACACAAGGATCTTTTTAGTATAGTCATAATCAAACTCTCTTCTTATTTTTCAATAAAAAAACCTGGGAGAATTCTTCTTCTTACCTCCCTATATACATCTTGAATATAGGAAGCGGAGAAAGATTTTCCCTATATTTGAATCTCAAGTTGAAGCTCTAGGAACACACCCACTTCTCCATGGCAGGAAGGTACAGTCATACCTCCCAATCACGTCACCCAGCGCACAAGGATGAGTGGGAGAAATTTGCCATTTGGCATTCTGGGCTGTTTCATACCAGAAAAAATCTAGCCATCCCACTGTACGTCACTGTGCAAAATTTTCAGTTATGAACTGCACAGAGGGTACTACATGGATACATCAACTACACTCACATTAAACAGAATTTGCTGGTATAATTACCCTGGCAATCCTTAACACAGGTGCAGCTCAGACCAGTAAAAGTTTTTATCCAAGACCTGCTCACTTAACTTTACCTGTTCTACTCAGTGAAGCTTAGGCCCAATCAATTCCCCAAAACAGCTCATCATACTACCAGGTGGGTATCTGTGCTAAAACATGAGAAGACAGGATAGAAACAAGAAGAGAAAAGGGATTAAATTAGCTGAAAAAACTATCAGGGAGATGCCCTGTCTTCTATCAACTGAAACTGGGGAACAGCATGTTAAGTATAATGAGATTCTTCTGCAATTTTTCTGCAGTGAGATTTTGTTTTTTAATCATTTCAAGTAAGTCTTTCATCAGTAAAATATCCCCTTGTTATTGAGCTCCTCTCTCACTACACTATTACCAACTGGATCATTTTTATGTTCTTGATTCCTGACTCCTCCAAAGAACCCTAATGAACTTTAATGCTCTACCAAGCCAATCTGGTTCTTACCCTTTATATCACATTTCCAGCACTCTTCTAATTCTTTTCTCATAGTTTTCATCCAATTGTTTGGTATGTAAATCAGGCTTACTTACACGTAACCATCATTCCTTAGGCTTTTTTGTTTTATTATTAAGTGAATTAATAATGTCATTTAGGACTTCAGTACCTTTTCAGTGCAGCTCCTGTCCTTCTGATTTATCAGTTTGTTGATATGGAAACCAACCTGATGCCCTCAGTACACAGGCAAGCAATTTATTCATTTCAGCTTTTCTGAAATGGCTTTATTTGCCTTGACTGTTTTGGGTTTTTTCTTCTATACTTTGATCATCCACTAGACTCACTAAATCGCTTACTCTCCAGTAAGAAAGCAGTATGCACCAATTAGTCTTTTCATACTACAAAATTACCAAAAATATGACCTTATTTTTAACCCATCAAAAGCTACATGATGTTCACTACACAGTAAATTTAAAAAAAAAAAAAAAAGAAAGAGGAGATATTGCTCTATGAAGGGTAAAAAGAGTAGAAATAAAGAAGGGACACTGTAACAAATGCATAAGGAGACATGGTACATTATACTGGAGATCTGGGTCTCCCTAACTCTGGAGATACAAATCCAAGTGGGCTTGCCTTTTACTGAGAGGGAGCAATGTTTTCACAGAGCATTTAGAAAGGCCCACTAAATGCAATCTGAATACTGGTCAAAGGCTTCACACTCGTATGAAACAAACACACCTTGATTTTTTTATTGAAAACATTCTTGTCAAATAATTGAGATGTCCAAGACTTCACTCAATCTTTTTCTAGGTTAGAATTTGCAATAATGTAAGACAGCTTTTTCCATTCCTAGTTTAAACAGCTCAATATCAAATACTCAGATTCATCTTTTATTGAAAAAGTGGCTATGCATTCTACAGTAACTACACTTCTAGTATTTATGTAACTGGAATTCTGAAGTTAAAAATCAATTAAAACAGCTTTAAATCCAAGTCATTAGCATTTCTCCCTACAAGTTTTTTTTGCAGGTCATTCACCTGTTCTTCTGGTGAGAGCCATGCACACTGCATACAAATCACTTCTGGCACAGAGATGCATCAAAAGGGGTGAAAAAAAAATACAAAATCTACCCCCAAGCAGAGGCCTCATAAGACATTTTCTAACAAGGCACAAAGAAAATGCCCAACTATTACACTAAGGGGGGAAAACCCTTGTATGCTTCCAATCACTCAATTTAAACTGTCAATTTAAAATATAGGCTGTTTACAAACAAGCAAATAAGTGCTCTTGCCTGTGTTCACTACAGCAACTGGAAAATGGAAAAAAAAAGGATCAACTTAACTATATAAAACCATGAGTTTTGAAACTCAGGAGTGGGACTGTGAAATGGGTACCACAGAAATTATAGAAAGATATACTCATAAACACTTGGGAAAGGGAAAGCTACATTTACTTAGCAACAATGTGGTGAATTATTGCATACAGAAGCAGCCTCTAGAAATTGTAAATCTTATTTAAAAAAAAATAAATTTCAAAATCAGCAAAACTCTTATGTTCACAAAAGCAAAAAAATAAGATTCCACCAATATTGTGCTTATTTAAATAATGTTGCTTTCCTGCCCAATAAATACTATCCTGATACGGCTGATCCATGTGTTTGCAGTTGCTTTTGCCAGAGGCACAAGACCTCAGGGCTGCAACTTTTCCACCTCTCCTGCATCAACACAGAAGGCAGAGAGTTGAGTCACTGATGCAGAAGGGATCAACAACTCCTCCTCTTACACTGGCTGGCTACCTTTCTCTGCATTAAAAATTGTACTTCAGGTCCTCTCTGAAGAATACATCTGTTTTGCTTCCCTTGTATCTCACACACAATCTAGCTATTGCCAGGCCAGGCAGAAAAGATTGGCACCCCTCAGTCCAGAGGACATCATCTGGCACCACCTTCATGAAGCATGGAGGATCTTCTTGTGCTGTGTTAAAGAACCAAGGGGGTGAAGGCAGTGCGAGCAGGGCTCCTTTGCTCTTCTTTCACCCAGAAACCCTCCAGAGAGGTGAAAAAGAGGTGTTAGTGACAAGTCAACAGAAGAAAAATGTAGCTACATGCAGGCATCCCAAGTATAGTGCTGATACTGAAGGAGGCCACCTAGGCAAATCCTACTAGCTTCTGTTTTCAAAATTAGCCATTTTACCTCCAGTTTACCTCTGATTCCAATAAACAAGCCAAATGCAACATTATGTGCAGAATTCAGAAGAATGCAACACTAGAGGGTATTAAGCAGCAAGAAACCATATATAACAAAATCTGTCCAAAGCTTTTGTCTGCAGAAGGTAACAACTACTTTGGAGTATTTTAACAAAATAGTGAAATAATTCTTTGCACTTAACTTGCAAAACTGGCTGTCACAGCAAACAAAACACTAAACACAAAAATTATATGTTATTACATATAAAACAAGCATAAGAAAAAACTTCAAAAACAAATACGACATCTTTTCTATATCTAAATACATTGTGAATTTACAGTCCAGTACTTTATAGACTCACTGTTAGGTATGAGAGATCCTTTTAGTATACAACTACGTTATATTAGAAACCTGGCAGTCTCTTTTATCTAGCCATAAAGTGCTCCCCAGTTGTCCTTGTAGGAATAGAAAATGGCAATTTTAAACATGTGATTTAATCTGATATAATATTTGTTACTGTGTTTTCAGTGGCTACATTTCATCTGTTAATCTGCAGAAAAAAAAAGGCACAAACAAAATAGGGAACATTAAACTTGAGCATAGCAAAGCCAACATGCAGAGGTGGGGAAATTTCATACTGCTTTCGACTAGTGGGAGAAATCTGCTTATTTATAAGTGCCTCTTTTACTTCACTATTTCCTACCCTGTACTTTAAGACCTTTAAAGAATGAAAAATACCCAAACAAAAAAAACCCAAGCCACACATCAAGCTACAGCTTGTTCAAAATAAAACTAGTGTCTGCAGTATTTGTGATTAGTAATTTTGCACAATGATTGTTAATTCGTTTTATAAGCATAATATATATATACAGACCATTATTTACCCTTCAGAACAGCCGGCTGGAGATACCACCACCATCGGTCTTTATCAAAGGGGGAAGAGGAACAGTCACTTTCCCACATGCAGCAGGATCCAAGCCAGCACAACATATGAAAAGGCATTTCTGCCTATACATAGATATTTACTGCTGCAAACTGATTTTAGTTTTGATTTTGCTCTAGGGCCACACTTACTGTTTCATTTAACAGGAATCAAACATATCCAGCTAACTCAAGAATAAATATTTGGAAGGATAATTTAAAACGTAAGAATATCCAGAGAGAAAAATGAGAAGATCAGGCCCTGGACTGCTTAAAAACCTGCAACAGACAATGCCACAAAAGAGCAAGTGACACGTGTGCTGCTACATAGCCAAGAACACCACTTCTATCACATCCTGATGCTGCCAGTGATTTTCTGTCTTTTCAGCTTGGTGTTGTGCTGTTCCCTTACCTTTATGTTTTGTTCATACTACTTTGTTACAAGACTCATTATAATAAGGAGAAGCCCACAGTCCTCTGTGCCATTCTGCAGGTGCCTTTTGAGCTGCCCCTGAAAATGCAGGACAGGGCAACTGAATTTTTAAGTGAGAACCTAGCAAATTGGACACTGACCAAGGTGGGTGAGTGTGTGCTTTGTTCTGAACTATAAATGTACCACTGAAAACCTGACATGCAGATTTTAAACACTGAAAAACAAAACTGGACAGTAGACTGTATCTGAGTTATGTAAATTACTGCATACAAATAAATATACTTTGCAAGTGGCAACCGTTGTACTAGAGAACATACAAATACCATGATACAGACAAAGGACTTGTCCCCCCATCAGATAATCTTCTAAATTCTTGTCCATGGCCAACAGAGGAGTGAAAGCCAAAGCAAAGGCCACAGGAGGAAAAAAAAAAAATACAAGGCAAGAAGGGACAGACATACACAAAAAGTTCAGATCATTCCTCATGTTGGTGCCAGCCTTAGGTAAGCGTCACCCAGAACTGTACACAACTATGACAGCAGTTACTGACCCTTCAGAAGTTTGCACTACATACAAAAGCTTCAAGGGAGAAAAAGCACAAAGAAGCTAATGGGAATACGGAAACACTTCATGTAGCAAAGCACACATGAAGAAAAGCTGGTGACTGATAGACACTCTTGTCTTAGAACTAAGCCCAGCATGCTGAAGAAACATTACCACCTGGGACTCCAGATATGGAGGAAGTTGATTCTTGAAGATATAGTGCAGAACACCATTTAAATCTTGCCACAAATACTGAAGTGATATATATATGGAAGAAGTCAGGAGCACTTCTCCTATGAAGACAGGATGAGAGAGTTCAGGTTGTTCAGCCTGGAGAAGAGAATGCCCCTGGATGACCTTATAGTGGCCTTCCAGTACCTGAAGGGGCTACAGGAAAGCTGGGGAGGGACTTTTTACAAGGGGATGTAATGATAGGACAAGGGGTAATAGCTTTGAAGTGGAAGAGGGTAGGTTTAGCTTAGACACGAGGAAGAAATTCTTCACTATGAGGGTGGTAAGACACTGGAACAGGTTGCCCTGGGAAATTGTGAATGTCTCCTCCCTGGAAGTGTTCAAGACCAGGCTGGATGGGGCTTTGAATAACCTGATCTAGTGGAAGGTTTCCCTGCCATTGCAGGGGGCTTGTAACTAGGTGATCTTTAAAGGTCCCTTCCAACCTAAACCATTCTATGATACAAACTGTCTATTGAATTTTTTGCCACTCAAACTATATTTCGATTATTAGTGCTCTCCCACTGTTCGTTCTTTATCACTGTTACACCCAAAAGCAGAGGTTTTCATAGAATCATAGAATGGTTAAGGTTGGAAGGAACGTTAAAGATCATCAGGTTCCAATCCCCCTGCTATGGGCATGGACACCTCACACTAGACCAGGTTGCACAAAGCCTTATCCAACGTAGCCTTAAACACCTCAGGGAGGCGGTTTCCACAACCTCCCTGGGCAACCTGTTCCAGCACCTTACTATCCTCATGGTGAAGAATTTCTTCCTGATGTCTAACCTAAATCTACCTTCTTTCAGTTTAAAACCATTAGCCCTTGTCCTGTCACTACCGTCTCTGGTGAAAAGCCCCTCCTCAGCTTTCCTGTAGCCCCTTCAGGTACTGGAAGGCCACTATAAGGTCATCCAGGAGCATTCTCTTCTCCAGGCTTAGTAGCCCCCAACTTTCTCAGCCTGTCTTCACAGGATAAGTGCTCCAGCCCTTTCATCATCTTTGTGGCCCTTCTCTGGACCTTCTCCAGCAGCTCTATGTCTTTCCTGTGCTGAGGGTTCCAGAGCTGTACACAGTACTCCAGGTGCAGCCTCACCAGAGCAGAGTACAGGAGGAGAATCACCTCCCTGACCCTGCTGGCCACACTTCTTTTGATGCAGCCCAGGATGCAGTTGGCCCTCTGGGCTCCAGCACACACTAGCGGCTCATGTTGAGCTTCTCATCTGCTACCACCCCCAAGCCCTTTTCCTCGGGACTGCTCTCTAGCTGTTCTTCCCCCAGCCTATATTTGTACTTGGGGTTGCGCCAACTCAGGTGCAGGACCTTGCACTTGGCCTTGTTGAACTTCATTATGTTGGCATTGGACCACCTCTCCAGCCTGTCAAGGTCCATCTGGATGGCATCCCTTCCCTCTAGGGTGTCAACTACTCCCCACAGCTTGGTATCATCAGCAAACTTGCTGAAGGATACACTCAATCCCACTGTCCGTGTCTCCAACAAAGATCTTGAACTGCACTGGTCCCAATACTGACCCCCGAGGAACGCCACTCAGCACTTGCCTCCACTTGGACACTGAACCATTGACCACAACTCTCTGGGTGCAGCCATCCAGCCAATTACTTATCCACTGAGTGGTCCATCTGTCAAATCCATGTCTTGTCAGTTTGGAGACCAGGATGTTGTGTGGGACAGTGTCAAATGCCTTGCACAAATCCAGGGAGACGACATCTGTTGCTCTGCCACTATCCACCATCTCTGTAGCCTTGTCACTAAAGGTCACCAAATTGGTCAGGCATGATTTGCCCCTTAGTGAAGCCATGTTGGCTGTCACCAAACACCTCCTTATTTTCCATGTGCCTGAGCAGATTTTCCAGGAGGATCCGTTCCATGATCAGAGGATCTGTTTCAGCGATCTGATCATGTTTTAGTGATTGGTATAATAACATTCCTCTCCACTATTACCTAACTAGAAATTCAGTTAAAAGTTTCTCAAGTTGACTGAACCCTGCATCCATTCACCATCAACCCAAGTCTGCCAAGCAACTGTGTATCACTCTAATAAACTTAGAAGCAGGACAGACTTAGCATCCTTTTTGTTTTTTTAAAAGGACGAAGCACTTCTACTCCAAAACTCTTTCAAGAGCCACAATTACATCTTAAGGGTGAAAAAGACTGGGGCTGAAAGACAGCTTCTTTAATAGGGGCAGCACTGAGCATGACTGCTGACAGCATGAGACTTGTATCCAAGCCATTTATAATTTACAGTTTTCACTGTATATTATTTCTGTCTCAAGGCTAAGTACGATTAATTAATCTGGCTTCTGGGTTTTCCTTTAAGTTTACATTTTTCATGGAAATGCAGTAACATGCTCATACAACCCAACCCCTCAAAGTTCTGCATCAGCCAGCACTCATAACAAAATACAAGAAAGTAAAATCCCAGATCATGTATGCTTACACATGGATATTCTTTTCTCCAACAGCTGAGTTTATGTACATCAGGGATGCACTCAAATCTTAAGTGCATTTCTGAAAACTGACTGCATACACTTCCAGCAAATTGTATTTTGGCTCTAAATTTAATTTATTCCTTTCATATTAGGTCCAATTTAGCCTGTCCATCCTGTGGTCTGCTTCAGATAATAATACTTTCTTTTGTTATAGATCACGAACAGTAATCCCTTCATGCTTGTTATCCAATTTTACCAAAGGCTTTTATTTGCCTTATTGACTCTTCCCTGAACTGAATTTAATTGTAATAAAATGGATCTCCAGTTCTCTAAATTACAATTTAAAAAAATAGTTTGGGATTACCACTGAGGAAAAAAGATGTTTGGAAAAGAACTGTAAGAAATTAAAATAAGAGCATAGAGTTATTCTAATAATACGCAGAAGTGGTGGCAACAGTAAGACTTTCCCCCACCTGTGTAAGAAATACAGGCAGTGAATTTATTCAAGGGAGTCTTAATTCTCATAACCCTGCTCCTATGGTGTTTCGTGGACTGCACTGTGGGCTGCCAGAATAGGCTGGTTTTGCACACTGATAATGGCGAGAAGGAAGACACAGACAGACCAGGAAAGACTGTCATTCAATGACACTGACAGCTTGACAGAACCAGGCCAACTGGCCAAAAGGAATAGCTAGACCAGAAGGGTATTATCTGTTAATGGAAACAAATGCATATTTACATTGATTAAGTAAAACCCCAAGAAAATATGCACTGCAGGTTTTTTCACAGCACGGGGAAAGAAAATGGACTTAACAGCAGTAGGGCTGGCCTTAGCAGCTGAAAGGTTCTTCTAACCAACTGCCTTCCTACATCAGTAACAATGCTGATCTATAGGTCACAGCTCATTGGAAGAAAGGGGGTGGGGGCCTTGGGATATTATTTCCACCTTGAGTCTAATTGTCTAATGTCTTCAGAATCATCTGAATGAGCTGCCATAACTACTTGAGAACGGGCTTTTCCAGGCCAGGAAGAATTCATTCTATAAATGAGTCTTTTCTAGGATCGGAACTTGAGCCATATTGAATACCATGCTCTATACTCAAGGAAGCAAAGAAGTTGAAGGTCCAAGCAATACATAAAATTACAGGGTTCCACATATTGATGGCTTTATTATCACCTTAAGATTTTCAGTATGAAAATCTTCTCTACTGAGAACCCTTCAGTGCTCTTCTATATTGGTCTGCAATGCCTAATAGAAGATTTTCTGAATTTGCTTTGGAAATGAATGCTGTAACAACCATGAGCACTTCTACTACTAAAAAAAAAAAAAAAGAAAAAAGAGTATAAGGCTTCAGTTTGCTTCATCAATTTTCTTCATAGATAAAATAATTATTTTAATGGAGATGAAATACAAAGACACTTGCCTTTAACACAGTATTATCAGAAACAGTGTTTTAATGACTGCAAAAGTCTAAAATATAGGCAAGTCAGTCTCATTTTACCAAATCAAGGTTGATGTCCAATAAGAAGCCTCCAGTGTGGGAATTTCTACAAAGCTCTAGTTTCTTGAACCGGAATAGAACAGTGACAGGACCCTTTTGCTGAGAATTTTACAGCATATTAAGAAATTATGCAATAAACTCACACTGCTGATGTTTTATTTTAGAAGGCATTTTTGTTTTTAAACTTGATTGTTTAGCTATAGTCACTTTTCAAAGCAAGAATGTACATTTTTGCCTCCTCCTTTTTGTGGTCCCTAGAAGCAATTGCAGTCACCAAATTTGGCCCTGAAACAAATCATTATTATTTCTAAATAATCAGAGAGTCCTCTGAGGGAAAGTGGCATTAATCATAAGGTCCAATTTTAGAACCCAATGTCAAAGGATGAGCTTGCCAGGTAGGCTCCTCAAACAAGAGAGGTGGAGAGAAGTAGTGTCCTACAGAGGTTACAGCACTGCTCTCAGTCCAAGGAGAAAGCTGCCCTTCTCCAGTGGCTGTGAAGAGAGTTGAGCTAGCCAGTGTAACTCAGGCAGTTGGGTATGTAAGTATGGCATGGGAGTATCTCCCTTTAAAGGTTGTGTTCTGGTTAACTTACACAGAGAAAGGCACAAACTCTCTCTTTGAGTCCAAGATAACAATGAAAGAAATAATGCTTGCTCAGCTTGGCAAGAACTCGGCTTTCATTTAAAGCCTAACAAGAGAGGTTACTATGTGTTTTTTTTGTTATTTTCAGAGGCAAAGAGTCACTGATCCAAACTGATGTCAATGAGGCGGTTATATCTGGGACTAAGCAAAGACACCAACTTTTGCTATTTAAGCAGGGACATCATCTACTGTAGGTAGTTCCTCCTAAAGAGATATGAAACCTCTGTCAAAGCAGAGACTGGGGTTTTTTTTCAGCACAAAGAAGCAAGTTTTTTTTCTGGATAATTTAAATAACTACACACACTGACTTTCTGTTACAAAAAAACCCCCAAAACAGTATCTGAGATTTATGTGCTGCTTCTTTTGTTGTGCATCCCCTGCAATGAAGTGGCATCTGCCTGGGCCCTCTCCATTAGCCATACTTCTAGGACAAGACAAAACTACTTGAAGTTTGACTAATGGGCAAAACCTCTAAAAAAAAAAGTAACCATAACAATGCAAGTTTCTCTGTGAACATTGGAATTAAGAAAACTTGGTCTTCTAGAGAGAGGCATGTCACAGATTCCTTAATGTCTAACAAAATCAGAGGCACTGAATGCAGCATGTCCAGTGGCCACAGCATTTGGAGCTGTCTGTTCCATGTGGGTGCCCTGTTACAGACCTGCATGATGTCATCAGGCTCTCACCAGGAGGTGAAGCTAGGGCCCGAATTGACGAAATTGAACAACAAATTGCAAAGATCAAATTGGACCTTCCTTTCTGAGTTAGGCTCGGATACCTACAGTATTCATACACACATATTATATATTAGCTACAAATGGTGCTTGTCCCTATTTTTAGGCTATTGTCAGCTCCAGATCTATCAATTATTTCTGTCCACGCACTCATTGTTAGCTTAACATAACCCAACCTCATAAGCTCAGAGTAGAGCTGTGAACAGTGCTCTTTTCAGCTACACGAACCTCAGATGCATAAACTTGTAACCTCAGAGGAGCTAATTAAGAGTACAGCAAAATTCTGCAGCAACCCCTATCCTTAGCAATTGCACATGTGACCCAAGGTCAGGAGATTAAATTGCCACCCATTACCAACTCTCCCACACTTGTAACACGTTTTGGCTTTTAATCACATTGGCAGAGGTAGCAAGGGACACCAGACATCCATGGCATGAAATATGTAGAAAGCCAGACAGCTAACAGAGCTGTTGGTAAACCTTCTTGTACGGAGAACCATTAGCTCTTGTAGTACCACTGAAGATAATGGCTTACTGCTCATTTGGTTAAACCCTCCACTAGAAGCACTAATCTGTGCCAGGACTGATTTTGAGCTGTGCATATTTAAGCCAAAATTTTCAGAGAAAACAGGTATTAGATTGCAACACAACCTGTCACTAGTTACACTGCCCCACCAAAACAGCAGTCAACTCCCACACCCTTAAGCGGGTCAAACGTGGTTAACGGCCATCTTAATGAGATTCGAGTGGTAGATGAGACCCACAAACTATTTATTTTGGCAGTATAATGCTGCTACTTCTTTTCAAACCTCTTAATCCCACCTGTAGAAGCAAGAATGCATCCTGTGCTAGAAGCTGATGGAGCAAGAATATCTACCAAATTATAACAATGGTTTGTTAAGCAACTGTGTATGTTTCCTCTTTTGCATCTGCTCATACATTATAAAGACAATATGACTTTACAAAGTAAGCTGCTTAGTATTCAGAAAAAAGATTAACAAATCCAGGGTGAATTAAAAGGCTGCCGGTTGCAACTTAATCACATTCCTTTCGACAAGCAACAAAAATTCTTCTGCATTTTGTAGTGTGCACTTTGATATGTCACCATGAAAATCAGACCTTTAATAGGGGTAAGACAGAACTTGAAAAGTGTCTTAGAACTTGTAATAATCATAGAGAAGAAACACCAGTGAGAAAAAATTAGAAAACTGATAGATAGCCTAGTAGTTCTTAAAAAAAAAGATTGCCTCTGAAAACAGTTAACAGATAACTAGCATTTCTGTATGATAACCAGGATCTATAATCAAGGCTATACAGGTCAACCAGCACAGAAAGCTAAAACTGCTGACAAGGGGAAGATACCTCATCTCTCCTCAGCTGCTCCGTTTGTCTTCTGGGAGAGGGGAGGGGGGAAAAAAGGCAGCTTTTTTTTTTCCCCCTTCCCCTATATTCGTGCCTTCTAGAGCCTGCAAGACAGGTATTAGAGTTCTGGTGATCCAGACAAGCCTTACTTTCAGCTTCCATATAGGCAATACCTAGCGTAGCAAAAATCATAGTGCCAGGATAAAGAACAGCTGAGAACAGAATGAGAACTGGGGACATGGAAAGGACAGTACTGTTTCTTTTAGCAAAAAGTGTTTCTTTGTCATCCAAGTCTTGCTATAATCAATGCAACAAAATCAAGCTTAGAAGTTATCACTGAAGTGGAATAATACTTGATAGTAACATTTGAAACAGGAAGATCTACCTGGAGAGAAACACCTCAGAACACTGAGAGAATCCCAACACTATCACAGCTGAAAATCCTCAACCATTTTACCAGTGTACGGTTAGCTACTGTGGGATGACTGCAATAGAGTTGGAAGCTCAAGGCTCCAAACATGCGAACAAGGATGAGTGCCAGATCAAAAGTTGTCAAAACAAATGTTTCCACAAAACACTTCTATTTTGATGAATCAGCATTTTCTAAAAAAAAAACCAAAACTGTCAGATAATTCCACACCAACTTCAATTAACTGAAAATCCTTTAATGAAAGCATTAGCTCTTATTTCACCTTTAATTTAGTTTATATCGTTCGATTCCTCAAATAAGAAGGCAAGTCAGTACCTCTGTTTCTTTATAAAAAGATAAGTGGTACGTTAGCACTATGTTTCTTGCATTTGGGAACGTAGCAATTGAAAGGAGTGCTTTTATCACAAGTATTCCTTGACTCTGTCTCAGCATCCCCCAAAGTGCCCCTGAAAGTGTTTATACTTATTCTAGATTTTGAAACACATTTTTGCTTTTCCCCTTCTAATTTATCTAAATTGTTTGACAAGTAGTGCTGTTATACTGGATGTGCAAGAGCACAACTGCTGCTTCTGTGTTTTAAAACACAATCTCAAAAAGCTGGCATAGTGTTGGTTCTGCCTACAACATTTGGGCAGACAGAATTTCAGTACCTCTTTGAGCAGGCATCTGGAGTGGGAGGAGTGAAAAGGAAAAACAGAGAACTGTGCTGTGCTCACAAACCAGCTAAATAACATCCAATGTCTTGAAAAAGAAAGTTATGACAGGAACAGCGATTTCTGTAAGATTTATCACCAAAACAAAACAAAAAAACCTCAAGACCACAGCACAGCACACAAAGAAGAATCAGACACCAAATCCTCAGTCACCCATCCCTTGAAAAACACTGCAGTAAACAGCGTATTTGCTCAGTGATACACAAATCATTCATTTCACCCACCTACAGAAACCCTCCCTTTGAGAAATCGCCTACTTACCTATGCAAGTGGTTTGACAGCTTATAACTTCAAATTAAATAGCATCTGACTCTCAGCTAAAACATCCAGCTCTAGGCTTCTTAACTCCCTACTACCACCATTCCCCAGGCTACAGATATACCTTAACTATACTGAAAACTCACAGCTCATGCCCTTACAGGTGACAAGCCATCAATTAAACACTCCCCTAAGCAATTGCCTATTTTAGGCTTTATGCAGTCTTGTGATTTTTAAACCATCATCTATACACTTAAAGACAGAGAAGAAATATTTCCCTTATAAACAAGGCCACACATATTCCGCAACAACCACCTTTATGTTCTGCAACATCGATAGCCTTCTGCAGAGTAAGCATCTTCTCACCACGCAGCTCTCACCAGGGTCTAAGTTTGCAAAACATCCACAACTATGTAAGACAACCCAGCCATATGACCTGTGGCACTGCCATACCACCACAGACCCCATGCCTCCTGCCACTGCCTGCTCAGCTGCAGTGCCCTGGGGAGTTTTCTTAGCATGAGGAGGTGACAAGACCACACCACCAGCCACTTGGCTGAAATAGTTTTTGTCATCTCCAAGAATCAGAATACACAAGAACCAGATGAAAGGAGAGAGATACACTTTGCATTTCTTAAAGTCACCATCTCCAAACCACCCTGGCTTTGGCCTGAGCCTGTGGACATCAGCATTTAGAACAGGCTTCCTCCAGCCTATGCAGACCAGATCTGGCCATTTCATATGTGAAGCTATTCAGTGAGTTCCCCATCACTAGAAAGAGTTAGTTGAGCATTTCTGTGCCATGGCCACGTAAGCTCTGAAACAAAATTGCGCATGGCCATTCTTGTCAACAGTTCCTATTGCTGAAACACTGAATAAAGTGTTGTAATCAAATTAACTATATAATAGGGCATGAGAATTGCATAACTCAGCCCACAAATGTCTAGGTGGAGATTGCACCAGGCCATAAATTACCACTTTATTAACTTACATGATTTCTTCTCGTGCATAGAAACACAAATACCTTAAAACAGTGTTGTCTTCAGTTACGCAAAACAGGATAATTCTGAGTGAAATAAAATGATGTAAGGTCAAAAAGTTTTCTCTGTACACAGTTTGCCTACAACCTCTTAGCTGAATTCCTGGGTACAACAATTGTTTGTATCATGTCATGATTTTGGAGCATTACTTTTTTTTTTTTTAAGGACTGACAATTCTACAGTTAGCCATGCAAAGAAAACGCCTTACTATCTCTGTGGAGATTAATACACAGCTCTTGACAGTTCTGAGAAAATAGAAGCCAGTACTTAGTGACTTCATAATTCCAGAGGGACAGGCTGAAATGAAGAAACAAGTCATGTAACATCTTCAAAGCCAGTCATAAAAAGGCTAACTGTTCCCATAGATTTTTCTTATTGTTTTTGAAAAAGCCGCCAGAACTTTTCCATCAGAAAAACATTAGTTAAGCACTCACTGAACATATGTTTGACAAGCTCTTAGTTACATTCATGTGGAACTTCTTGACCATGGTCACACCAAAGGGAACTTATCTAGAAGCAACAAAGAATGATGAAAATTGTAAGTTTCATCATTCATGAGAACGATGTATTTGTCAAGATGATGTACATGCAAGAGAAAAAGGTAGGCATTATTTTCACTAAAAATAAAAATTATCAAGCATAGAATTAACCTGATACTTGTTCTCAATACCTAGCTTGAACATTTCTCAAATTCTCAGCAAAACCCCATTTTATTAATCAGGTTTGGCATATATTTACATAGGGGAGAGCAGTCATCCCTCATACTGTTTTAAGTTTAATTTTTGCTTTTCCTTATTTAACAGAAAAAAATATATAGATTAGGTTTGCTCTTATCCTTTGCCATCTCAAAGGAAAGCATTTGAAGTTATTATTCAGCAGTTCCTAAAAATAAGTTTTATGTAACATCTAGGACCTGCACTAAAAAATGTATCATTTAAGTCTGGACACTGGAATGCCAAGAACTCTCTTTGTGCAAAACCACTGTTCTCTACCTAAGCCACATACTCAACACTACTATGGCAAAAATAACTATTAATGCTGTGATTTTATCTGTCTGACCTTAACAGTCTACCAAAACAAGCCAGCCTGAAAGAAACAGGCGGTTCACAAGACAGGTTGTAAGAACCATCTTTAAGATACTTTCGAAAACAGAACTTCAGAATGACAAACATTTAAAAGCTACAGCCCCAGAGGATATTCTTGATGTTTACATTATGTACATTCCCTCAAAAAGTTGAATGTAAAGCATACTTTGCAAAATTGACAGTATCAAAAGTGGATGATGTATGTAGTGGGTGCAAATATTGTCGAGAGGGTGAGAAAGAGAGAGAGAGAGAGAAGGCAGGCACAATGAGGTAATCTTGCAAAATACATATTGTTTTAAAGTCTCATCTTCCTCCACTTCAAAATGCAAATATCTGCTTCTAACTCTCCTTTTTAATGCAGAAGCATCACTGAATACAACTATTTTCAGAATATTACTGATTTTCCATTAGTACAAACTAAATTTTTTAAAAATATATATATTAACTTTATCAATTTACTTTATAGCTGTCTGTGCAGATTCTTTCACTGGCACAAAGAAAATTTTTTTTCTTACTTGAACAGGCAATTGTGAATTCAGGAATGACAACCACCAAACAAATTCAGCCTTGGAAATCAACAATAGAAGAGTCTTATGCCAAATAATTCATGAGCAGGAGCCTAAGATTAATAAGTCTAATCTCTAATATGACAGGCAGCACTCAAGTCAAGGTTTAAGTACCAAGTAACTTCTGTAGATGACCTTCTACTTCATTTCACGAGTGTTCTCTTTAAGCCTATTTAATTTTTCAGGGTCGCTTTCTTTCCTTTCGTCTCCTTTTAAATATAGGACTTCTCCTAGTCTATAGAAGAGCTGTCAGGCAGCTTTCCCCAATGTGACAAGTTTTACTTCTCATTTTCGTAAAGTTGCTTTTAGGGTGTCTTAAGCAGTTTCTCTCTCCTAGATCTTTTCATCCTTTCAAAAATACTGATAGCTACTTTAATCTCTTAGCTCCGAGACCACTAACTGCTGCAAGTATGTAGCCAGGGCCCTGCAACATTTTCAAGTACATTTTTAATTTTAAATGAGCAGTTGTGTAATGAGCAACAGAGCAGTCACAATTAACACATGCTTATGAGGGTCACCAGATAGAAGGCTGAAGGCTTTAGCCTCTGAAAGACCTACACCCAAACAGAGTTTTTCTGTAACTCTATTCAGTTTTTAATGGGTCGATTTCTGTAACAGATTTCAGGCACTTCTAGTTTGTAGATCATTTGGTGTATGTACCATTAATATTTACATTGATGAACTCTACAGATAAAATATGCATACACACACTTACATATGCCAACAGCTATGTGCATGCACTTCTGGGCAAATATAATATAGTCCACCATGTCTACAAAGCCACATCTCTTTATTCAACGTTTTGGGTGAGGTTATGTATTTCTAGGGTGCCACATGTCAAATTCTCTAAGGGAGCTTTTAATATGTCATTTGTAAGGAGGATGAAGGGAATGGGTAAGATGCTTTGGGAGATTTTACAAACCATGTAGGTGGGGGGAAGTCACAAACTACATAAATCCACGATCTGTCTCACGTTGTGTTTTTTGGAGAATCATAGAAGACAACTAATACTTTCACAGCCACACGAGAAATTCAGCTCCCAAGATTTCAACTTGAGATTACTAGCAGTTGTTTGCAGAAGGCCAGGCTTCAAAAGGAAAAGAGCGACAGAGACAAAGAACTTAAATAGGAACCAGAGCTCAAAAATTTTAATCTTCCCACCCTGTTGCACGGGTGGCCCTTTGGCATCTGTAATCCTATTTGCACTGAATAAAATGGAAAGACTGCTGTCACTCTATCTGTACAGCCCTTAGATGACCATAAAGCCTATCAGAACGCAAAAATCACTGAACCTTTCTCCCAGTAGTTGCTTGGCTCCATTTCAGATATGTCCTGCTGGACATTTAAAAACCGATGCATAGCTACGCTCTACATTCTGACCTTTTTTTAACCATCATCAGCTAATTATCTCTGTGAGACCAGCTGAGGGTATTCATTTTATATGAAGGGGGATACAGAGAAGGCTGAAGTTTAAAGTTTAAAGGAAATCTGCTCCAGCCAGGGGAACTTAGGACTTGGGGCAAAGAGCTCCTTTTCACGTCTCCCAGTTATCAACATGACTGCCCTTTAGTTACTTAGTAAACAAGGGACAAAATGCTCTGATTAAAATAAGCTGGCGAGATTTCACTGATTTAAATGAGGCTAAAACAAATATATTAATATAAAGACCTCTGTTTAGGAACTCGTAGTTTTCCAAGTCTCATTTCTGCCTTGAAATAGAAGAACATTTTTATGCAAGCAGACAATGCTTCTCTAGTTAAGTAACAAATTTCTGTCAAACCTCAAGAACACATTGTACTTTAATGCTTTCACAGTATCCATCTCTTTAAGTCCAAATTTGGTTTGTAGCTATAAAACGTTGATTAGGACTATATAATTTATTTAATGCTAAAGCTTTTAGTGGTTATGAGCAGTGATCAGACCTTTACTAAAGCAAATCTCTGGTTTGGCTATTGACTACATAGCCAAGCCGTTCTGTGCCTGCCAGCAAATCGAGTGCTGGCTTGAACGCCACATCCAGCAATCCTCCTCAGTCCAGCAACTACTTTTATGCATGTCTAGGGGCCAACAGAAATTCTCAGTCAGAAACTCCAGCCATTGCTTCTGGCCACAATAAGCACATTATTAAATGCTGTTTAAAATAGTGTGTCAGGCTATCACAATAAAACACCAAATTGTTTAATCACGAAAGCACAGTAAAATCAAACCACAACCTGTACTTTATACAGTTAACGGAACATTAATGTGAGATCTCGTGATCAAGTGAAGCACCAGTTTACCAACAGACACAGGCACAATAAAACCAGACAATTCTGGATTATTGACTGCGCAAGCTCCATCACATGTCAAGTGTTTACAGTAAGAAATAGGCAAATTTTCTTTTACTCATCTGAAAGCATTCTTCCAGGATCTTTTTACAGTTTGAGACCCGCTGGAGCCTACTACTTTATAAACCTCATGTACCTCTTGAACAATTTCCATCCCCCCACTTAATTTTTGCCTCAGACTAACCACGCTTATAATATCTAGATCTAAACATGTACTTCACAGGAAGAATTTAACGTACACAAGAAACCTGCACACTGAAAGTAAAATATAAAAATAGCCCCTTTTATTTCAACATACTCAGCAGTTTCCCAGAGTTTAACCAAGAAGTTAGTCAATGATGTAAGATACAGCTTTATTCTACAACAAATATATGCACTTTTAGTGAAAGAACCTTCTACTCAAGAATTGAAGACATTTCTATGCATCACCACAATACACAGCAAAAGAATCATGCAAGCATAAGTTGGAAGACAGTTTTCTTGACTTTTAGGGTAATTTTTAACAACCTGCTACAGCAGAGATAATACTTATCCTTTAAATAAGAAAAATAAATTTCACGCTTACATAGATTTATTTACAAAAAAAATCTAACTTAACAGTGCTCTTAGTCACATAATCTCCTATCTTAACCACTTCTTGCTTGAAGTGACAGAAAACTTAATACAAGTAATACTGTATGCTGGAACATGGAATTAAGATGTAAAAATGAGAAACTACAAGGTTGCCATGAGAAATGAAAATGTAAAGTATGTGTTAAACAACCAAGGGGAAAGAAAGAGGGCAGGGGAAAGAGAGACCCAGAATGGATGCTGACATTTTTCTTTATTTTTTTTTGAGAGAGAGGTGTTAGAAGGATCCTAATTAAAGCATTAAGGTCCAGAAAATGTGTTACTATTATTTATATTTCTACTCATCAGTTGAAGGAAAAAAGGTTTCCACATTTATAGGAGTTTGAGTTGTTGGGTGTGGTAGTTTTTGGGTTTGGGGGGATGTTTTGGGGCTTGGTTAGTTTTTTTAGTTTTTAAGGTACAACACAATTAGCATGTATCAAGCATAAGATACAACTAACTAGACACAGACACCACAAGTACATATTACATATACATTCTCGCCCACACATACGCATTTAAAGCACACAATTTAAAACCTAGACTATTACTTTGGAACAGCATCACTGGCCCATGTGAAGTGACTCTGCTCCCCACGGACAAGACTCAGGTTTTTCTATTGCTTTCTTTTATTATGGAACACCCACTACTCGCCTAGATGTTTTAAAAACAGCCTGGAAGGGGGCACCCCATACCAAAGAAATGGGCATACCAGCAGTTCTACAGAGAGGCTACAGTAATACAACAGAGTTAAAAGGAGTAATTCCCCAAGCATCAAGCAGAAATCCAGAGCAACTTTTGCTTTGCTCAGGTCTTCAGTATGCATATCCCAAAAGGTAGAATTGTACCACTTCAGATACAGGCCCAACTGAAAACCCTGGCACGCTGACTCTAACATGAAACATCTTCTCCTGTCCTGGGGTCACCGCACAAGTTCTAGAAACATTTATTCAGGTATTTTATTAGGCCACCTTACAATTTATGTCCCCCTTTCTTACTAGCTGCACTGTAAAAGCTGCATTTGCTTCAGGTCCTCTGTACAAGGTATTATCCTGTGACATTGTATCTGACTGCTCCACAGAGAAGCCAGTACTGAAATACACTCATTCTCCACAGGGATAGTCTTCTTTTTTCCAGGAATGCAGCCAAATAAAGACAGTTCTTCTGTAGAGATTTTTCTTTGTTAATCACGTGGAACCTTTCAGACAGCTGAGTGCTATGATTTTCATTTTTTAAACAAAGTTAATCCATATTTATTTCATTAATATTATTGATTTGTTTCAAATCATCCTAGCAAGTGGATTTATCAGCTTTCTTCAAGAAGTAAGCCATAAATCAAATATTTTTTTGTCAACAACGTAAGCCAAACAATCTACTTCCTCCAGACAAACAAAGCCGACTTTCTGCTGTATTTTCTACAATGCAGATAGAAAGCTTTGATCTTAAGTTTGGACCAAACTTTAAAATGGACACATTTCAGTCGCTCCCCAAAATACTGGGGGGAGGGAACTCAACCCACAACCAACTAACCCTATCTTGACTTTAAATCAAGAAAACGTAAGATTTTTTCCTTCAACACTCCTCCTTCCATCTGCATACTCCACAAGCCTATGAACAAGCAAAATCATTAACCACAACGCCAGATTCTACCATGTTCTTACCCACTGCAACTCAGGCTGAGTCTACTTCGTACATTCCTCCTGCAAATGCACTTGTTCAGTGTACAATGTGTTGGCCAATATATCCAAGCAAGAACTGTATGATCTCAACTTATGGCACAAAGTGTGGTTTTGACAGCAAAGCTTATTGAGAAAGGGAAGAGGATGGTTAAAGCATGCTGCAATTACCTGTATTCGCTATGACTAACTTTGCCAATAAATCTGGTTTGGTACTGATCTGCTTCAACACACATTGTCTGTAGGGATCGCTCATCATCATTTCCAAAAGAACATTCTCTAAAATAGTCTGCCTTTAAATAGTAAAGACATTACAAACAAAACAAAATTTAAAAAAAATTAAGTATAAAAACAGTTTATTGCAGCAATTTGCAACTATTCAGCTGACTCAGCCACAATGGTTTTAGTCAGCAATCAAAAAATCTCTCCTACAAGTCTTATTAGATGTTATGGATCCTGAAGTATTGATTCCCTGACAAACACTGCCAAGGTATGTAAGTTATATTTGGGGGGTGAGGAGGATTATTTGTTGGGATTTTTTTTGTCTGGCCCTTTCCCCAGAAATAGCACAGACGTTCCTTTTAAGCCACTCTGCTTCCTTAAGGCAATGCTACTTTGAACTTGTCAAGCAAGAACGCAGAATGAACAATATATCAGATTATAATTCTCTGTTGTAAATTAATACGGCCCCTTTGAGTTCCTGTTAATAGTTATTAAAAGTTTGTTTAGGATTATTTTAATTTTTAAATGTGCATGAACAAACGTTTTTTTAATTAACATCTAGCTAGTAATTCTTACCTGAAGTCTAAAATCAGGATTTTAAAAATAATTTTCCTTGTGTTCACTCAGCATAAAGCTTAATTCAAAATGTTGTTAGAGAAAACTTGTTTGTTCACAATTTATTTTTTTAAATGCAACAAGTCTTCACAGTCTAGACTTAGATGCTAAGTTATAATTGCAGGGACTGAAAATGCAGATAAACGGAAAAATGCCCAAAGCCTCATGACCAGAGGTTATTCACAGGGACCAAAAATTACTACCTCAGTTTAAATACATAGTTCTAACTTATTAAACAAACACTGCATGCAAATATCTGAAGTGTACATTGATACTTTACAGCAAGTTCCATAAAATTTAATCATTCTTATCACCCTTATCACCGCAGCACTCAGGTACATGTTAAGGGACAGGACAAATCATCCTCTTCAATGTCACCTTGTCAACAGACTATCGTTTAAAATACCTCATTCACATGTCTCACCAGAACAAGTCTGAAACTAAAGATGTGAAGTGAAAAAAAGCCAGTGAACTTCGTGTTTTGACAAACTCTGCAGTGTTTCAAGATGCTACAAGTTAATTCACAGCAAGTTGGCAGAAGGGAAAGCACAGCCCTCAACTGGTCCAGTCCACAGTCTTGTTTTCTAGTCCAAACACCCAACAAAGAAGGTAGGAATGAAAGGCTATTTTCAAACTTGCCTACAGCTAAAAGTATCTACAACTTGAAGATAAGTTTCTAAGAAAAATGTCTGTCCTTCAGAAATCAATTCTGTGCACTCTAGTTTGATTTCTAACAAGCCAAATCTCTCCCATCTCCTTCCACAAAGAGAAAACTAGGTAAAACACCTAAAAATTAATGAAAATACATTAGTGAGTATGTTCCTCTGAGTTCCTGGCAACCTCTGGCAGTAGGGTAAGGATAGGCAGTCAATGGCAATAACAACTAAAACCAGCACAGCAAGATTTACAAGAGAGGTCACCTCTCCAAGCCTTCACTCTGTTTTAAATATGTGGGTTTCTGGTTACTTTCTGGTTACCTTCCTTCACCTCCTCCTTCAGATGAGGTGAAGAGAGAAGAAAGAAATTAAAATTTTGAGCTGTGCAATAAAATAACCCCTTTACAATTTTAGCATCTAGCCACATGGAAATATCCTAGCATTAGACTGGAAATCAGCATCACATGAACTGTTCATTGCAAATCTTAAAACCTTTCAAAACTAAGAGGCTGTCAATGAGATTAAAACAAAACAAAAAAACCCCTAGAGTTAATATTCAGTGCTTTTGCAGTAAGTGAATAGTATCTGATCTTGTTCCCAGAAGCCACAAAGATCTTCACAGGACCACGAGCCAAACATCTCCTTCAAAAGCAGAGGGAGTTACAGTAGTTCTGGGCCAGAAGATGGCAAGGACATTTCAGATGCCATGCTAGCCTCTTGCAGGATGAAGCGCTGCTTTGCATGCTGTTGGGTTTTGAATCATGCAGTATAATCCTGGCCTAGGCAATCATCTCTGATTTGTAGTCTCCCATGCCTAGAGATTCAGACCCAAGACAGGCCCCTCCTGCTGCTGTGTCAGGAGGACAACCTGTGCAATACTACTGTAATCTGTGTTAGCGTAATTATCTTTAAGTCACAAAAAAAGTATCTTTTGGTTTGTTTATCCTAGACACTACCGGTTATTCTTTAATTGCTGCTACTGTTACTGTAATGTGCTCTGACAGAGTCCAATCATATTCCTTTGAACTATCACAACAGCACTGTGTAGTGACCTTCAGAGAACGACCAATGAGTATCCTACAACAGACAGGTTGCAAAAAAGACCAGAGTGTTGGTGAAAGACAGTTTTTTCTACATGGGACACTTCCAAGAAGATGCATTATCCATTACTGCATATGTGCTAGCTTATACTGTTTCTTGACATTTCATTTCAAAGTAGGCATTCTCATGTTTCCAGTAAGATACATATAAAAAATATACATGTACACACAAGCACAGAACAGACAATAGTTTGGTACTCATATCAATTTGATTGTAACATACTTGTTGTATCCTACTTTAGATCAACTACTTTTGACAGGTAAACTTGAATGACAAATTAAATTATGACCTTACTGTACATTTTCTTGCTAAATAATCTCATTAATTGCAAGAGTTTATAGAAGTGTATCTGGAATAACCATCAACTGAGCATAACAGGAGACAGATCAGACTGCAGGAAAATGCAAGTGGTTTCGCTTTTCCAAGTTTCAGATTTTATTAACTGTTCTGAGATCCTTTTATAGCTTTTTTCTACCAGGCAACAGTGTGAAACCAAAAGACATTTACAGGCCTAAAAAAAATGTAAATACTAGTGAAAGAAGCACGCATACAGGAACAGTTTGGGGATTTTACTTATTTCTTATTTATATCCCTGTGCTGATGCCACCCTTCCATCTATGTTTCAGGCTTTGGAGGAAGTTCATAAATGTAACCAGTTTTATTAAAAGCTGAGAGGTTTTCTGTCATAAAACTGAATCAGAGAATTGCTATTTTCCCATTTCTGCAATACAGAAAGTTACTGTATTACCTTCCTGAAACATACCCTTCACATAACTTAGAAAGTGAACTCTACAAAGACTTAGAAGAAAAAAAGATTTTATCCTTCAATTACAGTTGTTGTAGGTTTTTCTTTGTTTTGCTTGGGGTTTTTTGTTTGTTGGGGAAGGTGGGTTGGCATTAGGGTTTTTTGTTCCAGTTGTTTTGTTTTAAATCTAGGCATATTTAAGTGTTCACTCCTACTACTTTAACAGATCATCAGTATGGAAAAAGTTATGAGTTCATTTTACCTTTGATCTATTTCATTTTTCTTCTGGTAGTTTCCTCTTTGTGTAAAGCATTATGAAAGAGTGCAAAAGCAAACAGTCATCTAGTTTTGATCACTGAGCATATTGCTGTACACATTTGGAAAATACAAATAGTCTTCTAAAAAAAAAGCTCAACTAGCTTGACAAGTGTGTTATTCCTAACTAACGAGAATCCCCGTCTCTCTGGCTACATGCCAAATCAAAAAGACTTTGACTCTGTTTTTTCTCCCTTTTCTCCCTCAGTTTTCAGATAGTATGTGGAAGGGCCATTAGTGTTGCATCTTTTCTTGCATTCTTAACTGATTTTAGAATCTAATAAAATAAAACTAATGCTATCATCAGTGCCAAGTTGTAAGTTGCAAAGAGATGGGAAAAGCATAAATCCATCCTTCTGTGATTTCCAAAGCTGGTATAAGTAATATAAAAGAAATATCTTTCCTGTTTTCTTTCCATCTTTCCCTGTTACACCTTTCCATATTTTCAAAGACCTATTGCAACCATGGAATAAAACATTCAAGATATGGTATTTCTATAAAGCTCACAAAATAAGTAATGTTTTACAAAAAAACTTTCTTTTTTTGGAGGAAAAGACCCAATGACACAAGTTCAACAAATTATAACATAAAGAAGCTGCAGCCCTTACCTTTCCTAAGAAAAAATGCATTGATTTTTTCCCAAAAAAAAGTTGACTGAATAAAATACTTGAAACGGCAGCAAAATCATTTGCTTGCTTGTTTAGGAGAAAAAGAAAAAAAGATAGTATAAATAAGATCTAGACTACAGATTTTTAAAAACTATCAAAAATGTACACAGTATCAGGGATATTCCATCAGCCTTTCACTTCAGGAGACCAGATGCTTTAATCACAGATGACTACCTACAGGGTAACCTCAAGCTATCCATTTACGTAACATCACCAAAACCACCACCGAATTTAGCATTTCTGGCAACTACAGCTTTGTCCAAGAACAGAACAAAAAGGTTATACTACAAGTCACATCCAGGGACTGAAATGAGAGCTGAGAAGAATTAACTTGTTCTAGAATGGTCTGGGCCAAAACACACGACTTTTTAAAACAAAAGCTCCCTGGAGGGTGGGGAGAGGAACCCTTCCGTAAATTTTCTGGTTAAGTGTTAAAACACATCTTAAGTTGTTATTAACACAGTATATAGATTTCTCTCATTTCTTCTGCTGTTTCAATAAAGCATAAATATCAACAACAAAAAAGGTACAAAAAATTCCGCCACTTGACCCTGCAGAGAGGCACAAGCCAGTACACAGGCAGCTGATGGCCTTTCAAGCAGATTATACTGGATTTTACATTAGAACTTCTCCATTTCTTTTCATCATCTCCACTACTGCCAAAGTAAGTTTCTAGTACTGTTTTAAATGTCTGATGATTCCCAGTTTTTCTAAAAGTGCAAATTGTTTTCAAATCACACTAATACCAAGAGAAGTAAATAATGCAAAATGCATTAGGATAACTTCGGTAACAATAGATCAGTTACTTAAAATCATTCAACAAACAAAAATTTTAATATTTGTAATTATTTTGTTCCAAAGAAAACTTACCCTCTTGCAGGATCTAAGGCAATTGCTCTGGGTTGATCCAGTTCTTGCCAAAACAAAACTTTTCTCAGTGATCCGTCTAAATTAGAAACTTCAATCCGATTTGTTTCAGAATCTGTCCAGTATAATTTCTCTCCCAGCCAGTCACATGCCAGCCCATCAGGTGACAGAAGTCCAGAAATGACCACATTTTGTACACTCCCAGATTTATTGAATTCTGTCCGTTTAATGGCTTCTTCACTTACATCACTCCAGTATATCAACCCCTTTACAAACACGAAGTCCACTGCTGCTGCATCCTCCAAGCCACCCACAATCACCGTGGCGTTCTCCTTCCCATTCGCAGCATCCACCAGTCGCAGATCACGTCGGTTCGCGTACAGCAACAGCGGGGCAGCTTTAAATGGGAGAAATGAGGGGTGGGGGGGACAGAAAGATGCATTAACACCACTCATATTAAATATAACTTGCACTAGGATGGTGCATCAGGCCATAAATACTAATTTCAGACATTTTTTTAGAATTTTTAAAAGGTGCGGGGACATTTTTGAGTTTGACACAAAAGCACCAACTCTAAGCCTTTCAACAGTGCTGTAACTCAAGATGGCAACTTTGTGATGGGCAGATCATTACTCTGGGCTGTGTATTACCAAAATAAGGTTAAAGAAGTAGGCAGGGAACAGAGAAAATTGGGGTTCTAAGTGCTCAAATGACACTGTTCTGTAGAGAAGGATGTTTAAATAAGAATCTGAATGACAAGGGTAAAGCTCATCTGAGCATAGATTCAAGGGGTTTTTTTTTGCTAGAATTTAGTAATACATACCACACTGCTATAAAAACATCATTCATGTCAAGGTACCAAAGCCACCTGTGTGTTCAAAATCGCATATTTTGGACATTTTACATATAATACATACAAACACAAAATTCTTTGCACAGCATGAGATGAGTGTTGTTTCAGAGTGTTGATGTTGGCACAGGGAGTTAAGGAGAAAAATAAATCTACAGGAATGGACAACACTGAGTTCTTTCTAACTCAGTTCTATCACTCCTGTTTAGTCGTCTAATACAAAGCCTTTAATTTATATGCTTTATTTGCTTACTCTTTTGGTTTGCATGGTCTGTATATTTTACATATACAACACCCAAGATGACTAACGAAAAGTAGTAACCATGAAAACAGAGCTTCTCAAATGTGATATGGCTGTTTAATTGTCCTTAACCACTAGCTATATATAGAATTATGAATATTCCTGCCTCATTCCTACTTTAACAAAAAGTTAAAAAATATAATTGTATAAAGCAGACAATCACATCCTTTTAAATCCACTATCCACTAAATTTAAGAACACATTTCTACCTTTCCCTGTGTTTGCTCAGGCACTGTAGCGACAGAGCTGCTCAGCAGCATTTAGATACATACTATGATTGGCATACTAAATGCTCCTCTGTCACCACACAAATTTAACAAAAATCTTGCAAATTTATTCATCAGCATAGGTGGGCACTTTAAACATCTAGTAGGATATATGTCTTAAACAAAAGGCTTACATTTATAGAATCAAAGATGTGCATGGTTGAATAACATCGAGTGCACAATGCCAAAAAAGATCCAGTTCCTTATATGAAAAACTCACCCTGAAATCAGAAATACTAACACACACTTCAGAAAATTCAAAAGCTAGTTTCCAAGATCAGTTTACTCCCCTCATTACCACAAAACTACTTAACAAAGACACCGCCACGTGCATACTTGTAGAAGCTGAAGGAGCTAAGAAGTTCCTTAATCTACCTCCAAATAAACAAATTCTGCTAGGTATATTAGGAAGCCTTTAACTTACTTTATTTTTAAAATAATTACCAAAAAACCCCACAACAACAAAACCTAAATTTAGACTGCCATCCTAATTTTAGAAACACTGAATAGAAATTGATTTATGACAAACTTCACATAGAAAGTTACAAAAATGGGGGAAGGGTGGGAAGTTTTTCTGGTTTTAATAATGCTGAATTTGTATTTCCCCCTTCAGAAAGGATGTTTTTACTGAGAAGCAAAACATTCAGTTTAAAGATTTTATCTCCATGGAGAAGGGGTAGACTTCTTTAAACTAGAAAGCAGAATCCTTGTATTAAGTATGTTTGTTACCTTACTACACTACCTCCCTCCCTTCTTTGCATACTTTCCTACCCCCTAATGATTTAAAATTAAATACAGTAGAGTTTCTTGAAATGCAGACTGATTACGATTATGCCATTTCTCAGAAAAAAGTACTCAATAAACTGAAAGTGGTAAAAGTTACATATGTGATAGACCCCTCTACTTTTTAAAGCCTGCGTACAGCTGTAACCTGAAAAATCTAATTAATAGCCAGCTCAATGTCATCTAGTGCACAGTAGGAAAGGGTGCAGCCAACTGGCAGAGCTCTCTTTAGTAAGACAAAGACAGCATGCCCAGCATTTGAGAAGAGGTAAATCCACACAAAAATTAGTACAGGTTCCATTATTATGTGCAACACAGAGCAAAAGGACCCATGCACACAGCATGCACTGAGTTGGGACACCAGGCATGCCAAGTGTAATCACTGAGGCCTGAAGGCACTGCAGAGCCTGACAAAACCACACTGCATAGCTCACTCACTCCTTGCTGGAGCTCAGGACTGGCTGAGGAAGGACTGGAGAAAACATCCTTTTTATGAAAGATACAAGTTATTCGAATGAAGGCTCAGAAGAAACACAGCTATACTTAGGAATTTTAGTTTCATGCAGATTTATTCAAAGCCACAACTTGTAACACATTCCACAGGGCTGGCAGATAAGGATATTAAGCTTTCCAATTTGATGCACCACTCAGGAATGAAACATGCATCACCAAAATAATAAAAACCAGGTTGTTCTCCCATCCCGTCCAACCCTTCCCAGAAAACAGGAAGGCTTCAATATCATATAAAACCCAATTACTAAAGTTTGCAGCAGTAGTAATTAGTATCATCTTTACCAATTACTTGACTCAAACAACAAAGCTAAAAGGAAAATCATGGCAGAAGATCCCATCCTGCCCCATATAACTCACTTTAAAAGAAGCACAGGACATTGAAAAGATGGCTTTCTTGAATAATGCAGCTATGAACTATACTAACAGCCTACAGGAAGAAGTCCAAGAGAAACTCCTTTCAAAGCTAAGCAACTATTTCACAGCTTAAATTGTAACAGGGCAAAAAGATACAAGTCAGATTATTTTTTGAAGTAGTAAAGCTGATCTCTTTATGTATGTTTCTATTTCCCTTTCTAGAGACATAATAAAAGTACATATTTTAACTGCAACAAACTATAATATACTGGAGAGAAGTACACCTTTTTAAAATTAAAAGAAAAAACACCCAATTGTAAATCAACAACTGAAACAGTACTGAATATTACCATGGCCTCTATCATGAGACATCAAAATGTAGATTCTTCTAACTTAAGTACCCAATACAGATTAAAAACTGTGCTTAGTTATAAAATAAGCTTTTTTATATCCACTAGCAGAAACAAACATTTGCTTGGAGAACACAAAAGTTAAAAAAACTAAAGTTTAACACATTTGAACTCCAACAAAAATAAATCAAATCATAAGAAACTCCTGCCAATAGTGGGTCACTAAGCCTAACTTCTTAACTCTGATATTCACATAACACCTTCCCTAAGCTTACCACATTCAGTATTAAAATTCACCCACTGCCTTTTTTGCCCTACACTTCTACAACTAGAAATCTTCATCAGCAGCCTTTTCCTCACCACTGAACTTCAGTTCTCGTACCAAGTATTTCTCCTCGCTACAGCTCTTTTTTCTCTCCCTAGCATACTGAAAGTTGCTAATGCCCAAGATACTTAAATCTTGTTTCCCTAACACTTGTTTACTGAATTCTTGCATTGTACATCTGATTTGTGAGCATCTGATACTAGCTTACAAAATGCTGCAGCTCACAGGTTGCAAAGTGATGAACCAACAGAAACAGATCACTTTACCAGCTAAAATTTTTTCAGTTTTTTTTGGTTTTTTTGTTTGTTTGTTTTCTTTTCTTTTTTAATTTAAGTGACTACTTTAAGATATCAGAAGTTCTCCCACTTTTCTTTAACTAGTCCAGAGGCCTTTTTCACAAGTTCCTGCTTGCTCCCTTTCCACTGTCAATGATCCATGACACCTCTGGATGCCACAAGGTCAGTGTTACCTTCAACTTATTCATCCTCCTTCATTGACGTGGAACGAAATTGCTGGTTAAAGCAATTAGCCTCATCTCATTTTCCCCAAACTCTTTTTTCTCATTCCCAACCCTGAGCAATGCTGTTCTACCCCCTCACTTAGTTAAGAGCCCCTCCCCAAGCTGATTCAAATCATTACGTCAGTGAAAGGTTTGACTGGGTTAGCAAGTTGAATCGACTCAAGAAGTGGTCCAACAACCTCCAAAACTAACGTAAGAAACTAACGTAAGGCAAGCAGCAGGGAGCTGGAAGGGGGAGCAGCCCTCCCCCCTTTCACTGGCAGCCTGCTCTATCTGCTCAAAATGCAACTATAGCCACATCTTTCTCCTCAGGTCCACTCTCAGCTGTCAGTTCCCAACCTCTCTTTTGAACTGGCACTAGCACTTGCTCCATGCCACAGCAAGGCAATGCAGGGAGCTAAACCAGCTGAAGGCTACCATGCTCTCCCCGCAGCTGCCAAAAAGTAGTTTTGTAGCCAGACATCATCCAGAACCAGTTCAGAATGAAATCAGATAAACGCAGGTACTAGCATACTAGGGAAAGGGAGGACTGCATTAGCTTTGGCAAATTAGTTGCACCAGTTGCTTGTGAACCTCCAATTTAGGAACAGGACTTGCCAGACTAGAGGTGGCCACCATAAACTGTGGTAACCTGCCCCAGAATCCCAATGTGGCCCAGCCAGTAATACTGGGAAACCACTCACATTGAGGGAAGAAATATCCATGCAGGATATTATCCACTGGTAAGAAACCCATGGATTGTTACATTGGAAGAATATGACCTTGAGGAGGGAAGAGAAAACTCCCCACCTTTAAAAAGTCTTGCTGAAGAACTCTGAGCACCTAAAGGTGAATTGATACTGCCAAGCACACTGCCACAAGGATGGCAAACATGAGGACTGGAAAAGAGAAGATGCAGTGATGAGATATGCCAGGCAAACACACAGGGTCCTAGATGAAGCACAGTAAGCGTGAAGGATTTGCCAGATGCCTTAACGGAATGACATCCACCCACATTCAGCCCACAAGAAAAGAAAAAGCAGATAAATGGGTATAGATAACCAACAAAGAGCATTAACTGCAACCTCCTCAAAACCATTCTACACACAAAACTCCTTGTATGTAAGACAATCCTCCCCATTACCAAGATGTCCCACAGACAGTCAACACAAGAACATCAGAAAAACCCTCTGAATGGACACAAGAGTTCTGGCACCATCAGTTGTGAGATCTGTCCCTTCACTCCTCAGGCTTCAAATTTTTTCATCATAGCTTATGCTTATAAGGAACTCTGTATATTTGATATCTGTGAATGTTTGAGTTTTGCTGCTCGGTTTGTGGGAGCAAGAAAGGAAAAGGCTGAGGCAGGATTCAGAATGAAAGCCTGGTATATTTGTATCAAATCAGAAGAGAGGCGTGTGCACCTGCAAATCAACTTCCCCAAAAAGCAGGGACCTAGTCTCAAGAAACTTATACTTATAGAAACTTATAGAGATGGTTTATATTTTCAAACAAACAAACAAAAAAATCGTTGGAAATACAGAAGACTTTCACCATAGAAAGCAGCCGGCTGGGATTTTGCACCTAGCGCTCCATCACAGCACCTTTCCTGATTTATTCCACACAATTTCATGTATTTTTTTTTTAAGAATACTAATGAACTGACTTATCAGTAGCTCCCATCTCACCTTCACTTTGAATGGAGAGCTCTCTTCCTTCTGAACCTCCTTGTTCTCACAAATATACTTGCAGGACACAGCAGGCCATCAGCACTCCAGGTAAACAAACATAAGGCAGCCTAAGCTGGTCAGAAAGGATCTCTTCTCTTCTCTTGTCAGCTAACCTAAAGTGTATCCCACATGTTAAAGTCATAGAAGGGCTGTTCAGATGGTAACTCAAAAGGTCACAGGAACATTCAGGCTTGCCAGTGAATGAAATTAGTAACAACATCAGTGCAAAAGCAAAGATACCAAGCAGCAAAAACAGCATTTGAATTCTGCACCGAGCTTCTACCGTTAGTTTTGCAGGCCTTTGGCCAGACAGGAACTTTGGAGACTGAAACATTCTGCAGGACTAGCTGGTACAAGGGCAGTAAGACATTATTTAGTCTGCTTAAAAAAAGGGAAAAAACTCCTCTTACTTACTTATCTGCTTGCAGCTGCATTGCCATATCTTCTTCCGTTACCCTGCTGCTTACATGAGTGAGCCACAAAGTGGCAAGGAAATGAAGGTGACATGACAGCAGCGCAGCACAGCACACACTCCAGGGCCAGTATCAGACTCTGGAAAGCCAGAAGACTTAAAGGAATATGTGACCAAGTAGCACCTTGATCCACATTAATGTCTCCAGAACCTCAACATTATACTTCTCATTTCCTCAGGTGTTCTCATAACCTACCTTCAACACTCTCCCAGTTTCTCAAACGGTTGTCAGAACAACACACAGAGCTACAGATGAAGTCATACCAGTTCCACTCACAATGGCAATACTTCCCTAGTTCTACTGGAAACACCCATGCTTAAATCAACACAATCTGTTTAATTAAAAACTTAGTATGCATGTAGACTGCTGCAAAGCATCTCCTGTCTGCAAGGTATGTTTCTGACAGTTCTCCTGAGCACACACCTTCACTCATGAGGAAAAAGAAATCTTGTTTTGCTGTACTGCACCAATTAGAGTCCCACATCTGAATACGGATATTTTGCAATCCAAACTTGAAACCATATGATGACAGATAAGACGACCTGATCACACTGGAAACAAAACACCACCCTTCACACCTTCTGGTGTCATCATTTCCTACAGAGCTTCTAACAGAAAAAAAATCAAATCCCTCATGAAGCTGTTGAAAGACTGTGCATTGCTCAAGCCCCTCCACTGCATGAGAGCACTGAGATACAATGTTGTGATGCAGTGACAGGGGCAGCCGGTTTCCCAGTCTAGGAAGGCTAATGGCTGCAAGATACACCTTGTACACTGTGGCATGTTGAGATGGGAACGCTCGAAATTTATTGGTAGTCTGGAGTTCATGAGCTGCTCCTGCCTGGACAGCACATGTGTTTGGGGGTGCACATCCAGTCCAGAGGGACTTGGGAGCGCGTGCCCTTAATTAACACTTGCCTCCATAGCTGGAGGACCCTAGTTATACTGGCAGACATTGTGTAGGAATAGCCCCAACCAAGGGGTCTCATTTGCTAATAATTCCACATGGACAAAAAAAAAAAAAAAATGTTCACCTTGGGTAGCAGTACACTGATTTACCTTTAAACCAAACTTTTTTCCACATTGACAAGAAGTTCATAGGCTCTGCGCTACCCTTAGATGACTTTTGGCAATTTATCTGAGCTGGCATGCCTAGTACTAAAAAAATATTTCTTAAATGAAAAACAAAATTACTTTTTAACTTATTTATTGTTTTGTGGCTGGGTTTTTTTTCTTTTTTAGATTTTTTGAGCGCTATCAGGAAGTTGCTGTAAAGCATGAACATAGAATTTTGCAAAAAAGACCCCAACTGGGGGACAAAATGACCCATAAAAGAGGAAGTTAACAGCACTGACAAGTACACCACAAGAGACAGCCCTCGACTGAGACATAATACTGTGACCGACTTGGGGCAGAGGGAGTGGGGGGAGCAGCAACTGCCTCAAAGGCTTATCATATTTTTATCCCCTCTTCTCTTCAATTCTTCCACAAAGAACATATCAGTTATCCAATGATTTCTTTGTGGCAAAACTTTCCAGACCAAGCTTAGTGAATGGCATCTTTAAGTTCACCCATGATAACAAGTCCTGACAATAAAATAAGTCATACCTCCAACTAGTGAACCAATTTTGCAGATTTTGATTCTCATACAAGTAAAATACTTTCTTCTAGACAAGACAGTATTAACAATTTTGCAAAAATACGAAGGATGCATACCAAGCTAGAAAATACATTTAAAAGAAAATTGAAAAACAATACCCACAACGCAAGCAGAAAACAACTTTCCATCAGCCAAAAGAAAAAAGTTCTCAAACCAAAATTACACTTTGAACAGTCAAATTCTTAAGACTATTAAGTTTACTACAAGACTGATATAAAATATAACTATTCCAGTCCAAACACTTAGGGACTGTTTTTAAAGGGTAAGGAAAGATGTGCACATACTTCAGGAATTTTGAAAATTATTGCACATTTTGGGAACACAGTTGGACCTATGTGATTTTTTTTTTTAAACTCTCAAAACCACTTGCAATCCAGCACTATTAATTTCAAATATTCAACAGGCTTACACCAGATGTAGTGACACAAGAGAAAAAAGATACACGAGAAAAAAGACACCCACCCCCCAAACAAACACACACACACCAAAAAAACATATACACATATGCAAGATCCCTTGAAAAAGGTGAATCAACTTGTCTTTTTCATATCGAATAGGACTAATTTCTGGTAATCCAAAAGAAAAACAAACAAACCCATAAACATAAAAACACCCAACCTGGAATTGTTTTACTGATTAATTTTTACCATCACCTATGGAGGAGAGGCTAACTGTTGAACATCTGTTAAGTTTCTAAGTTACTAGAATACCAGTGCATTTTCCAAATGGACTTAAGGGTCACTACAAGGCTTACCAATTCCTACTCTTCTATTATTCTTAATATTCCTACTGTATTAATCCATGTGTGGATAAGAGGATTCTTGGATTTCCAAAGTGTTAACATTTTAATTAATACTGTGAGCACAAGCAAGAGTTTTATGCACTGCTTTGACAGAACAACAAAGAAAAAATAAGTCTGAAATTCTATACTTTACTTTTCTGTTGCCTTCCACACACCCTTAAACTCACAGAACTCAAGTAATTACATCAGCCAACTTCTAGAAGCCTGAACTCTCAACAACGGAGAGAGGAAAATGCTTGTGACTGAGGAGTTCTGGAGGCATAAACAGTTTAAAAAACAAACAAACAAAACCACCTCAGAAACATATCAACTATGTTTTTCCTCTGGGAACAGAGGAAGGAGGGAAGAGTACACAGAAAAATATAAAGGACAAAATTACATTTCAGTATCACAGAGAAGGAAAACAAACAATTTTTGGTTAAGCAAAAGTATACAGCTAGTTGATTAAGATTTTCTGTCTCAAATACGATTACTTTTGAAATCTGACATCAAGAGCTCACACATGGCCCTCATAAACAGAATTAAAACTATAATTCCATTTCTGCCACAATGATTATATCATGAGGGAGTAATTCTATTTAGGTAATGTGATCCTGTAACAAGATACTAAAAAAATCTATACGAATGTTGCCATTTTCCATGTCTGTTTATATTAAAAACATTTCCTTATTGTTTTCTCCATATAATTAATGAAGCTCAAAAAGCACTCCATCTTTTAAACTGACATGCTTCTTTCTACAAATAGTTTATAACATTTTGCAAAGGAAACAAAGTATTACTAACTAAACCATTGCTTCTTTTAACCTACTCTTCAAATGCCATGTTCTTAAAAATGTATTATATATCAAATAGAAAAAGCCATTACAGTATTTCCATTCTATTCATAGACTGGTAGGCTTGACTCCATTTCAAAATTTGTGGGGGACTGTACCAACTACACTGAAATAAAAAAGGTCTGTAGGAAGATTATCACAAGGAGACAAAAAACCCACCCTGTTTTCATAACTGTTTCACAGGAGAGCATGTTGAAAAGCAGACCATCACTGTGTTCATACCAAGTTCTGCCCACGTGGAACAAATGCCGAACTTGTTCACATTGTGAATCTCTGGCTATAAACACTTACAAGCTACAAGAATATCTAGAGAGCTTAATGAAGGCTCTCTATCTCAGCTTGCCTGCCAAATACATAAATAGGAATAAGTTACTTAATATTTAGGGTGCGAATACCCAGCATTATGTACAATCCACTACGGATGCAAGGCTTTCCCCTACCAAGCCTTGGACAATTGCCACAAAAGAATGACACAGCTTCCTGGTTTAGAGCACTGTGTATTCTGTAACTCTGCAAGTGGTATATGCTCTGAAACTACAGAAGTGAGATATAAGTTGGAAAAATAAAGGTTATTATTAAAGACTTTATCTCTTTCACTGAACAGCAATTACCCTCTAGAAGAGCCACCACTGCAAAGTGCTCGGCACAGAAAAACTGGTAGCATTCACCACATGCTCATCCTAAACCTCATGAACACATAACAACAGTCACCCTTGGTGAGCCATAATGTTTGAGTTCAAGCTCTCAATTTTAAGTGAGCAATGCCAACTGCTTTATATGAATGTTAACAGCCCCTCCCTGAAGTCTGCAAGGCAGTCTCATCTCCCCATGTCTTTCTAAGCAACTGAAATTACTTACCAGTAAAAGTCCATCTGTGGGAAATTCCTCTACCAACGACAATTCTGCTTCACTGGCAACAACTGCCTTCCAAGTACAAACGACCCCCACGTGCCATCAAAGAAGTGGGTGGCAGCAAAGAATTTCACCAGCCACGTGTAGTTTACCAACCAAATCTCTCTGAGGTGAGCTGGCTGAAGCATGAAAGCTCTTCACCAGGAGAACTTGGAGAGGAGCTGAGCACACTCCCAGGCACGGCAGAGCCACTGGCCCAGCCAGAAGCAGGAGCATGCAACAAAGCTTTAGTAACAACTGCATTTCTGGTGCCACTCAACAATAACACGTACCCCTCCCTACAGTACAAGGAAACGGGCTCTTTTGAAGAAGGCACCAGCAAAGCAACCCAAGTATTTAGCATTTCATAGGAAATTAATGAGGTTAAATGTGCTGGTGACAAAGAATATAGTGTTTAAGTCTGCAGACTGGCTGCCAGAGGAGACGAATGGTGACAGATCAGAAACTGAGACCTGTTTCTCCCTGTTTTCTTCTCCTACTTGACTCCCTCAGAAGGAAAAAAAAATAAAAATCTTTGCTCTACTTGATTTTAACTAAAAAGTAAATTCCATATTATGTGCACCACAGCAGATATTTTTGAAGCTGGCATTTTTGAGATGTGACATCATCATAAAGGTGGATTACAGATGTCCAAAGGAATCAGATTTCTTCAGCTCGCAATGACAGAATTTAAAGGTTCCTATGCTCCAGATGCTGACCTATCTTCCTGAAACAAACAAACACACACCAAACCAACCCTCTAGCCATTCTACAGCTTCTAGCCAAATTCTTTATCTAGAACTCTGGGAATGCAGATGTCATCAATTCACTAGGGAAAAAGGAAACATGAATATGGTTAATACTCCTCTAAGCAGTATTGGTGTGAAACACAAACAAAGTTTTTAATGTGAATATCTTCATTTAACTCCCACTGTAGGACATCATCTGCATACACCTCTAGCCAGATATATACAGCTGAACCTCCCCATATCTTCAGTTCACCTTGCCAAAAATGCTACTTCACCTTGCCTCTAAGACATAGCAAAAAATTCCATCAAACTTTTTAAGTTCTCATTTTTTCAGTTTCAAAGAAAAGCTAGAGCAATCTGATGATAAGTGAACTATATCACAGAGATGCAATTGCAAAAACTATTAAAGTAATGGTGGATTTTGTAACACCTTAGATCACGCTAATTTTAGACTGTTGTATAGAGAGATGAAAGAGGAGAATGCATTGGAAATCACAGTAGACAAAGACACACCGATTTCTGGGGAATCGCGCAATGAAAAAACATGACTAGAATACAGTTGATTCAAGCTTGGGTGAAGAAATAGACCATGATGATTAAGAAAAAAAAAAAAGGTATTACAAGTCTCATGGTCAAAACTTAAGTATTGTACAGTCCTACATGAAGCCACCCTTTGCCTGAACGCAAAAACGTACCTCCAGTTGGGAATGCCACACTTCATCTCCAACCTGAGTGCTTCCGAAGTATAAAGTCTATTCCTTGTCCCATTCTCTGATTTCTAGTAAGAAACCAAGTGCTAACCCCACCAGTCACAGCTTCGCAAGTCTTGAACATTAAGCTATTTTAAACTACATGCAAACAAGTCTATCTAAAATTATACAAAAAAGCAAAGTTGATCTGTTTATCAAAAGCAAGAAACAACAGATTAAAACCAATTAAAACAGTAATAATATTTAAGCAACAACAACAGATTTAAAAAGAAAACACAAACAAAAAAAATAAACAAAAAACCCAACAACCTCTTCTAAACATGTAAGAGGGAAGCAGTAGTTTTAAAATGCCCATTACCAACCAGGCATTTTCATTTCTTCACTAACTGACCTCAAGCACAGAGATCTGCAATGTTCAGTACATCTGCACAAACATCATGTATAAGATTCCTATTCAAACAAGAGCTTTATGCGCTGTCTGCATGATCAGGGTTTAAAACCAAAACAAAACAGCAATTACACGCTGACTGGAGAGTTACTTCTGAAAGAAAAGTAAGCTGCTCATACTTGCAGAGGGAGAACTCTTTATCACTTATAGCTGAAACCTCAGTTTCATACTTACCTGTAGCTCCCTGACAGACGTGATGCCACCACTATTGCCTTTGCAACTGCCAATTATCTAACAAGATCCTGATTGGTTTTACAGATGTCCCAAAGAATACAGCAACGCTGCCATGAAGCAGCTCTGACTCCTTCATACGTACCCTCAGGGAGCAGCTTCAAGAAGCACTGTTGATGGTCAGAAAGAAAGAAGCCCAATCCCCCAAATCAAACCAAGGGCTGAGAGAGAACAGAGACCAGACTGTGATGAGGGTCAAGAGGTTCCAGGAAAGAGACCCCTTTCTTTCATCAGCCAGCATATGAAAACAAACAAACACACAAAACCCCAAACAAACAACAAAAAACAACCCCAAACCACAGAACCTCCACAGCAAGCTGCCATGACAGTAACCTCCCGCCTCTTAGAAATCCAAATACCTGCCCTGATAACACCAGTAGGATCTTGCTTACCGCAGTCCTTGGATGACTTTGAAGACAAGTGCCTTGCCCTTTTCTGGCTAGTAACAGTCTGGTACTTCTTGAAGTCCTTACTAGTATACAGGGCACTGCACTTCCAGGTTTATCAACTTTATTCCTTTCCAGATCAGTAAAAGAGTCTTCTATAGCTTCCTCAAACTAATGATCACAGTTCAGTGGTTGTAAACCTCTGTCCATTTCAGTTTTTTTTAAGTCAATGAGAAGAGGGAGGATAGTTGTGCAAGTAGAGAGGATGCTGCAATCCACAAATAAACACTATTACAATTTCTGAGTTTCAGTCTCCAGCACTCATGACTTGGCATCCTTCACAGCACTGAATTCAGAAATCAAATAGTGAACTTCGTAACTTCACCTCATACTCATGCCAGCACTGCCTTTGCCTCATGAAGGAACTGCTGACACCTCTTCTGAACTCAACACATCTTATTCAAACCAATTCTACTTGCATAGATGTTGTTTATTAGGGAGGATGTATGCATTCAAATTTGATTTTTGTTTCTTCAGAATTCAGCTGTTCCTGCTGTTTATCTCTACCTAATGTAACAGTTAGCCAAGAAGGAAAATTACTATTGTGTCACAAACAGAAGACTATGACTTCAGGTAGGTGATCAAACAGCAGGAGACCCATGAACACAGAAGAAACAAAAATGTTGTTCAGATACAAATGTCTTTGGCAAGAGACGAATATGCGAGACAAGAAAAGAAATTACAGTCTGAATGGTTTATAAACTGAACATTTCTCCAAAGTGTCTTAGTGAGCATCATCAAGTACAAAAAAATTTGCAGACACACATGTCACTACTTTGAGATTAATTTGGAGGAATTACAGTGACAATATTATATGACAGTACATATGACAGCAATTTCTGTGCTGTCATTTCAATTAGGTCGAACAGCAAGTTAGAGCCAAACAAATGGTTTATTAAGAACAGGTATGACTGAAATGAACTAATCAGGAAACAGTTTCTCTGCACTCCAGACCCAACTTAAGTTTTGAGAATTGGGGTTTAACAGCCACAATAGGAGTACGAAATGTTACACAATCCACTTAAATTAAGTATAATTGTATCTTTGCAAACAGGATACAATATGGCAAACAGATGCATAGGGAAAAAAAAAAAGGTCACGGAGGAGAGGAAAATTTTTGTTTTCCACAGCACTGAGCAACTGGAGACTAAGCAGTCACTTCAACCTAAATCACCTTTACTCCAGCTTTCATCGAAACACAGTAACATTGATAAACTTTATAAATCAAAGTGTGGTTGATTAAACTGTTAGCAACGAACCTCTTCCCTCATCTAGTATAAAAAATACAAGTAAACAGCAAAATGATGGATGCAAACACCACAGGTGATTTCTTCCAGAATGACTGAATACAGAGAAACAGTTACTGTAGTTGTTTACAGCATAAAAAAAAATAATTTAAAAATCCTACGTTTTCTTACCAATTGTGACCTATATACAAGAAATTTTGCTGGAAAGGGGAACTGGAATAAAAAAAATCTCAGCTACTTTAAGTGACATCCCCTTGTAAGGCACTCGACTGCTGATTTAAAGCTGTATGAACATCCGTAGCAGTTCACCAGTGAAACACAAACTTCTACCAAGTCCGAGCGCAGAGCCAGCACAGCTGAGAGGAGCTTTCATAGCTCTTCTCGCCAACTCCGCACGTTCACTTGGCTGCGAGGAGGCTTTAAGTGAAACCCCACCAGTTCCCGGGCACTTTCCAACCCCGCCACCGAGGAACACGCGAGGCTCCGCGCTCCCCCCCCCCCCCCCCCGCCCCCCGACACCCGGCGGGGTAAAAACCCCACTCTGGGGTGGGGGAAACAAGAGGAGCGATGGTAACAGCAGTATCAGCCTGACACTGGCATGGCCCCGCAGCTGCCCTAGAGCTGCCTGCTGCCCACGGCCAGCTCAGGAGGTGCGGAGAGAGACAGGAGAGCGTGTGCTGGTTTGAGGGGCTTGTTCGTTTTTTTAAAAAAAACAAACTTGAAAACAACAATGGAGCAGCGAGAGAAGCGGCCGGTGGCCACTAGCAGGGTGGGCTGCTCCCAAATGCGGCTCGGGGCCGCCGGGCCAGGCCGGCTGGGAAGTTGCCCGGGAGCCGGGAACACCGTGGCGGCGGCTGGGCGAGAGAGCTGCCCCTGCGCCGGGCCCCGCGCCCTGCCGGCAGCCAGGCCTCTCCCCTCCCGCACGCCCAAACATGGCCCCTCGCCACCAACCCTGCAACTTTTCCCCCTGCCCCCTGCCGCTCCGCTCACCTCTCATCAAGGAACAAAAACTGCAGGCAAGTAGGCTGCGCAGGACGGCCCCCATCTTCCCTCCCTCCTCGCTCTCACCGGCGGGGAGGCGGCGGCGAGGAGCAGCACCTCCGCTGCCAGTTCATGCTTCCAGGCGGGCGGGGGAGGTGGCGGGGAAGGGGGGGGGGGAAGGAAGGCGGGGAAGGGCGGCCACGGAGATTCCCCCCTCGCCGGTCTCTAGCAAGCAACTTGCCCGGCCGCGCCGCCGCGGGAGCAGGCGCTGCCCTCCATGCCGGCCGCCGCCTCACCGCAACCACCGCGGCCGTTCCCCCATCCACCCCTCTGCTTGCTCGCCCGGCCCCCGCCTCCGCCGGGCGCGCACAGGCGCAGGGATACAGTCCTCCTCCCCCGGCTCAGCCTCGCCTCCGCCTCTCCTCGCCGCGCCCGGACGGCTGCTGGCTCCCGGAGCAGCGCCCGCCCCCCAGCACCTCTCCCGTCAGGGAGGGAGGGAGGGAGAGAGAGAGAGAGGGGGAGCGGGCGTGCGTGCGCAGTCTCTCAAACACGGACTGTCTCACAAACCCGCCCGGCCGCGCAGCGACTGACAAAAGCCCGGCGAGGTCCGCACGCCAGCAGGGCCGAGCCGCTGGCTGGGGAGAGGGCGGGGTGGCGGCGGGAGCCCCCGAGGTTCCCGCCTGCGGTCAGGGTGACGGGACGCGGCGGTGGGGCGGCCGCCGCGGTCGCATTCCAGCGGGACTACTTGTCGTTTCTCACCCCCTCCGCCGCCTGCCATGCGAATCGCGGAGGAACACCGGTCGGGAGGGACGGGATTACTTTCTGCCACAGAGCAGAAGCGGCGGCGGTGGCAGCAGCACAAAAGCAGCGGGTGCTCCTCCGCCAGGTGAAGCGAGGCCGTGGTTCGGCCAAACAGCGCCGGGCACATCAGGGCTACCGGTTCCCCCCTTCTCCTTCGAATGTTGCATGCCCGCTCTCCGGAAGGGGTACGCTGGCTTCTCCAAGGCGAAGGCTGCGGGGCCGTGCCTGGCTGCGGCGGCACCTCCTCCCTTCCCCAGGGTCTGTCGCTGGGGCCAGCCGCGGGCTCACTCTGGCGCTGCCCCGCCGATGGAACCAGAAAGAAAACGGGGGGAACGGGCTGTAATATTGAGTGTCGCTCGGGAGTGGGATGGGGCTGGCGCGGATTTAAGCAATACGGTAAAATTAAGTTAAAAGTAATACTCTGAGTGCGGAGATTTAAGAGCAGTAATCTTGATCTTTCCCAGAGCAGAGCTAGCAGGCGTTCCTTATCAGTAGAGCTTGCTGCTTGGCTGATGTAATGGTGTGTGATTTATTTCCCAGCACTTCTGGGGGTGGTTTGGCTTTTTGTCCCCCTTCCTAAACTAAATGTAGTAAGCAGGATTTGTCCTGACTGGAGCAGTAGTTACAAATAAAAAATAAAATAAAAAATTAAAATGAGTGGCCAGCATGCTGAGTTTAAACATAACTTACTCTTTCTGTATTCCAACCGTGTAAACACACCCTTTTATTTCTGAAGAAGCCAAAAAAGTTAGGATTTTGTAAATAACCTCACTTGAAAAAAGCTTCCCACCTTACCTACTGTGTTCATTCCTAATAAACAACACAAAATGCAGCTTTTTTGCATTTCCTCTAGATTAGAAAATCTACTTTAGGATTTCTACAAGGAACACAAAGTCTAAATGTCTACATCATGCCCTCTCTCATAGAGTATGACAGCTGGTTAGTAGGATAATGATACGAGGCAGAACAACTTACAGCAAAATTTGAGGTCTTTACATTCAGAGGTCTGTATTATTTTCAGGATTATTAGAAACTTCTGGAAACATTTAATTTTTAATTTCATATCTGTTGAACATGTATTTTCATAGCTTTTCTTGTGATTACAGTAGGAGATAACATCTAGGCCAGATTAAAGGCCCGGGCATTGTAGACTGACTACTAACATGGAGTCATATGATAACGGACTCTCAGCTTCTACTGGGGAAAAAATAAACAAAAAACCCAAAAAACCTGGAGCTTTTTACAAAAAAAAGTGTATTTCCAACCTTCAAGGTTGAAAAAAAAAATTGGAAAATATAAACAATGCAACTCAACAGTAATACCTGCCTGAGGCCAGGTCTATGTTACAAAATGTCCTCAACTCTCAGGCCTCTTCTGTTACTGCGCTGTCAACTGGGAGGATTAGCAAACTTGAGCAAGATCCACATGGATAGTGCAGGAGAAGGGCTTCCCATGCAAAAAATTACCTGCACAGTAGAGAACCCACATCTAACACTTGTTGTCACTGCTAGATTTTGCAGGAGCCAGCAGAAGAAGTACACCGTTATGTTTATTTTCCCAGTTTAATTGGAATCAGAGGAAAAAAGAGGTTTGTGCATTTATTTTCCTTATACTCCACACTATAATGCTGCACTGTCTGTGATTAACCTCTAATGTAGTACGGCAGATCTGTAATGAATTCTTCATATCTCAATCGCACACTGCACAGCTGAGGAAAACCTCAAGCCCAAACCCTGCATCACAGAACACATTTGTGTACATGCCGTTCCCTCCTGCATCTTACCTGTTTTGCTGGAAACGCTGTTGTCTTGACTATCTCCCTTGGGTGCCTGATCTCCTGCCTGGTTGCTCTTACTCTTGAAGATGTCTTCCCTGCTGTCTGGGCAGACAGGTTTTCTTATTATTTTTCGAACATCATATGCTGACACCCCTCACATTGGTGCATAATTTGAGCCCTTTCCTTTCCTGCTGGGATTTCCTCCGAACCGTTTAATGATTATTGCCTTCACCTCTCTCAGCCTAGCCCCTTTCCCCCACAGCCTGCGTATTTCAGCCTAGGCAACCTTTTTTGAGCCCTTTTCCCCACCAATGCTTAGGATTCAAGACCAAGCCTATGTCATAACTGTTTCTCAGCTTTACTTCTAATTCATACACATAGAATTAACTCCATGGCAGAGGATTTTACGAAATAAAGTAGATGGCAAGATTACCACACACAGAAGGGCCTGATGATTATGTTAAAGCTTAAAGTTGAAGTAAACAGGAGGGGAGAGGGAATGTCTGTCTCATTTCAGTAAGAAGTTCCACTTGTTGGTTGCAGTTACTTTCTTTACCCTTAGAAAGAGAAACTGCATTTAGCCATCTCAGATCCAGACTGGGGCTCCAACTGCCAAGAAACCTGCACAGCTTTACCCTTACCTCCAGACTTAGATGGTGGCTCTGTGATACATGATGTTTCAAAGGGTTTTTTTTTATACTTGGGTTAGTTTCCTGATTTGGTTGGTGGCCCAGCCCCACATGCAGTTGTGTCAGCACACAGGACAGCAAGAGATGGCTGCAGGAGCTCCAGAAACCAGCAGTGACTGTCAAAATCACTCTGTATTTGAACTGTGCCTTGAGTTCCAGTGGAGTCAATGGGATCTTTTTGTAGGAACAGGACCGAAGTCCCTAATGAGCAAAAGCTGTTAGCAGAAGATGGCTGCTCAGCAAATGAATGTGGCTGCCCACATCACACCAACCACTATCATAATTAGCTCTCTTGCTGAATGTCTCAACAAGAATTAATGGGCATGGTGTGGTGAAATCCTGGTCCCTCTGAAGTCAATGGCAAAACTCTCACCAACTTCAAAAGGGCCAAGGTTTCATACTGAAACTCTAGCTCAAGTCCTCTCTTGCCCCCAGCAGGAAAGTCTGCAGTGCTGTAGCTTAGGAAATGGGACCTGACATAGTGATGACTTCACCAATGATACCTATTACAGCCATTTCACAGATAAAACAGGAATTCCTGACTTGCAGCATCATTGCCTTGCCACTTTGCCTTGGTCACACAGTTGATACTTTTACAGAAAAATGCTTCGTCCAACTCTTCCCCAAAATAAGGTCAGCTCTAATAAATGTGCCTGATGATGTTTATCCTGTTCCAAGAGTGCGATGGGTTCACCATGGTGTTCCTCCTTCAATGACTAGAGTACAACATCCTCTAGTCCTTCCTAAAGTTCAGTAACAAGCAGACATACTTTTACTCCCATACAGTCTGAACTGCACCTTCTCACCAGGGCATAGACAGTTGACGAGCATATTTCCTTGGACTTATAGTCACATCTCCATTTGAGAAATTTTCTCAAGACCGTGAGACCTCATTCATCTTTGCAGTTACTGTCTGCAGGGTTCCCCCCCCAGTCTGTCAAAACACTGCAAAAAATAGCACTGCCACTACTTCTGTGAAAATTTTCATGTAAAATATCCCATCAAATCCCTTTTTGATCACATAAAAAGTTTCTGCTTCTCCTTGCATTTCAGTACTACCTTATTTTTCCCCTTGTTAAGTATAATACCTATTCTTTCTTTCCCATCTCCCCTACCAGAAGAGGTTGCCTGGTATTCAGGATGAGAACTATGTTTCTTTGTTGGCTAAAAAAACCTCTTACAACAAAAACTTCACAGAGGAGAAGGCACTCAAGTTCAGCAGCCAATGCAGGTGAGCTAGTCCAACAGGAATCCAGCAATATCCCCAAGGGGAAATACAAACAAGATGACCTGAAAGGCTTGGGCATTTTCTTTATGGCTTTGGAGGAGTGTTGGAACTCCTGCTGATGGTGCAGCCAAGGTCAGGCTGTCTACCTACTGCCTCTTTTCTCCTCTTCCATCTCCCAGGGAGTTGAAATCACGGATTGTCTGAGGATACGCTTCTTCAGCTGTTGTGTTTTCAGTGTCAACCATGCAGGATTCTGATTTTAATTTGGCACTGCCCACCAGACTACAGGGCAAGTCCAAGTCTTTTCTTGTGAATATTTAGCAGCGGCTACATTTCAAAGCAAAATTATAAAAACGTCATTTGAGAAAGTTACAGTTCTAAAATTTGTAAAATACTTTAATTCTAGGTCAATACAACAAAAACATCCTTTTAAGAGAGCTCACATTTCAGGCTGACAGACACCAAAAGTCTATTTTGTTTTAGTTTGCTCAAATTTTCAAAACCAGTCAGCATCTGGGCTCTATTAACCATAACATGTATGCCTTTTAAGCAACAACAATTTTAGAATATTTCCTTTTCAACCCTCTTTTATGGAGTTCAGCATTTTGCAATACGCATCCATAATATTTACCAATTCTGCTTTGCACTGCAGCCTTTGAAGTTTAAAAATTAGTTACTGGTAAAGCATTGTACATTTGCTTGCACTCTTTTAGTCACAAGGATCAGTGACTAGAATTTATGCCCATGATCAAGAAAGGTAAGTCACTGTGTCAGTAATTAGCAATCTTTTCTGCAATGATTTTTGATCTTTATGTAATGTACATGGTGTGACATACCATCTGTGTGTAGGAAAGAGCTCGTTTGCAGCTTGAAATAGCCATTTTGGGCTAAAGAGCTGTACCATGAAATATGGTTATGGATCATTAACCATGATACCTCTTCAGGGGTGTTGTTTTTATTAATTGTTAGGTAGGTTCTCAAAGTAGGCTAGAAAAGCAAGATGAGTGCCTCAGAGGAGAAAAGAGTGCCCTCTAATGGTTAATCCTTAGGTTTAATGTCTGCGGTGTTTTATGAAGCGTTTCTCTTTTAAGATATTTGTAAAGTAAGGTCACACAAATGCAATATATAGGAACAATTTATTTTTTCAAGAAAAACCCAAATCTTTTTTACCCTATTAATTGCTTTATAAGTAGCATTTAAAAATTAGGATGGAGGCATATTCTTGGTAACATTTTCATTAAATTATCATTACCCAGGATTTCTCAGAGGAAAATCCATACCTTTAACAATTCAGAACTATTACCCATCCTCTATCCCGATAAGTTTTGTGTTTCACCGGGGGAAGCATGTTGCAAGGCCTGTAAAGGCAGCATGCAGGACAAGTGTAAGTCCCTAGTTTATTTCAGAACCATAAAAATTATTCTGGATGCCCTAGAGCGTGATACCACTGTTGAATAAGTAAAATTCAAGGACAAAATCCTTCCCTTTTGTTTTTTTTGGTGTTGCTTTTGGGTTTGTTTTTTAAATCTTTAAATCAACTAATCACAATGGGAATAATGGTTTTAATTAGTCCTTGCTCAATTCTCACATAATGAAATTCCCAAATAATTGACAGTGGGTGATTCTACAGTATATCCTTTTTTTTAAAGGCCTTGCCAGTAATTTAGTTAGGGAATTTCTGTTTTTTCAGAATTATAGTGATCTTTGCATCAGAGCTGCAGAACCTGGAGGGAATGGCTGAGGTAGAAACAGCGTTTCAAATTCTCCCCCCAGCCCCGCTATCAGCTGGCAGCAGCATTACCACCCGTGCCTCCACAAAAGATCCTTGAAATAAAGGCACAGAACAGCAAAAAGCTCCACACAGATTCACCCTGGCCATTAGCTAAAGTGTCTCCCACTGATTTCATTGCCTGTTAGAGCAGGAATGAATGCGGGTCCTTAAGCTTGCACTGGCTCCGTATATAAAGGTTTCTGCAGTTTATGGCCTGTAACTTATTCTTCATGTGATGAGATGGATGGAAGGGGCAATTATATATGGTTGAAGTCTCATTTGCTGCTTTTCCATCTCCATTAGTTCTCTGAATAATTTCCTCACAGTGTGGACTTCAATAAAGACTTCCAGCACAGCTGGCAACTAAATATAGATAAGTAACAAAGGAAAACACAGAGAAAGGCAGACCCACTCCTCAAATATATTTGTTAAAACAGTTGTGACTGCTATGAATATATTATTGAAGGATATTCATATTCCACTTTAGAATAATTAGATTCTGTTTTCCCCTCTCAAGAGAAAAAGTTATTAGAGTGAGGCTATCCAATCCATTTCTCATCCTTCCTCTCCCCCCTCCTCCCCAGTCAAACCACAAAGACAGTATTTGGTCACATGGATCTTTTGAATAAACGATGGGGAATTGTGTCTGAATAGCCCTGACTCATAAAGCTCCTTGCAATGCCTTTTTCAGTGTCAGAGCTTTGCAGTTAATGCAACTTCTACTAATTTTTTCCTTCCTACAATTGTGAAAAATATAATACCTTTAGAATGATCTGAAAAGAGCTTACACAGAACAAAATCCCCATTTAATCTTGGCACATTAAGAAATCTTTTATTTGAACAATACATTTAAAATGCTATTTTCCCAAAATACTTTTTTTAAAAAAGATAAGTAAAGCTCTAAGTGTTCAAAGAACTTATGATTTAGAGTCCTTCATTTGTGTTTTAGGAAACCTGGCACTTCAACTAGAAGAAACATTAGTGAGGATATGTGCTTCCTACAATACACTTTGGCAGTAAATATCAAACTCAGTAAATCAAAAGGTGTCCTGGTCACCGTGTAAAAAAAAACACAACACAAAATGGGAGCTGAAGACCCAAACCACTTAAAGACAGGAGAAAAAGATATTTGCAGAGCATTGTACATACCAGTTCTTTAGTTGTTGCTCCCACTTTGTGTACTACCCCTCAATTGGAGTCATAGAAACATAGAATCACAGAACTGTAGAATCACAGAATGGTTTGGATTGGAAGGGGCCTTTAAAGCTCACCTAGTTCAACCCCCTTGCTGTGGGTAGGAACATCTTTCACTAGACCAGGTTGCTCAAAGCCCCATCCAACCTGGCCTCAAATACTACCAAAGATGGGGCATCCACACCTTCTCTGGCTAACCTGCTCAGTGTCTCACCACCTGCATTGTAAAAAAATTCTTCCTTATATTCAATCTAAACCTCCCCTCTTCCAGTTTAAAGCCATTGCCTCTTCTTCTGCCACTACAGGCCTTGATAAAAAGTCTCTCTCCATCTTTCTTGTAAGCCCCCTTTAAGTACTGAAAGGCTGCAAAAAGGTCTCCCCAAAGCTTTCTCTTCTCCAGTCTGAACACCCCTGACTCTCTCAGCCTTTCCTCATAGGAGAGGTGTTCCAGCCCTCTGATCCATTTCATGGCCCTCTTCTGGACCCACTCTAACTGTTCTATGTCTAACAGGTCCAAGACCCCAGAGCTGAACACAGTACTCCTGGTGGGGTCCCATCAGAACAGAAGTGCAGAACCACCTCCCTGACCTGCTGGCCACAGTTCTTCTTATGCAGCCTAGGGTATAATTGGCTTTCTGGGCAAGCACACATTGCAGGCTCATACCTAATTTTACATCTACTAGTATCCCCAAGTCCTTCTCCACAGGCCTGCTCTCAATCCATGCATCCCTCAGTCTGTATTGATATTGGGGGTTGTCCCAAGCTGGGTGCAGGACCTTGCATTTGACTTTCTTGAGCTTCATGAGGTTCACATGGGCCCATTCCTCAAGCCTGTCAAGGTCCCTCTGGATGGCATCCCTTTGCTCAAGCATATCAGCTGCACCAGTCAACTTAGTGTCATCCAGAAGCTCACTGAAGGTGCACTCAGACACACTGTCTATTTCATTAATAAAGATATTGAATGGTATTGGTCTAAGTACAGACCCCTGAGGGACATCAGTTGTTACTGATCTCCATCTGGATATTGAGCCACTAACTGCAACCCTTTGGATGTGGCCATCCAGCTAATTTCTTATCCATTGAACAGTCCATCCATGAAACCTATATCTCTCCAATTAAGCAACAAGGACATTCTGTACATACTAGAGCTTTTAAAAGACAACAAGGTTTGGGCAACCTGCACTTGCTGTTACTATATTTATTTGGTTTACCTTACTGAGTGATCACAGTGTACAAGCAGAAGAGCTGTAGCTCTTGGTCTCATTCAGTGCCCCAGCAGCTCTCCTGGTTTCTGCACAGGAAGTTGAGAGTATTTAGCTATGCATCTACCAGTTCTTTTTATTATTCTTTCCATTATATATGTGCCATTTTTTATACTTACATGGACACGAAATGTTTGGGACTTGTGGCTATGGTGTAGGTGGAACACTTGCCATGGCACTTTGAGACAAACCAAAGACTTTTTTTTTTTTTTTCTGAGATACTGCTCTTTATATCAGTAGATTCAGGAAGACATCTTCATGAGCAAAAAGCACTTGACATTATGCAGCCCTGGGTTCTTGACATATGGATTACCCAATTATTATTTTGCTACATAGATACGATTTCAAAAGACACAGTTTAGAACATCAAAATTCAGTTCAGTTTTGAAACAGGAAGATCTGAAAGCTAAAGCAAAACACAACCTAGCAAATACAAGAGCAAATTCCCTTTTTCTTTCTCTGTGCAAAACCTCAACTCTTAAACATAGGATAGACAATGGAACGACTGTGCAGAAAAAGAAAATTAAGGGTAGATCCTGAGTTGACACAACTGATGATAATAGGGTAAAATAAATATGAGTAGAGCTGAGTGAAAGAATAAACCAAAATTTGTTAAATATTAGGTCAAAAGCCAGATGAGAAATATTAAGTCTTTCCTTGTTTTACCAGGTCCATTACAAGCCTTGCAACCAAATGGTTTCTAATTAGGACTTAATCAACATGCAGTCAGTTGAAAAGTAAGTAAAGGAAAAAAAATAACCAGGGTCAGTTACAAAGTTATAAACTTCACCCCAAAACCAAGACTCATCTTTTTAATTCACCTTTCAAGCTTACTTTCCTTCTAAAGTCTCAGCTGGAACACAGGTGTCAGGACACAGCAGAACAGGTACAAGAACCAGTGTCTCACTTGCCAGACGATGCACTATGGCTTAGTGTTGTGCAAGGTCACTTACCCCAGGTGCTGCATCTGCCCACTTTAAATCCACCTGGATTGCTGCCCAGGATAACCTTCTCCTATGTTCCAAACTCTTGATGTTTTACAAAGTCAGGAGATGCTCTAGATACATGAGGAAGTAAGTGGCACTGTAACTGCTTGTAGCATGTATGTATTTCATTGATTGCTCTTCTTGCTGTTGCTGGTGTATGCAGACTGAGGTCCTGGCAATCACTTTTGTTACCAATTGATGGGGTAGCCATTGGAGATGTCTGTTGTTACCAGCAATACCTACCCATTTTTGGTGATTGCAAAAACATCATGGCAGTTGAACCACCCTCAAACTCACCCTTGAGATGGAGTCTCCAATGTATTTCTGGGAAAGTTTACACTTTCTCTGCTAGGCATAGCACATGGATAGACCTCACTTTTCAAACTCCACCATCCTGTACAACATTTACTTGAATGGGGTATACCCTTGCTTCAGGTATTTGCTGGTGTAGGAAAGCCACACGTGTGTCTTGTTGAAGCTCAGTAGGGAGCAGCATAGCATGAGCTGTTCTCACTTTGTTTTAAACTATACCTCACAAACATTATTTTCTGCCCTTTCTAAAATGGAGAGCTCCATAAAGGCAACATACAGCATGTGCCAAATCTGGAGGCTTTCCAGAAGTACTGCCTGAGTTACCACATGGTGGAAAAACATTATAACTCCTTATTTCAGGCCCTGAAACAAAACAAGGTCAACATTGTCATAGTTAAATAATCAGAAGCAGCTGGGAAAATGGTCTTAGGATTCTTTCAGAAATTTTACCTCTGGGCTGAGAAGTCCTGTTACCCTGTAAGACAATTGTTTTGGGAAGTTATGTGCCACTAGGTGGGAGGACTTGACTTATAGCCATAAACTATGTGCTGGAGGACCTCCCACTGACACCAAAGAGGGTTGCTGAAAGGATTATCTGTTTTGTAACTTACTGGGGCTACACAGGATTTCAGTAGTGTCAGTGGAGCTTGGATTTAGGGCTAGGAGAGAAAGGTTCTTTCAAAAAAGCAAACAGAAAAGCTTACTTAGAAACTAAACAGCAGGCCAGCTTATAGGGAATCTGTGTCATAGTGAGGGTTTTTCTATAACCTTCCTAACATAAGAATAAATGTTTGAACTTTGTGCAAATTTTCAGTCTAGGTGTTGTTGAGGGGAGTTGCAAAAAAATCAAAGCGTCACAGTCTAAGCACTGCTGATTGCATCCTTCTTTCAGTGTAAGTGGAGGCACAGAGAAAACCTGGTGCTGCTCCTCGTGGCTTTTGAACATTCAGCCAGAATTCAGCTGCTTCTCTGATGTGGCACATACCAAAGCCTTTATAAGTATTTATACCTTATATAGCCATCCTTACCATTCTAGCATTCTGAAGAAACACCTTGTGGTCTTCAGAGTGACTTCTCAAATCAGCAAATGTTTCAAAACATGCATATGGTTTAGCCAGCCTAATGTACAACATCTTGAAGTTGTTCTGGATGCTAACTACTTGTTAAATTTCTATTGAGAAAATACAGAGTCCACAGATTGATGATTCCTGGGTGCTGTCAGTATGATAAAATTTTGAATTTTCAATTAAAAATAAAGCAAACCAAAAAGAAGAGGGATCGGAACACCTTGGACATAGCATATCTAAACTCTTTTGCCACTTAGGACAATGACCGTTTATAGTTTGAAAGGAGAGAAATAACAGAACAGAAGTTAATGCACAGCCCTCAGGTTTTTTCTTCATGAAGTGAGACAATATGCAGAAAACAGTGATATCAGTGTGGTTGTACTGAAACTTAAAAATACATGTATTCATTGTTTATAATATCTAACAAAGAGCGGCAGTTTTGTGCTATGCACATTGATATCCTCAAGAAGTATTAATATGTAGGAGAAAAAAAGCAAATTTAGACTGTGAGAAGAAGAGTGAGTGCAGGCTTTCTGCAGATGAAGAAAATTTTTCAATATATCCCTGTCCTTCAGGGGACCTATCCATCAAGAGGCTGGTAAAGCATCTGGGAATAGCATACACACTGCTGGATGGGCAAGGCTTTTGAATGATGAAGGGATACAGCTATCCCATAAATGTCTATGAACAGGGAGGTAAAGAGGTATATTACCTGTATGAGACAATGAGTAGCACATAGGAAGGGCCCAGCAGTCTAGGCCAATTTCAGGAGTGTGGCAGAGCACAAAGTATAGCTCCTCTATATGAAGGTGTACTGGGTAGAACATGTTGGCTGCAATAACGGCACTTTAAACTCTGTGTTTGTATCAGCATGGAGTGTGGGATGGTGGGATCAAAGCTGTCTCTAACGGTGTCATTAGATTCAAATCCACTAACATAGTTTTGTAGGAGGAAGAAAAATAAGGTTCAGTTTTAAAACTGTCTTCTCATGCAATCCTTTTTTTTTGGTTGTTTTTGTTTCTGTTGGCTGGTTAGTAATTTAACTGGAAAGAATTGTGAGTATAAGCATTTCCTACTCCTACAGGAGTTACAATAAACTGAAGCACTATTTGAAGAGAACATGCCATACTGAGTTTGCAGCCCTTTAAGGTAGGGACTATGCGCTCTTCTCATCCATCTCAAGTAGAACTGCAATTTATTTTTTTTTTTATTGTTTGCAGTGGTTATAAAATTTTGGCTATTTGCCTTACTGTACAATACCACAAAATAGTTTTGTTCACAACAGTCTATATTTACACACCTTATGTTTACTCAGCACTATAAAGCTACAACATGAAAACAAGCAGCTACAGCATTTGTTACACTCTCCAGGTGACTAAAGACAATCAGCTTTTGGCCTTGAGCCATAATGTAATTGGTTACCTTCAGAAAAAGCTACCCAAGTGCACAGGTTGTCATCATATTGTGATGGCTGAGGACAGTGACATGGATGTGGTGCACCATTAAGACCATAGGAGATGACAATGAAAAAATCAAAGAGTGCACATAAATTTTAGATAAACAGTGTTGAAAAGCATAAAAAACTGGATGGATTTTTACAGTTAGTCTGTTTCACTCTTTTCTGTTTCCTGATACAAGAGCATTATTCAGACAAATAAATAAGCTCCAAAAATGCAGCATAGTTGAAAGAATGATAGGAAATGTCTCTTTCCTGCTTTTTTAACCGGGAATGCCAATACATGACTAATAATGAAATATGATTTAATATTATTCAACCAGTTATGCTTAGTTTTGTTGTCTTCTATAGCTGTTCATTACCACGCTATGATACTTAGAAGTTTTAAAACTGTATATATAAACGTTCACCCAGAATCTTCCAACAAACAAAACAGCTTTTCTATTAAACATTTTTTAATGAAGTAGTCATTGATTGGAAAGTTAAAAACCAAGCTAATTAAAACATTTTTTAATTGGCACCCACAAACCCTGTCAAATCTATTTAATAAACTGTTGTTGCCCTCTAGTGTTCAAATGCAGCTTGTAAATGCCGCGCCTGAAAGATCCAGCTGTCACCTGACAATTTCCTGTTGGCTTTTAATCCAAGACAAATGGATGGGGAAAAAAAAGAAAAAAAAAAAAAGTGCTTCAGCACACCTGCCTAGAACCTACTTTTCTTTGCTCAAGCATGCAGAAGAATTTTTAATGCAAGAACATTTGAAGTTAGTTGTTTCACTCAAAAAATTGTGAAAGGCCCTAGTACTTATCATTTTATTAACTCATTTCCCGGAAATGCTGTTCCCCCTTGTCACGTTCCTTGACCTTGGAAAATAGCTATTAAATAAAACACAGACAAAAAAAACTGAGGTTAAACAAAGTGCAGTCAACAGACAAGCTGATGAACTTGGGATACTTTTCTTTTGTAATTTTGATCACTTTTAAGAGGTTATCCAGAATGTTTTTCATTTAAGCATTGTCAGACTAAAGACCAGCTGGTTTTGTGTCTATAAAGCAATTTCCAGCCCGCATATAGTAAGAGTTCAACTTCTTGACATAAGGAACATGGACTTTTCTTTGATCTTTGAATAATGGAATTTTCAGAGAATTTTCTGCATAAAGTTACTGTTAGAGCTCTCAGAAAACTTGCCTTGAGGCCATTTTTTGATCACGCCTGCTCACCACCACACTAAGCCTGACAGATGTAAGAATCTCTTGGACGTGAGTCACGTTTCATACTTGGTAATAGAATTATTTCCTTGTATTCATGAAGCACCCTTCCTCTCTGTCTTGATGTTTGTTGTTCATTATTCTGCCTGCCACGTGGATAGTTTGAAATCTAGTCTTTCATTCTATGAACAGGTTTAGACTGGGTGTATGTGAAGGGCAATGTGAATAATATGAACTGGAAGTTGTGTAGCGAGGGGTACATGATCTCAAGTACTCTCACGCACCTCTTGTTGCAGAGGTGGGTAAACAGCTATGGAGCAGCTATGCTTATTACCAGTCATGTGAAGACAACCCTAGAAGTGAAGAAAATGTTCTTTGAGAGCCAGTAAGAGCTCTGTGCAGTCAGGAAGGACAGCAAATCCAGTATTATTGCAAGCAGCTCTTTCGAGGACCACCAGCCTGGTGAGGGAAGTAGGAGAATGCCAGCAGTATGAAGATAAATGCAACCTTGTTCATCCGCTCCTGCTGACTGCAGGAAGCTCCCCTGAGGTTGGCACCCTCCTACAACATAGCCACCATTTTCCTTTAAAACTTTTTTACCTCCCTTTAGATGTTCAGCAAATGAAGACCACACCTTTCTGTGTGTTTTCTGCCAAATAATACAGCTGTTGTCTTTGCTAAGCCCCCTCACAAGTTTCTGCCTGCTCTGCAATCAGGTGTTGAGTCTTAACTGTTAGGCATTTAGGTTTGTATTAGAACAGATCCTCTCTCATGCATATGGCAAGTCACTTGACCATGCCATTTGTCACAAAAGAGCTTGATTGCAGCTTGCTTTACTTTGATATGATTTGACATGTTGCAAAAAAAACAATGTACTACAGAGTGGCTAGCTCTTTGGAAAAGATTTGTAGCATGTGGTTTTAAGGATAGTTTGTGATGTGTGCCAAAAAAACCATTAAATATACACATATATATATCTCTCCATAAACTCTTTGTAGCTAAAGAAAATTAAGCCAACTATATTATGCATACTACAATTTTTGCTGTTTGTACCTAAAAATATTTGGATTCAAAGCTCTACTACTAGGAACTCCTTTAAGGCTACAGATGGAGTAAATAGGATTGCCAGACAGTTGTGCAGCACTAGGCCATTTAGGTGCAAATAGCATTGAAAACACACACTGCACAGGTACTCAATTTATTAGGTGTGCTTCTATTCCACTAATCTTGTCACAGTAAAGTTTAAGCTTTTCAAATGCTTTTTCTGCTTAAATATAAGACTGTCTTAGCTTAACTTGGATTTTAGTGTTTATTTTCCAGATTTAGTAATAAATCCAAAATTATAGACATTACAGTTCAGCGTAGAAGTAGCAGTTCTTTTCCCCAACCAAAGCCATCTGCTGCTTTCCCATTAGTGGCCAAAAAGGGAATTCATCCTCACCTGAGATTTCAATAACTACTATTCCATTTCAGAGTTGTCCTCTCAAGGATGAGAGATGCTCCTCACAATCTTATTCCCTCTCTCCATCATACATCAGCATACATTCCATTGATCAAATAATCCAGCCTGGTATAAGGTCTCTTCTGAAGAGATTCATATATTTTCTTCCCTGTCAGTGCAATAACTAGTAATAAGAATATCACCCCAAAAAGCAAAGCCACTATAAGGCTGCTTTTTTCTCCCAGCTGAATGACAACTTTCTCTCTCAGAATACCCTCTGGCAGGTAGGTTTCTGAATCAGGTGGGTCATAACCCTCAGGATTGCTTTGGGAAGCCGTGGGAGAATCACTAGTAGACAAAGTGGAACCTGAAGAAGAGAGGAGGGTAACCTGGCTGGTATCATTGGGAGAGACAACTGTTGGCTCATTAGGAATAGTTGGAGTTCTTAGCCCTGATGGGGTGGTAGCAGATCTGAAATTCGTGGTCACCCACTTGGTTGTTGTAGTAGAAGCAGAAGCTGTGGGACTGGAAAGGGGAACACGAGTAACAGCAATGGTGGTGTCAGGGATATCAGGTTTTGCTCTAGTGTTTCCAGTAGGCAGAAAGGCAGCGGTGGCGACAGTGATAGCAGTAGGTTTAGCACCAACAGTAGGCAGTGAGGTTGTATGAGACTCCAGTTGGGAGGTACTTGCAGACAGAGGAGTAAGAGTAGTACTGCTGAGTTCAGGAACACTACTATACTGTGTGGTGGGGAATGAAGCAGAGGCGTTTCCAATTTCAACAGCAGAAGACTTATTTGATGGCAAGTTAATTATTTTCTGCCCTGGGATGGGGTCTAAGCTCTCAGGATGTTTTGTCCTTTGAGATTCAGGAAAAGTTGTATGAAATTCACTGTTGTCTAAATGCGTGGCTGCCGGGTTTGGGAGGTCAGATTCCTGATGAAAGACAAATTGTTGCGAAGCAGCGGTAGGACTCTGAGGGCTAGTCTGACTGAAAGAAATAAAGGCTCCAGCATCCGAAGACAAAGAATACCCTTTTGAAGAAAAGTCCTCATTTTTGAAGGATGTATCCTCCATGGCATGAGTTTCTGGAAGCAGAAAAGAAATACCAGCATTTAATAATTAAAAATATTTTTTACTATCTTAACAATTTGTATTTCTTAGTAACAGAAATATAAAGGAGCTCCAGAAAGCAATAAATAATGAAACTGAGGCATCAAGATCTTCCTTTCTTTACAATATGGTAGTGACTTTTGAATTCTGCATCATAAGACCTGTCACTCTTAAGCTTAGGCACACCAGAGCCTGACTGCTGCTTCTTACAGAATTCACCTCTGCAGAGAGAACATCCCAATCCAATGATTTTATGCTTGTGTTGCATAAATAAAACATTTAAGTGTTTTATTTAGCAGTACAGTGCAGAATGAGTAGGTCCATTGTTTTTAAACCATTCTCAGCCTTTGTCAGTTAAGAAGTAGATATCATCAACCTCACTTTTATTTGTCAGATGTACACTTTTCCACCTAGCCAAGATGATTATATACTCCCCTTTCTTGTAATACCCAAGCACCCTGTGACTGATACAATTCAATTCACATACAAAAATTGTCTTAAGATACACAGTGGCAATAATATGCCCATTTTATATATAATTTTATATGCATATTGATTTGAAGAAAAGACCTGAGCTCCTACTGCCATGCTAGAAGAAAGACACTGCTCCAAGAGTTTCTAAGGTATTTGCAGTGAAGGCCTTCACAAGAAGCAGCCTGCATTTGATCATTTCTCTACAAGTCAATATGTATTGCTTGCAAACCAGATGGGTGAGTGTTATTTACTAGAATTTGGAAGCAGGGCACCAGTGTTATGTGACAGAAATTCCATGCAATCAATAATCCAAACAGCTACCTGATTTTACATAGGTAGTATAGAGAGACTTTGAGTGAGCACAAGCTCTTGGGAAGACTGGCTGTTATAATTCAGATTTTATATATATACATATATATAATACATGCACGTGTATGTATATATACACATATAGAAATGGTTATCATTCAATTCCCCCACAGAACATTTAAAAGGCAACATCCTCTCAAGTAGTTCTGACTCTCACTCATCTCTTTTTTTTTTTTAACAGAAACAAAGAGGTTTGTTAACTGCACTGGAATTGAAATAAATAGTAAAAATTCCATTACATTTTCATTATCACTTTTTCCTCAAATGGGAACTCTTATCTAGAAGGATTGATTTATTTCAGTTTTATTATACTGAATATACAACATTATATCACCAGGGAAGCTGATGGAGCAGATCATCCTGAGTACCATTATGTGGTGCATGCAGAACAACCAGGTGATCAGGCCCAGTCAGCATGGGTTCATGAAGCAGGTCCTGTTTGACTAACCTGATCTCCTTCTATGACAGGGTGACACACTTATTGGATGAGGGAAGGGTTGTGGATGTTGTCTACCTTGACTGTAGCAAGGCCTTTGACAAGGTTTCCCACAGCATTCTGATAGAGAAGCTGGCTGCTCATGTCTTGGATGTGCACACGCTTCACTGGATAAAAAACTGGTTGGATGGCCAGATCCAAAGAGTTGTGTTCAATGGAGTTAAATCCAGTTGGCAGCCAGTCACAAGTGGTGTTCCCCAGGGCTCAGTGCTGGGGCTGCTCCTGTTTAACATCTTCATTGATGACTTGGATTAGAGGATAGAGTGCACCCTCAGGAAGTTTGTAGATGACACTAAGCTGCTTGGAAGTGTTGATCTGCTTGAGGGCAGGGAAGCTCTGCAGAGGGATCTAGACAGCCTTGATCAATGGGCCAAGGCTAATGACATGAGTTTCAATAAGGCCAAATATTGGGTCCTGCACTTTGGCCACAACCCCCGGCATCACTACAGGCTTGGGAAAGAGTGGCTGGAGAGCTGCCCAGCAGAGAAGGACCTGGGGGTGTTGATTGACAGCCAGCTGAACATGAGCCAGCAGTGTGCCCAGGTAGCCAAGACGGTCAACACCATCCTGGCCTGCATCAGGAATAGTGTGACCATCCTGCCCCTCTGCTCGGCCTCAGTGAGGCTGCCCTCGAGACCTGTCTGCAGTTTGGGGTGCCGTAGTATAGGAAGGACATCGAGGTGCTGGAAGGGTGCAGAGAAGAGCAACTAGGCTGATTAGGGTTCTGGAGAACTGGCCTTATGAGGAGAGGCTGAGGGAGCTGGGGCTGTTCACCCTGGAGAACAGGAGGCTGAGGGGAGACCTCACTGCTCTCTACAACTACCTGAGAGGAGGCTGTAGTAAGGTGGGTGTTGGCTTCTTCTCCTTAGTGACTAGCAATAGGACAAGAGGAAATGGGGTCAAGTTGCGACAGGGGAGGTTCAGATTGGATATTAGGAAAAATTTCTTCACAGAAAGAGTGGTGAGGCATTGCAACAGGCTACTCAGGGAGGTGGTGGAGACACCGTCCCTGGAGGTGTTCAAAAAACAGGTGGATGTGGTGTTTTGGGAGATGGTTTAGTGGTTAGGCGTTGTAGGGCAGACAGTTGGACTTGATGATCTTGAAGGTCTTTTCCAACCTTGATGAAGATTCTATGACTCTATATGAATATACTATAATATTATATAACACTATATAATAATATAAAATATATTATATAATATAATATTTTATTATATATGAATATACTATATTATATTTTATATCCCCCCAAAACAACAAACAAAAAAACTGGTAATGCTTTACCAAGAGTACCGCAAATACTTTACTTGGATCATAGACACCAATTTTTATCTTAACCTCCCAGTGAGGTACCATCTTGTAAGCAAAGTAAGATCCTAAAGATAATGGACTTCAACCACAATGTCCAACTTAGAGAAAAGCCAAACCATACTCTGTTTTTAGAAAGTGGCTTTAAATAATGAAATGTTCAGTTATTAGAGAATCAGAAACTGTATGGTCCAAGACACCCAAACTCTCAACTGCTTCTGCAGCTCTGGATATGTTTCCACACCAGCGAGGAAATGGCCTGTCACCACCATGGAGTCAGTCCCCAGCTCATTTTTTCCCCTGTTCCTGATACACTCCCATGGACTCTCCCCACTCCATGTTTAAACAAACAGTGGATGTAGTGTGACAGCTACAGAGTGCTTGCAGCATGCCATGTCATCTTCAGTTCACTCGCCTGGGGAACAGCAAGTCAAGCAAGGAGCATGTACGCTGTGTTCAAAGGATGGGTGCAGGGAGCATAGGGAGGCTATATGATGAGCTATATGGGAGTGAAGTATCACTGCTGCTCTGCAGCGCTCAGAATTATTAACTGCACTACTGCACTAACTAACTCTACTTCACATTTTCAGCATCAAACATTGACTAGATAGTATCCTTGTCTCCACTTTAGCCCACAAGCTCCCAAATGCAATTGCCCAAAACTGGCATGTGCGATGTACACCTGGGACGCTAGGACAGATATGCTTGTTGGTAAGAAAGAGCAAGGGCACTACACAAGTCAATGTCTAAAAAGAGATTAAAAAAACAAGGTGGTCCTGCTGATATCTCAAATCCAATAAGCTGCATTAGAAACCAAACTTCAGGGTTGTCACTCTTAAAAACAACCTAAGGACCTCCTGAGCACACTTTGCTAGAACCCACCAATATCTTAGTGGGGTGGAAAAAGCAAACACCAAAGCAGTACACGAAGAACAGAAATCAGAACTTCTTTCATTTCAGCAATAGCGTTTTGCAACAGGGACTAGGAAATGTTTTACTTCCCAAGCCATACATTGTTTCCATTAGTTACCAAGCCACAAGAATAGTTAAAAAGGAAAAACAAAATCTCGTTACTAACACAGCATCAGTATTTTAAGTTGCTTTATTACCAAAAGAGTATCTTTCCCCATTTTAGTTTGGTTTTCAGTGTAATCTCATGCAGATTCTCATGTGTAAAAACAGAACTTGAGATGTTTGTCAGTATCAGCACTTCTCAGGAGCTACCTTTGAAAACTTACTAGGAACATAAGGTAAATAAGCTAGCATAATCTTGCCACAATTCAATGTTCACAGAAGCTAAAAAAATGTGAAATGAAAAATATATTGTATATGTAATCAAGTTGTTAACTGAGCATTACACTACAAACAGGGTGAAAGCACAAGCACAATTACATTTCTTTCTTTCTTTGAAACCCCTATATTCTTGTAAAGAAGAAAGCTGGATAAAAGAATAGTTCTAAAGATAATTTTTACAGGCATGCAATTAATCCGTTGCACATTGCTTTTGTCCAATTCCTGTCTGATGGTGCTTGCACAAAAATATTTGGTAACGTGAATAATCTTTCTACATATCCTGCTGTCACTCCTTGCATAGCTCCTCTAGGAAAAGTTATCTTTTTCAGGACAAGTTCACCCTGCGGAAGTATGAAATTTCTGCTCTCTCGAGGAGACAAACTGAAGCCACCTTATGAACTCTTGGCAGTAGGCCAGTCTAATGATTAGTTTCTTATCTGAGTCGTTCAAACAGGTCTGGTGCAAGTTAATGTCAGTCAACAAGTAAGACTTGCTAATAAAAATCCCACAGCACATGACAGATAGCCAGAAATCTCTGAGTGTGCAGCCCACAAACCATAAGGCTTCAAGCTTAGTCCGTTTGCAACTGCACTTCAGGTTCTCTAACAAAAAATAGAAAATAATGAATAGTATTGCCAATTACGCAGTAACATCACAGTGGTGCTCCAACACGTGCCCAACATTTGCTCAGTGTTTCTGCTTGTGTGGATATGGTATCCATCAGTGTAGCACAGACCCTTTGAATATGCAGATGGATACAAGGGTGTATTTCTATTGCTTTCAGCAATACTCTTCATCATTATGTACAGGAAATTTTCCTTCTTGAGTATATCAAGATGGAAACAGCTTCTTTTTGTTTTAAGCAAGGAAAATTGTGAGGAGTCCTGAATCTAATGTAAAGAAATTTCATAGGGGTCATGACATTATTCCTACTTGGAAGCTGGGCCTGCACAAGAGCTCACTACACAGCTGCCCATCTATTTCCCAAAAAGCAAAAAAGCAGCATTTTAAAATTACAGTGCTTGGCTTTAAAAATTTTACTAAAAATGCAACCCACAAACATTTTCTGGTCACTACTGAAAAGTCACAGGTCATCTAGTGTGGGGATTGACAGCTTTTACTATTATTTACCTCTAGTTATCTTGTAGCTCACATATCCTGTCGCAGATTTCATTGGACAAGCCTCTGTGCTAGGGCAGTAGAACAGGTAGCAGTTTGGATGCGCACTTGTCCTTTGAGCATGAAAAATCATCAAGTTACACTTCATGTCTCCTGCAAAACATGATACATACATAATTCAACAGTAAGAACTTTTATACCATCTTGATAATAAGCTCTGGTCTGCTAAATTAGTATTTCCTTGTGTGAATAAGAGGAAAACTACTAACATATAACATTTTTACTGGAAAAACAACCCAGGACTGCAAAAGAATGGCCCAGGGCCAATATATGAAAGGTCACACATTCCTCTTCCTGTACATAGGAGCTTGGGAAAGTAATGAATCTAATCTCCCATTCTCCCCTCACCTGCACCACACAATATAATAATTTCTTGCTTACAAATCCTGGTAAAACTGAAAATCTCCTTGTTATACTCATGGGGAATGAATAGCTTTATTCACTTATCCCCATTACAACCCAGGGACCACTTGGGTTGTTGCTGCTTGGAGGGGTCACCTTTAACGTTGTCATTTCTACTTGCTGCTCTACCTCCTACTGTTCCAAGAGCTTGATGCAAACCAGCTGTCTCAGAGAACGGTTAGCACTCTCATTTTTGGCTAAACTCAAACAAAGCACAAAATATGAGTTAATTTATAGCACATCTGTGAAATACAGCTTATGCATCTTGGAGTTTGGGGGTCTGAGAGGTTTCAATGTTCAAAACTACCACTGTTTCTTTGCGGCAATTATCTCCCTGAACATTCGGGGGTCTTGCGTTAAGATCAAACATCACCCTTGGCAAACCAGAACAGCAGCTGCAAGCTGTTTGTTACTAGTCACAGTGTGAATGAAACAATAAATTAACGTTTCCTTGCTGAAAACGGAGAACAGCCTTATTTCTTCTTGCTTGAATACCACGCGAGCCCAGACTTCAAAAGTTGTTTCCCAAGTGTTTGTACGCAGGAAGAGACTGAAGGAAGAAGAGCGGGTTACCTGAGAGCTTTTCCCCCGAGCAGCAGGCACGAACACAAGCCTCTGGGGTTGAGGTGTACAGCGGCTCTGCGCCCCTGACGCCTTTGGGCAGGGACAAGTTTATATCGACGATGGCATTTTCCGTTTTCTCCGCGGAGCACTCTTGACTGAGGGACGGTCCGACCATCAGGCAGGTGAGCACCAGCAAGCGAACCGGCCACGAGCTGCTAAAGGGGGACATGGTCCCTCGACTGGGGTCTTCGCCGGCCTCGGGGCACCCCTTACCACAGACCTACCGGACCGTCCTTGGCCAGGAACCGGATTTCGCGGCGAGTTTCCGAAGCACTGGTAGCCGGAGAAAGTCGCCGATGTGCCTCCTCTGCTCCCGGGGCGGGTATGCGTTTCTGAGGGTCACTTTCGAGCCGCCCCCCGGTGCGCAGGGAAGGCAGCTGCGAGGCCAGGCCGGCTGGGCTGGGCTCTGCTCCGCTGCCGGGGACGTGAGGCAGCGCAGCGGAGCTTCGGGAGCCCCGGCCCGCCGGCACGTCCGGGAGGAGGAGCCGGGGGAGGCGGGCCCGGACCTCCTGCATGCCCTCCCTCTTGCCTGCCTGCCTGCCTGCTGTCCGTCCTGCCTAGCTTCCTGTCTCCCTGCCCTTCTGCCTTCCTTCCCTCCTGCCTGCCCGGCGGGGCTGCAGTGGTGCCCCCGCCCCTCCAGCCGCTCGCCGGCCCCAAGGGCTCGACCCCAGCACCCGGCGCAAAGGGAGAAACTACCCGGTGAAACTTTTCAGGTCGCGGCGGTGTTGGTCAGGCTGATGGGGGTTTGCTGGCAGCCTGGCCTGCCTCCTCGCCGAATGAGATCCGCGCCTCTTTGCTACCTGAGTAATCCTGCCCAAATCCTCGCCCAGCACAGGGTGTTTGCTGAATGGGAGTTGTATGGACAAGCCTGTCTACTGGGAGCACGGACTGGCACCTTAGGCATTCTTCCCTCAGCAGCCTTAATGCAATTGCTTGCTCAAGTCATGTTTTTACTTGGAAATTATTAATTCTTTTTAATTTTTTCCTTATTATTTTTGGGGCAGTGTTTTGGAGTAAAAGTGGCCTAAGCGTAGGGAGAGCAAGAGTAAGGGCATATAAGATATATGCCTTCTTTTTTTCAGGTCTCTCATCCTGCATCATACTTAAAATAATACAGTTGACTGTAAATATTTTTTTTTAAGGGGTGAAGGGATACCAAAGGGTAGGTTATTTTGCACATGTAATGGCTAGAGTAGAAAAACAAAAATAGGGAGTCTGATGGTGTCTCTGGCAGACACTTGCTGTCTACTTTGAAGAGGATTAAATTGCAGTAAGATTTCTTGCTTCTTTGAGATCCTTCCCTGGAAGGGGTCAGGTGCAGCAGAAGCAGCAGCAGCAGCAGCAGCGAGGTCACATCCTGCTTCACACTGCCCTGCTGTCTGCCCTGTGCTCTGCCTGACGCCATGGACCCGTGCCAAGGAACTGGAGGCTGACTTGTTCTTCACACCTCCTTTGTTAGTACAGCTGGGTGTTGGCTTTTGTTTGGACATAAGTGTTGTATGACACTGTGCCCATTCTCATTTCACATCAAATGGCTAATTTGGGGCAATTCCTAATGTTTTTAATTTTTTTTTCCCCAAGCTGTATTTATCTAAGAACATATTCATTTCTTGTTTTGGGAAATGTAAAGGAATGCTTTGGGTAGCCAGGTTGCTTCCTTTTGATAAACTGTTAAAATTATTTTAACTATTAAAAGAAAAAGCTGTAAGGGAATGTGAACGTTTAAGGTGTCACTTATTAACTGTATCAGACAGTGAATGAACTATGGGACGGAATACTAAAAGTAAGCACAAATATTACCTGGGCTATGCCTTGAGCAGAGTCTCAGCTGCCACCTGCCTTTGCTTACATAGTGGTGGTGGGAGAAGCTGAGCTTAAAGAAGCTCAAAAAATAGGCTGAAGGTTTGGCTGGGTTGGTCATAAAGAAAATGGTTCTTCATTAGGACTGTTGGGGCAGCTCTTAGGAGGGCTGAGGCGAGGGCCGGGGGCAGAAACCTCCGACCCCACAACCACCCTTCTGTTCTCTCCCTTCCCCAGCCCCTGCGGCCTCGGTCTCTAGGCGGAGTCCCGCCTACCGCGCCGCGCCGGGCGGGGCCTGCCCGTGACCCGGGCGCAGACGCCGGCCGGCGCAGCCGGAAGCCTCGTCGGCGGGCGGCGGTGGCAGCGGGGGGAGCGCCGCTGCCCCCCGTGCTGCAGGAGGCGGGAGAGGAGAAGGTCGGCGGCGGTGCTGCTGCCGCCGCCGCTGCTGCTGACATCACCATGGGCGCGGAGCAGAGCGTGGAGGCCGAGAGCCGCCCGGGCGAGCCCAGCGCCTCAGGTCGGTGCGTGGCGCGCTGCGGGGGGCGTTGCCTGTTGGCGGGCGATGGACGGGAGGGCGAGAGGGTGAAAGGGTGCCGGAGTCGGGGTTCCCCGTCCCTCTGGCGCGGCGGGGGTGCCTGCGGGAGGGGGATGCGGTTCTGTGGCCTGGCGCAGCGGTAGCGGGGGAGGTGAAGGGCGGGGGCGGTTGCTGTAGAGAAGGGAACGGCTCTTCTATTCGAGGCTGCAGCTCGTGACGACCCGGCCCTTCCTCTGGGGCGGGCGGGGAGGGCGCCGGGCCCGCTTCGGGCGACGCGGGGGGCAGCACCCGGGTCGGGTGAGGCAGAGTCGGCGGGGTGGGTGCACCCCAGAGCCCAGGCAAGGACCCATCTCCTGCTGCTGGAGCGCGGGAGGCAGGGAGCAGGGTTCCGGGCTTGGAGGGAGAGTAAGGAGGAGGAGGAGGGTAGTCAGGGGTGCAGATGTTTCGTCTGAATGTCTTCCTGTGAGTGACAGCAAGGAGTGTACAATGCTGAAACAAGTGTCCCAAGTGTACTTGAAATCAAGCTGTTGAGCCGAACCTTTCCTGTGCAGATATCTAATAATATAAAAGAGCCTTACTGTGGTGGGATGCTGACAAATGCATAGTGTTTGGTGTTGGTACATTCATTATCAAAACAAAAGTATGTTGGTTTACCCTTGGGGTGAGAACGCAACAGGTCCTTCATCAGCTGTTACCTGATTTTGAAAAAAAAATGCTGAATATAATAGATTGACAGAAGGAGGATGTGAAGGGAGAGTACCATTCTTGAGTGATCTCAGAAATGTGTTCATACTATAGGAAATGTGGCTCTATTATGTTAAACATGGTAACATTCTCTTAGGGTTAAATTCTGATGGAATCTGCTTATTAATTTGATCATTCCCTCTCCCCTTCCTCTATCCTTCCAGCATCTCCATCACCAGCCAAGCATCGAGCAAAAATGGATGATATTGTGGTGGTAGCCCCAGGAACACAATCCTCTCGAAATGTCAGCAATGATCCAGATGTCATAAAACTGCAGGAAATTCCAACTTTTCAGCCTCTTTTGAAAGGTGATTGTTCTTCCTCTGTTTTTAAGGGTCTTTTTTTGTACCTAATGAACTGTGTGCTTTGTGTGTCCTGAGGTTCGTACTGCAGTTCACATTTCAGTCAACATTTTTCTCTACCCCCTTGTTTTAAACTTTCTTTTGTTCTTTCCTGATTATTCCCAGTCTTTTGAATCATGGGGGAGCTGGTTTAGAGGTGTGCTAATAGTGTTTTCTGCAGTGGAACTATCTATTGTGGAGACAGGACAGCTCCAAGCATTTCAGCTTGCCCTGTACCACTGGCTGATGAAAGATGCTGTGTTACATTCTAGTATATAATGGACTGCAATGCTCTAGACTCTTAAAAACATCTGTGCATTAATATCTCAGAGTCACAGCTGCCTGCGTATGGATTAAATTGCTTGAAATCAGGATATCTTGTGGAGGTATCTGAAAATCCCTTAGGAGGGAAGAAGTCTGTAGCAGCCTGCACAAATTGATTTGGTAAAAGCAGCATGCTCCTAGGTTCCTCTCCATGGAACAGTGAGGGTCAACAAACTTGTGTGAATGTGCTATGTAGTGGGCACTCGGTGAACCAATGTTTTTTTGAAAATGTGAGGCCTACTGTGCATGCATGCATTGGCTGCAGCACCTGCTTATGCCTTATAGGCTTATCATGGCAGAGAGGAAGGAGCTGGAATGTTTAGCTCTCCCTCCTACTGGAAGAAATGATGTGGTCTTGTACAGCGGAGGGTTTAGGCACTACTGATCTGAGTCTCACTGAATCATGCATGGCTACTGGGAAGATATGGTAGCCACTTGGCCCTGCAGGTATCACTGGAGGTGACATAGCATCACTTCGTGAACAGAAGCTCTCTACTTTTTTGTGTCTACTGCACAAGGACCCTGGAACATGACTAGAAATTGAGGACACTATGATAGCCTAACAGGCCAATTATTTGGCATTTTGTTAGGTATTGCTCGATAGGGGTCTAGATGTGCACAGCACTGCCTACTGTTGCCAGCAGAAGGGGCAGAAAGATAGGGAGGCCACTAAGCTGGAGAAAAGCAAATGTGGATGTTTTTCTGGCTGATACTGCAGTCCCTCTTGACCAAGGAGAGTGTGTGTGTGTTGGTTACATGCTTTTTTTTTTTTAATTTTACAGTGGGTGGTGATGTAGAAATCTGTATTCTATTTATTCCTGACACTTTCACTGCCATTTTAGAATGGACTGCAAGATTTCTGATGTTGGCCCAGTGTTTATGTCAGCGGCAGGCTGGGTCGTTACCTGTGGGCAGAAAGTGCTTTGCCTGAGTCCTGCCTTGTACAAAAGGCAGAACCAGGATCTTGCCAGTGATAGTTTGGAATGTAAATGCTGGAACCCGAATCTACAAGAGAAATAAGGAAGTTTTAATCTGAGAGACCAAATTTAGAAGATGCATTAACATCTGGCACTGAGATTGTTGTGTATGTAAAAGAGCGTGGTGACGAAGAATTTCAGTTCCACCCAGCCTCCAACTTTGGGGAGCAAACCTGGTGTCGCGGACTGAGATGGGTAAAGCTGCGACCCACACCCCCTCCTCAGGGGATCGAGGGCTGAAGACCACTCCCCGTCACACTCACAAACAATGCTTAGGAATCAATAGGTTTATTGGCAAGTCCGATATCAAATGTCATATATATATCAATAACAACACACAAAAAGACTCAGAATACCTATATACCAATAACAACACCCAAAAAGACAATAGATGAACCCTCCTTTCCCCCTGCTCCCGTTCCCGGACAGGGATAAGAGGGAAAGCCTGGAGAGAGCCTTTGGGAAATAGAGGAAAATTGAAAAGAGGAGTGGGTGTATGGTATGTGTGAATGTTATGTATGAACGTTAGTAGGAAGTGTCAGAATGTAGTTTGCAAATCTCACCACCGGGGTACGGCCGAAGCCGATCCCTGGTCGGGATCCTCTTCCTTTCCCCTGCGACTCCGGGCAAGCAGTCCGTTCGGTACGTCCACACGCCAACAACCACAGGAAAAGGCGCTCTATAGCTTCACGGCAGTCTCCACAGCGATACACTCACAGCGGCGGCTATATCCGTAATGTTCGCAGTACGCGCCTTTCGGCTCCTCTTCCGGTTCCGGCCCCGCTGTGCCTCCTGGGAGCTGTAGTCTGTGGTCCTGTGCGCATGCGCCTGGTACCTCTCTCACGAGTACCGGGGAGTGCATTACCAGGACTGGTCAGTAGATGTCGCTGGATTAAAGGCCATTATAGAGTCCGTCTCTCATCTCACCCCGTGGCTTTTATGACAGCGACTTGTTCTATGTGTGGTGTATGTTTATGTATGTGTTTGCGTATGTATGTACATCTGTACCCTAACAGGCTCTTGTCCAAACTCTTACCTCCTTCCCTATTTTAGGCATCGGAGCAACTAGAGAAAAATAAAAGAAAGAAGATATGGTATCAGACATATATACATTTTCATGTATCTCTATATCTATACATCTCTTTATATCTACATCTAAATATCTATATGTTTGATTTATATATATATACACACAAATTCATGCATCCTGTCTCTGAGGAAACAATTCCCTCAATTTGTGCATGTACTCATATACATTACAATAGCAATATGTACATATATACAATACAATACAATACATGATAGAAGTACAATATAAATAGATGTCCCATTATACATATCTATATTTGATGCATCGTTGGTTCAGTATTTACATACAACAACCCAAAGGACCAACAGTGCTGGGAGACATATTGCTGTTTAATGGGAGATGTTGTGTAAACTATGGGGTGATCAAGTCCATCTCTCACACCTGGGTTGTGTGAGAGCTGTGGAAGTCTTGGGAAGTGGGGACTGGTGATCGATTGTTTCCAGAGGTGGTGTGCCTGGATGAGTGGTTGAGGAGCAGGTGGGAAGTGAGAAAAAAGATAGCAGCAGCCAGGTAGCTGAGATAGAAATGTTGGAAGCCCCTGCCTTAGATGGCTTCTTCAGGTCCTTTAACTGCTAAATATGTGTGCATTAAGTTGTTTGATAGGAAGTTGTCTTGGTCACTGGGTTGCATTTGCTGGTATTACTTTGGGCCTGAAGCAGTGTATGTGTGACAGAAACCTTTTCTATTTCACTTGGCCTGCGGAGAGTTTCCTGCAGTCTCTCTTGAGATGTGGTGACAGCTGGTGGCTGCTCAAGCATATTGTATGCTTAATCACATTTACTTTTGTGAGCAGCTTTTTCAGCCTCAAATACTTGTTATTACTAGAACAACAGGACTGTGATAGTTGTGTTCACTGCAGAAAGTACTGTGGTCTGTTGGGTGAGTTGAGTCTTGAGAGGTCCTGGATCTGCCACAGGTCTCCTCGAGAAGCTGTTGTGTTTTGGGCTGGTCTCTGTATCCTTCACATGCAAGGTCATGTCCCTGGAATGAATGAAGAAGAATACTAGAGATCTTTTAGGAGTTAATCCTAAAAACTTGTGTCTTGTGACCTACCAACATGGAGAGCTGAAGATGTGAACTCATAGCCCTTGTGAGCTTCATTATTCTTTTCAGTTTCTTCTTGAGTAAGCAAAACCAAGAGGTTTTATTTTGCTTTTAAGTCTCAGAAGAAGCCTAATAGCTAAATTGATGGACTGGGGAAGCACATGGTTATGAAGAGATTGCGTGTTCTTGAGAAACAAAGCACTTAAGAGCCAAAGCACTAGTTTCTCCAAGCCGCATTGAGTTGAGCTTGTGATCCATGAAGTTGGAGATCTTTAGTGTTGTACACTCTTTGCATGGACAATAATGCCAATTACATCTTTCATACTAGGTTTTCCTTGACTTCTACAGGAAAAATTGCACCTCAGAGTTTCAGCTATGATTCTGTATGGTCCTTCTGAGTAATGTTTGCTGCCTTTGAAGTACTGTTGTTGTTAATGAGCCTGCATAATAAGCAGTGCTTGAGAGGTCAGTGTTCCAGCATTGCCTGATTCCGGTGTTTGAACCTGTTGGATGTAGCCATTTGGTGGCGTGGGTGTTACTGTTTTGAAGTGGTGATGTAGCACCTACTGTGGTGAGTCAAGGACTACAGTGTCTTTTTTCTTAATGCCAGGGACTATCTTCTCTGGTGCCACGTGGACAGAGGAGTGTCTCACAGTGGGTTTAGAAAAGCAGTGGATGCCTGTTGATTGCCATTTGTAAACATCAAATCCTAATCCCACCCAGACTTAGAGGGCAGAAAAGCTACCCTTAGAGTGAATTTAAGTACTCGATTGTTGTTCTCCAGAAGCTGCTATATACTTGGAATGTTTGCATATTTTTTTTCTGAATGTAAAAGACCCTTCAATTAGAAATGCTAGCAGGGAACTTAACTGCTTGATGAAACAAGATTATTTCATTTATTTATTTATTTTTAAATTGGGAGGAAAGTTTATAATCTAGGCTCCTAGGAGCAGTAGAGGAAGTCTCCAGTCTTCTCCCTGGTTGGTAGCGTTCACTGGAGAGACCTCTCTGTAAGCGATACAGAACAAAATGTGAAAACGTGTTAGGCTGTTTCGTTCCTTTGTGCAGCTTCCAGAGGGTATTTGCATGAAAATGAAGCTTCTGGCTGTTCAGTGTCCCTGGTTCTTGCAGGCTGTTCATAGTGTGAAGTCATAGCCAGCGGTGTATAATATCAAAGTGATCTGTGAATCCAAAATGATATTACTTCTGTAGTTCATGAACAAAGCAGCCCATCTTACAAAGGTGTTTGGAAAAAAGCTAAAAGTGCAATTTTCTGCTAGTCATGACTACAGAAGGTTGATAAGGTACCACAGTATGGGATTTCTTTTGGAAAGGCTCTGACTGGGTCTGTAAAGTATCACCTCTGACCTCGGCTTTGGCTTTTAGGACCAGAAGATCTTCATTGGGGATTGAGGACTGCTGGCAAGAGAAGGGATCCACTTGGTGAAGTGTGGTTAGAGCATCTTTACCAACAGGTGCGCCAACCTGAAAACAAAAGTGTTGACCTAGGAATGATTAATGGCTACAGTTAAGTGAGGAAGCAGTGGACAAGGGTTGAAAAGCAAAGGGTGAATGTTCTTTTGGGTTTTTTTCTGTGTTTTTCTTGGTAGTTAAAGTAAGACGGGTGGGCTAAGGAATGAAACATAGTTACAGAACTTCCGGAAAGCTTTTGAAAATACTGTTAAGGTTTTAAGTTTCTGTTGTGAAAACAGAATGCTCATTGCGTTCTTCCAGAGGGCATCAGCATCTCTCTAAAGCCTCAGAAAGGATTGAGGTCTGTCTTATGCCAGGCAGATGCCTTCTGGCTTCTCAGCTGATCTTTTTTGTTTCAACATCTGTCCGACTTTTTAATCCATTTGGTTTGAAGGCCTGCGCTGCAGTCTGTCAGGGCTGCTCTTCAGGTGGCACTTTAGGGAACACCTTCCTTTAGATGAGTGTTCTTGTACATTACAGTTAACATATATGTAACTATACCAACACCCACAGTAACTTAAACTGTTGTTAACCAGTCACCTGTAAATACTGGAAATTCTTTTGTGCTGCCATTTTCCTTGCCTTTTCCTCCTCATTTGGAGGAAGCAGTTGCCAATATGGTGGTAGCATGCCTTGGAAGCATAAGTGGTATTGCATGATTCAGGATCCTATACATACCATAAATTCACTAAATATGGACTTGTGTTTTTTTAGAGATAATTCAGCAGCCCTGTCTGTGAGCTGACTTATCTGAGGAGGAAATCTTAATTAAACTAAAAAAGTAATTGTTATGCTAGTTATTTCATTGTTGAAGCTGTTGGTGATCCCTGCTTGGTCTGTTGCACGAAATGTGATGATACTTCTTGCTCTTTGTTTTTGTTTGTTTGTTTTTCTGGCAGTCTTAGACTTGTTCTATGCAAGTTCCCCTGAGAGCAGGGATCATTTGTGTGAATTAGCAGTGTGCTGATACATACCTGGGAACTGCAGCTTATGAGAACAGTTTAGGTATAGATCTTGTGCTGAGACTGCTAATTGTGTTTGCCATCATATGCAGAATGTCTTCTGTCAGGGGGACTCCTGATCTCCCAAGCACTGAGAGGAAGTTAGGAAGGGATGCAGGGGCTTTTACTTCAGGCTCACCTCCATTCCCAGGTGAGGAGAGAGGTAGCTTCAGCAGACCTACAGCAAGTTACTTGTGGTGCACTTTATTCCTTTGTCTGTCATACATACCCGGTGTGCATATTGGAGCTTGTAGACAAATTAAGGTTTTCGTGTGAAGCTCATTAGCATCCTTTAGCCCAATATAACTGCATTCTTGTCCTACAAATACTACTGCTGTTTTTGTAAGAATAGCAAAGCATGGGAAGGAGTTGCTCAGTAGGGTTGTGGCATTTCTGTCCTTAATGTTTTTAAGGACATATTAAGCAAACATCTACCAGGCATAAAGTAGATGTAGATGAATAGATTATGGCTAATCTTCTGAGGTCTTTGCATATATACATTGCTTCAATATTTATCAAGAAAGGTATTTCACAAAGCAAAAACCAAGACCTTCACTCTGAGGAGTCTAGGTTATCATTTACTTGACAGTGTAAGAAGGACACAAGTTTTGTGGCAGAAAGAATCTTGCAAGATAGTGTGAGGAGTGTCCTTTTTATCTCAGTATGATTTGAAGCGAAAACTTGTCAATGATTTTTTTGTTACAGCTGGTGCATGTCTTCAACAGAGAAGCACAGGGAGATGCTAATGAATTCTCCTGTGAGAGAACAGTGGTCAAATTTGTGCTGCTGTGCCAATCTTCTGCTGTCCTCCCATCACAGGAAACACAAGCTTGTGTTGGGCAGCTTGAAAGGATTTTCCCTGTATAATTTTTGGATTAGGTCATTTTTCAGGCAGAAAACTACTTGCCTGAAAAATATCAATGTAGGTGTAGGATGGATGTTTAGAGTCTGAGCCTTTTGTCACATCTCACTCCTCGGTGTTTTCTGATGACTGAGTTACATTCTCTGTTCATTCCCCATCATCCCTGTATGCTGCCTCTTCCATTTATTGCCTACGGAATTTAGCTAATAGCATGCATTCGTAAATTCTATTCCTATAGATGTCCAGGCATTGCAATACCTCAATGCTTTTTAAGTTTGCCCTTGTGCCTTACTAGGAGGATCTGCTTATGCAGTACTTGGTAGTACTGCTGAGGGTATAGGGCTCTAACAGAATTTGCAACCTCCAGGTTTGTTTAATGGACCTCATGCTTAGTGCTCAATAAGGTGAAAATGAGTATGCTGGGCAGAAAGAAACACCAAGAATTATAATGTGAGTGTATGTTTGCCTGGGGTTTTAGGTTTGTTGGTTGGTTTGGTTTGTTTTTTTTTAAGGCTCGTGGACCAATACTGTATTCTGTGTTACGGAGAGCTGCCTCTATATTGTGGTTTTATGACTCAAAACTAGCTCTGAAAACAGAATTTAGGAGATGCCTCAGCTTGAAAGAAAAGCTCCTTTCCACAAAAATATAATAGGAGGAGAGGAGGAGAATGATGGTTATGTCCTATTTTCTACATGTTCCTCAGTGGTTTGTTGACTATTTGGAGACCTGGACCAATTCATTTTTATGAGTGAG